>QCXZ01000064.1:11575081-12205617 GCA_025024175.1 Rhyzopertha dominica
TTGAGATATCAAAGACAAGAGTTCCAAAGGATCAGGAATTAACGTGCGATCCCTGCCAGAATCTAACATCAGTGTCCATTGAGAAAATGTAAGGAAGACTGCTCTCATGGTTTTGAAATAGACGAAAATGGTTGTAGAACTTGCAAATGTCTAGAACCATGTTCAAAAATTTCTTGCAGAGGAGAAGGAGAAACATGCAGGTATTGTATTTACAGAATGATAATGAGAATATGGTCTTGCATATATTCAGAAATAACAAAATAAATTCTAATTAAATTATTTTATAACGAAAATATCTTCAGTCTCAGAACTTTGTACTCTTGTAAATTCAAAAACCATTTTTTGGCAGTCAAAAATAAACAAATCATTTCAAGAAGTACCTAGACAGAAGACAGAATACTCTTTCACTAGTAGCCGAATTGTTATAGACTGGTTCAAGTGGAATGCACAGATTGGCCATGCCCACCAGTTCCAATGTGCCTTCCAAAGAAAGAAAATCCCTGTCAACATGGGGAACCCTTGAAATTGACAGGATCTGAAGATATGGTGTCTTGCGGTCCTGACTTTGAAAGTTGCCATCTTCTCACAAATGTCAACTTAGTCCTGTTGGAGAATATGCAGTATGCTGTCCCAAACCTAGTAAGTAATTATTGATTAAAACTTCTGACAGACAGTGGCATGCCTATTGGGGGGGGGTCTAACCCAAAAATTACGTTAGATTTTAATAACACAGGAAAGTTAAAAAATTGGTAAATTTTTTTAAACCAGCTGGTTTCATAGCGCTGGCACCGTAGTCTCCGTCGGCGCTTAGTGTCCGTGTCAGCTCTCGTTTCGAGATATCGGAGCAAAATGCATTTTTTTAATGGGAAGGGGGGGGTCATAAGGCACATCATTGAAAAGGATATTTTTTCCTGATTTCAAAAATGTATCACACTTGTACAATTTATTACTTCTGAGTTGAGGAAAGTGGGTCTTGAAAAAAACTTGGGGATAAAAACCAAATTCGTTATCGCTAAGTAAAAATAAAACTCCGGGTGTCTCCATTTTCCTTTTTCATTCAATTTGTTATTTGCGATCACAATGCCTCAGTTAACTGAACATGATCGCATCGAAATTTTGATGACGATTGGTTATGGAGATAAAAGGCGAAGATATTCGGAAGTAATTGCACTCTACAATGCAATTCATGAAGATCGTGAACCAATTGCCAGATCAACAGTTATTAAAACATTGCAACGTTTTGACGAAACCGACGGTGTTGAAAATCGTCAAAGACCAGGACGTCCAAAGTATGAGTTGAGAAAAGTAGCTTGAATGTCCTTTTAGATGAGCAGAGAATCCCAAGTGCTCCCACTCACCATATTAGCAGAAGATATGTTCATAAAATTTTGAAAAAAGAGAAGTATCATCCATATAAAATTCACTAATTACAAGAAGTGAGCGAAGATGATTTCGATCGTAGGATAGAATTTTGCGAAACTGCTATAAACATGATAGATGAAGACAGAAACATTTTAAATTGGATTATGTTTTCTTATGAAGTGCGACTTTTTGCCTCAATGGTAATGCGAATAGATATAATTGCAGATATTGGTCTGACACAAATCCACATTTGGATGGAACAAGTCCACATACAACACCCTCAGAAAGTGAATGTCTGGTGTGGTATTATCGGTGAGCATATTGTTGGGCTTTTTTCACTGATGAAAATTTGAATGCGGTCAAGTATTACCGCTCCTGCGCGAGTACATTATACCAGAACTTGATGCCGCTTGATTTTCCTGTGGGGGTATCTGAAAAATCTTATTTATGCTGATCGTCCAAATAATGCAGAAGATTTAAAAGGACGAATCAGAAATTCAGAACTTACCCCCACATATGCTACAAAGTACATTAGAAAACTTTTACTCAAGGCTGCATTACTGTCAGAAACTAAATGGGGGAACATTTTGAGCATATTCTGTAATGTAAATCTGAAAAAATACTGCAATTTTCATGGAATCATGTTTTTCTTTTTTACTTTTTGGGTACCCGATTCGCAATAAATTGATCAAACTAGACGAAAATTATCACCAGTCAAGGAAAAATTGTTTACCTGTTTTTTGTCCATTTTAGCTATAAAGAAAATTGTTTTCATTCTTTTCGTTCTTTGTCAAGCCCAATTATTGTATTTACACTTTTTTCAACTCAGAAGCAATAAATTGTACAAGTGTGATACGTTTTTTAAATCAGGAAAATATCCTTTTCAATGATGTGTCTTTTGACCCCCTTCCCATTAAAAGAAAGCAACTTGCGCCCATATCTTGGAAATGAGAGCTGACATGGAGTAGAAAAAAACCCAGAAAATGCATTTTAATTACCCATAGGCCTATGCACAATTTCAGAAAAATCGGTCAAACAAAACCGGAAATATCCTGCTGGTTCCATACTTTAGTCACAGATCAGTGATTAATATAATACCTTAGGTACTTTGAATATAATAATATATTACATAACCAGAGTTGTAAGAAGCATATTACAATTAATTGGGATGTTTCAATTAGATATAATGTAAATACCTTTCGAATGACAGAAACATCAACCAAAAGAAAATAAAGTACAACATTAACTATTTCATGTGATATTTCTAACAATTAACTGAAATCGGATAACATCAAGCGAACGCTTTTTGGAAACTGAAACTGTAACGTAATAAAAAATATGTGCTAGTCATTACGTAACACTGTATGTAATAACGAATTTACTAATCAACATATAGTACATTATGAGCAATTTACTAATAAATAAGTAGAAAAAAGTGAATTATATTCAAAGTTCGATATCATGGTGTACATCCTGCAAAGACATAATGTCACAGTCTTAATCCAAATTTGACATGCCCCATCATATACTCAGTATCAAAAATAATTTCAACGCTACCCATTAAGCATAATCGAATTTTTGCACCTTTAAGTACCATGCACCACGGCCCTAGTCTCATAATCATGTCGTACACACATGGCATTTTTTACCGGAACCATCATACTTGGCATCGAAAATGACATCCAACAACACCCATAAAGCAAAATCGAATTTTTGCACGTTTAGGTACCATGGTGCATGTTCGTACACTTCCTAATCAAAATTTGACATATATGTATCATACTCAGCATCAAGACACGATCAATGACACTCATGATTCAAAAACGATTTTTTGCACGTTTAGGTACCATAGTGCATGTTGGTATAATCTTAATCCAAATTTGATATGTATATCTATAATCATACTCAACATAAATAACATACGATCAAAGACACCTATAATGCTAAAATGAATTTTTTTCTGCTTTAGCTAGCTGATGCTTGTCTGTTTATAGTCTTAATTCTTTGACTTGCATCATTATACTCATGAAGAAGAATCGAATTTCGCCCTTTAGATATCATTGTGCATGTCTATAATTGTCTTAAGAATGGTATCCTGGAGAGAGAAAAGTCCATCTGAGATAATATTTTGCAAAACAGCACTACTATTGAGTTGTTTTTTACCGCACCGATATATTTGAAAATGATCTTATTCGAAAGCTCGTGATCAACATTTCCACATAAGCGATTTTTTATGTGCAAATTAACTGTTGCAACAACTAAAATTCGTAAAAGTGTAGGCGTGAAACAAAATAGAATTTTTGCACTGTTAGGTACCTTGGTGCATCTTTCTCATAATCTTAATCTAAATTAAACATACATAAATACCATCATACTCACAAAATTACATTCAACGTTACCCATAGTTCAAAATCCAATTTTTGCACCTTAGGTTCCATGGTGCTTTGATGCTAGAGGCAGCATCCGAAAGTTTAGGGTACATTTTTGTTTCTCATTTTTTATGTTTACAAATAGTATGTTTCCAACAATCCATTGTGATCAAATTTTCAGTGCTACTTTAATTTGACAAGGAGTTCACTTATGCTGTTGCTTTTACGTTCCTTATCTCTGCCATCTTCAACTGCTCGTCGCTCTTTACAAATTGCATAACCATGAACATGTCTACGATCGGGAGATTATTTGAAACGCGCTAACGAAGCCTTCAGAAGTCATAACTCATAAATATTAAGTAAGTACTTCACTCTTTCTTCGCGTATTTTAATTCGCTTGTCACAAAATGAATTGACACAACACGTGACGCGCAGACCCCAAATGTAAACAGGCGGCCATTTATAAGACACCTGACGTCACGGCCAATATGTTCGCGTTTTGGCGGCCACCTTAATTATTTACATTTTTAACATTAAAGATACACCTTACGGTCCATTTTTTCGATTTTATAAGCTGTCACAGCTGTTTTGTGTGCTGATAGATAGCTAACTAGCCACGAATTGATCTGCCACTTGCGCCTAGAGTTCTTAATTTTGCTAACAGATTTAGGTAGGACACACCTTAAATTCAACAAAAGCTTTTTTCCACATTGTTAGAAACGGAATTCGATTACAAAATAATTAAAATAGTAAAAAGCTTAGTTAGAGAATATGTGCAGTTTTTCAAGATTGTGGGTGATATTCCATCTGGGCCTCTTTTCTTACAATTAAATGCTCAAAGCCATCAAAAATATCATATTATGACGCAGGCAGAAGCAAATGAATGGATGATTGAATCATCAAATACGGTGATGTAGCAATCACAAGATTTATTTATTTGTTACAGGAGATGTATGTTTCGAGCCTCTAGACAAAGGAACTTGTACCGATGAAGACTTGCCCAGAAACCTAACTAGATACTTCTTCAACACTCGTACCAACAAATGTGAGACCTTCATATACTCTGGCTGCCAAGGCAACCACAACAACTTCCACACACAAGAAATGTGCAATTTAGTATGCCCCGTACTGAGCCAATGTGAACGATTACGCGAAAAGAACCAGAAGGCTGCTGAGAGATATAAAAGACCAACGTTTGCACCCAGATGCAATCCGGACACTGGAGCCTGGCAACCAGTGCAGTGCTTAGAACATGTTGACGTTTGTTGGTGTGTTACACCCCAGGGAGAGCCTTTGAAAGGAACACTTATAAGGGGCTCCGAACCACAGTGCAACTTCAGGCAAGCTAGAAATAGAGCTAGGGATCGATTGGATGATGACAGCGATCTTGGTTAAGTGGTATTTTATTCTTTTTTTCCTTCCCTAGTAAGTTAATCTCTCAAATACCTGTCGGTAAACAGTTATTAAAAATCCGCATGATGCGATCAATTACGGCTGGAGTTGGAATTTGTTGGTCTTTCAGTCTAAAAAACCGCTGCAAATTGAATCAATACTTCGACATCCAATTGTCTTATGCTAAACGATTAGTAATCAAATTTTGAGCATTTTGTCTCTCTACACATTTTTTCTAAGACAAAGTCTTCGTGATATTGGCAAAAATATATAAATTTTAAAAATAGGTTTTTTCCAAATAACTCAAAAATTATTAACTTAACAAACAAATTACAAGAGTGCTTTCTGATCAGAAATTTGATTTTATATATAATACAAAAATTGCTACACCGAAAATTTATAAGAGTGAATAATACTCGCAGTTGTAATGCTAACCACATAGGTACTAAAACAAAAAAAAATATAAAAAAATAAAAATTTGCAAAAAGGGTAGTTACCCCCAATTTTGCCCCCCTTCCCGATACCGTACTTACTCCACAAACAATAGGTCGCTTTGGGTAGTAGAAATTTATACGTTTGCCAAATTTCAAGTTCATATATTAAGTCTTTCGAAAGTTATCGTGTATACAAACAAAACCACAGACAAGAAATTTGTTTTGGCTCAAATTTTGCTTTTTTTTGCGTTTTCGACCATTTTAAAGCGAATGAGCAAATAAAAATTTTTGAAAAGTTTTTTTCGCGATACAATACTTCCCATCCGTTGGATGTGGAAGTAATTAACATTGAATAGCATAAAATTAATATCGTTTACTTTGTGGTTGAAAATTAAAAGGTACTTACAAGAATGAAAGTGTAAACACATTTTTGTGTAATTTTTTTCAAATCACACTGATAAGCATCATTTGCGTATAGGAGAACATAATTCAAAACGCTGTAGTACATTTTTCACAAACCAAACAAACAATATCGGCCTCAAGTGGTACTCTTGGACAACACCTAATAGCAAACTGATAATGCCACAAAATAACAAAATTACGTCTATGCCATGTCGCCTGCGTCAAAACAATCTGTGAACAGTTGTTTCGGCTTATAAAGCCTCCTCAGCACAGCTATAGTCTTAAAGCAGACAACACGGCACAGATCTGACTTCCCTTATATACGCCAAGGTAGGCGATGAGAACTGCATTATTTGCAGAAATCATGGTTGGGGGACGTCTGCCGGCTTTTAAACGCCCACAACATAGTGGACTGCCGTTTAGATTAGTTCTGGACGAGTGGATGATGCCGTATGCCGTATTGCCACTAGATGGCATGGTGTCATCCACACTGTAATTATCGTATATTATTCCGTATAATTTTCACTACGATCTGAGTTTTGAAATTTCTTGTAACATTTTAAATAAACTAAAGAGAAATCAAAGAATTTTACGAAATAATAATCCTTCCCTTGCTACCGTTAAAAATCAAATGATATTTTGGTAATAAAGTGCTGAGAAGTTGTAGAAATTGTTAGCTGCTTTAACAAATCACTTTCTGAATTATTAAGTTTACCGCAAATTTAACACCATTACTATTTTTATTTCTAGTTCTTGAAGAATTGATGATGCAAATTGGTTCTATTGCAAGTGACTACGACGATAGCGAAGCAACACCTGACTTGCAAATGGAAACTAGTGGTCTCTCTCCCCAAGAATTACCCAGAAAAACACGCTGTGAATCAATGGGTGCACAGTGTGATGAACACGGAAAATTTTTGCCCATGCAATGTGATCAGGAAATTTGTTGGTGTGTTGACGAAAGCGGTAATCAACTTCCGATGACAAATTCATTCAAAAGAGGAGAACAGAGTTGTAGTAAGTACTAATTAATATTCAGTTTACATAATTAAACAAACATAATTAATTGCAATTAAACAGTCTATAATGGGGTTGACAGCTCTTAGCTGCGGTGTAATGTTGTATATGCTGGGTAGGGATGTTAACGATACTTCGATGGTATCGAAATATTGATATTCTGAGCCCAAATTAATATCGATAATTTGTATCGATACTGATTGCTTGCTTTTGTAATGATATAAATGTAAACAGTATTACGTCTACATCATGGATACACAGTGCCTCTCTATTGATGTGGATAATACTGAAGATTGATGCCATGCTGACTCCAGAGACTTGTAATATCTTTCAAACAGATTGCATATCTTCCAACAGAGCAACATGACCCAAATTGGCAACAGCTTCATTTGCAACAACTCTTACGGGCTTATATTTCTGATTCTCAATCGAGGCTCCCTAATTTTCTCACAAGTTCCAAGACGTATTTGTGATGGATAGGTTTATAAGGGTGGAACTCATTAAAGCAGTGAGGAACCGTTCCAGCTCAATGTAGTCATTATTTTTGTAAAATAAACACAATTTCCACACTTTCCTGAACTGTAAACACCATTTTGGATTGGTAACTTTCAATGTTAGGTAGTAAACAGCTACAGAATTCAAATTGGCGATAGAGTACAAATAATTCAAGAAGATAATCCAATTTATATGAAACTTAAAAAGATCGAATAAGTAATTTCAGTTTTTAATGCATTAAAGATTCAGGGACATTTTCGATGTCTTAAAATAACAAACTTTCCTTGTTTAAATTGATTTAGCATTTCTCGGTCAAAATTAAATTTTTCGAAAAAACTGATACCTATACTTAGTTTTTCCTACGCATTTTCAGAAAGGACTTTGGAAGACCTTCAAATTGAGGTAATATTCGACCTCTCTTTCCTGCTAGGGGTAGAGGGTTGTTCTGACAACTTCGAATGTTTGATCAAAAGTGTCCTTGACTTTTTTCAGGATTTTACCTTATAAGTTCATGCTAGTTATTGTTCATTCATTATTTTTCATATTTTAATGTTAGGTATAAAGCACCTTAATTTTTGTAATTCAGTATTCAAGCACCATGTGTATATTATGCTTCTCTTTCAAGCTCATACCCCAATTGAGAGTGTAGATGTTACACTAGGCTTCAGGGGAGAATATGACGATATCACTGCAGTACCAGTAGTCAACCAGATTGCGAAAATCATCCAAACTTTAGAGGGTACAATCAATTCAGAAGGGATGAAAGCTGACATTACAAATGATGTTCTTTTTATAAAATTCTCCTTAATAGGCAGCAATAAAGTTGATGTTGCTTATAAAATGGAGCAACTGGTATGAGAGCTTACACACTTTTCTCAATATTATTTTTACATAAAATATTTATTTACCTAGGTCATGCAACAACGTTTGCCAGGAATGACGGCAGATATTACAAGATCAAGATTTTTACACCGTTTGGGTGCAATTGTAGAACCTGTAATGGCAGAAAAGATTGTAGCATTGGAGCACAGGGAAGTTGTATCACAGTCTCCTGTTTCTGTGGTCGCACCCTATCACACAGCTTTAATTGTTATAGCGGCTGCTTCTGCATTTGTTATTTCTGTTCTGACAGTATTGGTTATTTTGTATAAGAGAAAGGTAAGTTAAAATCAATACAGATTTATAGTTTTATTACACAACTATAGTTTAAAACCATTATATTTCTTTCAAAGAAAAACTTCTAAATTAATTTTTATTTTTAGATGAGTGCACTGCATAATATTGAAAATAAAATCATTACTGATAGTGATAGATTCCTATCAAGGTCAATTTACATTGAGCTGCCTAAGGAAAGGGTTAAGTTGTCTTCGCCAGATATTAAACCAGTACAGAATTAGGATTCCTACCAGTACTGATTTGGGTCCTTGGTAAACAAGCGGAATCTATTACAAAGGGGGCTGTTGATCAGGGATTCAAACTTTAGTTTTTGTACATGTGCTAGCAGTATTTATATTAGGAATTTGTTACTTGTAATAATTTAATATAAAATGTATAATAATTAATGTTTTGTTTTATTAGTCTCTTTAATTTAATACGCATATCAGAATAAGATGTTCCATGAATCTAATAAGTGTTATGTTTGTTTTTAATCAAACATATTCCATTTTATAACGCACTAATATTGGAGATCTATTAAAAAATTCTAATTAAATTTGCTAATTCTAGCATATTTATTTTTAAGTTTAAGTATTGGATAGACATTTATTGGAATTAATTACTCATTTGTGAGAAAAAAATCAAACAGTCTAATGAATCTGACTGATATAAAGGGTGACTCACTAAGAGTACAGAGCGGTTATATGTTGAAAACTCCTTAGGTTATCGCTTAGAGAAAAATTTTATTTTAACAAAAAAGTGCCAGAGAAATTTACTAAATATACTCGGAAGTTCCTAAGTTTCCCACTAGTGGAGCATCACATTACAAATTAACACAAATAAATCCAAAATTTGCCGCTAAAATGTATGTGGGAAATAGAATTTCTAGCAGAAAATTAGATGAAATGCCATCTGTCAGCATTACACTATGGGAACAAGACCTAACCTACACTGACGAGCTGTAACAACAGCAAAAACCTGTCTGTAGTTGGTTGCGGTGCAGACAGCATAGCACAGACTTGCATTTTAAAGAAGTTTTAGCATCTCTGTTTAATTGTCTAAAGGACTCTTAACAACTCATTTAAAGGGAGTTTCAAGGGGATTAATATTAATGGTAAATTGTTTCATAAGTGATTTTTCTAAATTGCAGTAGAGGGCAAATTGGCAAATTATCTCAAAAAATTTAAATTTAAATATTTTTTTCACTTCGCTTTGTAGGCTGTAGTGTAAGAAAGAGAGTGGTAAACAGCCCAGACGAGTGTCATTCTTCATTTTCAAGTTATTGCCAAAACAGTACACACAAGACATAGAATAAAGAATAGGAATTTTCTGCTCGATTTCTGAAGAAAAATAAAATAGGATGACATACTTTTTCAATTTAGTTTGTGGGCTATTATATAAGAAAAAGTTTTGTAAAAGCCTCAAGTTGATAGCTTTTCTCAAATTGAAGTTATAGCCAAAATAGTATCCACAACACACATAAAATTATAAAAAAGTAACATCCTCTTGTGTCTCTGAAAAAAAATCATCGATATACAGTTTTTAGCTTTTGTAGGCTATTATTTAGCAAAAAATATGGTAAAAATCTGGGGATGTTAGCTTTTCTGTTTGCAGTTATGAGTAAAACAATATAAACACCACACATAACCCTGCAATTATATTCCTAATTTATTCAATACTAGTTCAATTTAGCTGTATTTCTTATAAATAGATTAATATTTTTTCCAAAGCTACAATTTATAACTACTACAATCTTTGAATATAAAACTATATATATTTAAAGACTAAAATACAATAAATACCATGGACGCATTGACATTTGTCTCGATTGTCACAGAGCATGGCCTACCTCATTCAAAACTAACGGTAACATTCTAGACTTAGGCCCCTTTGCACAAAACATAGTTAACCAGACCCCCTGGTTAACACGCGGTCAACGGGCAGTTGTCATGGAAACGGTTCTTTTTAAGAGTTCTTCATTGGTGTTGCCTATGGCAACGGCTGGTTAACCATGCTTTGTGCAACGAAGCCTTAACAGTAATAACAGTAATATACATCATTGACCCTAAATAAAAATAATATTTTGTGAATAAGTTTAAGAAATTAATAATTATACTAGTCACTGGAAGTGCATATTCGGAATTTCAACATTAACTTCAAAATAACAAAAGATATCAACTTCAGGTTTTCACTACAATTTTTTTAAATTAAAACCAAAGTGGATAAGTATGTCATTCTGTTCTGTTTTTCTTCAGGACTTTGTGTTTGTGTACTATTCTGAAAATAACTTCAAAACACTCACTTTCGGTTTCAGCACTCCCTTTCTTAAGTATTAGCCTACAAAACTAAGTGAAAAAAATTATACAGTCCTATTTAAGTTTTTTGAGAACTGAGAAAAGTATGGCACTCTTTACTGTTGTTAAAAGAAATAATGTTTGCAACAGTTTACATTAAACATAATCTGGTTAACAATCCCTGTAAAATGAATCTTAGTTTTATAATTTGGTTAGAGTGTTTACAAGATAAAGTATCTAGACGTTTCGAGGTTATTTTGCTTTGTTGTGTCGTTACTATGGCAACCAGAGAAAAAATGTAACCAAACTTTCAGGTAATCAACCAGAGATTCTAAAAATTCTATTTTCCACCTACATTTTATTGGCAAATTTTGGATTTATTTGTTTTTATTTGTAAGGTGATGTCAAACACCCTTTAAATGATTTTTAGTAAATTTTTCTGGAACCCCTTTATCTAAAACAATTTTTCTTCAATGCTTGAAAAGTTTTGAATACAGCCGCTCCGTACTCTTAGTGAATCAGCCTGCATATAGTATAKGTACAACTATTTGAACTGACAAACACTCATCTACACTAACTTGTAGTCAGTGTGATCATAAATATCATAAATTTATTCTGGAAGTTTTGCTTTCTGAAAAAATATTTCCAAACTAGAGTGTGATTAGATAGGTTACAGAAATTTGCCTGCTATACACAAGTATGGCTACTTATCTTGTATTTACAGTGATTTACATCAACATCGGCACATCATTTAGTACATAATTATTACTCACGCATATAAACAAAGAACCCAGGTACATATATGGTTGAAAGTGATATTTTAATTTCAATTCAAAACAACACAAACAATGCTTTATTTATAATTTATTTGAGAATCAGGATACTCATCTATTAATTGGAGTATTCTTAAACCATCTTCAAATGAACGTTTCTTCCTTCCAAATAATGACCCCGATTTATAAAACAAACTGGTTCCATTGTTGTAATATTGTTGTTTGTATTTCAATGCCTGAATCAGTTTCTGCAAGTAAATAAAATTATACCTACTGATTAACTCTATACAGATCAATCAGACATACCATAACTAATTTGATAAGAAACACAGCAAATGTAAGAAAGCCTATTGTCATCAAAGCACCCTCATTGGAAGGGAAATCTACATGACTATCATCTTTATAATCCCTTGCTTGTGTCCCTGTATTTGGTATCATCCATAAACTATCCATCCTTTCACCTAAAAATAGATTAAATTAGATTAAAATTAGAAACATTCCCCAGCTGAATTTTATTCGTACTTATTTCAAAAAGTAGGTTGTCTTTTATGCTTTTAAGAAGTGCAATTTTGCTTTTTAAACTCTTGTGAACATTTTTGATCAGCATATTTTGTACCGTAATAAAATAATTTAAAAAATTGTATTCGTGATTATCAGAATTTTCAACATCTTGTTCGTTTGCAATATTTTCCTCTGTCTCATTGGCAAATAGCATTTCTTGTTGATCTTCGGCACGATGTTCTAATCCACAACCTTCCGAGCAAGTTTCGTTTTTGTCTTCTATGTAGGTTTCTAGTTGCATCTGATCTGTATCATTAAATTCATTGATTTTATTTTTACTTGATTGCCTTGGTGTGACTGTGGTTAAAACATGATTTATAAAATCTAAAATTAAAATATATGTACTGGTATTATTAAGAAATATTTCAATGAAGTACTGCACCTGTGGCAGGTTTTCTTTCAATTTTCTTTGTAAACTGGGGTATTTCTATCCATTCTGGAAAGGAGCTTTGCAGAATACTAAGAAAACAGATCAGTCCGAATCCTAAATTCTAGAAAAAAAAAACAATAAGTTGCAGATTGTTTACGAATACACTTAATACTTACAGTCCTGTTGTTCATGTTTTAGTAACATTTCTGCATCCAAGTGAATACTGTTTTATGCCAGCAGGAGGCATAACAAACCCAGAATTATAATGCAGAACTAAATGCTACAATTTGAGACAGACACAGTGCATGCTTTAATTGTCATGGATACAGTTATGTAATTTGTACATTTCTTTGTCAAATAACAAGTAGCTAGTTAGAAACAGTTTCTTTAAAAATATAATGCTATAGGTACTAATTAGTAACATATCAATAATCAAGATATATTCAATAGATATTCTAAATAATTAGTCCAATGATATTAGTAATTATTTATAGCATACACACCTGAAGAACAATTAAAGTTGATTTGTTACAAATTATTCAGTAATATGATTAATTTAGATAACATTGTGCCAGGACTGCTAGACATATATAGGGTCCGCCACCTAAAACTCCCCAGGCTCATATTTTCTTTATTTTTTTAGGTACAACTTTAAGTTATATGTCAAATTGTAGGTCTTCTTGAACTCTTTAAAAATATCATAGTGAGTGTCCAAAAATTTTTTTCAGATTATGATATTTCGTAAATTAAGTTAATTTTTGTAAATATTTTTTAACCTTACCCCGTATAAAAAATATAGCTTCATAGTTGAATGCCGATTTATGTCTTCTTCAATTTGTGTTATTACCATGTATGCGTAATTTTTACTCCTTTTGAGTGAAAAACAATAAAAACTAGTCGCCGACATGTTCTGTTATAGGGCTGTTCACAATGTTTTAAGTGCTAGTTTAGTAGCTTATTGTGGTAGAAATTATGCCTACATACCCATCGCTGCAGACAAAACCCCAACATTTTGAATAACTTTTAAATAAATCAAGTACAAAGTTCGTTCTAAAGAGAGAGAGAGAGGCTAGACTAGTTTTTCTTGTTTTTCACTAAGAAGGAGTAAAAATTACGCATACATATGGTAATGACATAAATTGAAGAAAAAAAGTCGGCATCCTGCTATTTATTATACGGGGTAAGGTTAAAAAATATTTACAAAAATTAACTTTCAATATAAAATATGATAATGAGCAAAATTTTTTTTGGACACACACTAAGCTATCTTAAAAGAGTTTAAAAAGACCTACAATTTGACATATAACTTAAGGTTGTACCTAAAAAAATAAAGAAAATACGAGCCTGGGGAGTTTTAGGTGGCGGACCCTGTAGATATTTTGCTGTCCTACTCACGCAATTAAGTTATTGGAATATAATGAATGGTGATGAAATGTCTGAGTGTAGAAATTACAAACAAATTTAGGAGTGCAAGTTACTTATTGTTTTTACAGTATCCACGTTAGCAATATTCATATGAGGATGATTCAGCAATATTTCTATACCTATTAAGAAGTGGATACCTATCTGCATTTAGGCTGAAGGTGATAAAATTATCATCTCTTACACAATATCTATTTGAATCCAAAAATTATTGCTGATCAATATCTACGCTAAAAATAAAAACCTCATATTTTTTTTAAATGGTTTATAGTGCAGAACAAAGAATTAAATTAGTGCAACTCTACTATAAAAATAATAACTATGTGCAAGTGTACTCCACAAGGTAAAAAACTTGTCTTTTACCTCGTTGGTTTGACTGCTAGACTACACACTTGAACGAGAAATATGTGGAACAGCAATAAGTGACTAGTTTAATTTTGAAATTTAAGGAATCAGGCTCTTTTTCAAACAAAAAAAATTACAGTAGTGTCCTATCTTAAATGAAGCTGTTGAAGAAGCAGTCCTTGGTTATCTTTTAATGGATAACAGTTAATCTGTGGGAAATTTTGCTGAAAGAATCTGGCCTTTCGAAAGGTAGTGTTCATAGGATTGTTGAAAACCTAAGTTTCATTTATGCAAGATAAAACATTTCCAAGAAATAAATGACTATGATCCAGAACAATATTTACAATTTTGGAAAATTTTTATTGGACTTCACTTTACATTTGTTTCTTTGAAGAAAATCGGTTTATGTTGAACACTGAAGTGAACAGGAATAATTGTTGTTATTTGAGCAATACCAACCCAAACACTTCAGCAATTTTAATGTTTGGGAAGGCATTCTGGGCGACGGTTTTATTGGGCTACTTTTCTTTTGACTGGTGATTTGCAGCTGCAAGAAGACCCAATCACACCCAAACACTGGAAAAAATAAATCTCCAAGAAAGCCAACCATTCTGTCAACAAGATAGAGTACCTCTCCATTATCATCTATAAGCACAAGATTTCCAAGATGTTCAGTCATCTAGATAATGCCAGCTAGGTCGCACGATTTAATCCTTTTGGATTTTTTTTGCGGGATTGTGGTACCACTTAAAATCAAAGGTTTATACTACACACCTGAATCTCTTGAAGTGCTTCAAGAAAGAATGAAATGTGCTATTTTATTTTTTACTATTATTTTTACTGTTGCATGAAAGTTGGAGAACATTTTGAGCAGTTTGTCAAATTGTGTTTTCATAACCATGTGTTTCCTCCAACAGTAATCTAGCTAGTGTTCTCAAAAAGGATCGTTCAATTTGAAAACATGATTGTATAAGACAATAAAAGCAGTTTCAAAATGTGTGACTAGACCCCACCTGATATTTACATTTTTGAAAAGGTTGCTCTAAGCCCTATGGGGATGTAGAACTAATTTTTGAATCAAAGATTTCAGGTTTTATGGTTGAATATTAGCCTTTATTTTACTTTGGTAAGTTAGTAACAGCAAAAATAGCAATCAATTAGTTTTTTCTCAACATTGTTACAGATTCATTTAATTTAATATACTGCTTACGATAGACTGAAAAGCAACCTACCTTATTATATTGTATGGACAAACATAGACTTACACTGAGATAGATCACATGAAGCTAAAGTATAATAAAAATTTTATTTTTCACAAACCTACACATTTTGATATAGATTTAGTGGTAAAACTTTAAATTACAATAAAATAGAGTAAAATTAAACATAAGCTCTTTATTTTTAGAAATAGAAATACACCACTTCTAAGCGAAAGTACAATAGAAATTTTATTTTATTTCATACTACATCCACACTTTTTAATATCGATTTATCTGAAGAAGTATTGTATAATATAAAATGCAAGAATGCTTAGCATTAGACTTTTTTTAATAAAACTTTCTTAATAAAATTTATAATATGTTTCAAGTTTGTTTGCATCTTCCTGGGAGAGATGATCGAAATGCAGAAGATATTCAATTTCTTTGACACCTGGAACAATGTGTGTGATAGAAAGTTGCTAACACAAATTAATATTTATTAATTACCTTGAAATATAGCAGAACTTGTCATCTCCTTCCCGGGTGCTGATTCTGCAGTCAAAGCAGTCTTGGGCATGTTTCAAAATTTGGATAGTAAAAGGATTCTTTCCCTGAGACCGAAATTCCCAAGTTCTATTTTACATGTAGAATTAGCGAACTTAAGTGTCTTCTTTCAAACACACAACAATCATTGAGGCAGCAAGCAAAACTGCCGTCTCTTTCTCAGGTTTCTTTATCATATTCACCTCTTCTCTTAACCATATAAACTAGAAAACTCTGCTGCACGAACCTCAACTGTTTATCACTTGTTGGTACTCTTCCATCATGGTCTTTGCTTTGGAATGGTACAACTCACTCTTGGCCAATGATGCTCCACATCATAATCCGGTAGATCCTCTTCTACCATCTTCACCTGTTGATCTCAGCAATGATCCTCTTCTATGTGGTGCAGTCCTCTTCACAAGCCGCACCTTCATCTGTTGATCCTCTTCTTTTCCTCCCGATCTGGTCCTCTTCTTTTCCTCCCGATCTGGTCCTCTTCAATTCCTCCCGATCTGGTCCTCTTCTTTTCCTCCCGATCTGGTCCTCTTCTTTTCCTCCCGCTCTGGTCCTCTTCCTTTCCTCCCGATCTGGTCCTCTTCCTTTCTTCCCGATCTGGTCCTCTTCTTTTCTTCCCGATCTGGTCCTCTTCTTTTCGTCCCGATCTGGTCCTCTTCATTTCTTCCCGATCTGGTCCTATTCTCTTCCTCTCGATCTGGTCCTCTTCTTCTCCTCCCGATCTGGTCCTCTTCACAAGTCGCACCTTCATCTGTTGATCCTCTTCTTTTCCTCCCGATCTGGTCCTCTTCTTTTCCTCCCGATCTGGTCCTCTTCTTTTCCTCCCGCTCTGGTCCTCTTCCTTTCCTCCCGATCTGGTCCTCTTCCTTTCCTCCCGATCTGGTCCTCTTCTTTTCCTCCCGATCTGGTCCTCTTCTTTTCCTCCCGATCTGGTCCTCTTCATTTCCTCCCGATCTGGTCCTATTCTTTTCCTCTTGATCTGGTCCTCTCCTTTTCCTCCCGATCCAGTCATCTTCTTTTCCTCCCGATCTTGTCCTTTTCTTCTCCACCCGATCTGGTTCTCTTTTTCCCGATCTGGTCCTCTTCAGAAATCCTTCGATGATGAGTGCCATCATGGTCCAATAAAATCCTCGTCCCTTAGTATATATCTTCATCAGTTAGTCTTCTGCTCTCCAATAGTCCTCTTAATAAGTAGGCAGTTTCTCTTCACAAGTTTCAGTCTCCATTTCCTCCTGATCCTCTTCTTTCCATGATCTTTGCCCTGTAGGTGGTCCAATATGTCTTCTTCCCTCCGCAATCTGGTCCTCTTCTCCAATAGTCCTCCTACAGTCCCCTTTTCAGCAATCCTCTTTCTCTTCAATGGTCCAAACTCCACAGATGGTCCAGTATGTCCTCTCTGTTCCTTCCCGATCTCGTCCTCTTCATTATACCTCGTTGATGCCCCTTAACATAGTTCAGTAGATCCTGTTTTCCTCAAATACACATCTCTTCTTTAAACTATTCATGCACTCCTCACTCCCAGGTTCCAATTATCATCATTTATCAATCTTAAGCCTTCAAAATGAAGCAGTGAATTTTGTTCTTCCTTAGCAGAGCGATCTTCTCAAACTTATTTGTTCTTTAGATGGTTCAGCTAGTTTTTTTGAATAAGAAAATAAGTTTCTTCTTTCTTAGGTAAGTTTCATAATGTGATGTATGCTGTAGCTTAAAGAAGTATTAATCTGCAACCAAAAATTACAATATAGTTTTAAGAAGACAGTTTAATGTAAAAGTTATTATACCTTTAAAGGGGTAAAACCAACACCTCACTGGAAAAAAAAACATAAAGATGTCCATTGACAACACCGTCACAATTAGAGTGAGCTGCCAAAATGTGGTTAAGTAATTTAACATCATTACCTGAAAAAAAAACAGAATTTTAGAAAACCATAATAAAGAGTGTTATAATCATTACCTTTAAAAAGTTGGAAGAACGCAGTATACTAAAATTAAAACCAGATTTTCTTAATTCCTATGATTCATTTTAATGTGTTACAAAAGAACTATCTTGTGTCATTCACTTAATGAATTAGTAGTGATTTCTGCAGGAGTGTTCCTATCTTCTTCCCAAGTGGCTTCCTTAATTTCATTCTTGTTCCACTCTCTTCTTCCGATAGTGAAATCTTCATAAGATCCACATCAGTCTTCTTCTAGTCCCCTTCCATGATATTATCCAGTGCTCTTCTGCCTTCTCCCAATGATGACCGCTCATAATGTCCTCTTCAGTCTTCCTCCAGTCCTCTTCTGCCTTTTTCCAAAAATGGCACCCTCGTAATGTCCTCTTCAGTCTTCCACCAGTCCGCTTCCGTAATGTCGTCCTGTCCTCCGTCTTCTCCCGATGATAAAGCCCTCAAAAGGTCCTCTCTTCAGTCTTCCCCCAGTCTTCTTCGATGGTGAAGTCCAGTCCTCTTCTAAATTCTCCCAATGATGGTATGATCAAGTCATCGTCCATGATGTCATCCCGTCCTCTTCTGATAAAGAAACCCTCATAAAGTGCCCCTCTTCAGTCTTCTCCCATTATAAAATGCTCAAAAGGTCCTCTTTAGTCCTTTTCCAGTCATCTTCCATAATGTTGTTCATCCTCCTGTCTAATCTTGATGATAAAACCATCTTAAGGTCCCCCTCAGTCTTCTTTGACGGTGATGTCCAGTCTTCTTGTGAAATCTCCTGATGGTGAAATCCTCATAAGGTCCTCTTGAGTCTTCCTCCAGTCCTCTTCCCCGGTGTCGTCCAGCCCTCTTCCGTCTTCTTCTGATGATATAACCCTCAAAAGGTGCTCTTCAGTCTTCTTCCAGTCCTCTTCCACGGTGTCGTCCCGTCCTCTTCTGTCTTCTCCCGATGTTAAAATCCTCAAAAGGTCCTCTTCAGTCACCTTCCATAATGTTGTTCATCCTCCTGACTTATCTCGATGATAAAACCATCTTAAGGTCCCCCTCAGTCTTCTTTGATGGTAATGTCCAGTCCTCTTCTGAATTCTCTCAATGGTGAAATCCTCATGATGTCCTCCTCTTGAGTCTTCTTCCAGTCCTCTTCAGCAGTGCCGTCCAGCCCTCTTCCGTCTTCTCCCAATGATATAACCATCAAAAGGTCCTCTTCAGTCTTCCTCCAGTCTTCTTCTATGATGTCATCCAGTCCTCTTCTGCCTTCTCCAGATGATGAAACCCTTGCAAGATCTTTCTTTGGTCTTCTTCCACTTCTCTTTCGATGATGAACCCTCCTCATAAGATAATCTTCAGGCTTCCTCCAGTCCTCCGCTGTCTTCTTCCGTTGATGAATCCCTCATGAGGTCCTCCTCAACACTTCCAACGATTCTATACAGTGCTCGCATAATTTCTTTGCAACTGTAAGATGTGTCCCTGATTGCCTAGGTCTTTTACACCTTTCTCCGGATACTTTAATTTTCCAGTGGTTTTATACCTTAAGTTCCCTGTAATACGAAAAGACCATAAATTATGGCTGTTACTGCATAATTTTTAGATACTACCTTCTGACCTAGCTGGACCCTTCCTGTGTTCATAGTATATCCATGTTTCCTGTGCTACAGGCCCATATTGTTATGGTTGCGAGTTATCCATGTTATGATGAATTTTGTGGTTTTAAAGTAGTTGCTAATTGTACTAATTAAATTATCTTGGTTGACTCMTTCTTAGTAAACTGGACAAAAATCAACAAATTTTTGAGCCCACTAGTGGGCTTCAAACTTAAATATTTTCATACCAGATCGGAATACCCCGGCAGCTTATACAGTGTCTACACATCTTTCAAAATATAAAGTATTACCTGCAATTATTTTTTTTATATTCTGAAAGTAGAGGAGGTACTTTACCAAGTTCCCGACAGTCTTCTAAGAAATCAATATTAAATTTGGTATCTGCAATTTCTGCATTACACCTGCTAGCAGCTCATTGTTTTAGGCGAATTGATCTGTAACTCAATATGAAATATTTCTGGACCACCCAGTGTGGTTTAATAACGTTAATAAGTTGATAACCATACCTCTAACCAATATTAAGAATTTGTTTCTTTTTTGAAGTATGTTTGTAATTTTAAACTGTTTGGAAATAAAATGGTGAAGGTTATAATAGGGCTTCATTTTGTTGGGTGTTCATAATAGTACTATTGTCCTTTTATTCTGCAAAACACTGATGTTCTATTAACACTTACATTTTCTCCATATGTAGTTTTGTGGAATATTTGTTAAATATGTTTGCAATTTTCCTTATATGCCCGGTATATCTGACCAGCAGCTCATTGTTTATATAAAGAGGTCTGTAACTGAACATGAAATATTTTTGGACCACCTAGTGTGGTCTACTAAAATATTGATGCATTTAATAAAACCATACCTCTAATCAATGTACCAACAATTTCCGTTCATTTATTTTCTTGAAAATGGTTTCAATTTCAAACTGTTTGGATAGTATGTAACAAGGGTTAGTGTGACTTTATTTTTGGTGAGTTTTCGTAGAACTATTGTCCTTTTAGGCAAGTAAAGTTTCTGCAAAATACTGTTAAGTTTTTAAACACTTACAGCTTTTCTTCCATGTTAGTTGTCGTGTGGAATATTTGTTAGGTATTTTTGAAATTCCTCAAGATGATTGGTGTACCTTGTCAAAAGCTCGTTGTTTTTAGATAAACCGTTGTCTGTAATTAAACATGAAATATTTTGGGACCCACCTAGTGTGGTCTAATAAAATATTGATGCACTGAATAAAACCATACCTCAAGTCAATGTTGGAACAATTTCTATCATACACTTTTTTTAAGATTGGATAGAAAGTTAGAATAGTTAAGGAACTGCATTAGTGGAGTTTGTGAAGTAGCGCTATTGTTCTTTTGTGTGTGTAGTATATAAAATCAATTCTGCAAAACATCGTTAACATTTGTAAACACTTACAGCGTTTCTTCCTTGTTGTTATGCGGAATATCTGTTACATATGTTTACAATTCCTTACGTGCCTAGTGTACCTGGTTAGCGGCTCATTATGTTTAAACAAATCAAAATCTGTAACTCAACATAAAATATTTTTGGACCACCTAGTGTGGTCTACTAAAATATCGATACATTGAATAAAACCATACCTTCATCAATGTAAGAACAATTTGTGTTAAATTATTTTCTCTGAAGATTATTTCTAATTTCAAACTGGTTGGTTGCATAGAAAGTTGCAAGTGACAGTGGGACTTCATTTTTGGTGGTGTTAAGTACATAAGAACTATTGTTCTTTTGACAAGCATGTAAAAAACGACTGCAAAATACTGTTCAGTTAAAAACTTACAGCTTTTCTTCCATGTCATGTTGTGGGAAACAAGTATTTGTTAAATATTTTGGAAATCCTCATATGCACAAACTGTTTATCCAATATAGAAAAATGAGCACCTGTTGTCTAAAACGCAAGGATAAAAAATTTGGGACCACCGATGTGGTCTAAGGCATGCATAATAGATGAATCAAATGATTTAAGTACAGAATTTCTTACAGTTCCACAATGGATTTGAATCATGGTTAAATCCTTGGGGTATCATCGAGCTCCTACGAGAAATGTATTTTGACTGTTAAAAAGGGTGAAATTTGTATAGGTTAATTTTGCATTATCGGCTATTTGTTATGATGTGTGCATAAAACTTCCGCAACCGTTCAAGAACCCTTAAAAAGAAATATGTTTATCCAACCACATAAGGTAGTTAAACTTAAATGTATTAACTGCTTACAAATAGTACAATAGTAAGTTTTAGCTTACGTATTTTAAATAACTCCTCAGGGCCATTTGTTATTGCGAATACTTGTGGAATTGCTTCCTCCGAGATTACATTGTTGATTTGAAAGTTCGACTGGCATACGAAATACATCATGCTAAACAAGATGACTTACCGCTACAAAACATCCTTAATACTTGACTACCGTATACAATCAATTCTGCAATAGCGTGGATTTCATAGCGTAGATTTGAAACGTTTCCTGGAAGAATGTATTGTCGAAACTAGGTGATTGATCATACCTGAACATCCCAGTACAGAAGAACATTGTTCAAGTGATGGAAACAGAAGAAAATTTTGCCATGTCGTGGATTACATCATTTATAGTGCAAATGGTATCAATACTGCGAACAACATATTTTTGAAGTAAAATGTCTCTTGATGCTGTATAATACTTATGTTTTTCCTCAGTATTTTCCAAAATTGGAAAGATATTATGCAAGAGAGCAGTGGGGTGGAGGAGTGAAGTACATTGTAAATTAATTACTCCTTGGACATCGATAAGGGAAACTGAAACTTAAATTTGTCTCGATTCCTATGGACTACAGCAAAAGCAAGATTATGTGAATTTTAAATTCTTCTTACATTCTATTTTGTTTCTTCAGTCTTCTTTCTTCTCATAATTGACTACTATCTGTTATTTTTATATATTAATGTGACATATATGGTTTAATATGATTAATCAACATGTAATAATTTATCATAAAATTGTACTTTCAAGTAAAATTGTTTGCTTTATAAGCTAAAATATTTTTGAATTTTAAATACTTATTCAGCACAAATGAGTAATAAAAATCACATGCATCTGAATACCTCTACAACTTTGTTGCCACTGCGTGGAATGGTTTTTCAGATATCCTTCACTAGAAATCCATGTGGTGCCTCATTACCTTTTTGTAGTTTCTTGCCTTTCCAACATGCTGATAAAAGGATGACATTGCGTTGTAGAATTCGCAATTGCAGATGTATTAAGACTAAAACCGCTATATAGACCACACACAAAGCTTCCACCTTTTTTGATGTTTTAATTTACTTGGATAAAACTGATAAACTGCTAAAATCCTACAAATACTTTGGTGTATACTACCTTGAAGCCCTGAATCGACAACCGCTGCCACATAATGGAAAATGATCCTCTCGTAAAGCACATTCAACATTTCAAAACAGTCTGTTTTTATAAATTACAGGACTTGGAACATCAGCAGAAGCATATAAACTCTATTTCGTATTTAAACGATACCTCCAGCTAAAAACAGTTTTATACCAGCCACAAAAGATACTACCTTTCTCTGGTGTAGAATCCACATCCGTAAATTTAGGGTTTCCAGATTTTGTTTCGAGGCGCAATATTGAAAATAATGTTCTAAGACTTCGAAAGTTATGAGAAGCAGGTACACAGTGATTGTAAGCGAAAGCTGCATAACCCCCGGATTATCTGAAATTTTACTTTCCAAAAACTTATGATGCACACTACCTTCTTCTGATGAGCGGAACGAGACGGCAATTTTTCATGGGAAAATATGTTGTGGAAAATCCTTTGCTAAATAACTTTTGATCCTAATAACTACAGCTTCATGTTCCCTTGATGCTGAAAATAAATGATTTCGTAGGAGCCAAAGTGTACCTTACTGGGATTGAATTTAGTAATGCCAAGAATTCCGATTTTTCAGGATGTACTTTGTATTTCTTGTGATGAGCAGCACCCTTGCGGATTTCCACTCTGCTTGATTTGGTGAAGGTGTGAAAACGATATGCGAAATGCAAGAAATGACTACCAATAGTGCAGCCAACAGTATTAAGGAGGTATGATTATTCATTTAAGTGTATCCTTGGAGATTAATAAACTTTAAGTTTCAATCTTGCAGAACTTCTACGTTGATGCTAAAAATAAAATATTTTGCGCCAAACAAAAATAAGATGTACCTTCCCGGGCGCTGCAGTGTAGCTGGTCTTCAGTTTTTCAACATCAAGTCTCATAGTTCTGGCATTTAAATACACTGGAGGTGATACCGAATAACTCATAAAATCCTAGTCCACTTAAGTCATTTGAATGGATGAAGCTATACACTGCTACAAGTGCCACAAAAAAAGAATACTGCAATTTTCAGTTTATTCAAACCTGATGTATGTAGTATATTATCCCATTCTTGTGCTTCATACTTCGATTTAGCAGAAATTGGGCGCTACTTGGATTGGAGGCGTATGTAACCTGATATGAACATTACAACAAAATCAGCGAATATAAATGCCCTATTTTGATTGGGATTGATACTTATACACCGGGGAGGAATTCCATGTTGTCCGCATTTCCGGATCTAAACTAGCATCTGCACAACCCCATCTATAATACGTAAGTGAACTATTAATAACGGGTTAATTCGTTTCAGTATAAAGGAACGACACAGATTCAAAGCTACCCAGAAGATCCAGTACAATAGACTTCTTTCCAACAACGGTCCCACAGAATACCAGGAACGGGCGATGTTCTTCCGCAGGACATGACAAACAACTCTAATAAATTTTCTTTCTATATTTATTTTTTCAGCCTAAATATTTATTAAAATTCTATCTTGTCGAAGGCTTCTTCTTGACAGCTTGTAAATGACGTTTCCCCATATTCAACCATCTAGAAATACAGACGCAACACACATATTGGCACTCAGTGCCAAGCAGCGCAAGTGTTTTTAAAGATAAAATTACCGTTTGTACTCTGAATCAGTTGCCATCCTCCCGATCAGAGTGTTTCACGTAGAGGTTCTTTCATTCCTAACAAGACATTCACACAAAAACCCATACAAGGAAAATGGGAATTTCAAACCACAACATCCTCTTCAGCATCAACTATTTCATTTTGACGGTCACCGGTGGTGTACAGGAACAAACTGTTGGCAAGGACTGCTCACAGCCGTACTGCCAACCTAAAGAAATGCGGAAATGCCAGTTCACGTTTTACAAGGAAACAAACGTAAACGAACCAAGTTTTAACATACCTGCTAAACAACCGCTCCAAAGTGAGTAATAATTAAATACCCTGAATAACTAATAGCTCTAATATATAGATCAGAATTAATAAATTTATGATTTAGACAAAATAATGAAAATAAATATGTGGTAAAATTTAAACACCACAAAATATATGTAGGCAGTGTTAAAATTAAATTGCAGTTACTTAACAGGTACCTTGCTATGCAAAAACATTACAGTGTACAGTTTACCATAATGTGTTTGCATCTACGGTCAAACAAAACTGTTAGTTCACGTTACCCGTGCATCATCGTATTAACCGTGAGGAAGTCCGCTCCAAGCATAATTTACAAGCTGTCGTCGGTCCACCTCTCCTAAAGCCCCACATTTTCCGCAAATGCCTTGCATGACTCACCCTTAGCTTTCTTCAGTACATGTAAATTCAAACTAATTAGTATCAAGGATAAAAAGGTGATAAATTACAAAACAAATTAAAAATTTTTAAATTTATTAATAGAACTACTTACATGAACTAATAAAAAATTCTTATTTGTACACTGAGGTGAATTAAAAACTAAGAAAAATGTAATGATACATTACAAACCAAATAAGGTGATCCTAGGCCCCCAAAGAGTGGCGTATCCCAAGGATGACTGTAATAAAAAAGATCGCACATAATATCACATGAACCTTGAAGTTCTGAACAGCCTTAACAGGTTAACAATTCAAATAAAAATTATCTTTCTACAGGAACTTTAACTGAATTTAACTGTGACATAAAATAATCTATACTATCTAGATCTTCACTAGTCCGAGTGTCCAAAACGGCAGGAGAACAACGACTATCTGGCAATGAACTTTTTATACACTCCCATCGCATTCTTCTTTCTTGTTGTTTCATACGTAACAAAGTCTCTGCCCTGCTTAGGGCGTTGGTTAATACAGCTTCAATGAAGAGATTTTTTCGTTTTTGGCGTTTAAAATTTAGTTTCTTGACTTTTACTTTACATATCCAATCACTTAACTCGCTAGTTTTCACATTAATGGGTTTTCTGTCAGTAACGACGACACCCATTTTTGTGTTATTAAATCTCTTCAAAATTTAGCTACGGCAATTGTGCTTTATACGTTACACACCTGCTCTCAATATATACGTCTGTTGTGGTGGTTTCTTCTTTCTTCGGTGGAGAAAACTGGCACATGAATTGCAGCACTTTCACGTTCGAACCTGACAGGGAAATGGCGACTCATCCGCTTGCTACGCTTTTATACAGGGCCTCCGCTCCGGCATTGTATTCCTACGCGGCGGATGAATAAGTAGTTCCACAAGGAAGGTAAAATTCTGTTAAAATCATACTGAAACTGGCTTGAACTGTTATACTTTAATTTTGACGGTACTGATGGTAGTTTTGTTTCAAAATAACGCACTATTTTGTATACTAATTCATGGATATAGCTAATGCTCAGCTGAATTATTATTGAGCGGAGGAATCGGGATAAACGTGGGCATTGCCCAGTGACGTCATGAGAGTAGAATGTTTGCGAATTTCTAGCGACGTCACTGTAAATAATATAAACTGCATTCGTTTTAAGCGCCAATTGTTTATAAATATTAGCAACGAAAAAACATCTAACTGTGATAGTTATTGCCATTTAATTAATTATTTCATTGTAAATAATGTTTTATACCTAGGTACTTATTAATGCAGATTACCTGCGTTGTTTTTTATACAAACCGATCATGTTTCACATTCTCCAAAAATGCAAGTTTTGCACGTCAACAGTGGAAAAAGAAAACAAGTAATATTTTGTAACATTTATTAAACATAGGTATGACAGACCAGGTACTTAACATAGACATATATATGTAGGTATCCTAATTTGACATTCTCAGTGTGCAGCTTGTCCTATGATAGCTTTCTGTAAAAAAATGCAATTTTATAATTTTTATTTCAATATAGGTACGTATGTATTTAACAATATTTAGGAGACACGATTAGGTAACTGGTCTACAGCTTTCAAATAAAATTAAGAATAGAGGTATAATTCTTAACGTAGGCTTTTCGTGAAGGTTACAACTATATGTTTTAGTACGTGACTGTATGCTATCACATCAAAACACATTTCTTCGGAATTCGAGCCAGGTCAGGTATTTCAATACAATGAACAGGTTTTGCAACGGTTTTCCTAACCGTCTAGCGTGTTTATTGTGCTCATTGTGAACAAACTTACCTTCAAAGGTGGCAATGCATGGGTAAGCTGCAACCCGAGACTTCTCAACGCTACTAACGGAGGGAACGATGTATTATAAAGTTTTTGGAGTCCATCGATTGCTAGCATGGTCGGGACGTTATGTCTTTGCCTCTTGCTTTCGTACTGCTTCAGATAATTTAGATCGTCTAGGCAAACAAAGCAAAGGTGTAATTAATAAACCACATCATTTGTGTTTATCATTATTATTATTACTTAGCATAACAAAAATTAAATCAGATAACTATATTTTATGACATTCTCAGAATTTGCAAGCGTTTCGTCAGTTCAAGAAACACCAGTTATTTAATAAGAAAAAGCTAAAACCGCTTAATGTAACTCATACCAGGACTGTCAGACAGTGACAGATTTAGGTGCCCAATTTTCGCATGCAAGCCTCGAAGACGGTTGAAGAGTACAGTGGTACAGGGCAAAATGAAGGTAAATTTATGAGTGGGGACAACATATGGAAAAATTCGACTTTCCTTAACACAAGTAAAAGGTATATCTTGCCCATATTTTCACGCAAGCCGTGTTCACTAAATGATTAATTAATTGAGCTTGGCTTAGAAAAACCAGGGGCTTTGAGTGTTGCAGGTGGCTAAAGGATAAGGGCGCAATCTTGAAAGGCAAATTCTAGAATTTGACCAATTTTTCCACACAAGCCCATCTAAAGTATGAACACGTACATACATTGTCACTAGTGCGAAAAACCTATTGGCTTGAGTGGCACGAATGCATAAGTACATTTTTACTTGCGTTAAGGAAAATTTGAATTTTGCATGTCTAATTTTCGCTGTAATTGTAGGGTATCTCGGTAACTATTAATGATAGGGGGTTGCAGTTTCGACATTATTTTTTTGTTGATACTTTAGCTGAACTATCGCCATTTTTATATCGTCTTTTGTTATAAAGCCCTAGCCAACTTTTGAATAATATAAGATTTCTTCAGTTCTCAAAATCTTGCTTGGGTATGTAGATACAAAAAAAACTTTGTAAATATTTTTTATACATACCTATTTTTATTTTGAATCCAGTACCGTAGTCATAATTTTTTTAGGGTGTAACATTTTTGTGGTATAACTTGCATTTTTTATGGAAACCATAGTTGGTGTTGCTATGGTCGAAAAGACCTATTTTTTTAAAGATGCCTGTAATCCCGCTAACCATCTTTAAATATTGTTCAGACGATAAACAAAGTTCTTATAAACCTATTTTTTATTAAGAAAATATATACATTGTTAGGCTTATTTCTACCTACTAATTTTGGTATATTTTACGTTTTTCGTCAAAATAAAAAATAAAATTAAACAGTGCATAGGTACTTACCTCCAATTAAAAATGATTTTCATTATTTATATGGCATCCTAGATTACTGTAAAAGAACTGCATGAGAGCCTTTAGGAGTATCCAATGTATTCAAATATGCATATATTTTTAATGGATTAAAATGTTTATTTAATACTATAAATTATATTGTGCGTTTTCTTGTTCCATAGCCTCCTAGATGTACACATAAAATCTGATTAAATTACTAAGAGAAATTTGATTAATACCAAAATTTGTAAAAAAAAAGCTAAAAATGTATACATTTTCTTAATCAGAAAAAAAAAGGATTTTTCAACCATAGCAAAGACAACTATGCTTTCCATTAAAAAAATACAAGTTTATTTTACATCTCAAAAATGTGACCCCCTTAAAAGAATGTGAGTATGCCACTAGATTCAAAATAAAAATATCTATAAAGACCACTGAAGAAATGTTACATTATTCAAAAGTTGGTTGTATGTTTAAACCAAAAGACGATATAAAAATGGCGATGGTATAGCTCAACTCACAACAATTAAGAAGTAATGTCGAAACCGCAACCATTTAGCATTAATAGTTAACGAGATACTCTACAATTACAAAATGGAACATCCAGTACCGATCATAGCACACCACTACACAACAACCTTTGCTTTGTATGAAAAGTAATGGTAGCACACACTTCCTTAGCAACAGAGATGTAACAGTCATATCATTTCCACTTTAAATAACGAGATGAATGAATACAATACGGCTAGGCAGATTTAAATAAAAGATAGCACACTATAATTGTTGCAGCAGAACAAGCAGGGTGCTAGTTACGGCAGCTTTTCGCATTAGCGGTGTTCTAACATTTTTGTCTGCGCTAATACGACGATTTTATAGCATTATTGTCAAACTACATTTAATTATAAGTAAACAAGTTGTACGTTCTAAAAGTCGTAAACCTCTTGTACCTATGGTTGCCGATTGAGCACCTTTTGAAAATTTCCTTTAAGTTATATTCTTAAGTTAATACAATGAAGTCATTAAATTAGATCTGGCATTTGTAAGTCTGCAAGAGGAAAATTTTCATCGCAGTTCGTGCAATGCATTAATGAACTGGTTTATCTCAAGAATGGCTATTTTTCAATTTTTAACAAGTATAAAATTTTTACTTACAATTGAATGGTGTTTAACAATATTATCACGAAGAAATCTTAACTATGATGACAAAAACAAAACTGTTTCATGTCGAGAAGTTTGTCTAACTGGCTCCCTGCATGTGTTGGTGCAAAATAGGTATGAATATTGGGTTTCTCGCTTCGAGAAAACTCCAGTGTGCAAAATTTCAATAAAATCTAGTTTTTTCAGATACTGACAAATAATGAGAGATTAATTCAACATTAATGCACTGTACAATAAAACAAGAGTAACATTTTGATGTCTATTGTACGCGATAGTCTTCTGTGAATTCATCTCTTAGCCTACAGATACATTGAACTAAAAATAATGACAGGGTTTTTACATGCATAAGAATGACATTGTTTTGATAGTGATGCTGTAAAATCCTCAGAATGAATGATAATTGAGAACGTCGAATGTACGAATGATTTTCTCTAGAAAAAAAGGTCAAACGTATTTATATCAAAATTAAAGTATATACATCAAAAATATACTTCTACCAAGTGTATTATTAATTCTAGTATGTTTGCATACGTTATTTGGAACAGTTAGCAAAATACACATCTTGCTGCAGTCGGATTTTATAAGTATACCTATAAGAAACTAAGAAAATTATTAAAATAGTCAGCTACTGCTGAATAAGCATTGAACTCAGTCAACTAGCTTCATACAATAATTATAAGAAACGCAATTTTCAAAACTTTTTGAATCAATTCGTAAAAAGATAGATGTACATTTTTATGTCAGCGTATTTACATGCATAGAGTTGCGGGTGGATATATTACGAAACATATGGAAACAATTAAATTTTGTATGAAAAATATAATGCATACCAAGGAACATCAACAATTAAGAAAAATACTGAATATAGCTTACTTTCTAAGACTACGATGTAATTAAATTAGATAAATCACAGATCTCGTTACTATAATTGTTACAGAACAATATATCCATAAAACCCTAAAATATTGCAGCTTTCCTAATTCCCACTGCAATCTGAAGGCGTGCAGAATCATACGTTGGAGAGTGAGGACCTTATCATCAATATGCGCATAAAAGAATAATTATATACTCAAGCTGGTAAGCTAACAAGCTAATACCAGTTTATCGTGCAGGATATCAACAAAGATTACCTAGAGTCACCCCTTGCCGACTACCTGGAAAACGGTAATTAGCCCCTCATTTCGGTGAAACGTAAAATCCTTATACACCCAAGCTTAGATCTCCAACGTATAATGATGTATGCTAGTGTTGGGCGAAACATCAAAATGTATCAATATTCGGTATCGGTACGTATCGCAATACTGTAAATCGATCCACGTATCGTATCGTGTTCTGAGTATCGGATAAATATCGATCCAGGAAATAGCAAACCGATATAAAGTGAATTAAAACAATTCTTGTTTTACATAATTTACATCACTGTTTCTAAAAACCTTTCTATTCGTCAGCTTCGTCAGTTACTAGTGCATCATGTTAAACATATCAATAATTTGTCACCATGCAAGGACAGCGAATTGAATAAGTGAATTTTATTAAACTGAATTGTTAGTTTGCGTTTATTTGAACATTGGTGAGAAAAAAACACATTTGATGAAAAAGGCTTGACTAAAATAGTCATATTTGCTAAAAAAGGATTGACGGCATTTAGGGATTTATTAAGAGAATTAATTTATGAAACCAACACAAATAAAATTCACCTGATTTTTTATATTGCAACTGTATTACTAATTATAAAAAAGTGCACGTACCTTGATAAGAGGTAAGCCATTTTTAATACTTAATCTGGCATTTTAACGTTCACCATTTCTTATGAGAATCCAATTATAAACACAAATTAGAGCCTCCAATAAATTATTTATACGGGCACAATTTACATTATTGCAATGTTGTTCTATAAGAAGAGTTCCTATTGCGTTAAAGATACGCTTTTTATCAAAACCGTAATCAGGCTATATGGTTTGGCAGCGTAGGTATAAAAAATGCTAATGCTATACTATAGTAAAGTCGTTGCCACTTTTGTCCGCAATTTTAATGGAAGATATCGAGGACATGGTTGGTAGAAAATAAATGATTGGATACCATTCTGATTTGTATCGATCCAGCGAAATATATCGCAACACCAAGTATCGATACAAAATATCAGGTATCGAAAGCAAAAGTATCGATACCTAGAAGTATCGATACGTATCGCCCAACACTAATGTGTGATGTGGATACTTTAGAATTGCGGTCAAAATTAAAGCAGATGAAACGAGCAAGATAATTTTCGTAGACGCACTGCGGTTAGATTGCGGTACTGATAAGTACATTTTCAAGTTACGTGTAGGTAGTAATATTCCTCGAAAAAATAAATATAGAAAGTAAATAATCAGAGGTTATATATATGTATTATGCGAACGAACCGTCGCTTAATAAAAAAATATTTGAAGATTGCAGTTTGGCAAGTATGTCATGTCACAAATTATACATATCTGGTAAATATAATAAAAACTGTACCTACGAAAATGATAATAATTGCGTTAAACGGAGAGCGGAGGTCTTTCATGGGACAAAATGAGCTAGAGATCAATACCGAACAGAATGAAACCAGTTCGTAGACTCCCAAAATCTGCATATTAATTACAAGAACTCTAAAATAAATTTTGCATTACTATACCGTCGAAAACGATACGATATTGTTGTATTTTCATGTAATGACTTCGAACAAACCACTGTTTTGATACAAATGAAGTTTCTGTCAGAATAAAATATAATTGGTTGCCATATTCACCTTGCTCTGATATGATAAGTCTTTTTGCGTGCACATATTATTTCTATACCTGATTATATACTTTAATATTTAAACGTTTAAAATTGTTGTTAATTCCTAGACTTTCATGAACACCTAATGGGATTCTGACCGTAATTTCCCAACTCTATAGAAACGGACCACAGCATGAAGATCGATTGCACCGAATTACATTTATCCGGTTACCTGGGAGCGTAATAAATGAAACCCGCATTTCAAGAACTAATAAACCGGGAGTAGGCGAATTGGGTCCCGGCCGATGCAGGTATACTAATTTGCAATACGAGTTGGGTCCTAAACATAGGCGAGTTGGGTCCCAGTAAGCCGTAGTGTTATAAAAAGTATTTTCTTTGAAATTATATAATACCTAGTATTCCACATAAACATCGTTAAAGCATATATAAGTATAGGTATATTGAATAACTTACATACTTAATAACAATAAAAAATGTAGAAATACAATTATTACGATTTTAGTTTTATGGCTAAACCGAGCGAGATACGAAGAAATTATAAGAAAGAAACAGCGTTTAAAATGAAGCAGGCTGCTTCCCAAAAATATTCTTTTAAACCCCAAAATAATTCTGACAAAAATAAAGGAGTAGTGTTCTTCACTTAAAACTATATGAACATGTAGCAGAAAAATAGTTGGTGAGTGTTACTATTGTGCCAAAATTAGTTTGGATTTATTAATTTTTTTAGATAACAACTGAAAACTCCCATCTCATTCATTTTTCAAGACTTTTAACTCTTTATATGAACACCCCCTTTAAATAAGCCAATAAACTTTAAAATTTAACTTTTAGCTAAAACACCCTGCATAATATATCATATTCACCTATGTTTAGGCATGAAGAATAATGCAAATTCACGCTTTTGTTTAATTGTTTACTGAATATCACGTAAGCATGTTTGACAATTGTCAGTTGTTTAGTTCGTAATTTAAAAATAATTTTCAAAACATGAACTTTCTTTTTGTGAAAACAGTCGCCAATAAAACAATATATATTGTTTTTCTACACCGATTTGATATCTTACAGCATTAAAAACTGAAAGAACAAGATTTAGACTTATCTAAAAAGGTACTCAGTAAAACTTACTCTCTTTCTTAATAAATGCCTTGCAGCCTTGCACACAGTTCTTTTTTATTTGTACACGTCCATCTTTTTACGGCCCCTCGTTTACAAATTCGTGAAAGTCGAATTTGAACTTATTTGTAGAAATAAGTCCTTTACCGTTTTCACTCACTTTACAACTGAACTGGAAATTGCTTTGATCTTTTGTTTTAGTCCAAGTGTTGTACATTTTATAAATGGGCGGCTAAATTGTAAACTTATAACCAATGAATGACAAAATATCAAAAACAGGAGATTTTGAGAAATACAATATCCTCAGTAATAAACCCTGTAATTGCTTTATTGGGAGGAACCAGTGGGACCCAACTCGCATAGGACCTTTTCTAGCTAGCAGGTACACATGAGATTAGTGGGACCCAACTCGTACCATTCCAATAAACCCTTAGCGGATCTCGGACATGCCATGATGCTATCTGCAATGGCAAGGCCAGCGAAATATCAGTGCAGGTACCACAAGTGACAATGATTTCATTTCATGTAGTTAATAAATAATGCCCTTATTAGGATTACACATACTTGCCAAGTATGCGGATCCAGGGCGGATCCAGCTTTCAAATCAGGGGGGGGTCACCTAGTCAGGAGAGGCTACAATTTTATTAAAATAATCTAATTGAAAAAGAAATAGTTTTTTATTGTTATAAGTCAAAATAATTGTAATAAAATTGCAAAATTAATTTTTCGTTTTCTTTTTCTTCTCGAAAAACGAATTGTGACTTCTACTTCAGTCGGTATGTTTCTCTAAACGCGGAGTCCAGTTCAAAAAAATCAGAAATTCATTGAGTGCACAAATGAAACTGACAATCACGTGTTGTTTTTATCTCATTAAAGAAATGAATTCGGATTTTAGTAAAGGTAAAAACAATCAATGGTAAAAAAATAAAATCGTCACAGGTAAGGCACTAAGGGTTGACATTAATTAATTATTAGCTGTACTTTCGTTTTTATTAGCAAATTTACAAAAACAAGCCATCTTTTATACAAAGAAAACGATATCAAAGCACTACGTGACACACGATAGATTAAAATATAACCTCCTTTAGACTTTTTAGGATTACACCATTCAATATGGCTTCCGACGGGCAGGCAATGCGCGCATAGGAAACCATAGAAACTTAAAACGTACTGCTAAAGTTGGGTCGTTCGATTCTAACGATTCATGCCTTGATTCGTTTGATTTGACTCACAGCTAATGAATCAATTGTTTAAACTTGAATTAGGGTTGAGGCATGATGCACAAAAAACCCTAAATCAATTAAGAACAACCTAGTTGTGCCGTTTGAGAAATGCGGAATGTAAGACCTGTTTACCTGTTTTCTACGAGAATAATGCGGTTTGCAACTGTACTCTCAACTAATGTAATCTTTTGTGTCCCAAAGAAGTAGGAAAATAGTTTGGTTACCCCGATTACTTACTAATATATGTTAAACAAGTATGTGATCAAGATATCAAAAAAAAAATATGAAATTTTTTAAATTCAATGTATTCGACTAATGGAAAGGTCAACAAAACGGAGAAATTGGAAACAAATTAATTACCATTTTAGTTTTAGCATGTACCTAATAGACTTTAGCCATAATATACTCATCTATATTTTCTGCTCAAAAATCTACGCCAAAGTGCTTTATCTAGAAAATTAGATATTACGCGTAAATACCCATCACTGAAACAAGGGTATAATAATTATCAGCAAATATCAAATCATTATAATTCTACTATACATACTGATTTGTTAGGTATGATTTTTTTTATCGTTAAAGCAATAGTAAATAAAAAAAATCAAAAAGTTAACACTGCTACAGTTACTGGTTACGCTACGCACTTTGCAACTCTCTTTAACAAGGTCTTACAGCTTGGTAACTCGTTTTTGGTAATGATTCATGAACGATTTGAATGATTCGAATCTACGCGATTGAAGGAATGATTTGATTAGAATCAAAAGTCTGAGCTCTAGTGATTGATATTAGTATTAAGTAATGCGATTTCTATGACAGAGCGTTAGAAGTAGCATTGTTTTTATGTATACCCTTCCATCGACATTTCGAAAATCACGTGTTCTAAACAGCTAAACTGTCAAAAATCCAATGCTGTCATACAATTTTCCCCAAAAATTAGGTTGTCACTCGTTACTCTGGGAATAAATTGCGACGTTGTAATTTTTTTATTAAAACGGATAATAGTGCTTGTTGTTGGTGGATGTAGGCACTCGCCATCATAGAAAGTACTTCTCCCAGCCCAGGCCCAGGGGGGGGGGTCATGACCCCCATGACCCCCCCCCTGGATCCAGGATATTTTCGTTGACCAAGTATTACTTGGTCAACGAAAATATTATTGCATATTTTTAGTCACCACAGTCATTTCGCGTTTATTTAGTAATGAATGAAATAATATAATATTGTTATTACTGAGCATAACAAAAATTAAATCAGATAACTATATTTTATGACATTCTCAGAATTTGCAAGCGCTTCGTCAGTTCAAGAAACACCAATTATTTAATAAGAAAAAGCTAAAACCGCTTGTAACCCATAACAGACCGTCAGACAGTGACAGATTTTGGTGCCCCATTTTCACATGCAAGCGTCGAAGAGGGTTGAAGAGTACAGTGGTGTAGGGCAAAATTAAGGTAAATGTATGAGTGGGGATAACATATGGAAATATTCGATTTTCCTTAACACAAGTAAAAGGTATACCTGGCCCCTATTTTCAGGCAAGCCGTGTTCTATAAATGATTACTTAATTGAGCCTGGCTTAGAAAAACCAGGAGCTTTGTGTTGCAGGCGGCTAAAGGATTGAAATAAGGGCGTAATCTTGCAAGGAAAATTCTAGATTTTGACCAATTTTTCCACACAAGCCCATCTAAAGAATGAACGCGTACATTGGCACTAGTCCGAAAAACCGATTGGCTTGAGTGGCACGAATGGATAGTACATTTTTACTTGTGTTAAGGAAAATTTGAATTTTGAATGTCCATAAGATAATATTTTGTCGGATAGATCGCTGTCTCTTGAAAATACTGACAAAAAATTAATAGTCTGACGAACAAAATTTTGTTTGAACTTGTGTCAGGCAAATTTTGAGGTTCTTCGTCTTTGACAAAGATTACAGGTGTAATCGAAACGTCAGACTATTAATTTTTTGTCAGTATTTTCAAGAGACAGCGATCTATCCGACAAAATATTATCTTATATTATGGACGCTGAAAGCATTCACCCTCGTTTGAATGTCCATTTTCGTTGTAATTGTAGGGTATCTCGGTAACTATTAATGATAGAGGGTTGCAGTTTCGCGTTTATTTAGTAATGAATGAAATAATAGAATCTGGTATGTATGTATTATCGTCGTGTATTATGTTATATTTATTTAAAATATGAATAACTAAGCTGCAGTGTACCCTAACGAAACTTTCTACAGAGTTTGTATATTAAGGCACACAATTGTTTAACAAACTTAACAACAGATGAACAACGTTTATGTAAGTATGCTGTACCCACCATTTCTTACATTTCTCGAAATTTTAAAGGATTTACAGTAAATACCCACATACATATTGGATAATATTCAAAGCAAAATTAAAAAAAAGACAAACATGCTGTATGAAAACATTGGAATTAATTTCAAAACATACAGATATGGATAAAAAGTACAATGAACTTTTGAAATATCTGTAAGTGTATCATACCGTATCTTAAAGTATTATACTGTATATAATGTTAGGTATTATAATATGATTTTTATGTATTTTTTATTCAAGATTTCCCAATATTGAAAATTTAATAGTTATTATGAGGTTTTTTGATTGTTATTATGGACAAGGATGCAACTATGGAGTTGTTGCAATTTGCATATGCCGTCAAGAAGCAATTGAATAAGGCAATTTGGTAAAATAAGGAAAAACCAACACAACTGCCAACTACAGTAGCAGTATACACTAATCCACTAGTGGAAAACGGTGTAGTTTTAACTCGTTTAAGTAAGTAACTGATATCTATTCCGGAACTTGTAATAAGCGTGAATAACAGCTACGACAACAGTCAGTTTTATTCCCAAAGTGTGTGAAAGTTAATTAACTACATTTTCGTATTGTAAATATTATTATTTACGTGCATTTACGGTAATTAATACTGACAAAACTACTTAAAAATTGTACATGGTGACCGTCAAACACGAAACACATCATGGTTACTTAATCACACAAACGGAATTCTACCACTATTCTAATATGTCTAATATGCAGGTGCATTGCTCGCAAATTTTTGTAAATAATTCTGTCTTGGTGGCATCTATGATTAATTTGCAATTCTTAAACTTTTTCTGGAGGATGTCTGTATGAATTTATATTTGTTTATTCGTTGCTACTAAACAGAACGAGTGTGCATATAGTACAGTATAAGCACGGCGATCAGATTTGTAAATCCAGTAAATACATAACTACAATTTATATAGTTGAATATTCCCTAAAAATATTATAATTATTAACAAACCTTAATTATTTACTAATAAATAAAGGCAATATTATAAATTTTACTCTTAAATAAAACCCCTATTCTATTTGGTTAATTTACATTAATAATAAGGTAGTAAAATGAAATATTATAAATACATTTTAATCAATTTGTGCTGAGTAAAACCACATTTGCGCCTTTTCAAACATATCTATAAATAGGAAATAAGTTTTTCTTATTCAGTTTCTGTTAAATAATGGCAGAACGAAAGAGCTGCATATCTAATGAAGCCTGTGATGGCACCAAACGCTTAATGCGACAACTTCTTGCACTTCTGTGGCAAATGTCATTTTTGCAATGGTAGAACACTATCGCTACATTCAATTGTAATGGACGATAAACTGATAGTAAATAAAAACGTTGTTAAAACTATTTCATTTTAATATTTTATTTTTAATATAATTGAACTAAATATAACTGAAATGGGTTTTATGTGTGAATAAAATTTATATCATTTATTTTTTAGAAAATAATTAATAAAAATACATTTGGAAATTGTACTGGATTCTACAGATGACCTTCTTGGCGCTTTATCTTAAGAAGTGTTAATTATATAAAATATTGCCCCAGACTCCAGATGTCATTTAAAACAAGGTAACTAAGATAATTACAAAAACTAGATTTTGTGGCCTTTGACCTTGAATAAATAAAATGTAAAAAGAAAGATTTACCTATGCAAATTTATAGCTTATTACTTTTCTTCCCGAGGTTGAATCCCTATTTGACTAGGTTAGATGTGCTTTTTTTTTAATAGTTGTATGTGAAAGTTACGCAAAAATCTCGGATGCAACAATGTAAATGATAACTGATATTATGTTGATACATACACGGCCATAGAACACACGGTTCACGTAAAACAGAAAACCTAGAAGGGCCATAGCTATAGTGCATGGCACAACAAATACATAAGTTTTTGTTATTATAAATTAAAATGAGTACAGTCGGATTGTAATTTTATTTAAACCTGCTTACCTACGTCACATCCGGAATATATTGCTTCACCTATCAACTCGTTTATGCAAGCGACATCACCGAATCCCAAGTTGACTCCTTGGCCAGCCAACGGATGTACACGATGTGCTGCATCCCTGCATTAAACAAAACATTGCTGCAAGTCCAAATGAACTGAATGAAATTGATTGAAAAAAAAATTGATTCTTTCACTTTTCCAAAGGATGACATTTTATTATGTTAAAAAGAAGTACTCTATGTATATAGAATCGAAGCCTTCGACAGTTAAATTGTTGAAGGGTTCGATAGAGTCCATACCCAACCAAGGCCACTCCTTTCGCAACGTAACAAGTGGCATGTCCAAATCCTAAGGGAAATGCAGCTCTGCTGCCTTCTTCACAGCCGCATACGCTTGGTGGCAGTTGTCTTATGGCATTTGAAGGCCTCTTCGCAAACTTCAGCAGACCGTCCACGAATTGTGCCGTCTTTGCGATCGCCGATGGACGCGGATACTTCTTCCACTAACAAATTGGTAAAGTACTACCACGAACCTGAATCAAGCACATTTCACTCACTATGGCGTCATTGACGGCATCCACAAATTGCTCTGTTTGTAAAGACAGTAAAGTTTTCGCCTGCTCCGTAGTCGTAGACCAAACTAAGCTGCTAAGATTTTTGGTCAGCTAGAAAATTAAAATCATCTAACTTAGTAGCGGAAAAACGTATTAGACGCAGTAGACATTAGCAATCTGTATTGATATTCTGCAATGCGTAGTAAGTTACTCACAGGAAGCAAAGCAATCGGACCAGTTGGAAGGAACCTCTGCCATGCGACTATGTTTTCAGTTGGCTAAAATTAGAACACACATAAACACACTTCGTAAAGAGCTATTAAAGAAAACTAACTTCTGAGAGCTTTAGTGTAGCCACAACGCCCATCTGTTTGTAATTCCACGATAAGTACTTGATTCCCATTGCTCTTCGTACTTGAGAGTTAGCACCGTCACAACCAAGCTGCAAAAGAAAATAGCGAATATTTTAATACGCGACTCTGCAGAAAGAAGCATTGTAAAGTAATAAAACTTTGTTAATAATATAATTACATGTAAGAAAGAGAATTTATAACAATACCAGTCGAGTGATAGCGTAGCATACAATCCACATTAAGCAAATAAAACAATAACCCTTTGTTCAAAACTTTGAGAAGCTTGTGTACAGGGCGTCTCTACCTCTCGCCCCTAGCCCTGTTAATTTTTGAGCGTTATAGAGTTTGGATAAGATCCTTTTACAGGCGATCACAGCGAGAGTCATGCCAAGAACACTTTGTTATCTACAAAATCGCGTTTAGTAAATTGAAATCAGAAAACTCATTCGAAGGTTATGGGAACCATTATAACTTAAGAATGGAGTGTAGTATTTCAATTTTTTTAACGCGACCGTTTTGTTAAAAAAAGTGGCTTTCAAATGACTCTCCTTGCTGTTTAAAATTATCGAGTTGGTAAAGACTGTGACTTCATCTGAGATTTTGAGAAAAATACATCACCTGTAAAAGGAATCATTTTTAAACGACCTTACTCCCTTTTTATGCGAATCTACTAAGATAACTTTTTCAAAAGTTACATGAGGAGAAACTCTAGACACTCATGCATAACATTTTTATCGCAAGTATTACAAGGTGTTAGATCACATACCAGATTGAAAATTGCTTATAACAATCATTTAATAAATAAAAAATGAAGCTTTTGCGAAAGACAAAAATTATAGGTAACCCTACAGATTCAACAGGTCAACTGTGCACCAGTTATACAGAGTGGCCCCAGAAAACACCGATATCGAAAACTTTATTATATATATAAGAAAGTTCAATTAAAGAGCTTTTTATCATTATATTTTACAGACAATATCTTGTAAGTGGCGACCGTTCTGGGAGATGCAATGTTGAAGTCGATTTCTGAAAGCCCCCACTGCACTTTCAGCCATGTCTGAAAGTATGCTACCGCTTTCAATTGCAATGTTCGTCTTTAGGGCCTCAAGGGCTTGAGACCGATTAAGGTAAACTTTTTACTTCAGAAAGCCCTATAAAAAATCACAGGGTGCCAAATCTGGTGACCATGCTGGGCACTCAACGTCTCCACGCATGGGGACTAACCGACCAGGACACATCTGTCGCAGAATATCCAAAGTTCTTCGACCGCTATCAGCTGTGCATACCGTTCAAAAAAGAAAGAACACACGACGCCAAAACTGGCAACAGCACTCCATACAGCCAGCTTCTCACTTTGCAGCGGTCGTTCATGGAGTTCACGAGGATTTCGTTCAGACCAATACCGAAAATTTTATTTATACATCCGCTCAAATAAAAGTGAAACTCGTCACTGCACAACAGAACAATCTTCTGGTACCGTTTGAAGAATTTGCTCGCATATAAAGCGACGAATTTCGCATTTCGTGTAACATTCGCCTTGTTGACAATCCCAAGACAGCAGCGTGTTTGGGCGCAAAACGTCTGGGAGAGACTGCACGAGAGACAGCCTCACAGCTTCCATGTTATTCAGTAGTCCTAACTCCGCGAGGTCGCCCACGGACCTTTTATGTTTGCTGATGCTGTCTCTCTAAACTGTTCAACCCACCGCAAAATGATTTTCCGATATGGAACATTCTCATCGCGAGGAACATTAAATCTCAAATAAAACGCTCGTGGTATAGCGATTGTTGCATTGTTGTTAGAAAAGAAAGTTCCTACTGCAAGCGCCCGATGCTCATTCGACCTTTCGACTAAGTCTTGTTGGCTATTGAAACGGGGCCAACGAATCGTTTCCCACCACCAGCCTCTCCCAACACCGGGCAGCCGTTCCAATAAACCCCACCATGCTTTATGGGTCACCCTGTATTTCCATCCGAGCAAAATGAGCCCAAGAGGGTTCGCATTTACATATTTAAGATTCAAGTGATAACAAATGATTCTTACAAACTTAAATCCACATTTTTTTATCCACTTCACTCAATTTAACCATTATCGGTAACACACTTAATAGAAAACCGCTTTGGATTAGTTTAAAAATTAAAAATTATACCTGCATTGGTAAATGTATCTAAATCATTAAAGGCACCGGAAAATAAGATGTAATGAACAAAAAGGTTTCATGGCATCGATTAAGAAGCGTACGTAAATAAATTTTTCATGTTTTTCCAGTAAATGTTTTTTTTATATCTCCATATACAGGGTCCGTCGCCTAAAACTGCCCAGGCTCGTATTTTAATTTCTTTTTTAGTTATAACCTTAAACTATATGTTTAATTGTATGTTTTTTAAACTCTTTAAAAATAGCACAGTGAGTGTTTTTGCCGATCATGATATTTTGCAAATAAAGTTAGTTTTTGTAAATAATTTTTTTCCTTACCCCGTATAATAAATATTGCTTCCTACTTGGATGCCCACTTTTGTCTTCTTCAATTTGTGTCATTACAACGTATGCGTAATTTTTACTCCTTGTTAATGAAAAATAAGGAAAATTCGTCGTCGACATATTCTGTTAATAGGGATCTTCACATTTTTTTAAGTGTTCGTTTATTAGCTTATTACGGTACAAATTATGCCCACATACTCATCGCTGTACACCACACCCCAAAATCTAAAGTAACTTTTAAATAAATCAAGTACAAAGTTCGTTCTAAAGAGACAGAGGCTAGAAAACAATACCCTGCGATGCGGCTAGTTTGGTTTTCTACATCACACATTAGCCTCATCGCAGGGTATCGCTTTCTAGTCTCTCTTTCTTTAGAACGAACTTTATACTTGATTTATTTAAAAGTTACTCTAAATTTTGCGGTGTTGTGTGCAGCGATTTGTATGTAAGCATAACTTGTACCGTAATAAGCTGTTAAACAAATACTTAAAAAATTGATATGGCAGCGACGAGTTTTCTCACGCATACGCATACGTTGTAATGACCCAAATTGAAGAAAACAAAAGTCGCCATCTAAGGGGTAAGCTAAAAATTTTTTTCAAAAATTAACTTTGCAAAATATCGTAATCGTTTAAAATTTTTTTTGGCCACTCAGTATGCTATTTTTAAAGAGTTTAAATAGACCTACAATTTGACACATAACTTAAAGTTGTACCTAAAAAAATAATGAATATACGAGCCTGGGGAGTTTTAGGTGGCGGACCCTGTATACGAGGGCATAACTGATAACGAGTTAGCCTTCTTTCTAGAAGTTACTAAAAAGTATGAAGTCAAAAGGTAAAAGCTATATTTTTATAAAAGCATATCAGCTTCAAGTGAGAAAGTCAACACAATCGAATATCGAGCTGATCTGACAGATGGCATTGCCATATAAATTTCTACTTACATACCAAGCCTTTGGTATATAGGCAAAACCAGCTCTATAACAAGCTATCTGCACTAGACCTAAACTGCACTGATGAGCTATAATGATAGCGAAATAGATCTATCTGCAGTTGTTTGCGGTGCAGACAGCATAGTATAGACATGCATTTTAGTGTATGTCGGTTCTTGCCCGCTTGCAAAAAGTGTCGTAGGGGCCTGCTGTCGAGTTGATGTATACAGGTGCATGCTAACTTGTCAGACTACAGGTCAGGTCAGGTCAGGTCAGGTTCGCTTAATGGCAGCTAAGTGGCTTTGTTATCGTATCAGTGTAATGCTGACAGATGGCATCGCCATCTAAATTTCTATTCTACCTAAAAGGGTTACGAGGTAATGAGATATATGACAATATTGTCAATAAGCTCCAGGATGCGTACCCTTCTTAAGGATCTCCCAAACCGACACGAAATATTCGCAATCGCGACGAATTTTTCGCGACGAATAAAATTTCGCTCTTAATTAATCGTAGCATTAAGGATACGAAGTAGAAAATGCGCTAAAAAACGAAACGATTAGATGCTTAATTACCGGCAGTACAGTATATAAAAAAAATATGTAAGGAAATTGTATTTGAATTTGAATAATAACATAAATTATTTTGGTTACCAACAAGTTGGTTTTTTTACGGGAAAGTTGCCATAATTGTTATACTGATTCACACTGGAAAGATATAAGCATCGCTGATAATTCCAAACTAGCTTTTGGTGGTATTGAACGTGAAATAGGTGAAACTTGTTATTTTGTTTTCGTTTGCATACCGTAACATGCTTTGGTTTTTAGAGCTTAACAGATGGATAATGGCAATTGTTTAGTGCAAGATGACTATTAAATCATAGAAAAACTGTAAGATTAATAGTAAGGAATGGGATATCACTTAAAAACTTTCGAAATATATTATCAAATGACGAAATCATATGTAGGAATGCAATTTAATTTCGCAAATTGTCAATGGTATGGTATACAGGAAAATTAAAACTGCAATAGAGTTAGTTAAAATAATCCCCGAAACTTTGAATTTGCTATTATTTCGCAGATAATGACATTAATACTATATAAGATTGCATTGAGTTTATCAAATCTTATTTTACTATATTTTTAAAAATGTATACATGATAAATTTTAACTTGATATCTGCCAATTCGGTCTGTGTAAACCTAGTTTTAATAACAGCCTTCAAATTCCAAAACAACGTAATCCACTAATCACATCGTAAGTACGATACGTTTAGTACTTTACAACCATATGTTTTACGACAGATAAGGAAGAGGGATTTGCCGACTGTGATACGTTCTCAGGGGCGGTTGTCTATGGGGACAAACAAAACAGGTGCTCCTCAATTCTATGTTCAGTTAGTTCCTCAACAACCATCAGAATTGCAATCATCAATTTATTATTAATTAGAGGCCCGGGCACCCCTAGCGTGACCAGTTATGGGTTGGCGCTGTGTAAGTCTATCAATGTTAACTCAGAACGGAAAGTATTTAGGTTTTAACTTGCCAGTTTGTATAAAAAGTAATTAATAATAAAAAAATAAATTACAATTATTGTAAGGCTTAATAAACACAAAGTGATAGAAAGTAACTCTTTCATGTCTTTATCTTTACTACCACATTTTCGCATGTGTGTAACTTCTCACTCTATTATAAGATAAATCAGAATCTCTTTTTAAGAAAATATAATATTTATTCTCATATAAAAATTAACGAGTGTAAAGCTGAATATCAATAAATTCGACATTATCATTTTTGCAATGTAAAAGTCCATAATAGTGTTAATATTTCTTGCGATATTTATAAATATTCTAATAATCAACATTTTTAATGTATTTGCCAGCTAGTTCAATTAATTTTATACGCATCTCGTTAAGTTTACATATGAAACGCCACTGTGTTCCCACAATAATCCGTGCTATTAAAGATGATAATGTTTTAATAACGAATTTAGAATATGTGAACAGCTCAGTTCAATAAGCCAGACGGCTTTCCCTATCTACATAATACAGACATGCATGACGAATTACTTACTTATGGTACACATTATGATTCAACAATGCACGGTTGGTTATATGGGAAGTGGTCAAAATAGTGAAGCACATGTAAGTTAAAATTACAGTTTATTTCTCAATTTTAATCAGAAAATCACAAAACACTACTCAAACAGAAAACTGATAACATGACAGGTGGGCAAGAGATCAATTTTAAAGATCATAAAATACTTAAATTTAAAATTCTATTCTTACTATACAAAAATAGGTTCATCCACACGTGATTATACAAACATATATAATCCTAAAATGCGTACTACGCAATACACGTAATGCAGAAGTATCCATACCAACCAAAAGAGTCTATTTTACTAAGACTACTTTCAAAACCATTTCAAATGTATTTTCATCTTCTGCAACTGTCACAAACATTCATCACCTTGATTAGTATTGATGGTGCATTTCCTTCAACACTTACAAAAACGTTCAGAGATCACAGGTAGTGATATATCATTCACTATTACAGCAATTATGTATTCCACTAAAAGAAAAAAATATACGCTTCGAATTTTTGGTGAGTTGACGTTAAAAATAGTCCCTTCCACTGCTCTTTCGTACGAAGCAGAAATTCAGTTTAGTTTAGTTCATGTAAGCCTCAGCACATACGCGTGCGTTCCAAGAAGGGTGACGATAGAAAATTACTGGCTACTGTTCGATGGATGTTGTTTCGTGAAAGAATCAAAGGTAAGGAAAAAATAGAATGTGATAATAACTTGCGGACAATCGTGACAAGTTATGCAACCAAAATTTATCACAGAGTCAGTTTTATTAATGGAAACATGAAGCCAAAACGATTTAACCGTGAATTTATACCGACCGTGTCAAAATCTGCTGAGGGCATACGAGACTTAGAACAAATATATTACTAGCTTTATGTATCGAGAATTAAAAAAGGCGCAAGGAATAATGAACGAAATAATTGAGAATAAGACACTTTTTGCAGATGATCTGCAGTTAATAATAAGTTCATTATAATAATACAGTGGTATATATATTCATGATGAAAAGATAAGCACTGCACAGCATTTTGTCACCTCAAGTACGCTATTTACAATATAGCCTAAGTTTTGGAGCGAAACTTATATAGCATTCCTCCAAAAGAAAAAGACGCTTGAAGAAGAAAACTTATCACTTTATTGATGGTGTAGCATATCTTTTTCAATTCATATATAAATTATAAAATGCTCAAAAGTAAAAAAAGACAATGAATGATACTAACCGTGTAATTGTCAAATTAATTTATCGCCTATTACAAAAAGAACGAGTATACTACCAATTTCTTTATATATATTATATTATATCAGCGCTAGTCTTTCTAGAGAGGCTTATTTTCCCACAAAAGGCTAAAAACAACCTTCTTCAAGGATTTTGATTCATTATTACTACGAAATAAGTTCCTATATGGGTGAGATCTATGAATATGGATCACTCTATACAAACCATCTACCTATGAGCGCTAGTTAAGTAGGCTACTATTTATATTAGGCGGAATGCCCAACTTAAAATTCTGCCAAACTTCAGTTAGCATTTAAGGAATGCTCTTAAAAAAACCGCTGCAAATTGAATCAATACTTCCACATCCAATTGTCAAAATGACATTTACGTTTTTATTTCTTATACTATACGATTAGCAATCAGGTTTTGAGCATTTTTTCTCTCTACACATTTTTTCTCAGACAAACAGTCCTCGTGATATTAGTAAAAATATATAAATTTTATGATCAGTTTTTCCAAATAACTCGAAAAAAATAACTTAACAAATTACAAGAGTGTTTTCTGATCAGAAAATTGATTTTCTATATAATACCAAAATTTTAAAAAATCGTACGAGCAGGTTCCAAAATAGGTTTATTAGAAATATTTCGAAAATGTCAAAATTTTGAATAAATTTTCTAAGACACTTTTGGTGATAAATTTTATTTCCTATCTGAGGGTATTTTCATTGTTTGAATATATTAAATATATTCGGAGATATTTAGAAAAACCGTTTTCTTTACGTGACGCTTTTTTGCTAATATCTTCTAAACAGTTTGCTGCACCGAAAATTTATAAGAGCGAATAATACTCGCAGTTACAACTAATCACATATTTAAACGAATAAAAAATAAAAAAATAAAAAATTGCAAAATTTCGCCCCCTTCCCGATACCCTATTTACCCCACAAACAATAGGTCGCTCTGGGTAGTTGAGATTTATATGTTTGCTAAATTTCCAGTTCATATATTAAGTCTTTCGAAAGTTATCGTGTCCACAAACAAAACCACAGATACACAGACACAGATAAGAAATTTTTTGCTCAAATGTTGGTTTTTTTGCGTTTTCGACCATTTTAAAGCGAATGAGCAAATAAAAAAATAACTGAAGGGAGAATATTAATTAGAATGTTAATTGTAATAATTAGTTAGAAGTACAGGCGGGTGTCCCATTTTCGTTGAAAGGGGTATCTGGCTAACTATTAATACCAGAAGGTTGTGGTTTGGATGTTACTGTCTTACTTTTTTGTTTGAGTTGAGCTGTACCACTGTTATTTTTATGTCGACTTTTGGCTTAAAAATAAGACAGTAATGCCCAAACCGCAAATCTATAGTATTACCAGTTACTGAGGTACTCTGCAATTACAACGAAAATTGAATACGCTGTACCAATGATATACGTTATGCTGAATAATAATAAATTTTTGCACGTTTCTAATCATAGTCTCGCAACGAACGTATTGTATGCATCTTTTCATGTTCATCTGGTGTAGAAAAGCGTCATGCTACATATTTGGAAAAAATTAAGAAACAGATATTTACGATGTTTATTATTAATTCGACGATTGTTTGGGGGCAGTTAGCTCCACATCAGGAATACAGATAACCTAATGAGCTAAGTTTACAACATTTGGTTTATAAGTAGGTATCCATAGTATTGATGGGGAGAGACACATGGTTGCCACGACTTTTTCTCAAATTAGTGGTAAATTAAAATCCAGTTGATCATTTACGATCTTTTGGTCACAAAATATTATATGAAATGTTGAACCATATGTCAAAAATTACTCCAAAGAATATTAGGGTTATCATTATGACAAGGTTCTAGAGGAAGGTATGATTAATAAATAAAAGGTAGTTTTTGATCGTTCTGTTCATAACTTTTCAGGACTGTCTCTAATAAATGATCTTTTATCAATGTTGCTACGTTCCCGATGTTACAATTACAGTTTTGATCGTCGTGATGATTCTAATAGTATTTGCGTGATTCTTATATTCGTGACCTAACTACTAGTTTTAATGATTTTAAATGTGCGTTAGGTATAATCATATGCGAGATTGTAAGTGAAATTTTGTGTGTAAAGACGATGTTGGACAATTAAAATGTATTTTGCATGATAGTACCTATAGGTAGTTATTAATAAATTCTTGTATATTTATAAACATGTAATAAATATAAATATAAATAAATAAACTCAGACGACGTTACTATTTGGAAGGAGGATGGTCACATTTTGGAGTCTCACGCTTATCAATATCTAATGGTCTGGCTTAAAAACTATTTCCGCATAAAGCACGCATTACCCCTAATTTTCAGTAAGCATTAACATGTTGTATTAGCAGCACTTAACTACCTCTGTCAGTAATGTGTTGTATTCAACAAGGAACTTACAACATAATTGGTGGCTTGCAGTTTACATCGGTTATTGCTACAATATATAGTACTCCCGGTTCTCATTATATTGCATAATTATAAAAAAATTCCCGGTAAGTTACATTTTTTGTTTGGAAAATGAACTAAATATTCTCAGTTAATTTTAAATGTAATGTGGAACGCCTACCTGTGAACTGAGCTGTTAGGTTTGATTTCCAGATTATATCGTTTGATTCTGATCCTTTGAATCCGTCCTGTGCCATACTGTGTTCTTATAACCCACAACTGTACTTATGTATGTGTTTTAACGGTTTTAATAAACGACAGATATAGATAAATATAAATGAGTATTTACAATTTTTTATATTTATTATTTCCATTGTGTAGATTACTACTACGTCCTTCAACAGCACCCTCATAAGGCCAACAACACATCGTTGTAACATATTAATCACAAAAATCGAAAAAAATTTCGATGGTTTAAATTTAACGCTTTACTCAAGCAATAAAGTACTATGTCAATTTTTTTCAGTTAATATGGAACAAAGTACGGGAAATCGATATTAGTTAGAAGTTACGTAATCTGAATGTATGATAAAACAATTATTCTGAATTTTGAGAAAATCACTATTGTTTGTATAGGATTTTGGATACGGCAGGAAGAAACTTTTCTACTTTTCTAAAAACTATCAGATTATCGATTTCACAAAAATTCTCGAGCCGTTAGATCGATTTGGGCGTGGAGTTTGAATATGCTTCAATACACATTTATCTACAATAATTCGCCGTCATATTTAATAAATAAAACGAAGTACGATAAAAGTAAACCACTAATCTTATAACGAAATGACTAAATGCACCACTACATGGAGATTTTTTTAACGTATTCCCAACATTCTAAAATTAGCTCAAGTCCCTCGATCGCATTCCAGTTAAATATTGGGTTAGAAAATATTTACCCTCTTTAAGAGTTTATTTTCATGTCTAAATTTGTACGGCTGGGTCAGTGAGCAAATTAATAACATTCGGTTAATGAATTGGAAGTGTACTGCGACTGCATCTGCGAGAAACAACTCATGCCTAATTATCGTGAAAATTACACGTACGTTATAAGTGAGAAATTGTCAGGAACTCAGCCAAGTCATCAAAGAACAAACTGTTGTGTTCTGTATACGGTTGTATATAAAACTGTAAAAACGCAGTTATGCTTTACGGTTATTAAAGTGCAGTCAGTATAGATTTCCATGTCTTAATTAATCGTTATATATTAAATTGTGAAAGCAAATGCAGTTTGATATTTTGCATGAAAAAAATATCAGAACATTATCTATCCTTAAACTTGATTTTCACAAAATTACTAACGGGAAGAAACTTTGAGATTGACCTCTATATTAGAAAATTTCGTGTTATATAAACGCTCACGATTTTATATCAAAGACAACTTGTGAAATGCTAGAATCTTTTGCAATATATGACGAATTTATATATTTTTTTTATTTTGATGTGTATCGGTATGCAGCTAATTGCTTGGGCAATAACAAGAAACGCTGTATTAGCTAGCTGATGTCTATATATTTCGACTCTATATTGACCCTTCTTCAGGACAATGAAAAGGACACAGTGAAGTACATTATTGCAAAAGCAAAACGAGGAAAGGAATCCATAGATGTGCATGAGTTTACATATTATAAAATGATAGAGATGTCAGAAAACTCAAAAATACCATGAGTGACAGAAAAGTAGTTGGTTGTCAGTTCCAAATGGCACACAGCCGAAAAGCAAAAAACAAAAAGAAATAATTATTAGTTTCTAGATGTTAATGAGATTGTTAATATCAGATCTTTTGTTGACCATATTGGTGTGGTTATTAATGAAACACATTTCAAGGAATAATCTCCTTTTTTGATTTTGTTCTTTAGTGAGGAGCTTGGCGTTAGTGAAATCAAAAGAATGCTTTAGGTTGTTTGAGTGAAAAGCCACAGCACAAATTTCAGGGTGTAAGCGGACATCACTTTTAGGTAGATAAGGTAATACGTTGTCTAACTGTTCGCATAGTTTGATCTATATCTTTTCGCAGTCGTTGCAAAAAAGTTAATGCCATCTTTTAATTTTGAAAAAAAGCTTTTATTACTTTTTACTCTTTGAATCAGTTTTAATAATTCTAGTGTCAAGGAAGAGCAATGATCTACTATCTATTAGCCTCTTCTTCACTGGTAAGAGACATAATGATCATTAAAAAATTTAAAGTCATTAAGAATCTCTTCACTTTTATCTTGAGATATAGATAAAATAAGCTCACCCACATATTGATATATAAATGGAAGCTGAAAATACAGTTTGGATGTGGAAACATTACATTAGTTTGGTCATTATAAAAGGACTAAGATTACAGCCCACGATGCATCCGAATGTTTGAGTAGAAACGTTTCCATGACAACTACCTGTTGAGCGCGTGTTAACCAGGGGTTCTGGTTAACCACGCTTTGTGCAACGGGGCTCTAAAGAAACAATTTTATAATTTAGTGGTAACAGAAAATTCGAGTGAATCATTTACTAGATATTTATGATAGTAAATGATCTAAGATTTGAGCAACACATTTGCTTCCTTCAGATGTGGCTGAATTAATGGTAGATACAATGGGTCTGACTGGTACTGCATTTTCATGAATTTTGGGTAAGCCATAAACTCTGGGAGTCAAGCAACGATGTAAGTATCTTTTTGTATTGATATCAATGAATATTTTATTGACCAAGTCGTTATTTTTCTTTTGGTATTGAGTAGTAGGGTCTTTGGTTAAAATTTTATAAGTATGGAATTTTTGAGTTATCTCTGTTATTTTATTTTATATTTGATATTCGTAATTATATCAAACATTCAAAAGAACTAGATATGGCGTATAAAGGAAATAAACATACAAATAACTACACATGTAGTTTATCGTACGCAGGCTGGACAGTGTGCTGAATTTATAACCAAACAGTGTAAAAACTTTTTTATATTACTTTCTTTGCTATTCCTCGCGGCACGAATATGCGTTATAAACTAGTGCAATTTACAAATAGAGATAATCGTCCATTATGTTTCAGAAGTTTAAATATTTGGATGATCTGACATCAAAAGGCTACATTCACGAAAGAAAACTGTAATATTCTAAGAAACTGTTTATATTTTTGGAGTCGATAATCAATTAAAGTTTCCGTGTTCCATTTATCTGGTACTCTGGTAGTATAATATTTCCAATGATATTTTACAAAGCATCCGCAGTGTAAAAGGATAAGGAGGCTGAACTATCCTACGAAGTATATCATTTTAATTTATTATTGCAGAAAAAAATAAAGAAATATCGATGAAGCTTGACAAACGATTCTTGAGGTCAAAACTATAGGAAATATCCCAATTTATGTATGAAGAAACAATCCTCAGGTAATTGTTAATCCCTGAGTAATATTGGGCGGCCACTCATAATACTCAATCGTCTTATCATTCATAGCTTTCTGGTAATCGATGTTCAAAGTGTGTACTAGTGTGGTTTTGGAATTCCCAGTGGACAAAACAAGTAATTACACAAAAATACAATAATTTACTGTATTGGAAAGACGCTAGTTTTATAAATACGAAGTTGTTAAATTGGTATCATGTTATATGTATACTCAAAATAAAGTGATTCTTCTTATTGAAAAGGAGTATAGTAGTTAAAAAACTAGGTATACCTTGCAACAAATTTAGTGCAATTTTAAAACTGGAAAACGATTCTTTAATTTTAATTAAGACATCCGAAACCTGCTGAGCTGCTTAACTTAATCAAAAGCAAAGTCGCCTTCGATTTTGTAAATTTATTTTCTGGTATTCGATCCAATTTTCATTTTTTCCAACCCAGGTTTTAGTTAAACAAAATCTGCAATAAGCATTCTGGTATATTTCGCTAACAGCTGCATAAACCAGCTCCGTAGACCCGTAGAGTGAACTACATTTTAATATTATAATAATAACAGGTTACGAACAATAAAAAGGCAATAAACGCATGAAAGGTTTTTGAAAAATTACTGGTACTACATTAAATTGTTATTTATGAATTCAGGTTACTTAAATTGGTAGTTAGAATAATAAATTATTATATTACTAAACCAAGTAATATTTAATAACAAATATTATAATTTCAAGTGATAATCGATGTGTTCTGTGAAATAAAGTGTTGCATTTTTGTCATCTCTTAAAAAGATTTTTGGCGCTTTTTTACAGCCTAATTCCACTGCTGCTGGATTTAAACTCCTTTAACCAACCAGGATCATAGCAGATACCATCAGCAAAATCGTCCCATACCCGTCTGGAAGTTTGAGATAACACGAATATAATCTGTTTTTCCTATTTTATAGCCGTTATAAAACTAAAAATTTTTGTATAGTAAAATAGCAACCGACATACAAAAAATCTTATTATTATACTCAAGAGTTATTAATAATCTGTGGTTGTAACTAGAGATCATTTTGCACTAAGTGACATTGAAATTTGTTCATGAGTGTACGATTACAGCTTAAACATCCATCTTTCAATTCTTTGCAGGATGTCCTTTCGATACGATATACAGAAAGGTCCCACCCTAGCAAACACTGACGATTTAGAAATTGGCTTTGACGATGGTGGCGATTACAATATGGAATATGTATTGCAAGAAAGCATTTCGAGTGAGGAAGACATTGAATCAGAGACAGCTGAGCCTAGGATTCGAATCAAACCAATACAGGAGATATGGCAAGCCGGTGAAGTTTTAATTGAACTGATGGTAGGTGCAATTTTTATCGAAGAGTTTCTTCTAAAGCTATTCTGAGAAGCCAGTAAGTAATAAATATTCATGAAATGGTTCCAGATCTTAAATAGCCTTGATGTTTATGCGGAAAATACTATTAATTTTGAAGGATGAAGAACTGGAAAAAATAGTAATCGGTTTCATCGTTGAATCACGATCTATTTGTTGAATATCCTAAACTGCACAATGGTTGTTGCAAGTTTTAAAAATGATGCAAATACGAATAAGCAGCTTACAATTAAAATGCTTCACTTAAGTTTTCATTTCCAATTTCCCTTATTTGCAAAATCGTAATTATAACTTACTAATTGCCAAGACATATTTTTAAATAATTTCGACAAAATATTTTCACTGTCGATTTTTATGTTAAGTTCAATTTTTTAATGTTTCCATCCGCAATTATTTTGAATACTTAAGCAAGCATTTGCAAGTAGAATTTTCTCCAGGACAACTGTGTTTGATTGATTGATTGATTAAAACCAGCGTACGGTAGGCATTTCTGCCGCTCCCGGATATACCGCCGGGCCGGCTACGTCTACGCTGGGTTGGAGGGGTTACACGCTTGTTGCTAGTGGGCTCCCACGTAGCGCATGTTACAGGAGTTTGAGGACTGGAATGGGGAAGTTTTCAGGGCATCCAACTAGCGGATACTTTTTATTAGTCTCCGTGTTGGATGGTGGCTTAGTTCGGCTGCATTATTCTTGTTCTTCCTCGGACGAGCTGCTGTCTGAGATTGTATACAGCTTTAGGACTTCCTTATTTATTGTTTTCTTGTCTTTTGCAATTTCTGACCACTGTTCTTCATTTATGTTTGATTTTGCTATGATTCCCTCCACCCTTGTTCTCCATGTGTAGCACGGTCGTCCTACTTTGAGCTTGTTGCTGTCCATTTTCCACGGTTTTTGTAGTATATGGTCCTTTTCTCTCCTTTGAATATGTCCCCAATATTTCATTACATATGTTTCTATTCTTTTTGTAATTGCCTTTCCCTCTAGGAGTTCTGTTGTCCTTCGATTTTCGTTTTTTCTGACAGCTTTAGCCAGTAATTGCACGATGTTTCGTTCTGCGTTTCTCAAGCTTATTCTGTTAACTTTGGTAGTAGCGGCACTTTTGACTCCGTATTTCATGATGGGCAGGATTACCGATGTATATATGTTTTTTAAGATACTCCATTCCGGCTTGTGTTTCTCTACAAATGGTAGTATAGCTCTTGTCACTCTATGCGCGGTTTTTGTCCTCTCCTTGACTGTTTCTCTGCCGTTGAGGTTGCTTGTTATGTAGGTTCCCAGATATTTTATTTTGTTTGTCAGCCTTATGTTTCGGTTCCCTAGTTTATATTCACTACCTGTCTTTGACGCTTTCTCACTAAAGGGGTCTCTTATCATGACAGTGGTTTTGCTGTAGTTTATGGTTAGTCCGTTTTCTGCTAGGTTATCTTCTACATTATTTAGAAAGTCGGTTAAGTCTTTTTCACTAGGATTGCTACCCCTCGATTAGTTTTTTCGTTCTATCCTCCACTTAAGTGCCATTTATAGTGTTTTGTTGTTGCTACTCCTTCGGGCGTATGCGTTTCCTGTATGCATGCTATTTCTATTCCTTCATTCCACAGTGATTCATCAATTTTGCTGCGTTTTTCTATGCTTATACATCCTCTGACGTTCCAAGTGGCCATTTTGAGTCCATTTCCTGCATTTTCTCTATATTGTTCTTGCGTGATGCTGTCTGTGCTTCTTTGAGTTATTTCGTATGTATTTATTTCGTTCCTTTGCTCGAGCTCCAGGTGGGGTAAAGGTGTAACGCGTGATGTATCTTGGCTTTTAGCATTAGTTCCTTTTGTCGGGAGTTCATTGCTGTTGTCCTGATTTTCTGTGGTTGTGTTTGTTCCCATGTCCTCTTGGTTTCCGTATATTATGTGGTTTCTTACTCTTAAACGAAAATATTTAGAGATTCGTATAAAATAAATTCTAAAAGTCTGCAGAGTTCTGCCATTCGTACCATTTTACGTTTATGTAGTGATCAGTCAATTTGTATTACGCATTAAATAGCTTTTTATTATCATTTTACTCAATTACTCATTGTAAATTATTTTGAATCAAAAGCAAGGAAACAAGTTGAATGTGATTTGCTTCATGCTTTTCATCGTATATTATATTATAGAATTCTGACTATCGTTTGAACCTATCAGCATCAACACTACATTGAATTCACATTTGAAGAATTGTGTCCACGCCCTATTTTTACCGAGATTTGCAAAATTCGATTGTAAAAATCGCTAGCCAGGGTTTAAAGATCGAATTTATAATTTAAATAATATCAAATACCCATTAGAGGTGATAATTCTTTTTGCCAAATGTTTTTTCTAGTTTACAAATGATTCAAACGGTTTATAGTTTTTTCCTTTTCTTTTGCAATGTAAGACTTTAATGTTGTAATGATCTAAACAATAATTATGTTTAATGCAATCGTTCCTTTATTTGAGTTATTTGCAACCTGATTCTCCTATGCATTGAACATCATACTGCATGGATTTTAATTATTAAAAACAGTTCTTGTTTAAGATATTGGTTTTGGCGACTGCAACATAGTTCGAATGAACTAGATAACTATATTCAGCAATTCGTGAGATTGCTTGGATTTGAGGCTTATTGTCCCGAGATAATATTTAATACTGATACAGCTCGTACAAATTCGTACTTAAAATGGTCTATCTGTGTTTGCTGGCGAGTCGTCTGATGAGCTCAAAAAACAACGAAACTTATGAGTCACGGGGTTCGGCTTGCCAACCAAGACAGATGGCTTTTTAAATAACATTTTTTCTTACTACGCATTTAAATTTTATTTTATATTACTTTTATGTGGGCTAGACCCTACCTCGTTCCGAAGAAATACTGGACAGGCTGAAAGACCCAAATTCATCTTTAGATGACTGCGATTTAAAAACAACCCTACTCCTTTCCGCATGGATTGGCAACGAACGTGGAATCAAATTCGCACTAGAACATGGACAAGATCCACAGACGTCAGACTCCCAGGGCAGGTAAGGATATAGCCGAAGTCTACACTGTTTAATACTCGTTTATCAACGAATAGGTCTGCACTGCATCTAGCCGCTTGCGCAGGTAGTGACGAGTGTGTCAGACTCTTGATAGATCACGGGGCGCAAATAGAAGCGTGGGATGCTAAAAGGAAAGTGACGCCACTGCATTGCGCTGCAAATAAGGGCAACCTGGGATGTTTGAGGTTGCTTTTGAAACAGGGAGCCGATGTCAACGCGGGGCTTTGCTCTAGAAGTCCCCTACACATGGCAGTGCAAAGTTTGGCTACCGATTGCGTCAGTGAACTGTTGGAGTACGGTGCGATTCCTCATTCTCCACAGGTAGTTGTTCTGAGAAGGTATATCTCAAATTTCTCCTATTTTCGATATTTCACTCGTAAAAGAATTATGTATTTAAATCGCTGTTTTAAACACACCATGAATTTATTTTTACCCATCGGATTATATGGCAACAAGAATACACAAAATTCAGTGATCTTAATTTGCAACGCTCAAGTTCTACTTTAACTTAAACACTCTTTAACAATTTTAATTGCTTCCGAAATTAAAATCATTATTTTGAATCGGAACATCCCTAACGATTTTGGTTTTTCAAATTCGTTTTTATTTTGATACATTTTACTAAAGGTCTAAACGCTGGCAGAAAGAAGTGAAGTATGGTGTAGTTTGAACACAACTACATACTTATCAAACTTAGCTTTGATAAGTGATTCTTATAGAAAATGTATTATCCTTTCTGATTATTGATTCGAATTTTAAGTTTGAGTTTTCCTTTATAAAAAAGCGCAAACAAAAATGTAACATAATTTTCAGAAATTTGGACCACTTTTTTTCCCAAAATATCTAACAAAGTACCTTAAAATGTTTAGATACCAGTAGTATCTCGCCTCACATTTTTTTACGAGTAAGAGGACACATAATGCCAAGCTGTCATGCTAAAGTGTCAGTTGTTGAAGTATTCCGTAAACGCATTTACCATTAATAAGAATATTTTTAACTTCCGATGCTAAACTATAAACATTACATTGAATATCAAACACTTGTTAGATTTGAAAACTATTACTGTACATAGTTTAGTTCAACTACGTGCATGCAAATGCATTAGTTGCATTACCTAGTACTCGTAGGCGAAATTATGAATGTATTTTCATTAATTTCATTTAAGTTGTCTTCGACAAACCAATATAAAAAAGTTTTAATGACTATATCAGAAAACAGCAGAACAACAATTGGGTATTTTCACTTTTTTTTAAAATTACGTAAAATTAATCTTGAAGTGCATATATATCGTACGCCATGTTAAAAAAAAAACAAAAGAATATTTGTAGGTAGAGAATTTCAGGTCTGAAATTCGAATCTTAGGAGTCACCGCCAAAACGCTTCTATCCAAGGTTATTCAACTTGTGACGTCAAGTGTCATGTAAACATTACCGAGGAGCGTGCTGTTTAATGGTGTAGTATCATTCTTGTATTGGAAAAGCTTTTGTGTGGTGTTTATTGAAAGGACGGTGTAAGAGGTTGCACCAAAAGTGATTTGTGTAGTTTTACAAGCATCTATTATGTATGGAAAACAAAACAAGTATTGTTTTGTACATGGTTATAAAAGTAATTCAGTCAGCACAGCTAACAAAATTTTGTAACCGTTTCTCGAGATTATCACCGTATGAAAAAGTTGTTTAAGGCCCCTAAACGTGATATGCCGAAATTGTAAAGTTTGTTTTTCTGTTGTGAAGATCATCTTAATTCTTACTGTAAGTTTTATTATTCTTTTGGGGTTATAAGTGTTTACCATTCAGTTTCCATTTTGTTATAGCTTGAAGAGGATATGAAAAATTATATGCATTTTAAGTTGATAGAGGGAAATCTTATAATAAAGAACGACGTTGTTCCCCATATATTCGACTGTTAGCCAGACCGGAAACAAGCCGCAAGAGCCCCGAAAATAAATGGCAATTTATATTTATTCTGACCTCTAAAATAAATGTCAAGCTTAGGGTACATTTTTGATTCTTACATTTTTATGAATACAGATAGTATGTTTCCAACAACCCACTGTGATCAAATTATCAATGCTACGTTAATTTGATAAAAAGTTCACTTATGCTGTTCAGAAGTCGTAACTAATAAGTATTTCACGTTTTCTTGGCGTATTTTAACTTGCTTGTCACAAAATGAACGCAAACAACAAACTCATAAATTGACGGGCCGAGGCTGCTGCGTGACGCGCTGACCCCAGATGTAAACAACCGGCCATTTACAAGACACCTGACGTCACGGCCAATATTTTCGCGTTTTGGCGGTCCCTTTAAATATTCACATTTCTAATATTAAAAATACACCTTACGATCCATTTTTTCGAATTTATAAGCTATCACAGCTGTTTTGTGGATTAGTTGCTACCTATTAATATGCAATTTAATAAAATATAAATACATGGCAAATACCCAATTGGTAATTTTTTTATATACTGACACCCTCACCTATCGTTAATCTCTTCGAGGGCGCAAAATTTAGCGGATCGACCATTTATCCTTGAGAAATATAGAACTAGAAACCAGACAATGAATATCATACATAATTGGCCCGTTGCAGATATTCTGAGGCAACCTTTTCATTGACCCTGCTACTTCTGCTTCCATGGAAATCTTGATACTGAATCTTTTGAAAAGAAAAAGAAAACGTGTGTGAAAGTGATAGAAAAGCCTGATCTGCCAATAGATTTCTGCGAAGGCAAAATAATCTTTCATCAACACATCTCTGAGCTCAAAGAAAACTAAAAAAAAAAATAAATACAACAAAAGATTCTTTTTTATTTCATCTGAATTCTTATTGTTGCTTTCTGTTCCTCAAGAACATAACTAATGATAAAGACATCAACCTAGTAGGTATGCGAGAATTACAGTGTGGATGACACCATGCCATCTAGTGGCAGTACGGCATCATCCACAAGTCTCTGCGGAGAACTGATCTAAACGGCAGCCCACTATGTTGTAGGCGTTTAAAAGCCGGCAGACATTCTCCACCAACGATTTCTGCAACGAATACAGTTCTCAAGCATAATAATTACGTCTATGCTATGCCGCCTGCGTCAAAACAATCTGTGAACAGTTGTTTCGGCTTATAAAGTCTCCTCAGCACAGATATAGTCCCAACGCAGACAACACGGCATAGATCTAGCTTCCCTTATATACGCCAAGGTAGGCGATGTGTATACGAGAACTACAGTGTGGTTGACACCATGCAATCTTGTGGCAATATGGCATCATCCACTCGTCTTTGTGCAGAACTAATCTGAACGGCAGCAAACGATATCACGATAAGACAAATGCTTCAGTTATTTTGGCGATTTACACAACTGTTAATAATAAAATATTTGTTTAATATAATTTCTTATTTCTTTTAGGTATTATTTTTATAATACATCAGGTCGGAGATTGAAAACACAGCCTTAGTATTTTAGAAAAAGAATAAAGAGGTCCTTTGTTAAAATCAGAAAAGAAGAATTTATTTGCCAATACATTTTCTCTAAGAACGACTAGTAAACTTATTTTTTCTGAATCTTCTTAAGTCAAGTAAATAATTATTATGTTCGAACTATATCATGCTTTAGTTCCCGAGCCTGTTGCTACGCAACCACGTTTTAAACGAAATTTTACTGTGTTTCTGTTTCGGCCTTGCGGTTGCGGATGTGCAACATTAAAATAAAAACGAATTTGAAAAACAGAAATTTTATGGGTATCCGCTTCACGTTAAATGCCTTATATAGAGACCTAAATAGAATCAGCCCACCGTTGATTTCTCTTCAAACAAAAAAAATCTTTCTCGTTTTCAGGTTTTCAGTGAAACTCCCCTTCATGTAGCAGCCGCTTTAGGTGCCCCCGAAATAATCAAGCTTCTTCTAAAGCACGGCGCGGCCGTTAATGTCCAATGCGGTTCGGATAAGTCGACGCCTCTCCACTTGGCTGCCGAAGATGGAGATGCTGAATCCGCGAGGCTCCTTTTGGAAGCTGGTGCCCAACTGTCAGCGGTCAATTACAAATTGCAAACGCCACTGCACCTGGCCACACTGTCGCAGTCCACCGAGGTCGTGGAGTTGTTGTTGAAGAAGGGAGCAGATCCTAACGCTGGTGATGCTGACGGCAGGACACCGCTTCACGGAGCGATAGTGAAGGTGTCCAGGTCTTGCGAATGCGTTAGGTTGCTCCTGGTGGCTGGGGCCAACGTTAATAAACAGGATAATTTCGGGTAAGACAAAATTCAAACGACAAAAGGTTACTATGTCCAGTCATATTCAAAAGCAATGAAACTGCGAGTGCCCCCATCCGAATGAATAGTGAAGCCAAAATATGTAACGGGTAATAAAACTGCGAATCGACGTAAATGCTTCAGGAACGGATCCATTTTGTTAGTTCAACTAAGCACTTAGCGCATGCACCAAACTAGTTCTGACAACAGTGATCGCCATATCCAGTTTGGAGGTTACAGCGAATTTAACCGGTTATGAAAAATAACCCGGTTTTCATAAAAATGATCAAACCGCCGGTTCACATTAACCGGTTGACCGGTTTACTTTAACCGGTTAACTGGCCTACGTTAACAGGTTAATCGATTAAAAGTAGCCGGTTACGCGGGATAAGACTGCTAACCGGTTATTAACCGGTTAACCAGTTCCAGTTTAACGGCTAATCGGTTTTATGTTATTGCATTAATAGTCTTCCCCTTAGTCGGCTAACACATATTCTATACCATCTCATATTTGAAAATTTAAAAAATGACGTCTTTTTCAAACCTAACGCGATGAACTTACCTCGGAACGTAAGCAATTGTCAACCAATTTTAAAATGTAAATTTATTAAACATATCAACCTTTAACAATTTGATTTAACATTCAAATTTTTGTTCGTTATTTTTTAAGGTATTCGGCTGTATGGGTATGCGTTCTGCCGTTTTCGATAGCGGGGCGTGCTTAGCGCACGTGGTGGTTTTCAAGTCTAAGCCTGAGCGCGCATTCTTAAGTCTGTGCTAAACACTAAATACATGCATTTCTAATATATTTAGTAATTTTTGATCAGGTTTTATAACCGGTTAAAAACTGTTCATAAGCGGTCAATTTTTAACCGGTTCATGACCGGTTATTCCAGGGTTGCTTATTACGTTTAATATTGCAAGATCCTAACCGGTTAATCGGTTAACCGTTGACAGCACTACACCAAACCATATACTTATTAGCTATATACCGCTCAGATCGTATCGAAAGTGAAGCTAACATAAACTCCTTTCGTGTATATTCTTGGCGTCAATGCGCATTTACAGGGTGTCCCAGTTTCGTTGTAAATGTAGGGTATCTCGGTAACTATTAATGCTAGAGGGTTGAGGTTTCGACACTACTGTATTACTTTTTTGTATCGTCTTCTGTTTTAAAGCCATAGCCAACTCTTGGAAAATGTAACATTTTCCCAGCTCTCAATTTCTCGCTTGGGTATGTATATATAAAAAAACTGTAAGACACTTTTATAGATATTTTTATTTTTAATCCAGTGGCGTACTCCATAATTTTTTAAGATGCCACATTTTTGAGATACAACACAAACTTGCATTTTTAAAATAGAAACCATAGTTGGCTTTGCTATGGCTGTAAAGGCCTAATTTTTCTGATTAAAAAAATTTATACATTGTTAGATTTATTTTTACTAATTTTGAAAATAATTTAATAATATTTTACGTTTAAATCCAGAAGGCTATGGGATATGAAAACAAACGATATAATTTATATTATTAAGTAAAAATTTTAATCTTTTAAAAATAATATATGCGTATTTGAATACATACATAAGACTCCTAAGAGCGCTCATGCATTTTTTATCGAAAATCTAGGAGGCCATGTAACTAATGAAAATGATTGTTTATTTGCAGATAAGTACCTATGCATTGTTTATCATCAAGTATTTACATCCATTTTGACGAAAAACGTAAAATCTCATTAAATTATTACAAAAATAGGAATAATACCAATATTAGTAAAGATAATACATTTTCTTAATCAGAAAAAATAGTTCTTTTCGACCACAGCAAATCCAACTATGGTCTCCATTTAAAAAATGCAAGTTTGTGTTATATCTCAAAAATGTGACCTCCTAAAAAAATTCTGAGTATGCCACTAAATTCAGAATAAAAATACCTATAAAAATGTCTCTACAGTTTTTTTGTGTGTAACTGAAGAAATGTTACATTTTTCAAAAGTTGGCTATGGTTTTATTAAAACAAAAGACGATACAAGAATGACGATGATACAGCTCAACTCGCAACAAAAAAGTAATACAGTAATGTCGAAACCGCAGTGCTCTAGTATTAATAGTTACCGAGATACCCTACAATTACAACGAAAATGGGACACCCTGTACAGACAAACATATAGGTAGGTTCTCGCTTCCTCATTTGTCTTATCTCCGCTATGGAAATTTTAACCAAAAGTAATGATACATAAGGTCGTAAGTTGCTTGTAATCATGACACATGCGTTTGCACGCGCATCAGTTCGAATTTCGAGCCGTTTCGAAATCCTAACCTGTAACCCGTAGTCGTTTCTGTGTGCCGGTATTTCGTTTTGTTGTTAATTAATCAATAATCATGGTTATCTTCACTTATTTAGCCGTTTTTGCAAGTATGTTATCGTATAATTAGAAATTATGCATCATGTTTCGTGTCATGTTTTCGATGAGGGAGGAGTTTTAGAGCACAGAATTAATGCGCTTTAATGCAGGCGAATATCAATAAGGACATTTGGATCGACCGAGATGCGGGCTTCCAAGCTTGCACATTGAAACAAGTGGATGTGAGCGATATATTCAGTTAATAAGTATATGCACCAAACGTATATTATAAAAAACGAACGCCCGCCATTTTAACGGTGCCTGACACATGTGTCAACCACAGGAAATTTTGCGCGATATTCTGCAGTACTAAATGATTTTTTTCCAAACAAAAGCAGTGATGCAACGTGGTGTTCTGTGCAGCTTACAAGCGTAAAAGTTGGTGTCGAGAAATCAACTACCATAACGACCTGACCTGACCTGACCTGCATTCAGTGGTGTAGATTAATATTTCTTATTTTTGTTAGATGCATAGTAGCTTGCCACTGAACATTGGAGTCCTTGTCTAATAACGAATAAACAAACAATTTAATGGAATTTAATACGAAAACAGAAAGATAAATAAAAAACAACTTTATAATACGAGTATAAACACAAAGTAGTTGTTTGCATACCTTATTGTGGGACCAGTAATTTTTCTGTTAGGAAGGAATTCAGTAACAAGAAAAAATAAATTATATCCCTGATGCACACACATTCTAATTCGAAAATGGTTGATTAATTGCGGTTTCTAATTAGTACATGATATGTCAATAAAATTATAGCCACTAACACCAATTAGTTTCTTTCAGAAATCAAATCAGATGCATGTTCAGTGTACACGCTCGCAAAGACTAAATGTGACAATAGCAAGTTAGTGTTTGATACAACTGGGACCGCCCTTATACCTTATTGCCAAGTCCCTTACAATCGACTCAAATTTACGAAATTACACATTGAATATATAATACAGTATATCAAATTTTGCACGAAAAATGTGAATTTTGGTCCCATAACTGCACTCTAGTGACCCTACATAAAAAAAGTTGCTTGAGCAGGTCTACAGGCAGGAAGCTACCATCTAGCAAAAACGTGAGGTCAATCGGATGCTTAGGAGCCGAGACCTCTCTAATTTCAATATGTCTATCTCATTGGCAGGAGTAGCACATCAATAACTGCTGTCTTCTGTCCCACACGTGTATGCAGCGTTATGGCGTCTTAAACTGTTTTATTCTCCAAAATAAATTCTTATTTTATTTTTTTATATGTCCACTTCAACTTTTCATAAAGTCAATCACACTATTGATCTTTGCATAAAGTGATTTTTCCACATTAAATTATTAGATGTAATTTGTGTGTCTTCTAAAATTCCTCAAGGCAACATGGTGGGACCTTTGTAATTTTGTTTTTACAAATATTTGAATTTTGGAACTAATTTGGATTACATGTAGATAAATCAACTTACAACAATGTTACAGTAGTACACTCAGCATCTCCAAAAGTAGTGAGCTTTTAAATAATAACGAATGACTATCTATAAATTTTAGCAGTTACTGGTAATCAGGCTTGTAAGAGAACGTAATTTAGCCCAGCATGAGGCGATTCTTTTAAAGTAAAATTTCCAAATTGTTCAACTGATATACCCAACTGTATTCTAAAGGAGACCTCTTTGATATTATATCATTTTATCACGTTTGTGTTGCCATAGAAACAAACTCATCCACCACAGATATTTCTGCAGCTCACAAGCTAACGGAAAGATAAATATGCCTATACTAATATGTTTTATTAACAAGCTTATCAAAAACCTAGATTTTATGCCTTATCTGCTTATATCCTATGCTCAATTATCCAACAATTCCTGTTATTCGACTGGATTTGACAGTACCTCGTTTTATCCTCTATTCTGAGTACCTACAAATTGTACATATATTGAGCTTGATACTGCCATGTTGGTTTACGCATAGGTACTTATCTGCAATAACAGTAAATGCTATCTCAATTTCAGGTACACACCCCTACATCTGGCTGCTCTAAATGAGTTTTCCCATTGCGTCATGCTACTACTAAACCATGGTGGAGATGTCACTATCCGCACGAATGGAGGAATATCTGTATTATCTTTTATAACCCGAAGAACACCCGATGTGATTCCTAAATATATAGCAAAGCTAGACTCTTCAATTAAAGTTAATGACCATGAAATAGGTGATGTGGATTGTGAACTTAAACTTGATTTTCGCATTCTTGTGCCATGTCTGGCAAAAGGAGGATCAGGACCGAGAGTAATTAAGGGCGAAACAGAACTCATGTTAAACTTTATCGAAGTTGGCCACAGGGAGATCTTGAAGCATCCCCTCTGTGAGACGTTTCTATTTTTGAAATGGAGAAGAATCAGGAAGTTTTTTCTGTTCAGCTTGTTTTATCACTCCTTATTTGTGTTCCTCTTCACAGTTTACATAACAGGGGTTTATGTTCAAGACTGTCCACCAATGGCACGAACCATTTGTGCCATTCCTGGATATGTAAAGTATGCAGGAGCACCTTTGATTTGTTTGAATTTCTTGCTACTGGGAAAAGAAATATTCCAAATATTGCACAACTGGCTTGCTTATATTCGGCAGTGGGAAAACTGGTTGCAGTGGTTAATAATATTCTGTGTATTTTTATGTGTAGTTCCCCAATCTTCCCCGGATATTAGAAAAAATGTGACGTCTTGGCAGCATCATGTAGCAGCTATTGGGATCTTTCTTACATGGCTTGAACTTATGATCCTTGTAGGCAGATTTCCAATCTTTGGTCTTTATATTCAAATGTTCACCACAGTTGCTTATAATTTTTCCAAATTCCTCTCAGCTTATGTATGTCTGCTTATAGGCTTTGGACTAAGTTTTGGTGTACTGTTTTCCAACTATAAGTCATTTAAAAACCTCATTTGGGGATTATTAAAAACTTTTATCATGATGTCTGGAGAATTAGAATTTGAAGATATCTTCTATGATGACTCAGCTCATATAATCTACCCCGTAACAGCACACATAATGTTCCTTGCATTTGTGTTACTAGTAACCGTAATTCTCACAAATTTAATGGTTGGTTTAGCAGTCAGTGATATCCAAGGTCTGCAACAAAGCGCAGGACTTGACAGACTTGTACGTCAAGCTGAACTGGTAGCTCACTTGGAATCAATGTTATTCTCTAGACTACTAAGATGTTTTCCAGAACGTGTTCTAATGTTCTTCCACAATCATGCACTTTTATTGAAATCACAGTACCATTGGGCATTGTACATCCGACCAAACGATCCACGAGAAGAAAGAATTCCCAAGGATATAATTAAGAGCATATATCAATTAGTAGCTGAGAGAAAGGAAAAACCAAAGCTTAAAAAGAAGAGAAGTCAGATGAAATATGACAGCTTTACCAGGCTCAATTCGAATTGCAGTTCAGTTACGGCGGATAACAACAAAAACTTTCCAAATCTGAAGAAACAGCTAGATGATATGTACAGAGAAAGTCAGGAGTTTTACAAGAACTTAATTCAGAGAGTTGAAACTATTTCTAGTCAGTTGAATGGAATTCAGAGGTGATACTTCTATAACATATAACAGTGACCTTAATTTCACCTCATCTTTTATGTGTTATCATAAGTTCTTATTTAAGGTATTTATAAACTAAGCTAGGCGACTTGATATGTATATTAAAGAAATACTATTGTATGCAGTTGATTTTGTATGAACCATTTAAACATAATTTGAGCTTGCTACCACTTCAGTTCTACTCCTTTTGTCCCAACAGCAGGCAGCAACAGAAGCAAATATGCAATGGTTCGTAGGTAACAGCACATGACAAGTTATTTCAACTATATTGCATAGGTCTGTAGCACACAAACTCTTAAATATTTTTAACGTGAATTACTACCAACAGGCAATACTATCTAGCGGTGCCAATAGAAACTATGGCCGATACCATTTAGCGGTAGCAGTAAAGCTCTATATATACAGAGCCTTAAATGGGAAAGTAAATATATTGCACAAGCAGGCGTTTTATTAAATGCCTAGACTTTTAGAAAATGACTGGGCTAAATGTAACGTGAAGCAATAAGCAGCATGATTTGACATTACACCTGGTACATTTAGGCATTTTGCCATATGCCTAGGCTTTTTACTAAATGCGTATGCGAATATGGGCATATTTTAAAACAATGCCACTCTCAAGCACTATTTAATAATAAGCCGAACCTGATCAGGCGTTTTATAAAAAAAGAGCAAACATAATTCTAACAAGTGATAGAAAATCTATCTGTTGACATATGAAAATGCATTATGTGAATCCAAACAAGAAATATATGTTTCCAAAAATTATCGTCATTCTGATAATGAAAAATTTTAGCATCTGTTTAGGTACCTACCTATAGTAAAACACAATAAAAATACATAGGTACTTATATATAAATATCAAATGCAAAATTTTATTCTCACAAACGCGATTAAAAATTTGGGAATCCGTTTACATAAGTTTCCATTTACATACAATAAAAATACATAACAGAATATAAATTATCTATGTCTCAAAAACATGCAAAACGTAATGCTGACAAATAAAGTGATTAACGATCTACTTACAATGAAATTTTCTGCCACAGATAACATGGTTCTTGAAACAAAAACATTTATTAGTATGCCACTGAGTTTTGCTGGGTTTACAAATACACTTCTTAAATCCCTGGCCACCAAGTTTAGGGAATTTCTTCATAGCTTCCCGCCTGATTAAGGTCGGCTTATTGTAAAACAGTGCTGAGAGTGGCATAGTTTTATGATATGCCGAAACCCGGATACGTGTTTTGTAACATGACTAGGCGTATGGCAAAACGCCTAAATATATCAGGCGTAACGTCAAATCATGCTGCTTATTGCTTCATTTTACATTTAGCCCAGTCATTTTCGAAAAGCTTAGACGTTTTATAAAACGCCTACTTTTGCAATATGCCTACGACATATACATATATAATTCTCATGCACAAATGTTTACAAGCATATTAATTTCAGAAACACATAAATAATTATGCTGAAGGTGCAAACCATTTATTTATTTCTGATGCCCGTTTTAACCTAGAATTGGGCAAAACTCTTACTAATTGTGAAAACCATTTCAAACAATCGGATAGCATTTTGTTTTGTTAAAATTATTCAACGAGTAAATATAATATGTTTTTTAAATTAGAAAAAACGTTAAAGTTTTTCTACAATGCATTAGACGTGTCTGGGTGTATCGAAGATACAGCTCTTACAAGGCTTAATAAGAATGTAGTAATTCACATCTGTAAGCTCTTGTTTGATTACATGTACATGATGTTAATTTTCAAAGAGTTTGGTGTATAGGTAAATAGTGCAATTATTATAATTATTATTGTTTGTACTTGATTTTTTTTGGTTGATGTGTTTACCATTCAAAAGGTATTTACATTATATCTAAATAACAATTGTATGGGATCGTAAGAAATTATATTCGATGAACCCCATTTTCAAAGTCGATCTGAGATGTCAATATTATGTTATTACTATCAGTTATCATCAATAACCTATTTATTTTTGCCAAAAAAAGGCAATATAAAATTGTAACCATATTATAGGTGTTGTACAAAAAATATAGTACATTACTCGAGTTGTAAGGCAATTACGCACTCAAGGAATTACTTTACTCACCGCTATGCAGCTTCCTCTTCTGGGTAATATGCTTCTTACAACTCTCGTTACGTAATATAATATTGTTAAATATGATAACACATTAAACTTAATAAATAAGATAATACAAGAGTTCATTATTACAACATAATTTTTCTCAAATATTTTGTTACAAAATGGGGTAGGTTCTTCCCATGAGAAGAAAAAGTTACTTTAACACTAGATTTATTACAGTTGAAGTCTCCAAAAATTTCAGGTAGAATGTACATACAAAATTTATGCTGCAAACGCACCAAAAGAACCGTAAGTTTAGGGGTACAATAATTGGGACGATGTGTTACTTGAACCGGTATTGAATTCTTTTCTGCTTGATAATATTCCTAGCACCTCAATTCAGCATGTTTTAGCATGTTTACGACTATTACGACACTATCCTAAACATATTAGTAAAGCTTCAAAAACAGTGGTACAAAACGCTTTGATGCAAGGTTTTGCTACAATCTAGGTAAAATGCAGATAGTTTGTTATGTAAACCTTAAAAATGCTATTGTGTCATTAGCAGTTACTGAACCAGTACTTAGAAGATGAATATAAATACAATTTCTGCAACCACCAACACACATAAGAATGTAAATACATACAATAATTATGCATAGTTTTCTATGCGATAATATGGAACACATCTAAGGCAGTGTTTTATTTAAATTATAGTAGTGTGTTTAAATCAAGTTAAGCAAACCAATTGAGCACATTACTTTCCAGCTAATGATGTCATGTGTGAATAATGGGTGAAACTGACAAATAACTTGGACAAATTAGATGTGCAACCATAGATGACCGAATACAAACAACTTTTGGAAACATCAGTTACAACTGACAATTTCAATAATAATAATATATATAGTTTGGATGCAAAGTTTATAGACGATCCTGTATCTAACAATGATCATCCTTGTTCAATTATACCTATTCTTTTATTCTTTGATCGTTAGCAATTTTCTTTGAAGTACTTTTACAGGAATCAGTGCATGAACAGATAATAGGTACCCAATACCCATTGCTGTGCACCAAAACCCAAATTCAGTAAATTCAATCAAAAAACTTTTTTAAGCATAAAAATACAATTTACCTCGAATATTGCTGAGAATTCAATTGCTTTCTAACAATATAAATTCTAGCTGGTAAAGCAGAAAATTTTAAACCCCATAATACAAAAAAAATGATGACAAGAAATACTATTGTTTAAATACTTCAAGATTACTCACCAACAGTCTACAAGTATAGGTTGTTCCATTTTCCATGTCGACCTTAACGACCTCATCCGTCTCCTGTGGCATCCTATACGATTTTATTTTGGCTTCATTAACTACAGTAACATTTTTCGTATTGCACAGTTCTTTGCCTACTGCAGCCAGCAACACGTCATTTTCAACTATATAAGCAAGTATTTCACTCATGTCATCATGATTAAATGTAATCAGAGCTTCTGACAAAGCATCCCATACCTACAGTTAGACTCATATAGTCCAAGAAATTAAAGGTAAGCACAGAAACTACCTGCAACTTCCTAACTGGTGCGCAGCGGAATAATTCTATATGTTTCCAAGCACCAATACTGTCAAGTAATTTTCTTGTATTTGGATTTAAAGCTGAAACTCTGTTACTGTACTGTTCCTTACATTCCCACTTTGGTTGTTTCCCAGCTTCGAGAAGCATAATTCGCTTCTTATAAAGTTTACTATTTTTACCTGAAAGTTATAATCGTTTAATGTTGTCAAGCACACTAACAAGAATTAATACCTAAAGTGCAGGCTAACGTTGTACCTACCATACCACCACCAGCAATGATGATATCAAAATGATTTTTGTCATCAGGAATACAAGAAAAGAATCTAATTGACGAAAGCCCTACCAAGGATTTTGTTATTCTTGACTCCAAAGCAAACGAGCTCCGTACCATAAACATGGCCACGTTTTAAAGCAAATAATGCTCTTCAAGCCAATGTCAACAACACTTCTTTATGTTTATATGTAAATATGTAATGTGTACTTATACTTCGTACAATTTCTTGGTTAGATCCATAGAAAAAGTTAGATAGAAGTGAATCTATCGTTGTCTTCATCCGTTCAAAGTTGGTGGCGCCATCTCGCGGTCGCCATATGAACTAACTGCGAACCCGCGCGATTTGAATGCTCCCTCCAAATCCTTGATTTTTATTATATTATTTTCCGTATTCTTTGTAAATATTCACAACAATAGTTCCTAACATGATTAATGTTAGAAACTACTGTTTGTGAATATTTACAAAGAACATATTTATGTACAGGGTATGAGAATGAAAGACAAATTGTACTATAACAAATAATTTATCAAATAGAATAACAACATAATAACAACCATAAACATGTTTTAGAACCAATATTCACTACAATCTAAGAAAAACTACTCATATGCAATAAAAACTGTTACACCTGTTGCTACATTAGCAACACTGTCTATTTACATACAGAATAATATCAAAATTTGTGCAAAATACTTTGGTTATATATCATACAAATTACACCAACAATAATAATTAATAAGATTACTTCTGAATGACTTTAAAATCATATAACAGGTATCGTGAATTTTTAAGACAGAATGCACAATCTCACTACATACAAAATGTGTACGTCACATTTCCACAAAGTAATTTACAATTACACAACAATAATTTTGCAGCGGTGGGTAAGATTTTTAACACTTACATAACAACATATTAATTATTGATAATAACTAAGGCTCAATTTCTCAGTTTGAGTTTAAGTCAAACACAAATCTAAAATGGATTTGAACTTTGCTATGTACTTATGAATGTATACAATTAAATAATAGTAATAAATAATAAAGTAATAAGCAAATATTTTTTCAGAAGACGTTATTTATACAAAGACTGATAAAAAAAATATTAATCTGCCATTCTGACTACTCCTGCGTACTTTGTCAAAGAAACTCTAAAAAGTGTCTGTTATGAGTTTAAACAAATGTTCAAAGTAAATAAGCAAATAACCAACGAAGAGACATGATGTAAACAATGTGACAACCAGATAAGATCTATGCAAATCAAAATCATCTACACTCAAACGGCACACATTTCAAATCATTTGGTTTCTGTTTGGGCACCAAAGAAGTTAGATGTCATTGCAGCAAATTAATTTAATTATTAAAATGCATTAATGTCATAAAGGTTTCTCTTCAAATATATAGAAGGCTGTCTTAGAAATATAACCACACAGGCACAAGGTTGTTGCTTCAGATTTTCTAAATTTAGTTGGAAGTAAATGAAATGTTTCACTTGTTAAAGTACCTATTTAATTATAGTGGCAAAGCATAAAAGTAGTGTTAATTTGCATGTTATGTATGTAAACTACAACAACTACAAATAAAAAAAATAAGCATTTATGGCACGTCCGTGGCAGCTAATATAACGTTTATTTAATACATGAATTTCCGTCGCAATGGATCTTGATTATCGACTTCACTCCCAAATACAATTATGAGATACGCATAAGTGTGATATCTTACGAAAGCTGGGTTTTTATTTATTGCTTCAGAAAGTTTCGAAATAAAACTGCACTGACTTCGTCTGGTGGCTAACACCCTCTACTTTCTTTTAGTCCTACCTTTCCAAGCAATGTGGGATATATAGATCCTGTAACAAAAAGAAAAACATAAATAAAAAGTACTTATGTTGTTACAGAACATCTCACGTTTTGTTGGAGAGTCCCCTTTTGAACAAGTCACCCTCTTCCAAAAGATCGACGCTAATGCCTCCTCTCTGTATTTGTCTTCTTGGGCTGCTTGACTCCACATCAATAGACGTTTTTTCTCCTTCTATTAATAAGCTTGTATAGAAACAATATTATCTTTCTTACAATTCATATTACCAGAAAATAAAGAAGAGCTACTTGAACTTATTCAATTATTCACAATGGTTCTCCAATGAAGACATCCGTCTAACTGTTTTTTGGATTGAGAAAACGAAATATGGGCTTTTGTTTTGATATCTTAGCACTGAACAAACATCGCAATGCGTACTCATTTTCTCATAATCTACTGAAATCAATCACATTTAGGTTACGATTAATTAATCCCAGATTTGCTTACCTCTAATAGAGATCGGCATTTTACAATCCAAATATCACCTTTAATTAACTTGTTGCTGCCAATAACTATAATTAAACACTTAAGATTGAAACTTAACACTAAAACTTGTCCAAAAACCCTTGATACTGAAGTAAACAAGCACAAATTCAAATCATGTAACCGTTAATATGCAGTCAATCGTCAGTTTATTGCTGTCACTGCGTTTTCAAAACAGTCATTTCTATCGATAATATCGGTAACTGCATAATGAAAACCTGTTGTACTAGCGACACCTACCGACCGCCATATGAACAAAATCAGCAAAATTTAAACCTGGCGCCATAAAGTTTGGACCGAAAACGCCGACCCAGTTTCCTAGCCCTGTTAGATCAAAAATTTGAACTTTTGTCAAACCAGAGACGAAAGACGTCAAATTCACATAGAAATAAAGTTTGCAATATTTGAGTACCAACCGAACATTGAACAAGTACATTTCCCTAGCGCCATCACCATCGTTGTCAGATTGAAATCCGCTGATGGAGAACAGTTGTAGGTACCATTGACATATTATTAGATGGACACGACATCTCATTCATAAATTCGAATGGAACTGACGCCAAGACCAATGAGGGTGAAGAGAGCGCGAGTACGAGAGGAAGATACAGTTTTCCTCCAAGTACATTGGCGTACTGTTATAAAAGGGTCAACAGTGAGATAATTTAACTTCCAACTAAAAACAAAAGGCGGAGCGTGCATCAATAATATTTCGAACAATCTTTCAGTTAAAGCAAAGAAACGTTTTTTTTGTACAACAAACACTAATTTAATTTCGTTACAAACGGAAAAAAAGTTTTGGCTGAATGAAAGCATCAACAGAGTTTTTAGCATTAGTATTCATTAATCAACACTTAACGAGAAAACATTTGTCATTCTTCACATAGAAATATAAGGAAAAAAATTCAGAAACTGCGAAAATGAAATTTATTGTCAAATAAAAAGAAATACATAAAATCAAAATCCGCATCAGGCATCACTGAAGTACTTACTCCGAACAAGTCGGCTTTCTTCTTCTACCTACAAATATTTATTTTTAAAACTCTATCACTAATAGTAATCATTTTCCATATGTATTAATCCTTCACTATCAACTTCATTACATTTTATAAACGTATTTCTCTATAAAGTAACTAATTTCGCTAAATTTATCCAACGACGCGACGCCTATGACAACAAATATAAACATAACCTAAACAATGCTTACCGGTGAAATGATACGGTTTTCTCCTTAGAGCCCACCTTTTTGCATACTTGATACATCAGCACCATTGCCTGGATTAATTTTTTATACGCCTTATCCTTACACAGCTCGCAATAAGCTCTTTTTAATAAAAAATTTACACCACTCTACACAACAATACAGAACATTCTAAACACCTGTAGTACAGTGGACTAGTAGTGCACGGGCAACCGCACGATGCATTGAGTATTGCTCTGGTCAACTGTACGTTTCTGTATTCCTCCAATTCCACCTTAGAATGTGACTATTTCTTGGCTACGCTTGAAAATGTAAACAATCGACTCCAGACACCTCGATGGTAGGTACCGATAACTGCACTAAGGAAGTAAGGATAACGATGTTTGTCATTCTGCATGCTACAAAAATGGCTCTAAATCTCACCGGTTTGAAACTTTGAGTAGCTTATCAGAGAGATCTGCCTCAGGACCGGATCACTGCTAAATAGCTCAAGCGATCTGCTCAGTCATTAAGCCTTCCTCTGTCCATAATAATGCAGACGTCATATGCAAGCTTTACACGCTAGCAAGGGAATGGCTAAAAGCTACAGTTATTCCTGTATTCAAGAAAGGAAATAAGCTACGTGTGGAAAACCATCGTTTCATAAGCCTCAGTTCGGTCGCTGGAAAGTCAATGAAGAGAGTTGTATGTGCTCACATCCAAAGGTTCTGCGATGAAAACAAAATAATTCCGTCTCAGCAACATGGATTTCTACCTGGGAGATCCACAGCCACGAATTTACTCTCTTGTGACAATGACTGGACCCAGTTTGTGGATCAGGGTGTGCTTGTTAAAGTTCTACAGCTTGATTTTGCCTAGGCTTTCAACAGAGTGCCAATATGTCGACTACTCCTTAAGCTTGCGCATCGTGGAATACGAGGCCGGCCTCTTGCTTGGATATAGGCATTCTTGACTGGCATATCCTTTATGGTGAGGGTGTTTCACTCTTTATCCGCACCTGAGCCGATTAAGAGCGGTGTCCCGCAGGGTTCGGTATTAGGACCACTGTTATTATATTATTGTGTCTTACTTGCCTGCGCAGATTGACAACAACATGTTCCATGGATGCAGATGATACGGAAATATTATATAAAATGGTAGTTCTTACCAACACCACCAAAGTCTTCAAAAAGACCTGGATAATATCAGTGCTTGGAGTAGGAAGTGGCTGTTGCCATTGAATGCGGGCAAGTCCGTTGTCCTATACATCGGAAAAAAAATAATCCAACACTACCTTACAGTAGTGCTGGAATACATCTGAAAACAGTTTCAGATCATTCTGAACTGGGTGTTGTTGCCGATTATTAATTTTGTCCTGGTCACTGCACATATCTAAAAGGCGTGAAGTAAAGAAAACCACTTTTTCCTCTTTGGTAAGATTTATATATAAGTACCACAGCTGTACTCGGTGTTGCTGAAGACATGTGCGGTCAATTGACGAGTACTGCTCCACTGTGTAGTGCTGTGTTAGTGCGGGACCGTGACATGATAGAATCCATTCAACGCAAATATTGAAAAAGAAAAAGTGGAAAAATATACAAACCGGTTACACATAATCGAGAAAAAGAATTTAAATAATAATAATAATAATAATAATATGATAGGTAGTACATAAGCTTCTTAATTGTTATAGTACGATACGCGTTCTTATTATATAGTAATTTTATACTTATGATGATAAACTCAGTGGTTTCTATATTATGCAGGTAGCTTTATTACTTGAAAATGAAACCTAACGTTTACCCAGCAAACAGGACATTGTTTCACATTGTGCTTAACTTATTAAAAGAATTATACACTACAACTACCAGCGATGCGAAAAGTGACGTGGTAGCACTTATGTAGTTTGTCGGCAGTTATAAACAAAATGCTTCTGCATGCTTTGATTTTACGTACTTTTACAGCCTCTATAAAATATAAAAATAAATATAAAATTTTAACACTATATCTACATATTTTAAAGATAAATAATTTTGGTTCTGGATGTATTGATCATCCATTTTTATTGCGCGACTTTGGTGAAATAAGGTTACAATACTGGAACTAGCACAAATTTTCTACGAACCAGTTCTATTTAATATTGGCCAACGAAAACTCTAAACCTTTATTTTGTTTGATTATGTATTTGCTGACGAAGAATTGTAACTCAAAATGTGTGTACGAAGGATTGTTCTGGACAACTCAAAGTTACCTTAAAAGAAAAGTTCGAGTAATTGGTATACGTAAAATAACTTTATTCGCAAATTCATAATTGTTCAAATGTCTTGAAAATATGTAGATAAAAAATATAGAAATGGTTAAACATTTAAATTCAGTATGTTACCGTCCAGATAGTAGCTCATGTGATCCGCTACGTACGTTTCATCCTTATACATTATCGTTAAGTTAGTCTTGATATAATTCTGACATATACTGTTAAAAACTTTGTCATTGTACTTTTATAATTTGAAGTTATCCTTCTTCAAAACACCAGGGCTCTGATAATTACAATAAAGTGTCATAAGATCACAACCATAGTGCTTTATTGTCTCTACTGTCTACTGGCCCTTCGAGAAGTTAATTATTTCGTCTGTAATCACATTGTGATGGAAGGATCTAACACATAGTCTATCGACAAGGATCTATCCGCTATACAGCACATGGATTTATAATATAACCATATATTTCACGTTATTAATTTATTATAATAGCTAATTCTTTAATTAAACTTCAGATTCAATGAAGACCTATTTTAAGTGGTTATTGGTAATATCAGTTCACATCATTATCATAATATTGTATACATATTTATTTCCTGCAGTTACTTCTCTTAGTTTGCATGTACGAACTATTGCCTGATGAACATCTATATATACTTAAAATTGCACTAAATTTAAGAAATAAAAAATAAGAGTCAGTTCTGTCACTATAGTTGCTATAAGTATCTCCATTGATTTTCTAAACTCCTTGTTTACTGACCATAACTTATAAGGCGGCAATCAATATGCCTGTTGCTATAGAAATTTTGTTCTGTAGTACGCGCGTACAAACAGTGCCTGCCTACGAGTATAATGTCCGACCACAGCAGCGCTGTTTTTAATAATTCCTGCCTACGAATACCAAGAAATCCAGCAAGCAAACAACCACTTCCAGTTTATGAACAAAAATATTTAAATCAGTTGAAAAACCAAGCTACTAAACTGAGGGATGAGAGAAATATGAAAAGCAAACGGTCGTCTGAATCTGAGTTGGATACTATTCGATCGCTAATAGACTTCTACGACAGCATTCCAGAATATGACGACGTCAATCACCTACCCTCTAAGGAATTCTACAGGCGTATCGCGAACTTAAAAGAAAAACAACGTTTGTACCACGAACGCATAAGAAATGAATTTAAATTTGAAAATAGAGACAGCGAATGGTTGGAGGAATACAAAAGATTTAACGTTGGACATGTTAAACTGGATAATGTCAAGACATCAAACAGATCGATGTCGCCCATACCAACAAAAAGTCAAACTTTGGCTATTAAAAGTAATGAAGACATTGAATCTGTGGAACACTCCGAAAGAGACATTACACTGGCACCTCCTTCTAGAAGATCGGTTAGAATTGAAACGCCCAGTGACAGATTTTCCTTAGTCGATCTAGCTGATACGAGTTTTAGATCAAAATCACGTACTAACCCTTCGTCAGCTGGATCAAAGGCTGTTAATCGACCTTGCACACCATATGTATCAGCTTGGGATGATCTGAGTGTAGAAGATTTGAAGCTGGATTTGGATAATAAGGGTTTACATTCAGAAACAAGAAGTGCTCCAAATAGTCCTTCTAGGAATAAGGTTGGATGGAAGGATACTATCACTATACCTCAACCATTTCAAATGACCGTTCGGTAAATTATCACAAGGATTTGTTTATTGGCCTTTGTAAATTATATGATTGCAGGGACGAAGAAAACAAAATTGTGGAAGAACTTTTTGTGAATACGAAGAAACCTAAAGAAGAGAAGAACGAAATGTTTAGAGCACATCCTGTTCCAATAGAGTCGCAAATACCTCTTTTTGATAAAATCATGGCCGATCAAGAAAGAAGAAGCAACTATATTAAGAATAAGAGACGAGCTGAGCTCATTGCCAACATGCAGCCCTTCTCCTTTACCAGAAGAGAAGAAGAACTGCAATCTCTGACAAGAAGACTATCAAAATCAAGCCCATGCATTTTCCCTGACAACACTCCACTTAAAGTAAAACAATTTAAGGCAAAACCTGTACCGAAAAACCTCTTCAGTAATTATATTTACAGAAAGATGAACGAAGACGAATTTTACAGGTAAGAAAATAAACACCAGTTATAACGATAGATTGACATTGTTAGCATTTCAGAACCCTACAAAAGAAAATACGTGCTGAAGAAATGCTAAAGGCTGCGTCATTACCACCATCTATGGCTAAAAGGGAGAAAAGCAAACCTAAATATGCAATTTGTCCTAGATCCGTACGAGATCTGGATACAGATGATGGAATACATTCACTACAAAACGTAACAGAATATAAAGAATGTTATTTGCAAGAAAAAGAATTTGAACAATTAAAACGGGAATTTCTAAAAACAGGAAAACAAAAATCTAAAGAGAAAGGAAGTAAAAAGGTAATGCAGACGCACTGTCGATACTAATAATGACTTACTTGTGTGTTGCAGAAAAGTCGACGTAGATTTTATTCTGCAGGGAGCAGAAGTTCTGATAATCTAATAACACCGTCTTCCACAGACCTGTCTTCAATAAATCGTTCCAACTTAGCAGCAGTACTTCGAATTCAATCAGCAAGGTAACGTACACTTTATAAGCAACTTAATCTGAAAATTTCTTTTAGAAAGCGATTAGAAATGGAAATGATGAGGAAACTAGAGGAAGTCAAACTGAAAGAAGAAGCACGCTGGAGAGAAAAGGTAATGAGAAAGAAACCAGTCTGGGAAAGCCTGGCTTACAGTCAGGAAGAAGATCTAGCTATGCGTTTGCAGTTAAGGAGAGACGAAGAAAGACTGAGAAACGAAGAACATAGGCAAAGGATGCAAACCATGCTAGGAAGGGTTAATCAGCAACCGACTTTGTTTGAAAGACAATCACAGGTAGGTAAAAGTAATGGTTTAAAATTTAGGTTATAAAAATTTGATTGCAGTATAATCATCCGAAACTTCGGGGAGAATACGTGTGTAGGCTACACAATGATTACAACGGTGATGGTTCTCCGAATCTGAGTGTTAGCAGTTCATCTGGAAAGGGGTCTCTAACGGAAATGAAGGACGAGGCCATTCAGGTTATTCTTGATGAAGACATAGAAAAGTATAAGAGAAAGGAAGGAAATGGAAACACTTGAGGGGAGGCAACGGTGCGAGGCTAACAGCGACGACAGCGATAACGAAAAGAAATAATTTGATCATATATTTATTTTTTACTAAAATTGACTTGGTTGATATTTTAACCATGCACCGCTTGTTACCACACACGTCAGTATTAATTCTACCGGAGTGCAATTTATAATAATAAATTAAGCAACTACACAATTTTCCTTGTTTTTACACAAATAAATCATATAAGAAGACAGCCTCAGTAATAGAAAAAAATACGGTCTAAGATAAAATACCAAGGTTGTGTCATGACTTCTGCAAATAACCAAATTTCAGCGAGGCAGTAACTATTTATATTAAAACGCTCCGCGTCCCTAATGTCATGTGTTCAGTGTTTTATTCAACTTTTAATTTTTCTCAAAACAAAACAATTAGTCAAGTTTAGCTTCCCTTCTGGCACCTTTTCTCGCATCTCAATAATGTTGAAGCTATTGTTTTAAATAGAACACCCTAATAAAAAATTATTGCATTCTAGATCATATTAATAAAAAAATACGAATAAAATGGCCCAAGAATTAAAGAATTTTTTTAGAAAACCGGAACACCTTTAAAGGTGTACCTAATACTAAACAGCTTATTTAAATTAAATGGTCAAAATTCTATCATTTTGTAAAACAAAAGCATTCAGACTATTGTGAAAAGAGGTGTTTGTTAAATGCACAAAGTTTATTTCTTCGAATGTTGCCCTGATCATTTACTTCTTGTCATTCACCGGAGTAGGTTCTGGTGTATACAATATTTTCTAGGTATCTCCATAAAAAGTCTAATGCCGGTTCTTGCCCGTCAGCAAAAAGTGCCGCGTTAGGACCTGCTATCAGGTTGACATATGCAGGTGTATGCCAACTTGTGAGATTACCGGTCACTTCCTCACTTCCTTTAAAAAGTAGTACTCATTAAGGCAGCTTTGTGGTTTTGTCATCGAGTCAGTTCACTGCTGACAGATGGCATTGTCATCTTTTTTGTACTAACATCATACAAAGCATTTGGTATAGAGGTAAAACCAGTTCCATGTTAAGCTGTCTGCATTAGATCTAAACTGCATTAATGAGCTGTAATGACAGCGAAATATATCTATCTGCAGTTGATTCCAGTAAAGACAGCATAACATAGATGTGTACATATGTCGGTTTTTGCACGGCAGCAAAAAGTGCCGTGGGGGCCTGCTGTCAGGTTGACGTATGCAAGTGCATGCCAACTTGTCAGTTTACAGGTTACTTCTTTTAGGAAGTAATACCCATTAAGGAAGCTAAGATGAAGTTTGTTTTTATAGTTTTTCGAAATTTTATAATAGAGAAGCTAAAGAAGAATGCTACACTAATGATACATCCTATACAGTTATATAATCTGTCGAACAGAGCTGTAGGATAAATCAATAAGTTTGTACTAACTTGATCATATCACCAACAGAAAATTTTAATTTCATCTCACGGGTGTTCCTTTTAGCCAATCAACACACTATTATACTGACAACCACAAGAGCTTATTATCAGTAATAATATTATAAGTTCTTCAAAATAATCAGGTTATAAATCGAAAACTTATTGCATCATTAAAAAAGGGACTTGCGGATACCCTGGCGTGTCTGGTTTTGCTCAACTCGGTCGCTTTCGGATCGATTTTTTAATGTCAACTAAAAATTATATTTTCGTGATAAAAGTTGCGAGGTCGGATTTCTTGGGCATTTTGTTTAGTTTAGTGTTATGTATCGGGTGGCCGAATAATAAAACTCGCGTAATGACTAAATATTTATTATCCCCGAAAACAACACTATTAACTTTGTGAACAAATAGCGTGCGGACGGCTCGAGAACTGAGGTGCAAGTGTGAGGACCAGTTTTTAGATATTTTCTTGTTCCATTGTTTCTTATATCTCAGTTCTAGAATTATCCCAAATAGCAACAGCAATGTATATATAGAACACTTAGCCACGGTTGTATATAAAAATTTTGAATTGATAAAGTTTGAAAATCCGATATAACGCTCCAATAGAAATCCGGGGTCGATTTTAGTCTTCTTTTCAATTATTTTCTTTGTTACTTGAGCTATCGGGATTAAACTTGATAGGTATAGTTTGTTGTGATATATTTTGTGAGGGAAAATATTCCTACTTACCTCTTATGCCTTGGAAAATATACCAGAAAATGAGTAATACTTTACAAGATTACAAATCTAAAAAAATTGAAATTCATTTTACATGCCGTTTTGAGTATCGACAGTTCATGATGAAGTAATTTTAATCTTTAAAGGAAAATTTAGGCACAGTCAAATTCAGGCGTCTACCGAAAATGGTAAAAAATTTTAATTTTCCGACAATTTAGGAAAATTTCATTTAAAGATTAAAAATCGATGAAGAATAATCATACTGGACAGTCACTGTATTCGCTGATAAAATCACGGAATCTTGAAAGATATCGACAATAGTTGTGACGCATTTAATTTCCATATAGTTTCTTACGATTCCATCTTTGTTATTGGCAAATTTGACAGCTATGACAGCGATGGTTGCAGGGTGAAGTTGAAATCCGACAATATCTGCTACATCATCTCTTGCTCGCACAGTATCTTTTGCGTTGCTGGACCAAACCTGTGCCTAGAGTTTGCGGTACGACAGATATGGTAGCGATGACTGTTAGGTGAAGTTACTTACTACCCATCTCACTGATCTCTATATAACTGGATGTCGCTTACATACCAAAATGCATGTAAATTATTTGTGATAGATTTAAGCCGCTTTAGCGCCTAGCCGCTGGTACTTTTACTAAAATTTTGACAAAGGTTCGCTTCTGCGGTAAACATAACGTTAATGATTGACGGTAAAAATCGTGAACTCATCATCTGTCTGCAGATTTCCAAAAGATGATTCTTGTAGTGTTTGAGTAAGAAACATGTACCGTACAAACTGGATGTTACGTTTACTCATAACCATATTATATAGTTAAGGATCTAACCTAAAATTTGAACGCGCCGTTAAATTGATAGTACGAGTACCAGTGGCATGGTGGCTACTTATCACAGTTTTGAATGACTTATGCGACATCCAGTTATTTAGAGATCAGTGACCCATCTTTCGTATCATAGGAAAAGGATCAGTCCGTCTTTTATATTAAGGGATCAAACCTGACACTAGTGTTGATGGTACCTTATAATGCAGTAACCTTATGCGGTTACCCGGTATATTCGTAATAATATTAGAAAAAAGCTAATATTTTTTCTATGTATATGTTGTAACGCGCCGGATGAAACTATAGAGTGCCGTGTGCGAACTGGAGATGTCGTTAAGAGTGCCGAGGATATTGTTAATAAATAGTATAGTTTACTGTGTTCCCGGATTTTATTCAGTGACTGGCAGGAGAACCCACCCCAACTCACGAGAAGTGTGCACAGGTATAATGTATATTATAACAGGCGTGTAATTAAGTCATAAAATTATCGAACAGAAGATATGACTTATAGTTTACTACTAAAATAATCTGTCAATAATCATGTTAAAGCATTTTCCGTGAACGGAGAACTTCGTAATGTCTGTTGTTGGACATAAGCTTTGTTTAAATAAACAACCGTTAACTGTACTACATCAGCAGCGTCACTACATGTATTTAAGTGGCAAGATTGTTTGCACTAAAAGGATCTGCTTCTGAATTATTGAGTAAATAAATGTTATAATAGTTTTAAGTAACCTTGTGGAGGTGCCAGGATAACCTTTTCATTTCAGAATAACACTGAAAACCCTGGACAACGAGCAAGTTTATTATTGATCCATAATATTTCAATACATCTTAGCTCATTACCTACCTTTTTTGACCCTAGAGTACCTACTGACTTCATAACTAAAAATGCAAATAACGCGATCGTCCGGTTTTTAAAATGTGTGCCACTGAAATTAAATAAAAACAACTTTCAAGGCTCAGATCTGTATAACAAGGTTAGTAAGACTGCACATTAACAGGATGTTAGGATTATTTTTAGAGAAAAATAACTGTGAATGAGCAAATTACTAACTACCAACAATTGCAATGATTAAAAACCTATCAGCAACAATATAAAAAATTTATTTGTAGTATATGGCTCGTTTATGTGCAGCCTGTTACATGCCGTAACCGACCCACACTTTCACATAAACAAATTAGCATAGCTTACAGGAGCTTTAAGTACTTGAAAGACGTTAAATTAGGATGATATTATTGCAATTCAGTCGAAATGTAAAAAGGACGACTAGATTCTCGATTAGAGTCACTTTTGCATGTAGAACACAGTCCAGCAATAAGGAGCGACACTGCTTATACTAATATCTAACTGATCTATTAAGGTCTGATGTTATCCAAGATCCAGTCCAAGTAATACGCCACCCTCGTATACACTCCTGGGAAACCTTCTATCGCGCATACTTTTGGACCAAACGATACTATTCCTTGCTGTACAAATCGGATGTCTCGATTCAATGAACCGGCCACTTGCATCGGCCCTCCACTGTCACCTGAACACGAGTCCTTCTTGTTTTTTCCGCCGGCACACATATGTTTTTTCGTAATGTTAACCACGTTTTTGTAAGTTCGTGCGCATTCTTCGTTAGGAATGAAAGGGATTTCTACCTTCAGAAGTTCTGGACTGGATCTTCCTGAAATTATATCATAAAAGTATGTGCCAAAGTTGGCAATGAGTTGATGTAGCTACCTGTTTCGGTAATACCCCAGCCAGTTACTATTCCGTACCTGCCAGTGAAATTGTAGTTGGCCATGGATCCTGTTGGAAGGCAAATTGCCTTTACCGAGTCTGAAAGCAAAGTGAAATTTAGACTAACAAAAGTGTTAATATTTAGCATTGTTTTGTTATGTTTTCTTTTTTACGACTAGCTGTATAAGTTGTGTTTTGATGTTACTTTCATTTTATTTGTAATTTCCCCAATTACCTACATGTAAATAACTAGAATTTCACATACCTGTCTTACAGATACCCATTTTTAATTAACTTAAGCCAATAGTTATGATGAGTTGTTAAAAATATAGGTATGTCATTTAATTATTTAAATTTCAACATTACTGAAACTTTTTGGTGGCTTGAGACGCAGTCTTGTTTAAAGTATCTTTGGCGGCAGAACATCGTAACGGATAAGAATTAAAATGATCAACAACTACATAATTACTAATGACATGTTAATTGAAAATAATTTTAGTGATATATGTTTAAATTATTTCAAAGGTGAATAAAAAACGAACTTTGCTCTAGCGGGAAAAATTGGCTTTTTTCCCCCAAAAAATATTTAGCTGAGAATCTGACATTGACAGAGTGACAGAGTAGGTGGCATAGTAATGAATAGGTTAATTACAGTCATAGGAACATAAGTACCACATAGAAACTGAAAAGACCGGTTAAGAACACTATATTGAATACAGACAATCAAGATGTAAATAATGTTCAGGATTCAGGAGCAAGAACATAATGCAGACATAGAAGAAATTAGTAAGAAACGAAGCGAACGAAACAAAACGCATTTCCTGTCGAAGATTAAATTCTATAAGAAAGTAGAAAATGCGAACAAGAAAACCCTAGATTAGCAGTAAGTAGTAAAGATGCTTCGATAAGTATTACTCAGGTCCCTAGGACTTGAGAAAACAAAAGGTTATGTAATTAAGTGTTAGTGACACATGCGTAGGTTGTAGCGTTTTAAAAAGCTTTTTGCGGATGTGCTAAGGTAAATAAATGTATAGATTGTGAAATTCGCACAACGCCTGTATATAAAATGTATGCATATGAACAGAACACGAAAGGAGAGCTTGGGAAGTTCACAATATAATAATAACAGTAACTTTTGGTCCTTTTCATCTTTTAACTTGTATAGCTTTATACTTTTTTATACCCTAGATACAATAAATTTAACAAAAGCAGTTTTCTATTTCAGGGCAATTTTTGATAATTCAGTAGGGATGCGTTAATATCATGAACGAAAATTTAGTGTTCACAAGAGAAACACACTAAACAAATTAATAGTTTCATAACGTTAGCAATCTGTTAAGTTCAGACGAAATAAACACTTGGTAATAAGATGTAATTTACATGCCTAAATGCGATGCTTAAAAAATGATTCAGGGTATTAGGCAACTGTTTGTATTCAAGGCTAAATATTTACCGGAACCGGTTAAATCCACGTTTCTGTTCAGTCTTATAAGTCCTATATCATGGGTATGAGCAGTGCGGCTGTAGTCTTTGTGCGGAATGACTTGTTCGATAGCTATGTCTTGAACCGGAGGAGCACATATTCTAACACTATTGAAATCTTCACAGTCCTGCTCGTTATATATATTGTGTTCGCCGATACGTACACCGGCCCTGGAAGAGGAGAGTCACAGTTTCAGTGCAATTCTATTAAAAAGGTTACTTACAATCTTAACCCACTGCCGAGCTGCGTAATGCAATGAGCTGCTGTGAGGATGTATCTTTTGTTGATAAGGGTTCCCCCACAACGGAAATCTATACCTTGATCTAGAAATAAACAGCCAAGACGATGAATATAACGTGGTACATAAAGTAAAACTTACTGCCTATGTAGTACGAAATCAACGCCATCCATGGGAATTCGAAAACACCAGTTTTGTTCCCATTTACAATTTTATCGTCACTGTTTGCTACTCCGCAAGCATCTAAGGGTAGAAGTCTTAGGTTTTTGTGTCTGCTTACGTCTGGAGGTCGCGAGCTGAATTTATTATTTATTGGTCCTTCCGGGCAACATACTTTTACTACTCCGTTTTCGCTTCCACAGTTGAACCTCCTGAGGTAAGAGACGAGCTCTGGAGAAAGCGGTTTGGGGCTTTCCTCCAAAAGAGTAAGAATAGGAGAACAGGATCGTATGTTGATGCATGTGCCTACTCCACGGTCTGGCGTTCTACAGCCATCATCGTCCACTGCCCATTCTGTCAAAGGTTTAAAGATTAAGAAAATAAGTAATAAATTTTACAAGACGTCTCAACGTTCCTAAAAAGTTCCATAACCTGTTTATTATTAGAGATAATAACTTTTTCTTTTGTAGATTATAGCTGGGGTAATCAGTTAAGGCTGGATAGCGACTATATCTTGGAATTTAATCGTGCTGGAATCTTGCGGTATTTTTTTTTAAGAAATATGGCCACGCAGTATGTAACATTGCCGCTAGGCGGTGCATTTAATATGACATATCAAAAGATAGTTTCTTTCTCCATAATTTGCATTACAATGTTGGTCTAAGATAAAGTTATTATAATCTGTGTTTACGTCTTAACAAATTTTATTTGATTTTTTTTCTAGTAACTATGACAACAGGAGGGACAGACGTTTCAAATCTTCAAAATCGCGTAACTCAAGTATGTATGTTTCAACGAATATGGCTAGTTTCAAAATTAATTTTATGGTTTTCAATGTAATCATTAATAATTTACAATTTACTGCAACTGTTTGATAACGGCAAAAATATATTTGATCAAATATCTTTATAAAAATCAGATGCAATCCCTTATCCTGTTTCGTTAGTTGTATGGCCTCTTAATCAAGCAATATCAATTTGAAAAGCGCAGATCGATATTATTGTTATTATTACTGTTGCTTTTCAGGCATAATGGCCGTGGTCCAAGAGAAGATAAACTTCTTGGCGTTTGACTAGCTAGTTTCAGTTGTCCATCGGCCAGCTGCCGACGAGCGCTGACCTTTTCCTTCTGAAGATGCCCAGCACAGTTTTGGGTGAAACATCAAGAAGTTTATTTTCTCTTGGACCACGGCCCGAAGAACAACAATAATAATAGTAATATTGCCGGCCGTGAAAGCCATCATAGTTAAGCATATCGATATCTTTCTTGTTTTCTTGGTTATAGTAAAAAAACTGCAAACCAGTCCTTTGGTTAGGATATTTTCCCTCTAAATAAAATTAGGTTATTTTTTAAATCATTATTGGCCCTGCTGTTTGGCAATTAGCCAGCACTTTAGTTTTGTTATAATTTATTTATAAATGGTACTACATTACATATATAACGGACATACACAAACACCCATGCCCTAGGCGGGTTTCACACCCGCAACCTCGGGGTTCACAGGCAGGTACGCTATTAGGTTATATTAAATTAAAATTTTTAGAACAAGACACTTTCGAAGTGTCGGTCGAGGGGCATCTATCAAAGCAATGCAGCTGTCATAGGAACCCCGTTACTTAATGCTAACGTCGCCGTCGTAACGTCAGTCACTAGAGCTGGGACTAGGCATAACTCCACTTGAAAGGATAACGATCTTTGCCGTCTGTCATGCTACACAAATGGCTCTGTTTAGAAAGACGATGATAGAGGTTTTAATAGTTACCGGTAGATGACGGCAACTTACAAGTGTAAGATTTTTATATTTTTTTCTCTATTTTTATCATCTTATTCAGAGTGAAACACATAATAATGATCACCCAATATGAGGATGTGACATAGGAATATGTAATATAAACTGTCAATATGCTCTGAACAGTTACAGACACGGATAAGGTTAGGTGCTCAATTTTTTTTTAATGCGAAGTACTGTTTCACAAGTTTCATTTACCTTTTAAGTGTTTTTGAGCTTATTATAGAGGCTAGCAAATGGTTTGTTCAGTATCTTTCGTGGAGTTATTCGTAGCTGGAACATTCGATTCGATTCCAAACGTTCAATCAATCGCTAGATTCAGATCATTTATAAATCATTACCGAGAACAAGCTGTTAGACCCTTTTAATAGTATTATCGATCACGAATTGAAAGTGCACAGCTGTGCTCTCATCGCGTCGCCTTGTCGACTATGAATGTCGCACGGCGACGCCGAATCAAACAAATTAAGGCATGAGTCGTTCACTTTGAACGATTTCGTCATGAACCACGTCATAAATGGCACAACTCTATCAGCCACGCAGTATATTTTGTGTCTGCCTGGTTTCACAAACGCACACTGGGGTGACCAATAAATAGTGCGTCTTGTATTTTATATTACTATAACTTGAATAGTTTTCTCATTAGCAACAGTATGCAATAATAACACTAATACTTAATGCAAGAACAGATTATAGTGACACTTCGAGAATGACGTATTATTAACTCCGTGTGCCCTGTCTAGGGAGGTATGGTAAGAAAATGTGATATTAATATTGGTATAAACAATGTGTAATATGTGATGAAAGTTATTGTATAGGGTTACAAATGCCAAGTAACCGCCATAGGCTATTGAGTTACTTAAAATTAAGTACCTACAAAACCCATTCAGTACCTACCGCCAGCTAGTTTCAGCAAGTGGTATTATACTTTTTTATATTGAACACATCAGAGAAAAATCGGAATTTATGAGTAAACGTGTAATTTTTTAACATAACCTAATTTTATTTCAAGGAAAAAAAATAGCCGAACCAAATGACGGGTCGGAGTTTTTTTACTATAACCAAGAAACGAAGAAAGATATTGGCCTCCGGTTTTTAAATAATTTATCTTGGTTGGTGAATGAGCTATAACAGCTAACAAAAAGTCTACAGGGTTGCATTTGATCTTTAAAGATATTTGGATAGATATTACGCTTTCTAAATAACGCCTAAAAAATAGTTTAAAACTAGCGATCATTCGTTTATTTCGCTTATACCATACTCGAGTTATGCAATTTTGAAGATTTACAACTTCCATCACTTCTGTTGTCGTCACAGCAACTAGAAACAAAATTTGTCAAGAAGTAAACAAATTATTATGAGTTTAAACTAGACCAACATTGTATTGGAACTTTTTGTAGAAAGAAATGATCCTCTGATATGTAATATATTAAATGAGCCAGATAGCAACAAAGTTACTTACTTCATAATATATTAAATAATTTTACTTTTGGATTCTATGCTAAATTACGAATCACTTTTGTAGAGGTCATCAGTCAATAAGTCAAAGTAATTAAGGCCGTTTTTATTTGTTTTTCAAATGGTACCCTTTATTTATTATTGTAGTGGTCAAAAGTTTAAAGTTGGTATAGCCAAATGTAAAAATTCAAGTTGCTGTACTAGAACAGGGAGAAACATTTCTGTTTTGGGCAATAAAAATCGAGTGGGCTTCTATCAATGTTACAATTTGTCAATTTTATTGTAAATATTATAAGTCTTGAAAAAGAAATTTTAGCATTAAGAACTTATTAATATGGTATACAGTCTTGGTGAAGTGCATCGTAATATTGTATTGCCGCGAAGAATCTGCAATCAAAAATATCCAGATGCAAGAAAAAAAGGAGCATTAACACGAAAAAAATTGACGAAAACCTGGAGTTGGAAGATCTTTTAATGTCACAAGAAAATTTAGAATTGAGTTGCAGAGAAATTGAGGCAGAAATTGACATATTGCGAATCAGTATTAATTGAATTATGTTAAAAGAGTAAGTTTTAAATCGAGTAAATTCTTGTAAACAATGGGTAATTTGATTAATACAATAAAATAATAAATAACGACTTGGACTGTGTGTGTAAAATCTTATTTAGTGGTGAAGCAACATGCATTACTACGCGACTGCCAACCCTCGCATAGGATAGACAGAGTGTGAATGTTTGTTATTTTTTCGTATTATTTTCAACAAATCCAAACGTCCAATTTAGTTAATATACCTGGTATAATTACGATTATTTTTTATTATTGGAGATAAATTGTTTTAAACTGCAGGAGTTATTTATGAAAATTTAAGAACTATACAACAATAAAATTAAACTTAAGAGCACCACAACAACAAAAATGTGCCTACAGGTAACAAGAAAAGTGATAAGAACAAGAAAGATTAAAAATACCCAATATCTGGTATTGCCGCCTTTACCCCTAATAACAGCTTCACATCGCTTGCTCATGCTTGAAACCATCCGTCTAACCTGCTGTTGCTCAATGTTGTTCCATAATTCCATGATTATGTTTTCAATGCCGTCAAACGAGGCAGGCAGTGGCTGATGGTTCCAAAGTTGTCTACCCATATTATCCTACAAATGTTCTACTGGATTGAGATCAGAACTGCATGCAGGCCAGTCTAAAGTTTCAATATCCACCTCATGTAAGTACTCTTGCACTAGACGAGCAACATGCGGTCTTGCATTGTCTTGCATTTGTTGTCGATGTAAGGAGCAAATGGGACAGCATGCTGAGATAAAATTTCTCTAATGTAACGATCACTCGTCAAATTACCTCCACGCAAAGAGACCAGTTCAGACCGAGCTGTCAAAGAAATCCCTCCCCAAACGATTACAGAACCTCCATTAGGTAAATGGGGGCGATTTGACGAACGTTGCAGTGTGCATAACGCTTGTTCCCAATCCTCAAGCTTGCAATCCACATGCTGTCGAGAAAACTGCAGTCTCGCTTTACGATGTTTTGCTGTTAACATCGATCCTCTTGCAGGAATTCCAAAGCTCAAATTCTGCTCCTTAAGACACCTTCTTATAGAAGCCACACTTCTTTGGACATTATGAGTACCTTTAAGTTGTACTTGGTGATTTCTTAAGGTTACAAACCGTTGTCTCAGACCACGCAAAAAATGAAACGATAATGGTTCGCTTTTGTTCGTCCAGGTCTTCCCTGTCCATGGCGTCAGTTGTGATTGTTAGTTTCTTCAAAACGCTGAATTAACACGAGATAGTGCTGTATGGTGAACTACAAGCCTCCGAGCTATGGCACGATAGTTCAATCGTTCGTCAGCCAACGTAACCACTTTCACACATTCATTTCTATTCAAATTTCTTATTTGTTGATTCATAACAGTACACTAACGTAAAAATGTTAAAAGAACGCGACAGTTCGCGAATTTGACGGAACACCTCGCTTTGACGCGTTAAATGTTTATTTTTCCATGGCATATTTTTTTTAAATTCGTGTGCGTCTTGTTCACTGTTATGCTTCAAAACTGTGCATCACCATTAATAACAAGGATATTGACGTGAATCAATAAAAAAATTGTTCAGGAAAGATGGAGCTGCAGTTTAATTCCAAGCTGGTGCATCTCTTGGAGTATTGAAAATTTTGCGGAAAAAAACATTCTCGTTTAAACACCCTGCATATACTTAAGACTGAAAGAATGAAAATTTCGAAAACAGCATCATTGCTGAGAAATGAAGCTACAATTGAAACTAAAAATTATCAAAGTCGGATTAGCCGTCGGAGGGAAAATTCATTTTAAGTTGTAGTCAATTCTTAGTGGTGCATTAAGTTTGACGCGCATTTACAATACGTACTTCAAAATAAATACGGTTATATATCTTAAACTTCCTGCATAAATTACAAATCGGTCAGTTCAACAGATTAGTCCCCCCAACTCGAGGTCGGATCATTTAAATTGGCAAACTGACACTGACAATCACGCAGTTACAATTACCTAATTGCCCGACTTTGTGGTCCAGTGGGTAGCACATATTCGTCCGCCATCTTTGCTCTGTTACTTTAACGCTTAGTTAAGTTTTGATAGCTGCTTTCATTTTACTTTTCAACAGTGTAAAATAACGCTTGCAAAGGTGTTTATTAATTGTGTTAATAGACAAGAAAATTGTTTCCGTTTATGTTGCATCTTTTAATTTCCGAGAGAGAGAGAGAGAGAGAGAGAGAGAGAGAGAGAGAGAGAGATCACTTTGTTCAAATATTTATATGAAACAAATTATTACTTATCTAGCCATATTTGTATTCTATAAAATCTTATTAAAGGAAGAGAAAGATCCTTGGGCATATTTCCCCATAATTCATTACTTAGGTATGTCTTTTAATTTAATGTGTTACATTTTTAAGCATTGCTTGTGATTGAAGACAAAATACAAATGCTCAACAAGTATATCCCAATTTTAATGTACTTATTATCAAGACAAATGAAATACCCCATGTTATATTGTTTAAAACTTAAAATAGCAATTAAACCGTCTTTTTACGTTGGAGGCATTTGTTAGTACATACAACAGACCAAAATAGATATATATATAGAACAAATGCTACTTTTTATTAAGCCATAACAGTAAGTGTATTTCCAGTTTTTTAGAAATGCAGCTAATTCGTTACATGTAAAAACCGCTGCAAACTGAATCAATACTTCCACATCCAATTGTCAAAATGAAATTTACGCTTTCATTTCTTATGCTATACGATAAGTAATCAGGTTTTTAGCATTTTTCTCCACAATTTTTTTTCTAAGACAAACAGTTCTCGTGATGTTAGTAAAAACACATACATTTTAAAAATCGGTCTTCCGATTAGAAATTTGAATTTCTGTATAATACTAAAATTTAAAAAAATGTCAAAATTTTTGAAAAAAAATTTAAAACACTTTTTAGTATAGTATTTTCATTTTTTGAACATATTAAGTATTTTCGGAGATTTTTGGAAAAACCGTTTTTTTAAATGATGTTTTTTTCTAATATCTTCTAAACAGTTTGCCGCACCGAAAATTTATAGGGACGAATAATACTCGCAATTTCCCTTCTCGATATCCTACTTACCCCAAAAAACATAAGTCGCTTTCGGTAGTTGGGGTTTATATGTATGCTAAATTTAAAGTTCATATGTTAAGTCTTTCGAAAGTTATCGCGACCACATACAAAACCACAGACACACAATAATTTTTTTGTTCGAATTTTGTTCTTTTACGTTTTCGAGTATTTTAAAACGATTTTTTCGCGATACAGTACTTCCCATCCCTTGGATGTGGAAGTAACAAACATGTCCCTGGGCATGTTTGGAACAAAGATGGCGGACGAGTATATTCCCATTTCTAGGACCTTACTTATAGTATTACTACTGATTATGCTAAAGCTAATTGTTGTCAGCTTTTAATAAAACAGTGACGAGTAATATTCTCAAACACAAAATCACATCTTAATACACTGCATACTTTTTGGTAGCAACTGTAGAGCCAAATGGCCTACACCGAAAACCATATTAATGAATTTTTTCCTGGTAAAAACTAAAAATGTAAAAAAATCATCTTTTTAGTGGATTTTACTTGACATTTTAAGCTCATGTCGCCTGAAGTAGTTTTGAGACTGAAGTAGTCTTATTTGGTTCGCTAAAGTTCAGTGATGCGGAAGACCAAATTCTGTATCCTCAGCAGTTCGATTTCTCAGTCTCGGTTGTACCTAGTTGGAGGAGTTCTTCTGATCTCGCAGTCTACACCTCAATCTCGTACCTCATGGTGTGGCAGGTTGTCATTTGGTATCCTAACAATGCTGACTTGCCTCGCTACTAAAGACTGGTGTGCTGGATGAGTGCTCCTTAAATCCTTGTACTGATGAGTTTTCATGTTTGAAGGTGTAGGTTACGCTATAGTCGCTCGGTGTTTGCAGACTCTGAATCATAGATGGACATTTCTGAAGTCCTTGACGATTTTCCTCGAAGCGTTAAAGATGGTGTTTAGATGCTATAACGGTACCTTCATCTAGAGCTAATTATTGATAACCTACTTGATGCCTATCCTGGTGCATCTATCATTTTGCTGCCCTCGGAGTAGGAGCTGCAGCTCTTCTTTTAGATGTTCTGGTTTGTTGTTCATCTTTGCTCATTTTATGTATTTACAGATGACTCCTTGCTTCTAGGTGCGAATCTGCTTGGAGGTAAAAGTCCTTCTGGGTGTTTTCTTTTTTGTGGTGTTGGTGTCTTCCTTTCTCGTCATCACTACATCTAGAAAGGGCAAGCCACTATTGGGCACTATACAGCTTAACCAATGTTTTCGTCCACAATATGCCCTTATGGCCTGGGAATTCCTTTACGGTGCGAGTGATACGGTGAAATGAGCTTCTGGAGCAAATACGTTTCGAATTATAGAAGTTGTAAACACTCGTGTTATATTTATCGACATTGCATAATTCAGACTTTCAGGAAAAGAGATTAATAAATTAGTAACGGACATCTATTTATAGAAATGGAGGCGTCTTTGAGACAACATATTGTTATTATTATCTCGGTTGTAGCTGTAAATAACGTAAGTAGGGATGGTTAGATTTGTTAGACCTCACAGCCTGACCCACGTAGCTTTAACAAACCCGATAAATTCAAGGAGCGGTTACTTTTTTATGTTTTTCTACGTCCGATTGACTATAACTTTGTTTTCCGTCCAGCTGGTAAGCAAAAATGTAAACGATCACTAACGGACCTTACAAGATAAACCTGGCCTGGCAGCTGTTATTATATAGGCTATTAATTTAATTGGTGCTATTTTAACTTACAGAATGGAACCTGAGATTAGTCTGGGAATTCCCCAGTGACAAGTATCGGGCCAGTGCGGTAAATACCAGTCTGAATGTTTCTGAGAAAGCTGCGGACCCACGAACCCGGCTTTTGACTTCGGGTGCACCTTTAACAGCATGAAACGGCCTTTTGATTTTGAAAATTAAATAGATAATGTACACTACGCAGTGGTATACCATTCGTGTACGATTTATTTAAAAAATTTTAAATAGTTGCAGCTTAAAACTTCTTGTAAAGTAAATAAAGATTTAGAACAATGAATTTAATACTCATTTGCTCTTGCTGGAGCAATAATGGGTAAAGTTTCAGCTTAAAGTGTAACACTAGTGCAAATACTGAAAATTGCAACTAAGTACCTAATCATTGCCTCACTCGCACGCAGAAAGGTAATAGGTGTCATGCTTCGCGGGGCACACATCGTGTTTGTTTTCACATAAATTCATATACCGACAAGTTCATGTTTATTATAAAATAAGATTTTGTATGAACAATGTAATTACTATAAAAACAAAAAATGGGCCATCGTTAGGATAAATCGAAGCACAAATAAATATTTGCATAGGCTTCACGAGCGCTATATTTTCAATACAATGTATATAAAAGGTGAAATTTTGTAACAAACAGTTGCTAGATTAGTTGCTTTTGTACTTGCTTATATTTACTTTAAGAATAATATTTTATGATATTAAAATGATAACTTACGAGCTTTAACACAAACAGAACATAAACACAGACACAGAAACCACGATATACCCATGGCACCCCCAAGTCACAGAATTACAGCACATCCAGTATTGTTATCCTTTTGAAGGCTGCAACGTACCGTCCAATTGCTACCACACTAGCTACGAGACTGGTCATTTATTTCCATACAAAAACTAGGAAAAACAATCTGGCGTCACTAATAAATGCGTTGATACCGGAGACCAGTCGAACTGCTGCTACTTAACCGAGTTGGGCGAGTTTGCGCGTCACACGGCGATATAGGTAATCAACTTTTAAAGACCTGTGTCATTGAGCTGAGAAGTGCTCCTCCTTTCACGCTATGCAAAATGTGCATATGCTAATGAGAAATATAAACTTGAGATGACTCAAGTTGTCGGATCATGCAGTTTTCCCGGAATCTACCAGTAACATTCACGACATACCGCTTTTTTTCCTAAAATAATGGATTTAGTTCCATGCAGTGGTTTATGATGCGCCTTTGAAAAAAAAAAAGAATTAGAAAATAAAATTTTACCTACGGAACATGTATTTACTGCATCACAACATTATTATTTACTAAAGAAGACTGAAAAAGAAGCCAAGGATCATAGCCCCAACATTTTTGTCCCCTAGCAAATCTTGAAGTTTGTATTGCCTTCTTCCATTGAACACAGAATCGCAGAATAAAAGTGGGTAGAAAACTATAGTTTCGCCTGCTGTGAGGGGGTAAACTGTCTGCAGCACATCTATAGAGCATCTATACAAGATCGAGTATTTACATTTGTTTGGATTACGGCCATTAGCAATAAAAATAGATACTTCTGCTATTATATTTACACTTGTACCAATGGCCTACAGTATCAACAACTCATTATCCAAGGATTTCGCTCCCATTAAAAATAATTTTGATCAAACGTTTATAATAAAATCCAGATTATTTTTAACAATTGGGGAGAAAGCCCTCCCTTAATGCTCTAACATTTCGATAAGTACTGAGTCATAAAATCGATTTTATTATTTTAAGTCTTATTAGGCTAATGCTCGGTGCTTACGTGGTATAATACATAAAAGAATCACCAATGCTGTAAATCCGAACATATAGATCTGTTTCATTCAAATGCGAATCACAAGTAAGTATACCTGTACATTTATTCACACATAATCATTACAAATCACAATTCAGTACGCAATTAGGCAAACGTGGAATTAACTCATTGGACATGTTATTTATTATATCCAGCTACAATTTATATTATTAAACATACTGATTCGCAAGGTCAAGCTGTGACCTCTGGAATGTTCGTTGGCCAGCTGGTATAATGATGACCTGCATTACTACAGTGTTTATTCATGTACAAGACGAGATTATCATGTGTCCAAATGGCGTTAGTTATGGTAAAAATTATAAACTAGTAAGCTTAGAACTTCAGTGGTATAGATCTTGTAACGTATCCAACTTATATTAGTAAGATAAGTAGTGATGGGGTATAAGGGGATAACCTGAAGTACAACTATATAATTATTTATCTAGTATAAAGGAATCCCATCAGTAGTTTTCGAAGGAAATTGAGGCATAATTTATTAGCCCTTAATAAACTCACTCTTACATTATATCTCTTAAAATACTTACAGATGCATTTGTAATATATAGTTTCAGGTCGACTTACTGGTTTTTAGGATAGTCAATGAAAATTCTAAATAAGAGGCTACAGCAATCCTAATTTTTTTTGTAAAATATGTATGTATATGTGTTGTTCTCATTTTGGACTACTTTTGAGAATTACTATTATTCGTTCAGTCTGCTGTCAAGAAAAAATATATTTTGTATACTCATATTTCGATCGCTTATGTGCTGTAAGGTTCTTAGCTATCGTTATCAACCCATTGTTACCTTTATAAGAAATTATGGGGTAACGGAAATAATGTGTTGCCGATGTTACAGAGCCACATAGGTACATGTAAATATATTATGAATAAGGGTTTTTTTTAATGTTACTTTTGTCTTTGGCTTGTAAGGAAAAAAGTTTAATATTTGTTTACTATAAGTGCAACCTTTACATATATCACTTGTGAGGTTAATGTAACTAGATTACTGTATCCTAACAAACCTGTACTTTTTGTTCACATAAATCAATTTCTTCAAATATGACCAAAACGCCAAAATTGAAAATTGTTTGATAAACTATTAGCAACAGTTTGTAGCAATCAGGTAGCTTTGTCTTATCAAAATCTAAGATTATAACAATCAGAGTGTCCGACAGTTATCAAACTGAAAAAAATATAAAAAAAACTTAGAAACGAATAACAATAAAAACAGCGAGTGTTATCTTAAAACTTATATAATTACCTTAATTTTCTGAAGACTTACTATCTGAAGGCCTGCGGCCATATCAACAGTAAGAGCTATCTTCGGAATTCCGGAGTACCGGATTATTATAAATTAACTATTAGTCAATAACAGAACCCTCTAACAGAGATGAGTTTTTTTTTTGTGGAATACCAACTGTTTTCTAATATGCTAATATATCTTAGAGTTCTTTATTACACTCTGATTCTTTCGACACTGGTTCTTTCTACCTTGTGTATTGTACCGCTACCTATCCTGAGACCCACGGACTATTACTAGAACCGTACTTTCTGCAAAGGCCCAAAGAAGACAAAGGTCTCGAATCAGAAAGAAACACGTACGCTGCCAGTGGCCGCATAACCCGAAGGATTACCTAAGACAAGGCCATATTTTCAATTTAGCTAATTTATATTTAACTCAAAATTGAAAGTGTGTAGACTTCTTTAACTCACAAATAATAATAATACTTGTAAACGTAGTAGTACTACTGCGGGGCCCCAAATTAACTGTCACTTACAAATTGTCAAAATTTGTCATAATCTGTCACACCTGATTTTGTTAAATAATTATTTGTTATTATCGTTCTAAATTGTTTTATTTCAAAATTCGACTTCGTAGTTAGTCGTTTAGAGTCTCTTCATTAAACTGCGTGGCGCCCAGGTGTTCCTACGCTTAATCTACAACCTAAGCTGCCGACGAAGAGCTGCCCTACGTTTTTGCACTCAGTAGCAAAAGCGGTTATAAGTTTATAACATTTTTTTCTGCGGGGGACATAAACTATTATTACTATGTTACCACCATAGTGTGAACTCTTAGAAACCTTAAATCTTATCCACTTAATATCTGAGCAAACTTGTGTAACATCATCGTCCTTCCTGAATACATAGATCACATTACTACCTCTATAAATAAGCTACTAAATTACGTCACTGTTGGCGATTGCCACCCTGTATCTGATCATCAGTGATCAAGCTGTAATAGCTTGCGAATTGTTAGTACTTCTAGAACATGTTCTAGTTTTAGAGGAATTGACAAAAGTAGTTTTGAACATGATCTTCAGCTAGTTGCCTGGACTACTATTTATGACATGCCCTATGTATTTCTAATAAGCTCCTAAATGTGTAAATACTACTTCTTGCTTATCCAAAACATAAAATTTGCACCAGATTTACAATCAATAAACTATTAAAGAAGTAACACTAGAACTAAGTCTAACACGGAATTTGCGTTTTTTGTAATAAACGAAGTTCTTACAACTATTCACAATATAAAAACATTCTGTGATTCGTGATTATATTACAACTGATCTTATTATATTAAACAATACATTCATGCAATTGTACCTGTACCATATACAAACAATTTTGTAGGACATAATAATAACACTAATGGTAATGGTTCTGGTTTAAATAAATTTTCTTAACATACCTTAAATTTATGACTTCTTAAGGATAAGTTGTATTTGTGGCGAACAGTTCAGTAACTACTTACGTCCTGCTTATAAATGCAACCTAATCTATGGAAATAACACATTTCCAAAATATAAAACAAAAACTAAGCCATAATAATACATAAAATAAAGAAGTATAGCAAATTTTGTCGTTATCACGATGAAAAAAAATATATAATAATAATAATAATATATCAATATACACATAATTTTTTGAATGGGACCACAGAAATTAGAACCATCATTTAAACCAATAGTTTCCAGTCGCTTGAAAATTGTATATATTAGACGATTTCTTATAAAAATGCAAAAGTTTTAAATTACCTAGTTTGTGCTGAAGTATCTTTAAGATGTCATTCAGAGGCTTACCTTTTACTAGGTTCTCACCAGCATCAGCAGTTTATATTTTTACCCCGCCAATTTTGTCAATTTGTCAACCCAAGTCCCTTTTATAGAACATTTGTTGTAAAGAAAATACTTGTACCGAATTTTCCAAATGAGTAGGTAATGGATATAAAAATACTCCGTTGCGCCAGAATCCAAAGCAAAGATGATCGAGTCTATTGAGCTATATTTGACTTGCATTCTAGAGTTCCACTTTGTAACATAATGGCAGAATTTTGTTCAGTACTCCATTCTCCACAATTTTCCAGATTCTTGGGATGGTCTATTCCTTTCATTTTTTTGATACGTTCTTGTAGTTAAAAACGTTGTCGTTGAGGGTGTGGGATGCAATGACACAATGAATTTTATAGCAACGTTTCGAAACTGTAGATATTACTAACAGGCAAGTGTTTGCGGTGCCCGACTATCGCGCTTCCGTGAGAAGTATTTGCAGATATTTCGAAAAATGATTTATGCTGATTTAATTCTAATGATGCTGTTGGTAATGTAATGTTCTGTATTCCCTTTAGGCATGAAGAAAAAACAAATACAGTTTCGAAACGTTGCCATAAAATTCAGTGTGATATCGCATCCTGCACTCTCAACAACAACATTTTTAATGATCTCGAAATGGGAGAAAGAAATACCGTAGATATTCTTGTAGTAATAAAAGTAATTTGCTTTGTAGTTTTATCTTGTGCAACGATAAAGTTTTAAAATGAAATGTGTTTTTTCCCTATTTTACTTGAAAGCGATCTATGTATTCCAAAAGCAAACAAACAGAGCAATACAATCATGTTTTATATGAAAACCTCGTTGACACTCCAGTACCTATACAATGCGCGCCTAAAATCCACCCCCTTCAGGTTAACTTTAAATGCGATTAATTAGCAGGTTGGGGTAGAATGTTGCTAAAGATGATCGTTCTTTTTCAAAATTCAAGATCGCTACCAACTTAATTAATACAAATACCAAGGAGGCCAGTTACAACTCGTTTAAAAAGCCGCTTCAATTATTTATATAATCGCACTTACTAAAATAAAATCGAAGGAACCAGTCAGAATTCATGAAGGTTGCAAAATGTGAGGCTGAAGCTTTATATGCTTAGTTGCACAGGTCCAAAAAATTCAAATTTCTGCCCAATCTTCCTTTATTTACAAACTGTGTACTGATATCTACTAAATCCTGACATTAATAATTTCATTTACTTCTGTTCAAAACACTATAATCGTATGGTCCACTATAATCACTCTAAAACGCTTGCTTCACTGCTTTTCACATCGAACTTCACGGTGGTTTCTATACTGGCCCTATTTGCTGACGAATAGTCGAGCAGAATAGTATAACAGCCATCATTCCTGATCAATCATGGAACTTTCTCGAATGTTCGAGCATAACAAGCCTACTAGCAATGCTCGAGTGTAGTCTGGTTGCATAACACGCAGGCACTGGTATCTCCGCGTCATAACAAATATACAAGGGTGTTATCAGTTATCCTATGCTTAATTTATAATTGCCGGATTTTCGTAAAAGTATGATTTTAAAGGTACTTGTGATGATTTTGTAGGAAGTTAGAGTGTTAACATGAGGAATTTCTCTTTTATAAATAAAAGACTAAAATACTTTCGGTACCCCTGAAAATACAAATGTTTATATACAATTTTGAGGTAATCTGTTATTTCTAAGTAGCATAATTGTATTTACAAWTGWACATTACAGAACGACAAAGATTGTGGACAAGCAACTGTGAATTTCATATATGCCATCAATCGGTTATACAAATATAATACTTTCTTACAAGCCTAACGTATTTTGATGAACTGCTTTCGCCATCTGCAAATAACATTTAATGAACTAAATATAAAACATACTCAATGGTTACAGTAACTAAATAAGTGCAATATATTTAATCGATTAGTGGAAAGGAAAAGTAGCAGCGTAAACTTCAAAGCAAATTTGTTAATTGAATATTTGCTTCGGCTTCAAAAGTAGCACTAGTATAATCACATATTGCTAATATAAATAATCTGTGTCTAGGTGTCCAGGCCCGGTAGATAATATGGGTGGAATGGGTAACTGTACCCACCCAAAAAGTCTGGGGTAAAATACCCACTCGGAATCGGACGGAAATATTTGAGAGATCAGTAACGATCATGATAATAATTATTGAGTATGATTAAATCGTTAATCTTGAATTTCCCGCGGTCGAATATGGACATATGTCACAAGCACAAGCACATATGAAACACGATTCGTATTTTCTTGGCATCTCGCTACTGCTGTCGCCTGCTGTCGACGGAAGCCTATTTATATGAATGGTCCGGTGAAAGGGGCATAACAACGGTGGGGGTGAGGATTACAGGTTTCCGGGAAGGATGAAACTAAGTATCGCTCTCTGAACGCAGTCCTGAAGATGTTCCGAATGAGCGTAGACGAAACTTCGGCAGAAGACAGCGGCAACGAGACGCGTTTGTAAACTGAAATCCAAGAAGACATGGACTACGGCGGCGGAAACCTAAGAACGACATTAAACACGATTCGTGCTATTACACAAATAAAAAGACTACGACAAAACAATATTATTGAGTAACGACATGATTTTGCTTGAACTTGAAGAGAGAAAGTTAAAAAGTAAATAAGAAAAGTTGGATATTTAATGCAAACATACAGTTGGACTAGAGTGTTAATTCCAGAGCTCGTGCTCTTTGTTAGTTTGCTTATCACAGCTTCAGGGATAATATCTTGTTCTAACGAACAAAGTTTTTTTGTTCTTCGTTCACTCACAACATATAAAATCATAAATGTAACGTGATTGGCTTAAAACAATAGCCATTTTACAAGTTTATTGTGACCGTTGTCTGAAAAAATTCATGAATGAGCTAATTTCATGAAGTTCGATGCGTGTGAAATTCAGTTTTTGTAATAAAGAATATTTCGATGATTATATTTTGCAATTTTCAGCCTGGTGACGCCATTTCCTTCCTTAAACTACCAACTACCCACTCGGGCTAGACATGATCTGCTGATCCTGTCTGTAGGTATAATCATTATATTAGTTAAAACAATTACTGTACACATTACACGTTATTACATTATAAATGTTTTGAAAATTTCTTCAGGATTTGTTCACTAAATGAGGATCAACACAACAATAAAAACCCTTTTATCCGGAATTTCAGTCATTGGGCGGTTTCAGATTATCGAGTATCCATGGCATATAGAAAGACACTCTGGTGTAAACTCCCGGCTGACCTTCAGCCCCGCAATGGCGGGGTCCGTAGGAAACTATGCCATATTGGATGTATCTGGTGCTGTGCCCTATGTGCCCTATGTACTTTAGAGGGCCGCCGCTGTCGCCGCCGCATGAGTCGCGCCCCATGTAACCACCAGCACAGAGTTGCTTTGGAGTTATGCTCGAATAACGGAAGTTGATCTTTTTGCAGATCTCGTTGGGAACGACGGGCACTGAGATTTTTAGGAGTGTTTCGCTTTTGTTACCTGCATAAAATAAGAAAAATGTTAAATTTCTATATACCTTTTTGCCTAAAGCAAAATAAACAAATCAGTAAGTTGTCGATTTATAAATGTTCTGGTATTTGGTAGACCACTACATATCCAAAATTAACGAGATCTTAAGAATAGCTGTGTTTACGCGAATAGTTCAGTAATTACGAACGTATTTCTTATAAATGCAACCTAATCCCTAATCTACTGAAATAACACAGTTATAAAATCGAAAGTAGCTATTAAGCTATAATAATAGATAATAACAGAATTTCAACAAACTTTGACGTTATCACGATAAAATGAAGCAATCAAACTTGACCTCGGCTAAAATAAATCTTCATATTGAAATATAAAAGTTATCATAAGATAACTGAAATAAGAATTGTAGTTTAAAATAAAAACATTCGAGTGACTCGAAAATTCTGAATATTTCTAAAACGATGATTTAGCTTAAATTATTTTCTATAAAATTTAAAGAGTTTTAAATTATTTAATGTGACATGTCCTACTCTAATAAACTGTGGTTAGCTAACGAAGTATTTGTTAAAGCAAAAGATGATATGGGTGGCTCAATATCATCTATAGGAACCGGCACCCAATCCGTTAAAATGGGGACCGTTACCTCACGCAGTGTAGCTGTAATATCGGTATTTTGGTATTTTTGGAATTGTTTTAAATGTTGATTACCTTAATTATTGAAAAAAAAACTACACGAAAATTTATAAACCCTTGATAGATATGCGCGGATAAAATAATTTAGGCAAGCTAACTTGACCGGCCAACACAAAAGGATGCAAACGTTAACTTTTTATTATATTGTAGTTAATGGTGTTAAGATACGACTTTTTTCAATAAAAAAAAATTGGAAAACTTCTATTAAGAGGACTTTGGAGAATCCTACCCAGATCCTTTTGAAGCATTTAAGGAAAGAGATGTTTTAAAAGTCTAATAAATAATAAAAGAAAACCGGCTGCATTATATGTATAAGAGCGTACAGAACGATAACAAATAATGTTGTCGGTACAAATGGGTTTAGTAAAATATTCAAAAGAAAAGTACCTAAGCAGAAAACTGGGACGTGTCTAGTATAATAAATAATCTTTAAAAAAATCCATTATCAACATTATTCAACCTGAAATTTTCATGAATTTATCAGATCAGACTGATTCATGTAAAAGAAACGATACATAATCTATGTGACGGTATCAAAATACAACATAAAATGAGAAACAACAATAATTCAGCTATAAGTGAACTGAGAGAAAATCCCATAGCTAAGCCTGAAACATAATTTTTATTGTTGATATAGACAAAGAAACTGATTTAGTACAAATTCATCAAATAAAATTATTTTTGTGTAAAAGAAGTCAAAACAAATATTAATATTGAATTTTAAAATTTGTTGGTAAAATTATTGAGCTAATTACATCTTATTGCTAAAAAATAAATATTCAAATGCAGCTCAGACAACAAAAACTCTTCTTATAATAGAAAAAACATTTATTGGCCAATACTTTTATTACTAGTAGTAGGAATAATTTTGTAATCTAGAAAAGCTGTATTCGTGTTTATACAATTTACGGATATGCAGTGGTTTTCAACTGCTTATCCCCGAGATTCCGTCTGGTGAAAAAATACTTTGTGTCGCACTTTCTTGTCGTTCTTTTTACGAAACGAACACTACACTACAGAGCAGTAACATGCTAACGAAGATATGTACTTTATATGCTATGGAGAACAATGAAGTATTTTCAACACCATATGCACTCTGAGATTTATATATAATATTATTTCTTCGTACCGTGCCCTAATCCTGTATGCGTTCGCCCCTTGTCTTTTGTCCTAGTTAATTTCTTCCATTGAGTGAGCAAAGATTATAAATTGTACAGGAAATGACAATGGCACGTGTGTAAAAGAAAAGACTTAGCAAAATAAATTCTATGGAATAACAAGAAAACTACATGTTGATGAGTTTTTCTTGCATAACTGGTTTAGGGAAACGGAAAAGTAAATGTTGATTGATTAGGTACTGTACACACACAACATTAAAACTAGGCAAGATCGCTATGTTCTACATTTTTTAAAATTTCTTGGTAACACTCCATTAAACTGGACGTATAGAATTGCACGCTGCTACTTATTTTGAAATAACTATGTATATGAAACTGTTTAACTGGTAGCTGAACAAGTTTGTTATATTTAAGTATGCAAAAAAAAGTTATTATAAGCTAGAATAATTGAGTGCTTCAAAGTGCCTCAGCCACAAATTAATAGTACCGATTAACAAATAATTTGCGTCATTTTATGGTCATATGAACATATAATAGCTGTAGCGTTTACATACCAATTTAAATGGAAATGTACCCATTTAAATGTTGAATAGCAATTAATTAAAATCGTTACATTCACACCGCAATCAAAGCCATTGGTGATTTGTTGTTAAGATGGCCCCATAGAAATCGGCATTTAATTTGGTAAAAATGTTCCATCATTTACAATTTAGTGGCCAAAGATAAGTAAGTGTAAATTGTTGTAAAGTAGAAAAGTCCTATACGTACCGTCAGTAGTTACGCCCCAGCCTGTTACGGTTGCATATTTTCCATCTAAAGTGTTTTTTGCACTTTCACCAACTGGCAGACAAATTGGCTTAATGTTATCTGTAATAAAACAATATAACTTAACAAACCTATGTCTATATTGAAGACAGACGATTATCTCACCGTATGCAAAATTGGCCGATCTCGCCAAACGGATGAGAGCAATGTCATTTAGAAATTTTCTCTGACTGTAATTGGGATGAACTATAACGTCCTCAACATAAAAATCTCGAAAAGGAGGTGCACATACTTGCGTATCTTCGTCACAGTCATCTTCAGTCCTTATATTATGTTCACCTAATCTGACACCTACACTAAAAACAAAGCACTATAAGTAAAGCAGTATAAACTCGATTAAAAACTGTAAACACTGAATTGACAATAAATCCCGGGAAATAACAGACTCTGTAAAGGAGTTAAGCAGTCTAGAACAGTGAAGTGAAGAAGAATACAATTATTGCCGAGTTCAGAACTAAGCTTAGGGTGTTAAATTTAAACTTAGATAAATGCATATATATTTGTGTTATGTTTATTTAGTATGTTAATAAGTAAACTACATATTATAAAATTTAAATCATGTTTTGTGAGTCTAACGGCTGTAGCCTTTCTAACTCTTTACTCCATAAGTCCTCTAAGGGTTATCAGTGAGTATTATTACGATATAAGGTATTTGTAGCTGTTACTTAATGAGAACGCCAGTAACTTGGTGTAATTCCAAGAATAACTGACAATTAGCAAATAATACACTTACACGGTAGAGTTAACAACGCAGTGTGCTGCCGTCAAAACATAGCGTTCATTGATAACCGTCCCACCGCACTTAAAGTCTATTCCATTGCCTGCAAAACAAAAAAAATGTTTGAGTTTAATATAGTTTTGTCGATTTTGGGTTAAAACGTACCTAACTTTAAGATTTTTCAATCGTAACTGTTCTTGGTAGAACAGCAAAGGTATAAAAACCAATTAATCAATTTCAGCAATTGGGTATTATCACTTTTTTTTGAAAATTACGTAAAATGAATCTTGAAATGCATATATATCGTACGCTATATTAAAAAAATAAAGAAAATATTTGTAGGTAGAGAATTTCAGGTCTGAAATTCGAATCTTAGGAGTCACCGCCAAAACGCTTCTATCCAAGGTTATTCAACTCGTGACGTCAAGTGTCACGTAAACATTACCGAGGAGCGTGCTATTTTATGATGTAGGTAGTATCATTCTTGTATTGGAAAAGCTTGTGTGTTGTGTTTATTGAAAGCACGGTGTAAGAAATCGCACCAAAAAGTGATTTGTGTAGTATTACAAGCATCTATTATGTATGGAAAACAAAATAAGTGTTGTTTTGTACATGGCTGTAAGAGTACATCAGTCAGTACCGCTAACAAAAATTTTTGTAACCGTTCCTCGAGATTATCAACGTATGAAAAAGTTGTTTAAGGCCCCTAGCCGTGTTATGCCGAAATCACAAAGTTTGTTTTTCTGTTGTGAAGATAATCTTAATTCTTACTGTAAGTTTTATTATTCTTTTTGGGTTATAAGTGTTTACTATTCAGTTTCCATATTGTTATAGCTTGAAGAGGATATGAAAAATTATATGCGTTTTAAGTTGATAGAGGGAAATGTTATAATAAAGAACGACGTTGTTCCCCATATACTGGAAACGAACCGCAAGAGCCCCGAAAATAAATAGCACCTGACCTGACCTCTAAAATAAATGTCAAGTTTGGGGTACATTTTTGATTCTTACATTTTTATGTTTACAAATAGTATATTTCCAACAACCCACTGTGATCAAATTATCAATGCTACGTTAATTTGATAAAAAGCTCACTTATGCTGTTGCTTTTACGTTATTCATCTCCGCCGCGTTGAACCGCTCGTCGCTGTACACAAATTCCATAACAATGAACATACTTTCAGAAGTCATAACTTATAAGTATTTCATTTTTTCTTGGCGTATTTTAATTCGCTTGTCACAAAATGAACGCAAAGAACAAACTGATAAATTGAGGGGCTGATGCTGACGTGTGACGCGCTGACCCTAGATGTAAACAAGCAGCCATTTACAAGACAGCTGACGTCACGGCCAATATTTTCGCGTTTTGGCGGTCCCTTTAAATATTCACTTTTTTAATATTAAAAATACACCTTACGATCCATTTTTTCGAATTTATAAGCTGTTACAGCTGTTTTGTGGATTAGATGCTGCCTATTAATATGTAATTTAATAAAATATAAATACATGGCAAATACCCAATTGACTGATTTCAAGATACATTACGCTATACTGGGTGGGCCAAGAAAAAGTATTTCTGTCATAACTCCACAATCGTTAAAAATACTGAGTACACGAAGATCTGTCGGGGTTTTGAGAACTTACAACCTAAATTTATTTTCAATAATAACCGACATTAGGCTATACCAGTAACGCACACATTATTGAAATTATAAATGAATAACTCAATCTTTTATAATAATTTTATATTCCTATGATAAAATTTGAATGTGACTGAAAAATCACGCTTGCAATACATACGTAAGATCCAAATAACATTTAAACTAACTGCGATGGAATCATGGAATTTTAGCTGTTCCAAAGAGTATACAAAAAGTAAAAAGTAAAAAATGACTAACAAGATTTTTATTCAAAATGCATGTCTATGCTGTGCTATCTACACCTCAACCAACTGCAAATAGATCTATTTCGCTGTCTTTACAGCTCATCAGTGCAGTTTAGGTCTAGTGTAGACAGCACGGCATTTTAGAATCTTTGAACGCAAAAACTTAAATGCTAGAAATACTTTTCCACTGTCATATATGAAATAAAGTTTCGTTTCATTTCATGTAGATTTCTAATAGTTTGAATCGACTGCTTTTAAATTATAGGTATAAAAGTGTAGCAGATTGTTACTTTTTCCAAGACATCACGTTAGCATCTTTTGTCGACTTTCCTCTTTTTTTAAATTTTTTTGAATTTAACTTTCATTATTAAAATTAAGAGACGAATTAAACTGCTAAAAGTAACAAGTCTGCTCCCACAAGCACTGGCATGTTAAAAAATTGCGTTACGAAAGTATCGATCCCAACTCCAAATAAGACATGAGTGCCTCTGGACAAGCACTCTACAGTCATAAGTAAAAAATTAGTACAAGAGAAAAAAAAATTCAGCGTTTAAAAAATTGTTCAATTGCACAATCGGATACATTCCTTAACATTTCTTTCAATCATCTGAATATTTTTGGATCATTAAGAGAAAATGTATTTTCAGGTCTGGTAGCCAGCTAACACGTCTGCTACTACCGATAATCATATTTGGGATATTCTAACTTACAAAATTCTCAATGAGCTCCATCTTGTTGAAACCATATGGAATTTGTCCATTCCTTTAACCAAACATACCTGACTGGTGAAAAATATTCCCTAATGTTAACAATCAAATGATAAGAGACCGTCGGTGTATAGCGGGGAACAACCATTCAAAAACATACAGATTTTTAATGGTATGAAAAAACTGCGTACGTTCTTTTGAATATACCTATAATAAAATTTTCCGTGACTATCGTTGACAGTTAAGAGTTTTTGGAGCTGGTTGCCGAGTCTTTGGTTTACAACATTTGATGTTTAGAGAGACGTCTCTCGTAATTAAGAGAAAAGAGATTACTCCTAAACTGAAGATCTGCTTTTTCAGTTGCTATCTGGCTATTTGCATGCGACAGAGAGCGACAGAACAAGCAGATCTCCATTAGTAAAGTAACTGAAGAGGAAGAGAGCGATTTGACTCTTGAAACCTTAAGTGTTGCAAACCAAAATGTGGCAACAAGCCCGGAAAACTCCCAACCTCTTATAATAACCTAAATGTTGAGTATTTTTGCTAGATTTTTCACCTGGATTCTGAATATTTTTATTGAATAAGTTAAAACCAAAAATAAGAAATCGCACCTGAGGAAGTCATAGTACTGTATCTGCTCCATGCCCAAATGTCGCAGCCGTTAAATAATAAAGTAAATACAACTAATAAATTATAGTTTTCCACAAAACTATCAATGCAATACTGCAAAAGGGATTGTTTTTTAAGACCTTATTGTATTGTTGTGAACAGAACGAAAAACCCTTTGAACAAATTGGACAATAAGCCATATTATACAATTTAAAAATCCCAAGATACTCAGTCAGTGTAATGGTTGGAACCATTAGATGTCTCTATTTATATTAAAAGAAGACATAATAACATGAATTAACAACTAAGTTTCCTTAATTAAAGGTTTTAGAATGGCTGCATACTTGTTAAAGTGAATGACAGTTCTCAAGTCACGATGGATGTCACGAGGCAATAACTCCGCTCACCAAGAGCAATAAGCTTTTGCGATAATACTAACACTAACTAAATGTTATCATCGTTTAAACTAGTGACATATACAACACTGACTGGTTTAACAATTTAAATACAAAACGGAGGTAAATTAAAACACACGCATGAGTCATGCAAGTCATGCAAGCTTATATTTGTCATTATAGAGTAATGTTACTGAAAATAGGATTACATAATTTTTTTCGTTTAATCACATTAATTACTGCAACAACGTAAGAATGCTGTATTATAATATAAAATGATCGTTTGGATAGTAGAAAACTTATATCAAAAAAATACGGAGACTGCTGAGTAGTATTTGAGGAATAACGCATAGTGAAAAATGTATGTACCATATGTATGTATATGTACCTAGGTCTTTTTGAAAACAAACTACGAAGGGTACTTAAAAAGTAGAAAAGAAATAGTGATAGCGTATAGATAAGTGTTACACAAAGTTCCATATTATGTTGATGTTTATAGTTCAAAAACAAAGTTGGTTGCCAAATAATTTTTGTCGTATTTGCTATATGTCTAGGCAAAGGAAAAGTAGGTACAATCGATTAGCGCAAATCGTATATACGCGTATGTAGCAAGTTATTTGGAACACCTTGATTAACTGTGTACAAGGTTTGATTCTTCGATGTAATGTAATATCACTGAGTAAAAGATTCTTTATATGCTCTAAGGTAATATGTAGTCAATGTAACCTGTACTTACTTGTACTGTAAGCCAACAAAGCCATCCACGGAAACTCCATGACATCAGTTTTACTTCCTGATGTTATCCGGAAACCGCTGTATACTTCTCCACAAATGTCTTGAGGTAAAAGCCACAAATTTTTATGCCCCGTTACATCCGGTGGTTGAGTTATTCGGGGAACCATGGTTTTGGCATTTGATGGTGGTGATCGAGTCGGACAGCATACCATCGGGATGTCGCACATGAATTTACATTGCTTCTTCTTGGTAAATCCGCACTGGTGCTTCTTGATGTCCCTTGTTACGTTTCGAGGAAGAGGAGGACCTGTTCTTTCTAACAGATCGACGAAGTATGGACATTTTCGTATCTCAATGCATTTGGAAGGTTTGCAAGATGGATCTGCCAGAAAATTTAAAATTATTAAGGACTATAAATATTTATCGGAAATTACAGGTCCAAAGAACCATAATTTTAGCCTAACATCTAAGTATCACAGCAGCAAAATTTTGATTACCTACATAGTAATTCACCTTATTAAAAGTGAAAACAAAAAACAATCAGTTTATGTTTATCACTGTACCAGATATCAGCTCAATGTAGAGCTGTTATTAAATCCCTCACTTAAGATGTCCTTCTTCTTAGGTAATAAATGAGGCTTTTCAAAATATGTGCTACATCATATTTCTTAATTTACTAAATACTGACGAAATCGAACGTTAGGTGCTCTCAATACTTACTCATTCGAAATTTTGCAGGCGCACATTGAATTGCATAGACAAAAAGAGTTGCTACAAAAAACACGTGTTTACTGCACATTTTAACAAGTGTTTCAACACCCGGTCACTTTATAACTGCAATAACTAGCTGTTAGAAGTGGACGATGACTGTGGGTTTGGAATTTCCAACCCTTAGGTAGCAGATTAAAGGCTTAGCACAACACTTATTATTTGAACCCTTTCCCAATAGGATGCCGCTTTGAAAGTCAATTACCTTATCGCGCACATCTTTTTCTACTTGCTACACTAACCGTTCCTTTTTCTTCCTAATTAAATCGAACATGATTAGTTCTTCGTACATTCTCATGGGATCTAATTTCATATAATTACTGATTTTGTCACTTTTATGTATATTTTTTACCGCCCTTGTCGTTGTTTCGGTGTTTTTTACGCCGATGTTCACCTGAAGTTCTTGTCCCTGATCGACAGATGCAAATAAGTTTACGTACACTTTATTTGGCCTTTGTGTAACATACAGTTTCTGTGATAGGTGGAAACAACACACTTTAGGGTATCCTTTCTCGAATCCGCATTCTTGGGAACGAAGAAATTGTACGACTGATGGTTTTAGAGGTTTTTGGAGACCATCTATTAATTCCATGAACGAGATACAAGATGGTAAAATGGTGCATGTCGTATTGGTGCTACATAAGTAGTCTGAAACGTAAATACACGATCGTATAATTCAATTTGCTGTAAAATGTACGTTCCTACCTGAAGGACTGCCATACGCGTTTATTATTTCCGCGATAAAAATACTCAAATACGCTAGGACACAATCACGCTTCATTTTCTGGGACTCGCGGAAAGAATCTTTACTTGTTAGTTTCCAAAGACTATACCTATATGCTCCGATACTAGGAATTGTCAAAGAATTCTAACGACAAGAGTAATGCAAAAACTGGAATTCTTTGAAATTCAAATCAAGCTTACGGAACGAGCACATTTCTGCCATCTATGAATAAAGTGATAAAGTAATATTATGATGATTCCTACAGAACCGCAAGAAGAGAATATTATAGTTCGCATCCAGATGTCAATCAAAGCAGAATTTAAAAAACTAGCATAGCAAAGGTTTAATGTAAAATTTGATTTGAAATGTTTTATATCAATATATTTGCCTCGTTTCGATCTCCTAGTGTAATAACGCTACAATCTTTGATTAATATTAGTACCGGCATGTTTAAAAATAAACTAAATACATTTGTAAGTTCTAGTTTAACCCGCTTTCTTAGCGGTGGATTGAAACAAATGCTTGTAACATAAATGTAAACTCCAAATGCGATACTTATGGTACTAACATGGTGAAATATTATAGTGAATAATATAGTGAAGAAGTATTATTTTTATAACTAATATTATGACAATTTTTTTAACATCTGCTACTCTTTTTGGCGCCAACCTTTAGTTCATAACAATAACCTCATATTCTAAAAAACATCAAATCAACCAAGAAAATCAAATTATTGGAATGTGTCATAAGTCGCTAAAACAGTAGCCATTGTCTTTGGAAACTGATAATTCCTAAAACAACAGAAACAATTACTGCTTATTGACGTTCACGTACATATTCCTTGTTCTCTGATGTGTTGTACAACATCAGAAGCGCAATGCTAAACACGGTGATTATTTAAAACAAACAGACATAATGAGTTGTTATTTTATTACAAAAGGCGCCGTACTTATGCATTGCAGACGCTGTTACTAAACGGTCGCTAATAAGCCTTGCACACAGGAAATTTTGGAACGCTGCTACCTCTTTTACACAGCACTGCGGCATTATAAACGCATTTTCATTTAACTTAGAACAATGCATCAGTCTTATTGGTACGCACCAGTGGCGGCTCGTGCGTCAAGTCCGAGGGGGTGCGCAAACATAAATACTAATTAACCTAACACTTAACCTAAAAAACCTACCTGATGAGCAGAAAGGCAGGGCACGAGTATATACATATATATTATTTATTATAAAACCAAAAGTTTGAGTTTCTCAGACATATCTCATCCTTGTCACCGTATACATGCAAATCTGTGTGTCAACAAATTCAAAATGCGTGCGGCGAATATCTTTCTAAATCCCTAAATTTATGAATCTAGGGAATTATTATCTTTTAAGTGGCGATATGTTAATGTACGAAGATAGCTACATTACCATTTGCACTAAAACGATCGATGTCATTACACCGATATTAATTTTGTTGAAAAATCCGTATATTTTGAAAATAAAATCCGTTGTTCCGTAGATGGTACCTGAAATCTGTATATATACGGAATAATCCGTAGAGCGCACGGGATTTGGCCTAGTTCGTGCGTTTTTACGAAGATATCCGATTCTTTTGCGGCAGAAAATTGCATAAGGTAGGAGCGCCGAGTACCAGCGCTTCTGGATAGAGATGTGGTCGGGAATGTCTGACTGCCGAGGCGCGGCGTAAACGGTGAACGTTCTACATTCATATTCCCTTGCAAAAGAAAAAAAAACAACGTTTACTTATTCCTATTTTCTTAATTTTTAGGCAGTGCGCGCACACGGGCGCACTTATGCACGAACTGCCCCTGGTACGCACATATTATTAAATATGAGTGGATATTTAGATAAAGGAAGTAGAAAGAATAAAAGTCGGCTATTTGAACCTATAATTTAGATGGTAATATAGTGCATCCTATTTGTTCCTTCTATTAGGTACTTCCTTTTCATTACGTTTAGAAATTTTCGTAAAATTAGTGCCGAAACATTCAGAAGTAGGATCCACCTTATGACCGTTCTAGATCTAGACATACTTCATAGTAAAATTCACAGAAAATTGGATATCTTGGTAATGTAGTGATTGTGATTGTATTTTTATATATTTTATGTTTGAACTGTTCTCTCTGGTGTGCTGGAGTTATTGACACCAATTTTGGTATTTCTGAGACCACAGCTTAATTTTGTTCATGTCATTTGGTCTATTGAATCATTCAATCCTCCGTACCTTTCGTCCAATTTGACGCCAACTGGTAACAGGTGCGCCATCTCGAGCTTGGGTATGGAAACATTGAATAACTTTGTTATCCATTGTCGGTATGACTTGAGAATAAATAATTTGGAAACGTCATTTCAGTACAATTTTAACCATGAATAACTATACCTAAAGAACGCGCGGAAATTGTGACCATGTATTTGGAAAATAGTCGTTCAATTGTGCTTGCTTAACGTGCATACCGTCGAAAATACCGCGGTCGTAAAGTGCCTTCTGATAACACCATAAGCAATGTGACTAAAAATTTTGAAGAATCGGGGTCTGTGGCAAATCATCAATGCGTGATGAAGTGATGAAGGCCCTAGATCGCCTCAGTTCCGGCGTGCCTTCCCAATACAAGTAAAACTGACGACCAACAACAACGATCACTTTGTGATCTCGGCCCTCAGTCTGCTTCCTGGAATGGAAAGTTGTGGTCCGAGATAAGGTGCAAACGCCGACCTTTTCGCTAACCTATGGGCCCTTTCATTGCCTTCAATGCCTGCGCGTGCAATCAATCAATCAAATTTACCCGATTATGTTGGGCCAACCTTATTAGTGTGTTACGACAGTCCAGTAGAAGGCCGGAGCGCAGTAAATTTAGATATACAACCCGGAATACCCTCTACTGAGGTTCTCATGAGCATATGCCAGGATTGCTTACTTTCCGCTTGGAATATGCTAGGGTACTCTCTTACTGACAAACTGAGTTGCACCCTCGGAGAGTTCTTGTGGTACAAGCATGTTTTCACCATTCAGAAACCACTCCTTATCGGGGATATTGATTCTGTATGGTGTATTAAAACACATAGTCGTGTTAATCCCATTTCTTGTCATTGAGAGAATAAAGCTCCGTTTGGTAAAAAGAGCGCCATACGGTACCCTCCTTCCCCAGATTTCCAATTACCTAACCTCTGCAATCTAAAGGACGCTCTCCGGGCTTTATACTTCCCCTTAGGTGTAGAGGTTCCAGTCTCAGAAGCATCGCCATAGATGCAGTAGGTGTCGTTCTCATGCCACAGGTTATCATAAGACAGCCCAGTCGTTGAATTTGTCCTAACGCCGTCCTGATACTGTGTTTCGCAGTCGAGCGCCACCATACCAGGGCGGCGTAAGTGATGAGAGGTCTCACCACAGTTGTGTACAGCCAGTAAGCGACCTGTGGTTGAAGTCCCCAACTGTTTCCCCAAAGACGTCCGCACACCCACCTTTCGACTGATTTCGTTAACATGATCCGTCCAAGCAAGTTTGGAATCCAGGGTTACACCTAGATACCTCACCGTGGGTACCGGCTTCAATGTTAGTTTTGCAAAGAAGGCCATCGAATGGATCCCTGTTTGCGGTAATTTGAGAAGACTAAGAGTTCCATCTTCGCCCGATTAACCGACAAGCCTCTTTGTTCACACCATCTGCTGGTTCTGTTTAGACCAATTTGTATCTGCGCAGAAATTTACCTGAAATAACAATGTACAGGTCATCTGCATGAGCCTGCGCATAGTATCTATTTTTGTAAAAGTCAACAAGGAGAGTGTCCACGAGGAGGGACCACAAAAAGGCAGATAATACTCCTCCTTGCGGACAGCCTCGCACAGCGGACGTCTCCACCTTAGTTTCCCCCAAAGTTAGTTCTAAGCGACGGCAACAGAGAATCGACTCGATCCATTTTACAATGGCTCGATTAGCGCCCCTGCTTGCCACGGCAGAACAAAGAGCATGGCATGAAGGATTGTTAAATATCCAGAGAGGCAGCTAGAGCCCATTCCTTTCTGCATAGCGCATCCTCAGCTCGGCAGGTGAGCTGTTAGAGTGCTGTTTCCGTAGGCATGCCTGATCTGTAGGCATGCAGATTTGGGTATAGAGGTGTGTCAAACAACACCCGATCCCTTAGATCACGCTCAACCAGCCTTTCACTCGTCTTCAGCAAAAACGAGGTCAGATTGATTGGCCGAAAATCCTTAGGCTGGTCATAGTGAATTCGACCAGCTTTTGGTGTAAATACAACGCGACACCGCCTCCAGGACATCGGTATATGTGCCAAAGCTAGTGACGCTTTTATTACGTGATGAAGCGGTCCTACGATGATATCACCCGCATCCCTGAGAAGGGGTCAAAGGAATTGATTGCCCATTTTAGTTTGTCAAAAGTCGCGACATCCGAGGCCACGTCCCAGGATTTCTCAGCCCTAATGCCTTTGGCCACGTTGTCGTTCAAACCATTGTCGAATCCCGGAAAGTGAGTCTGCAGCAGACTCTCTAGTGCGGCGCCTTCAGTTTCCGTACAGGAACCATCCGGCAGTCGCAGAGCGCCTACCTCCACCCCACTCTTTCCAAGAACTTTTCCAAGTCTGCAGACAGTTGGAAGCTGTTCCTTCGATATTAGGAACGGAATGAAGCCATTGTTTCCTGGACTAAAGGGTCTGCAAGTACTCCTGGTCGTAACGCTTCCAGAACCTTTGGCGTAGTTGCTGCACTCGTTGATAATCAGACAATCGATTGCTTGTTTGTACTTTTACGGCCGATTAAGAAATGTGATGGTGTTGTTGCAAGGCATTGGGGTCTGTCGAAAGTGGAGTCAGTGGTCGTGAATTCAGTGTACATTCCATTTGGCTTAAAAGGGCATATAACTGAAGAAAGGTTAAGAGTAAATTACCCATTACTCTTATTAAATGAAATTTCATACGTTTAGCATTGCTTCCCAATGACCACCGAAATGAGAAGARTTTGGCCACACAATTCCGTCAGTCGACATTTTAAAAGGTCAATATTTTTACAGAGCTCATTCCAAGTCCCAACAAAATTACTACCATCGTAAGTGCTTAAATCAGTGACTAGTTCAATGTGCACCGCTCTCGTTGCAAAAGAGACAAAGATACAGACTTTGTAGTTTTGACACCGCGACCTGGTTTCAACTTTATTAAAAGAGGTCGGTGAGCTACGGATCTGCCATAATTTCTGCCTTTCAAAGGCCAGTAATAATTGTCCCTTATAGAAAATAATAACATTTGTGGGTCAGCATGTAAGAGTAACCGATGCTGATTTTTAAATAGAAGCATCGAAAAGTAATGTTTGGATACAACAATAGGATGTTTTTTTGCAAATGAAGGTTAGATGCGTCTAATCTGTCCTCAACTCTGATAATTCCACTATCAATAAATAAATTCAATTTGGCGATCTTACTATTTGATTATAAAACAGTATTATCCCGCAAATATAGTTGTTCTTGGGAAATACATTCTGACTGTACAATTTTAATTAGGTACAATAATGACCTATTGATCTCTTATGCACTTAAAGGGTCCATACATCGTGACTCATGACACTGACGACAATTGTTTATGAACCTAAAAACGTAGGCAATACAGCGTACAAGACGATTTAAGTTAGAAATTGTTAGAAATGGTATTGGACTTTCATTCACTAATGCAGGACGAGCAATTTCAGTGTTCCGAAGTTCTGGCAAAATTTCTGTATTATTATTTGGTACGGTTTGGCAAGGTCAAAACCGATCACTCACTAGGAAGGACCATTCTACCTTAATAACGAGTCTTTCAAATTAGTGAAAGTATACCTCTAGAACTGAAGTTATCTGGATTATCGGATGTGACGCCAGTCGCAATCATCAGAATTTATTGGACCAGGAAAACGTTAAAAATGTTTGGTGATACACGATAGTGGAGTCTGACCAAAGATAAACCTTGTAAATGGTGACTCGCAGAGGTGCTACTTTTGCACCTGAACAGATTAGTGTTACTTGAACACTGCCAAAAGAACTTGTACCTCTCAAATAAACACAAGCACTATATGCTGTTTCACTGGTATCTGTAAAACCATGCAATTCAATACGAATTGTATCTTTATTGCATAGTATATATCCAGGGACCCCTGTCTCGTTAAGGATGAATTAGTTCTTTCTAAATTTATTCCATTTATCTGCGATGGAAGAGGAAACTGGATCGTCCCACTTCAAATTTGTTATTTATAATGTTTGTAGGATTATTTTACCAATAACGGTATTTACATTAGGACGCCCTAAAAGGTCAAAATTCTGACTGATTTCAGAACTGATTTTTCGCTTATAGTACCATCCCCAGGACTGCAACACACCTTATAGTGCTTTGGGATGGTTGCCAAAAACTTCTCCAGGCGAACTAGCGTCTGACTGACATGCAGCAACGTCCTATGGAGTTTTTTTGCAACATCTACAACGACGACTGGGCACATACCATTGTTTTTCACCATGTTGGCCTAAAGAGTATAAGTTTAATTTATTAACCTCTTTATACGATCTTGCACAGGCAATTTTAAAATATTTATCGTAAATATTAATTGTATGCAAACCTTTGCAATAATAGCAACTAACATTAGATGTTACAAAGTTTTATTTATTTTATTACCTTCATTTTTTTCAACTGTCTTACCTCACTTTGTATTGTACCGCGAAAAAAATTTTCAAAAATTTTCATTTGCTCATTCGCTTTCAAATGGCCGGAAACGAAAAAAAAAATTTGAGCAAAATATTCTTGTTTGTGTCTGTGGTATTGTTTGTGGCCACGATAACTTTCGAAAGACTTAATATATGAAATTGAAATTTGGCAAACGTATAAATCTCAACTACACAAAGCGACCTATTGTTTGTGGGGTAAGCAGGGTATCGGGAAGGGGGCGAAATTGGGGGGTAACTACCATTTTTGCAAATTTTTCTTTTTATTTTTTTTGTTTTAGTATGTTATTAGTAGTATAACTACGAGTATTATTTGCTCTTATAAATTTTCGGTGCAGCAAACTGTTTAGAAGATATTAGCAAAAAAGCGTCCCTTAAAGAAAACGGTTTTTCCTAAATATCTCCGAATATATTTAATATATAAAAAAAAATGAAAATACCATCAGATAGGAAATACAATTTCTCATCAAAAGTGTCTTAGAAAATTTATTCAAAATTTTGACATTTTCGAAATATTTCCAAAAAACCTATTTTGGACCCTGCTCGTACGACTTTTTTTAAATTTTGGTATTATATTGTAATTTCTTTGTTAAGTTAATAATATTGAGTTATTTGGAAAAAAATTATTTTAAAATTTATATATTTTTACTAATATCACGAGGACTGTTGTGTGTGTCTTAGACAAAATGTGTAGAGAGAAAAAATGCTCAAAACCTGATTGCTAATCGTATAGTATAAGAAATAAAAGCGCAAATGTTATTTTGACAATTGGATGTGGAAGTATTGATTCAATTTGCAGCGGTTTTCTCTAGCATATCTGCTCGAGATGATAAAAATGCCTGAAATTCAGTGTGGGAAGATCACCATAAACTTTATATAACTCCAAGTCTCGTGCCCGTCTAGCTTGCTAGATGCTAGATACACAATAATAGAATCCCAGTGTTTAATCGGTTGCCTTAAGTTTTCTAATGCTGTTAGGTTTTTTGTAATGAAGTCAGACATTTCACGCAAAACACTGGCCGATTCAGGTATTATCGGTTTTAATCTAAACAATTCACCCAAATGGTTTAATTAACATATTTTTATTCGTATATCTATCACAAAGCAATTGTGAGATTTGAAGGGCAGTGAAGCTCTAAGGTAATGCAATCTTTGCACATTGCTAAGAGTTTCATTGCTTTCTATTAAAGAACAAAATGTATCATGAAATTCTAACCATTTGTTGTACCCGCCATTGAATTTTACACAATTTAATGGATTAACTTTGGAACCTGAATCGACTGATCCCATATGAAAAGCTTCTTGTGATTGAAACGAAGCTTTGGCTTCAGAAACAACAGAAAATAAAATGATTCTTTCTCAAAAGTCTCGGGCAAAGCACAAATTGTATTGTGGATATTATCTAAATATAAAAATTGAAAAAGGAATAGATTATTTCAGTTCTTTTCTCTAATTGTTTTAACTCCTGTATGGAAGGGAGAGGTCTTATTTAGTTTGTTGTGAATGTGTGTTAAAATCGGTGAATTTGCGTTTCAACTGACCTCTTTGCGTTCTTAAAGTGGCAAACGCCTCTGTCATCGCTAGTAGTAGGTACGAGGTAAAAGTGGTGTGTATTAAAAGGAAATCAGCAATGCAAGGGCGGATGTTCCAGCAGTTTTTTCAAAACAAATTAAAGCGCCGTGTATTTCCAGGCATACCCATAGCTTCTACTGTACTAACGGATCATGCACAGAACTTGAAGGTCCACATGAAGATGCTTTATTACAAAACATACAACATGAACAACATAAAGAATAGGAACTTGCCAGTTCATTACGTTATTGACAAAATCACAATTATTTTCCATAGGTGCCGTCACCGAACAATAATGGTTACTGTTTGTTTCTAGTTAATTTAAAATATATGTGATTATTTAATCAATCGATTGAAGATGAATGTAAAATTGATTTTTGACTGGTCTAACTTTCATTAATTTAATTTTACATCTCATGCATTCTGAAGCTTAACAGAAGGATTTTTATGAAAGCTCCTGTAGTCAGTTTCGCATGAATTAATTTCTTTTTCGATATCTTGAAATGGATCCTTTCATGCTACTTCTTTGATCTTGAAGTGTTACCTTTGGTTGTTGCCAACGCTTTCGTAATGTTTCGTAAATTATTCAACTTACCAGTCAAAGAACGATATTTTCAAATAGCTTTCTAATAAATTTAACATTTGAGAATTCTGTAGTGTATAGTATATATATAATATTTCTCTTCGAACCTTAATAAGGAATTTCAATTTTCTAGTACAACTGGACATATCTATCTATTTTAAATAGGTAGTATTTTTATACCTTAAACTAGAAGATAAGTAGGTATAGTCTAGTGCCATCAGTGGAGGTGAAAGTGATACCACCGAAAAGTTATAAAATAAGCTCAGCAGTTTATAAGAAAAATCCAAGTGTGCTCAGGCGCCCCCCGTATGTAAACACATCTTAAGGCTAAGCAAATAAAGCTTTTCTACATATTCAAACAATCGGTGTGTGCGTATCAAACGCACCGCCGTTCCTGAGGCATTCCATTTGAACTTGTAAGGAGCAGGGGACATGTGCTGGTGAGACCACAAATCTTTTACATATTCTCGGAATTGTCGTTAAAACCATCGGTAGTTTACATAAAGTTTAAAGAACTTTCACAAGAGCTTATTAGCATGTTTGGAGTAGCTGAAGAGTTGCGCAAGAAGGAGTTGACCTTTGGGGTAAAGTGGCGAAGTTATCTATCTAGGTCGCAGTTTATACTGTAATTCCGAATTTTTAGAGGCTTATGTGTGAAAAATAAAGACTTAAGTAAACTTTCAATTTATAAGATATTTTTTGAAATTACCTATGGTCTAGTTAAAAACCGATTCTAACATTCTTAAAGTAAACTAAGACTTTTTTAAGATGTTGAATTGTGCATAATTCAGTACTTGTGAAAGAATGTTCGGGACTCGGCTAGAAATTTCATTAATCGTTACGTCTATACTTGTGGATTGCAAATGTTATTTAAATTTTTAGTATGCTTTGCAAATCGAGATTTTTTAATGGAAATACCACGAATGGGTTTACAATGCAGATTGCTTCTACTTATATTAAACTTGTTGACTGCTCCTGCAGCTGTTTAATTTCCGTTTTTTGCTCCCTCGCAAGTATTGAGTTTCACGTTGTCATCTGTATATGGAAAGTTAGTTTATTCTTCCTAATTTTCAAAAGCTCAAAATACCCATGTTTAACGTTTTGGCGTCAATCAGTTTTATTGGCAGTGAACTATTTTGAGATTACCGAAAACAAACAAATATGGTTGTGTTTGGTTACAGATTAGTAATATTTCACGGTGTATTATTCCCAGAATGATGTGTGGCAGCAACTAAAAATACTTTTGATTCTTCCGTGAACGGTATTTAAAGTCTTCAATTTTGAGAGCAACGATTCATTTTGTTTGTGTACCTTCTGTCTGATGGAGTTTTGTAAAATACAATACTCATTGCGAGTTTAAGCATATTCCTGTAGAAATTTGTAATTTAATACCTTTAGGTACTTGTGATAATCAGAAATTGCACAATTCTAAAAAAGCATATATTGTCTTCATTTCGATTTAAAATAAGCGTTAACTAAAACATGGTTATCGGATGATGAACAATCTCTTGAATTGTTTGACAACAACTTTGTCGTTTACCGTTAAGACTTCGAGGAAGTTACTCTGTCCAGAGGTGGCGGTGTGCTGGGCAAATTGTGCTTTCCTCTGAATATTTCTAGGAACAACTATCATGCATTGATTTGCTTGATACGAGAGTTGTATATACTGCAACTATATCAGTAATTGTTATTTATGTTCTTCCAGTTATTCATACTTCCATGTTTAAACAATGTTTCAAAATGATAAATTAGAGGAATTAAAAAAAGGACCAGGTTACGATTTTTGGGGACTTCATTAATCCTGTATCTGCAACAACTAATACTATCCTACGCAGCTTTTTGCCATTTAACAGTTTCGTGGATAAATAGAAGATGCACCAAGGAAGGGCATCATCCAGCTTGAACTGAAATATTGCTGTTGATCCGCCTCTCAATTTAATCCAGAATCGACGCTTATGATTTTATAAAAGCAAACTATCCATTACCTAATGTACGAGTTAATTTTGACCACTAATTGAACTTGACTTGACTTAAATAATGTAAACGTGGTTTGCTTGAAATTATATGAAACTGTATTTGGAATGTCTGTTCCGCTAACGCTTCTGCTTCGTCATTCAATGTAACGGATACTTTTATGACTGACAAAATTTGCTTGTGTCCAATTTCGAAGGAAACAGTTTTGTCGCTGCTGAAGAAATCCAATGATTCTTTCATGATGGGTGTAAACGGAAATGAACTTTCTACTGAAAAGTTGTGCCCGCTTATTTGTTGTATCGCTCCACCCTTCTATTATGCCTATATACAACAGAATACTGCAGACTTTTACTTCCCTGAGATTTGAAAGAAGGTAACCTTTTGTCCCATTTTCATAAAAAGCAAAACTATAATGTTGTAAATTACCGTCCAGTAGCGCTGCTGCGTAACTTTGCAAAGGTTTCAGAAACAATACTCTTTTTATTGGTATATAAGCTCTGCTATCTCAGAGTTTTAACCAGTACTTGTATATAGGCATTCCACTTTATTAATCCTGGTTTGAGTTTCACAGTATGTTGCAATAGCTATGGATTAGAGGTGCCAATTGGATGTTATGCAAGGCATTTAATACAGTTGACCACTTCATACTTCTTCAAAAGTTGAAGTGCTATAGTTTCTCTTTGGGCGTCTTAGTACTGATGGTGTCTTATTTGAGTGGCAGGCTGCTGTGCGTTCTGTGTCGTAACTTTTATCGGCCCCTTTTGTGTCATCAGTTGTTCCTTGAGGGTCAAATTTAGGACCTTTGATGTTGTAACGAGTTAGAGCAGGCAATTCGTTGTAATAGATTATTGTTTGTGGACGATCCAAAGTTGTAAACCAAAATTATACCGGTCATCAAAGACTGTATAATGCTCTCAGTAACTTTAAATGCGGTAATTGGTGTTATAATAACCTACTGTAGTATAGCCTATTAAAGCACTTTTCGTTAGATCCAATGCAGTCACGGATTTAGTAATAGGTAGTATTTGATCAAGATTAACATTTACTGATCATATTTTAGATACTATCAATAATTATATAAAATGTATGGTTATATTTACATAAATTAAAGCGATTTTAATAACGTAAGAACATTTCTTGTTTTATACTGCACTCTAGTGAGGTGTAGGCTCGACACTTCTCTAATCTAGTTATCAATGCCAATCACATATACATGAGATCGACTCTCACATATACTTTTAGCTAAGTTTAATTCCTAGAGAGAGGACATTTTTTGTTGTTGTAATGCTGCTACAAGTGTTTTTGTTAGATCATCTACACATGTAATGTGCAGTCAGTTTAAATCAATTGCAGAAAATTGTGATATAAATGTCAAATCTGTGTAGAAAATATGTAGAGAGCAATACTGAGCTTGCTTTTTGACATTTTCTCTTCTATTAATATTACAATAAATTCATTTTTGCTTACTTATTATTTTCTATAAAGGAGTTGAGTTTGAACCTGTGAGAAATAAAAATTATTATTACTATTGTTAAAACTAATCTTCAATACTGAATGTATCAAGTGATTTTACCTTACGTCAGTTTATGTATACACAAACTTTTTTTAAGTAAATCTTAAAATCTCTAACCTACCACAAGTTCTATAAGTGAATTTTATTTGACATGCTCTTCAATTGTTTTGAAATTGTTCATGAAACCTATCAGTAGCGGATATAGGAATATGTGGTGAGCTTAGTTAAAGATTAAGCTAATATATTATGTGTTTGTATTGTTTATTTAAGGCATCGATAACTAAACTGCAATTGTAATTTTTGTCGGTGAGTTACTTTAACATAAGTTGGTAACTGGTTGGTATAGAACAAACTGGAGCTACTATATCCTATAAGAGAATGAGAGAATTAATTTTTCAATACCTACAAATTGTTGGTAATTTGAAAAATGATTCTATATAAACTAATATGATCCCTTTCATTGGATATTATAATGTTTTCAAAAACCAAAGTCAGAAAATTTTTCTGTATCGAGTTGTGCCCATCACTATGTTTACTTGGTCTTGTAATGACAAGACATTTGTTTAGTGTGTTTAGAGTGCGGCAACAGGGCTCCGGCTTTGGTGGTTGATATCTGCTTCGCATGCTATATGCGGCTGACAAAGTTACAAGTTATCTACATTTTGAAGCCCTAGAACTTTAATTTGAGAAAAAAATGTCTGCTGCAGCTCATTCGCGCGCAGCTAAGGAAGAAAATCAGTGAAACTTTGCGGGATTTTGGAGCATATATGAGGAGACCAAGCACAAGACATATCCAAGAACCACGCCTGATCTTCTGGAGGAAATGGCAACAAGAAACTTTATGGCGTGGTGGTGCAAAATACGTCACTGTATATAAAAAACACGTTGCTGCTGACTCTATCCTACGTAAAATTTTAGAAATCGAAGCAGCATACAAGACGTCAAGTGCCAATCGGTGCCTTGAGGTATGTCGATGATTGATGTATTCAAGAATACGTCCATCAACAGGTATGTGGGAGACGAATGAAGGAAAGCGCTGCGGTAAAATGGATCATGCGTAATACAGAGTTTCTATAAATGACTCATGCATGCATGAATTCTTTGTGCCTCCTTTTTGTAACTGCTGCTAAGTTACAATATGCACAGCGATAGTAGTGAAGGTTGCAGATCAACGTCACACTACTGCTCCGAAATGTGAGCTTTCTGCAACCTTAAACTTAATTATTCCACAAAATACGACATAATATCTTGAAAATACACACTCCCAGGCATTTTCTCATATTAAAATATATCAAACAATTCAAAAATCGACAGATAGCAAGTATACGTCACTTTCCGGAGAGGCGGCAAATTGATTTAATCGATAATTTCTATAAGCGCCTTGGATGCATGAATCATTTATGGAAACCCCGTATAAAGGCGGTAATAAACACACCAAAAGTTAGCAGACGTTGAAACTTCTACGGCTGCGGTGCTCTCTGCAGCTTTCGCAGAAATCAAGAACAAAAACACGATTTCAAAATATATATTCGCACAGATAGTTAACATAACATGGTTGATCCTTTTTCAGAAGGAAGTGTGGAGAATGCAAACACTCCAAACGGCTACCGAGAGGGTATACTGTCGACGTAAAGACAGTTACCATCAAAGAAAGCGAATAATTAAGGCTTAGAACGTCAGGAAGAAGGTACCCCTAAAAAGTTAGACCCTAAAAGCGATTTGGGCGCAGTGTAAACCTTCCACAGTGGAGAAGGGTTTGTCATAAAAGAAACTAAGGAGAAGGTCAGTAACGGCGCCCCATACACTTAATAGTATTTTAGGAGTACATACCACAGGTGTTGGAGAAGTTTCATGGAAGAATATTGGGCGTCCATCTAAGACGGAACACAATTTTGGAATAGCACCCGAACGATTGTACTTTCCAGAGAAATGACCAGCGGTTTTAATTTATGTTCGCAATTCACATTCACACCATCTCGCGGTTAGCCACTGAGAAAATCAACAAAAAATTGAAACGTAATTGGTATAATATAACCGACAGTGGAACGGAGTAAGTGCAAAACATTTAATTCGTTGCTTATAGCTTAACCAGACTTTCAAACCAGTTTAGGTGTCTGTATTACCATGCATAACAGAAATAAGTTGAGGAATCACGCACGTGCCAAAATTGAAGAAATGAGAGTAAATGCAAAACATGAGGTTTCAGCTCTTGCTTTGTGCTAGGGAGAGGAATAAAACCTAACTGTTTTAAATATTGCAAGAAAAACTGTAGTCCTTTTTTTATTTGTTTAATTACCTACTATAATATCGAGTAGTGAATGATCTGGTAAAGAAAAATACAAAAATTTTTCTCTCATTATTGTATGTGAAATAGGTCACATCTGATTTGGTTATTTAGTCAGATTCTGAAGGTAGTTTCAGCTCGTCAGGCGGGAATACCGATAAATAAAGGTTACTTAACAGAACCCGTATAACTAATTATGGAACTAATAATGGAATTTTTAATATGTATATCTTGAAACAGTTAGTACCGTAAAATTAATAATTAGCTAAAATCATAATTGTACGGGTCTTCAAAAAAATTTACCCTATTAGGCAACACGGCGCGGCGTACAGCGTGGCTACGACGTTGATGTGTATATATATGATCCAAGCGCAAAGTCGACATACAGCATAGTAAAAAAGCAAAGGCATCATTCTATGATGAACTGAACGAATCGCAACCCTGCTCTCGTAGCGAAGACTTCGGCAGTACACTCATGTCGGTGTCTTCCTCAGAAGTAGCTCTGAAACTGAAGTGTCCTAGTCCGCTCGGGTATTTATACTCGACAACAAAACTCCTGGAGGGAAGAACCATCACAGATAGAATAGAAATATATTACTTGAATATGTAGGTACTCAGGTACAGATTATTTAACAAAATGTGTTTCAATTTCGATTTGATGTTTTTTGACGACTTATTATAAGGTAACTACATAAGTTTACTTCATATTGTGCAATATTTAATGTCTATTTGTCGCTTCACAGTCTTGATAAAGTTGCAAATTCTGCAACGAAACGTCGGCAATTATAGTAACCTGTAAAAAATTTTTCAGTCTATTTTGTCCTGTTCCCGCGAACCTATACATATTCAAATTTTCGCAATGGACAAGAAGAGCGAACATGAAACATATTATGTTATGAAGTATTGAGAGAAGACCATATACTACAAAAAGCTTGGAAATGAATGGCAACAAGTTTAAAGTAAAAAGACCGTGTTGTACATGGAAACAACTGCGAAAGGAATGATAGCAAAATCAAGTAAAACGAAGAGCAGTGGTATGGTCAGGAATCATAAAAAAAAACCAAGAAAACAATTTATAAGGAGATCCTAGACCTATATAGAATTCCAGAAAGCAGCTTGATCGGAAGAAGAAGAAGAACAATGCAACTGAGCTAAGCCTACATTAAACACAGAAATTTTTAAGGAAAGCATTCACTGGTTGGGTGCACCCTGGAAACTTTCGCATTCCAAACCTGAGCATTCCGCAACATGCGCTACATGGGAGCCCACTAGCAACAACCATGTCGCCCATCCAACCTAACGTAGACGTAGCCGGCCCATGAGTATATCCTGGAGCGGCAGAAATGTATATACGTAGGTTCAATCAATCACCTAAAGAACAGATGGAGGCTATGGGAATAGAGTATCTATTTATGAAATCCTGCAAACACCAAAGAATCGAGCAATAAGCGAAATACGAAAGAGAACTGGAACTGAAGCCAAAGGCGTAATATAATATGAGTCAGTATTGTCGTAATTTTATGTAGCTTTATAACCACTTGCTATGAATGAATTAGCATGTTTTGGGTATTATCGAACATAGAGTGTTCATCAAAACTGAACAAAAAGGGGAATGAGCGCCATAGGTTGAAAATTTAGTCAAATAAAAAGGTAAAAAAGCTCAAAGAAAGAAAATGTTGTGGAATTTACCCACCTTCCGATGCTTTTATAAGTACCGATTTGATCCAATTCTTTTGCTATATAAAAAAATGTTCCGGCCCCAAAGTGTGTCGTCCTTAAGCAGGAATAGAAGTACGTCCTCTACATCTGTTTGACCATGTTTTTGTATTTGTCACATCTCATTGCCCTCAAATCGGAGTAAATCGCCGACGCCAGCAATTTGCTTGTATTGCTATGTGGACCTTTTAAAATTAGCATTAACATATATAGCTGTTTAGAAGCAGCATTGCTTTGACGTTTGTCCTGGTGGCGTTTTAATTAAAAATTATATACTACTTGTACTAATAGTAATGCCATTGACTTTCAAAGCGTAAATCCTTTAGTTTGCGCTGGTGTTAATCCTAGTTTTCCGGACTTCATCCACTGATATATGTCTAAATTGCCAGCTTCCTTAGTCTCTCTGCGTTCTTTCCGCAGATCATCACAGTGAGATCATCTGTATAACCAATCAGGGCAGCCTATCGTTAGCATTTTTAATCTAAAGACCTAAAGTATTATAAAAAGTACTGTAAGTACGCTCGCTAAAGTGGACTTTAGTAACCCTTGTAATGTATGAAGAAATCCCTGGCACTGTGATGACTGATGAGATGCAACCTTTGTTTGGTCGAATGTTATGGGTGATGTTACAGAAATATTTTTATTTAAATAAGTAGCTACGTTTCTTTGAGTATTATCATTGCTGTATTTTTAGGGATACTTTCTCTACTTCATATTGAGACTGGTTGAGCTCATTTGATATGACTATGGTGGCTACATTTCACATGAAATTCGTTCGAGGAAAGGAAACACATGGAAAATTTGAGTTAATTTGATCTAATTGCTTCAGCAGCTGTTTTCCAAATATCTAGATGCTTCCACAGCTCCATCCTTCCATAGATCCACGCGACACCAGAATCAGTGCAAGCGAAGAACAGAATGGGGCGTGTCGGCGTATACCTCATCCAATGATGAGCGCGGGGGTGGTGGGCCGGCACCGCCTCCACCGCCTGTTCCTAGGCGAATTTCCGCCAGTTCAGGTCGTGTGCTGGTGTGGTGTAGTGCTGCGTTCGGTGATCTTGTTCTGTGAACCGGCGGCATGAGGCGTCGTGGCGTGGGATACCTCGTCTCCGTCGCACTGTGGACGCTTCTGGTACACCTCTCGGATGCGGACTGGTGGTGAGTGATGTTCTGGTTGTTGGATGTGTGGAAGGGAAGGTCTGGCGGTGGCGGGCTGAAGATGGTTTTCGCGATGGTGGTCGAAACGTGTAGCGGTTTGGAGATTGCATTCCTGGAATGAAACTTAAAGAAGAAGAGGTTGTTATGAAGTGGTGTTGGTTCCACCAAATTGCAAGAAACCGAAATATTCATGATCGTTTCTATGACGGATTTTGAAGATAGTCAATTTTAATTGAAAAAATTATGAACCTATCACTGTAATTTTTATATTCTTCGAAGACATCGTCACTAAGTGATGTTTGCTATATCGCTAATCTATCAGTGTTTGGCAAACTCACTAGTCAAAGGAGCCAAATATCAGCAATGCAATGATTTAAACTTCTTTTGAGAGCCAAATGCTTTAAATATCGTTATCAATCAATTATGATTTTGTATATCTTCTTTCGTTCATCCACTCCTTAGCACTACATATTCTTTCACCCCACAACGCTCCCTAAAATTAAAGTCTCAGTTAAACTACAGGTTCGTTGAATAAAACTTGACATCATACTTAATAACTATAATTATTAATTGATACAATTAAACGGTAAGGTTCCTATCCATCATAAAACTAAATCATGCCAAAGACGTAAACGCTACTGTGAGCAAGGGTCTTGCACCTCATTGGAATGTTTGGGTAAATCAGTTTCTATGTATTTTAGGGATGGCTACAGGTCATCACTAATAAAACGACTTCTAAATTTACTCCTGATAACAAGGTTCATTCTTAAAAATAATTGTTAGTATGAAAAGTAGATCCGAATAAAAAAAGCGAGCTTTTTCAGGCTTACTATTACTGTTCCAGCTGTTAAAAATCAACATTTCTTCTCCAGATCTATCCAAGCAGAACATTGTAGTGTGGACTAAGTTCATAATTGTTTTCCTCTAAGACTTCTATAACAGAACAAAGATGTTTAATTATCCAGCTCCACAATTTATTGTATTCATTTATATCCAGCAACAATTGTCAATATTAATATTAAAGCGAGAAAAATGTAATTATGTTGCAAGAGCCATAAGAGCTGTCTTAACAAAGATCGACATCGCTTTACTGTTTCTGAATCTCTGAAACCTGCTGCCTTATTTTGAAATAGCAAATGCCAATTTTCATGCTGATGTTTCAATGGGCTTGGAAGCGAATTAAAATTTTCCGTTCAATATCTTGAGCTAAAAGAGATAATTTGTTTTCGAATGATATAACTTCTTCTGAAGGCGAAAAAAGTGTAACTTACGATTAAGCTGATTTAGGTAAAACGTAAAGTAATGGGGAACAGCCTTCCCAAGAGAAAAGGAAGCGAAGCGTTCCAAAACATTTCCTTTTGACAATTAACGTAATTTGTTTTGCAGCAGAAGATTTTCTTCATATTGCCGATGATTAAGGACTTTGACTATTATGGAGTTGATAAGTCATCTTAATTGCCGATTACACAAATTTCAGATTTGCAAATTTCTTTTGGAAATGTCTGCATATAAAGCGCTTCTAGGTAATGGTACAATCAGTGTTTTCGTATTTTCTTTCAAAACAGCAACAAACTCCGCCCCGTCTGTTAAAAATGAAACAATCTTATTGACTGCAAATTCAAAGCAATAGTTTTAACTACAATCTGTGAGACTCGTGCGATGCAAGGATATATACGACTTGACAATACGCGTTGATATTTTATCTTTCTGGTGATATTTTGTGAAGAGCCACAATCATGGAGCTAACGAGCCGCATGTGGCTTGCGAGCATTATAGATATAGGTATATAAAGCTTCTTTCTACATGCCGTAGATACGTACTTGTAATGTAGGTACTAAGTCTTTGGTAAATCATCTAATTTCCGACTTTTTCTTTGAAGAAATATCATTGTAAGGTTTTACTGAAGCAGAGACTGAAGCTTTGTGGATATAGGCTCCAATAGATATATATCCAGTTACCTCGTAGACACTGAATATTTTCTCGAACTATGTGTTCCATCGCTACACGAGCCGGTTTTAATAACATGGACAAATATAATGAAAATCCGGAACACAAAAAAACGACCCTTCGAAACATCATTGCACAGTATAAAAAAGAGAAAGCAGTGAATTGCCCAGGTTGAGAACGTTATTTGGAATACTGTTATATATAAACAGAGTGCAAGGTTTTTTATAGTATCTCTAAAACAGAAATGCTTATAGATCTGCTGCACTTACAAGTCTGGTAGCCATTAATTAAGAAAAATGCGCAAAACGTATATCTTTCTTGGAAGAGTCAAATAATTTTATAGTTACTTAACTGTTGGTTATAATAAAGATTACTTCGTCTTTCATCAGTTTACTCTTCCCCAAAGACAGGTCACTTTAACATATATTAGTAAGCCTAGAGTTAAATTATTGTGAAAGTTAATTTCATCCGAATTAAAATTTTCTTGCAGCAAGGCACTCCTGATTGTTTCAGATATATGGTCTTCCATTTGTGATATTTTCTTTTGATTGAAAATTTGTGATTTAGATAAAGCACTTCTATACTTAGAATCTATAAGACATTTCTGTTATAACAGTAAAACAACAGAATTAATTCAGGAGACGGGGTAATTCTAGCATTGTTCTTTTACTCAAGCACCGAACTAATGATAACTAATATACTTATAACACTTGATTATTAAAGAACTTATTAACACTGCTACTGGTGATTCTTCCAATAAATTTTATGGAAATTTTGTTTTGACACAACAGTTACAAAACAGTCACATACTAAACTAAATTGGCTTTGTAGCAAACGTAATAAATTTTAAACAACAAAAATTATGCAAATTATGTATTTTTAGCTTTTTAATTTATTTAACTGAAAAACGAATGAAACTCGGAAAAACTGCAAAGAAAGTTGAAAACACATGATGAATCTTAAAAAATAGTTTTTCTTGCAAATTATGTATTTGTGTAAGATCAGTGAATGTGACTGAGATTTGTTGATATAATCTATACCTACATGTGATTAGATTTAATTGCTGACTTTTGGATGTCAGTGTTTTGCCCATTTTAAGACTAATATTGTAATCACTGTACAGGGAAAGAGGTATTTCAAACTGTATATAATAGTGTTTAAAAGAGGTCCACATTTGCTGCATTACACACTACCAGAAATGCTGATGAATATTTATACCAGCCCCAACAAATGATGAGCGTATTACACAATAAAGTATATTAACTAAGTCACCTTTAGATTTTAACGAAGATTTTAAAGCTGGATTTAGTAATGTGTAATTATGTGTATAGTCTCTGCCTATTAGCGCACCCAAATTACTTTTTGCGTAAATGTATAATTGCGTCCGAGATTGTGTTCGTTATTTGGTTTAATTACCTACCCTAAAATAAGATTTATGCTAAAATGTTTTTTTGCTTATGTTCCTGTGCTGTCTAATGTGTTGCACAGCTCAAGTAGGCGAAATACCAGAAAATTATCATTATATTCGTGGGACAATGCTAATAATATCTCGGATCTGTAGTGTATACATATCTTATTTACCAACGAACTCTCAATGAAATTAATGGACTAATATACATGCTTCTTTTTCTTTTATAAAATTGTCTGCCTCATTATTCTAAACTGCAGTTTCGGCTTTACATTGAAAAATGCGCCCAACAAGTATCTTACTACTTTTTGGTAAAACGATCTTTTTCAAGTAATGATAAAACAAAAGCTCGTATACACTAATGAAAGCGATCTCTAGGGAACGAGTATTCCTACGACTCCTGTTATTGCTCTGGGAAGACGCATCTGGTTGCAATATCGAACAGCGGTGTTGTTTCCTTGTTATTTGGATGTGGTACGGTTTTTACGGGGTGTTTATGCCTAGTTCATTCTCATCCTAATGTTTATGTATGGGATGGTGTTTGAGCTGGAAAGAATTTCTCTTCACTCCGATGAATGTTCCTACCTAAAGCTGCATGTGAGCATTTCTTGGAATGTTTGATTAAAATGTTAGTAATGCAGGTTATATTAGATACAAGTTGAACACTTAACTTATTGTATCGCCTTTATTAATACAATAAATATGAAAGACTCGAGGCTGGAAAAATTAGTACTCGTGAATTTATTTTCAGTATACGGCAACAGTTTTTTAATATGCAGTGAGTAGGATAGTTTTTTAATGCCAAAGAAACATAATCGTATTTTCCAATACTTTTTGAAAATGAATGTATTGGACCGTAGTAAAGGTTGTCGAAACGTAAAGACCGCTCGAGTTTCTATTATTATTAATTTTAGAAATTATACTTTCTTCTTTTCTGAAGCAACTTATTGTCCATAGGACTACCTGAAGTGCTATACGTTTAAAATTTCAAATGGACTGATTTGAGTAAACTTTTTAGATCTATGTCAGTCTTGACTTACTTACCTACGGTGGTTGATAGAATGATAGATGAGTAGAACTACATTATAATATTTAGAATTTTATCTGCACCATAACAATAATAGTACAGATAGATAAATGCTACTCAAAAACATATCAAGAAAAAACAACTAATGTATCTGAACTCTAAAGGCAACTCCTGAAGTCCGTTTAATACAAAACACAATTAACACCAATAAAATACTTCACGCTATATTCAATTAAATTAAACACCGAACGTATAGATGAGTTCAAACGACAAAAACCGAATTCATATCAATAAACATTTATGAACGCTACAATAAATCACAATGAGAAATACATTAAAACCTAGTTGTCAACAAATATCATAAAATACACAAAAAAATTTACACATTATAAACATGTCATCATTAAATTTCTTTAATTAGCTCATCTAATGTAGAATTATACTTATCGGGGTGAGGTCGTTATTCAACAGCCTACCTCCGTGTTTCTTCTTAAAAATGGTTTCCATACGTCTAGATTGTAGCTATCACTACTCTTCAAAAGTTTTATATCATTAAAAAAATGTCCAGTATCGAAATAGTGTTTGGCTAAAGCTGATTTTTCGGTCTCAAGATTTCTTGTTTGTAATTTGTGTTCATATAATCGTTTATCCAGGCTCCTACGCGTTTGACCTACATATCACAAACATCGCAACTGATTCCATAAATTCCGGATTTGGTTTTGTCATTCCCGAGTTTACCTTGGTTGTTTAATTTATTTTTTATGGTGTGTTTTTTTGGAAAAAACAGGGTCATATTAAATTTCTGAAACAAATTCGAGGCCTTGTGTTCCCATGCGGGATGATAATTTATTTTTACATATTTCATATTATTGATGTTTTTTTACAGCGTAAGGTGTTAAAGTGGATATGTTTGTTTTATCTGAATATTTATTTTTAAACCGATTATAAATCCTATTGACGAAATCTCCGCTGTAACCATTCACCTGTCCGATGTAAACATTATTTTGAAGTTCTTTTTCAAAATTTACTTGTTAGAGAGGTACTTTAAAAAGCCTATGAAATAAGCTGTTAAACTCCGCTTCTTTATATCTGTAATGACTGTTTATGTCTTGTGAACAAAATTATCTGTATTAGTACTTTTGCGATAAATATAGAATTCCAACCTGTAATTAACTCTAGATAGCTTTAAATCCAAGAACGGTATACTTCTTTCATTTTTCTATTTAAAACTTCTAAGAAGTTATCTAAATCAAAATCATTATTAACCATCGCTAGTATATCGTCAACATACCGGTACCAAACCTTCGGGAAGACACCTGATTTTATGACGCTATTTTGCAATCTATTTAGGAAAAGATTAGCAATAAAGGGTGATAAAGTGATTAAATTGATAAATTAAAAAATCTTAAAATTGACGTACACGATAAATTAGTTTCATTTGATGTGGTATCCTAGTTTCAAAATCAATACCATGTAATGAAATTAAAAAGTGCCTTATGCTAACAAAGTTGTGTGTGGAACAAAACGCGTTTAGTTTTAACAATATAGCATATAAACAAAACTTTGGGACTTTGTTAATCTTTTCCTAAATAGACTGGAAAATAGCGTCATAAATTCAGGTGTCTTCCAGAAAGTTTGGTACCGGTATGTTGACGATATACTAGCGATAGTTAGKAATGATKTTGATACAGATAACTTCTTAAAAGWTTTAAATAAACAGTGGAAAAAGAAAATTAAAGAAGTATATCGTTCTTAGATTTAAAGCTATCTAGAGTTAATGTCAGGTTGGAATTCTATATTTATCGCAAAAGTACTAATACATATAATATTGCTCACAAGACATCAAACAGTCACTACAGATACAAAGGGGCGGTGTTGAACATTTAATTTCAAAGGCTTTTTAATGTACCTCTCTCACAAGTAAATTTTGAAAAAGAAAGAAAAAATATTTTACTTCGGACAGGTGAATGGTTACAGCGCAGATTTCGTCAATAGGATTTATAATCGGTTTAAAAATAAATATTCAGATAAAACAAACATATCCACTTACGCTGTAAGAACACCAATAACATGAAATATGTAAAAATAAATTATCATCCCGCATGGGAACACAAGCCCTCGAATTTGTTTCAGAAATTTAATATGCTACCTGCTCTTTCCAACAAACACAACATAAAAAATAAATTAAACAACCAAGGTAAACCCGGGAATGACAAAACCAAATCCGGAATTTATGGAATCAGTTGCGATGTTTGTGATAAGATATATGTAGGTCAAACGCGTAGGAGCCTGGATAAACGATTATATGAACACAAATTACACACAAGAAATCTTGATTCCAAAAAAATCAGCTTTAGCCAAACACTGTTTCGATACTGGACATTTTTTAATGATATAAAACTTTTGAAGATTAGTGGTAGGTACAATCTAGACGTATTGGAAGCCATTTTTATGAAGAAACACAGAGGTAGGCTGTTGAATAACGACCTCACCCCGGTTAGTAATTTTACATTAGTTGAGCTAATTAGAAAAATTTCATATGTTTTTAATGTGTAAAATTTTTTGCGTATTTTATATTTGTTGACAACTATTAGTAAATTTTAATGTCTTACTCATTGTGATTTATTGTAGCGTCCATGAATGTTTATTGATATGAATTCGGTTTTTGTCGTTTGAACTCATCTAGAAACATATCTGTAGATGTAGATGGTCCGGGCAGGACCGAAATGTACGTTCAGTGTTTAATTTAATTGAATAAAACGTGAAGTATTTTATTAGTGTTAATTGTGTTTTATAACTAATGTATCCGATTTACTCCCAGACCGTACGGTAAGTGACAGAATAGCTGTAAGTTAAAAAATACTTACTATAAAAAGTGTAACAAACGAAGAATGTCAGCTATACGGTCTCTATTTTCTTTGCCTGATTATAGATACATCTTATAAAACGCGAAAATGAATATAATAGAAACGATTTAAAGGCCACCTTAATTACGTTAGCTTCGCTTCTTTTAGAAAGCAGGATACCTAAGAGTACGCCTTATATGATTTATATTATATACGAAATGTGTACCAAATATATTAAAAAAAACTTGTTTTTGTACTCTAACAAGCATTGTCAATATCACTTTCTGGTCGAGCCGTGAATTATAAGTGACGTTACTATTTATGAAGCTGTTTCTAGTAAGTATGCTTGAAAAAAGTAGACATTTGCGATATGCGGCAGATGTGTATATATATATTTTCCTTAAATAAAATTTAAACTCTCATCAAAAGACTAATTCAAACACTGAGAAAATATCAATAACATTTTTGTGGATACGTAACGATCGTCTAAAAGATTCGAGCATGATTTTGTCAGCCCTTTTTCAATTACTTCCACATCCAACGGGTGGGAAGTATTGTATCGCGAAAAAAATTTTCAAGTTTAAAAATTTTTTATTTGCTCATTCGCTTTAAAATGTTCGAAAACGTAAAAAAAATGTTGACAAAAAAATTCTTGTCTGTGTCTGTGGTTTTGTATTATTCGTCCTTATAAATTTTCGGTACAGCAAATTGTTTAGAAGATATTAGCAAAAAAGCGTCACTTAAAGAAAACGATTTTTCCTAAATATCTCCGAATGTATTTAATATGACATGTTGGTTACCGGGCTGGTTCCCACGTTGATTATTAGACCTTGACGTTTCGACACTCATGTCGGTGTCTTCCTCAGAAGTAGCTCTGAAACTGAAGTGTCCTAGTCCGCTCGGGTATTTATACTCGTCCGGGTCACTGACGCGTGGGCGTTGTTAGGCATGACCAGTTTCCAGATTCCAGGTAGTTCGATGCCCCGGTCTCGGTTGTAATTGTGCGGGTTCTTCTGGATTTCGATGGCTTCCTTGTACAGTCTCGGCCAGAATCTCGCTTCCCTCGACAGCATTTGTGCTTCCTCGAATTTGATGATGTGGCCAGTCTCCATTCGATGTTCTGCTACAGCCGACCTATCACCTTGCCGGTCTCTGGTGTCCCTCATGTGCTCCTTGATTCTCGTGCTGATGTGCCTTCCGGTTTGGCCTATGTAAACCTTCCCACAGCTGCATGGGATGCTGTACACACCTTGTGTTTGTAGCTCCTCAGTCGTCGAACGATATTTCGGAAAGGCGTTAGCTATCTTTCTCGGGGCGGTGAAGATGGTGTTTATATGATGTCTTCTCAGCATCCGTCCGATCTTATCTGTACATCCATCGACGTAGGGCAGGTATGCTGCAGCGATGTGCTCCTCTGGTTCCTTCCTCCGTGGTTGCTTGTTGATAGCCTTCTCAATCTGTGCCTTAGGATATCAGTTCTTCTGTAGTGCTCTGCGTAGGTGTTCTAATTCCTCTTCTAGGTGGTCTGGTTCGCTGACTAGCTTCGCCCGCTGTATCAGCGTGTTGATGACTCCTTGTTTTTGGGCGGGGTGGTGGTGTGAATCTGCATGCAGGTAGCGATCCGTGTGGGTTGGCTTCCTATAGACCCGATGTCCTAGCGTGCCGTCTTGTTTCCTTGTCACCATCACATCCAGGAAGGGTAGGGCGCCATTGGTCTCCATCTCCATCGTGAATTGTATTTAATATATTCAAAAAATGAAAATACCCATCAGACGGGAAATAATTTTTCTCACAAAAAATGTCTTACAAAAATTATTCAAAATTTTGACATTTTCGTAATATTTCTAAAAAACGTGTTTTGGTCCCTGTTCGTACGATTTTTTTTTAAATTTTGGTATTACATTGGAAATCAAACTTCTGATCGGAAAGCACTTTTGTAATTTTTTTGTTAAGTTAATACTTTTCAAGTTATTTGGAAAAACAGATTTCAAAAATATATGCATCTTTGCTAATATCACGAGGACCGTTTGTATTCGAAAAAATGTGTAGAGAGAAAAATGCTCCAAACCTGATTACTAATCGTATGGTATAAGAAATGAAAATGTCATTTTGACAATTGGATGTGGAAGTAGTGATTCAATTTGCAGCGGTTTTTTTTGTCTAGTAAACGATTTTGTGAATCAATAGAGAAGGTTCGACTATTTGCTGATGGCTGTGTTTGTTCGGTTAACTCGATCTATACAAGAACACAAAATAAATTTAGTGTATTTGCCTAGCAGTGGATTATGATTTTTTGCCAAGACATCGATTTAAAAGGACATGCAGAGAACTTCATCCATTTGCAGCCCGAATGATTACTAGAACTAGAAGTACACTGCAAATATTTGGACAAAACGGGAAACAGAGGCAAAATACCATGAAGCGAGCCATAAGACCCACTGGAAGGAAGTTAGCATTCCAAGATTCAGTTTTGCAAGTCATTGATCATTAATAGAGGTGCTCATAACGCAATGATTCATGGTAAACAACATTATCGCTTTGGCATTGGTGTTTCCACAGGAGTGTGTAGTAGGTAGGAGATTGAGGTTAAATCTGGAGATAGAATTAACATAAACAAAAAACTGATTAATCAAAAAATTATCAAACATATTGAAAGAGAGAGAGCTTTGAAAGAACTGCAATATAATTAATTTGCAATAAGTAAAGTGCCCAGAAACTCGTCAAATACTAATTTAGAAGAGGCTGCACATGTTAATGTTCTACTTATGAAGCCTCAGATTGTAAAAGTGTCAGTACTGCTTTTAATTCATTCAATGTAAATTCTACAAGAAGGTAACGTCTGCACTTTTGTATAGTTAAAAGGTTAGTTCAATAACAGGGGTTTCATTTTAATTTGCAAACATGGTAAAACTCAATGAAACTAAATGAATTGACATTCTAACGAAGGTTGGCTATGGGGATCGACAGTGTTATTTACTTAATAACGTTCATCCGGACAGAAATCCTATTTTACAATCCACAGGTCAAAGTTAGTTAAAAAATTTTAAGCAACTGGACAGTAAAGAATATCACAATGTATTAGTTGTCGTTGGGATAACTCATTTACGTTAACCACGCAACCTGCTTTGGATAATAGTATTAGTCAATCGTTGGTTGTTTGAATATTAAAAAACAACCAGTACAAACCCCACAAAGTACACCTTTTCTATGAGCCAAATGAAAACAATCCTGAAGAAAAATATAGTTTTATGCGACGATGATGGACATCACCACGGACAATCCAGATATTGCAAACAACATTTTATTTTCTGACGCAATACTTGGAAGTCAGAACCAGACACGAAATTCAAGAGATATCGCCTAACTAGCTGGAAAATTTTTGCGCAATTTATGTTATATAGACTATATAGCCAAGCTGCAGATCTTCAGTTTGAACCTTGCTTTGAACATTTAATTTTATAAGATTTGATTAAGTAAATGAAGTTTTACTAGCATAAGAATGATTCGAAAACCAATATTGACACCATCGCACCTGCAGAACCGGTTTTTGATAACTCGTTTTGTAGTTTATTTCCAGGCAGGATTTTGACAAAATATTGTTATTAAACTATATAAAATAAACACTAGGTCATTTCAAATACAAAAACAAAATGTAGGCTAAGTAATAAAAATAGTTGGCACAAAAAACATTCTGCTGTAAAGTTCATATTTACAGAAATAAGCGTGTGTTCCGTACTTTTGACTAACCCTATATCCCTTATCCTCTGGGAAGCAGTTTTCTTTGGTTCACTTGCTTCGAATTAGGTAACTGCATCATACCCGAGTGATCAGTTCTGTAATATCCAGATAATTTTCATGTGCTTAATTCTGAATATTTTATTCTACAATGCTAGTTTGCTTCGTCTTTACTATTTTATAATTTAACTGATTAGGCAAGCTGTATTTTGTAGATTCTACCTTTGTGTGAACATTTGTTTATTGGATAATATAAGTAAGAACTAAATAATTTTTGTTGGCTTAGAAAAGTTATATTTGTTAGCTTTTGATCTGGCTTTAAATATCATTCATTCATCAGTAATGATAAGCTAAATTTGCGAATATTATTCCGAATATTACAATTTATTTTAAGTGTAGATAATTGCCGTTGCAAATATAACAAAACTTGTCCATGCTTATTGTACATAGTTGCCAAATGATATTTCAAGGCAGGATTACTTTGCAGTGAATAATTTTACACGAATTTCTAATTATGTTTTCTTATCAAGTATCATGCAATGTATGCTTTTCTAGGTTGAGGAGTTTTGCTTACAAGTTGTGATGAGGTAAAAATGTGCGATTTAGAAATGCTTCCACTTTTATTTAGCTATCCACTTTGCTACCTACCTCAACTTAAATGCCACCAGTTTATCGGAAAGGTATAAGCATTTTTTACAATATCCTTGTGATTTCGATAATAATCGAGGCTTTTAAACACTCCAATAACGTTACAAATTTATCCAAACAGGTTTCCACCTCGAACGTTTCGCACTTGCTCAACGTTTAGCTCCGCGCGATAAGGCAAATGACAAATATTTTACCACTCTCGTTTTGCAAACAGTTTGCTTATAAAGGACCTTTTTTGTTAACTGCAAGGCAGAAGCAGGTGCGGCGGGGCTTTTGCATCGCTAATTAGATGCTAGTAACCGACAGTGCAAAGAATGAACCCATTACCATGCCAGATCAAGCGTCTCCCGATCTGCTCCAGTGGATGCAGAGATAGGCGACGAAACGCTTTCGCTGGCATGTTGGTATTAACAAAAATTATTAATTAAAACCTCTGGTAATTAAAATCAGTAGGCAACTTGTTTGTTCTAACGGACAGCATTTTTTTATTAATTTTTTACGGGAATTTTAACCGATGTGAGCATTTATGTTGACTTTAGCGAACTACTTTTAATACTGCCGTGGATTTAAAGAATTATGATTTATAAATAAATTACAGATGCTATAACTATACAATCAAAAAATGAAAGTATCTGATTAAGTGCACAGGACCCAACTGGTACATTCTTCTGAAATTTCACAAAATTTATGGTGCCAGGATTTACTAATTCAAAAATAACTGTATTTTTTCGCATTATCGATTGCAGTATCAAATTTCCTTTCTGCCAATATGAGATTATTGGTATTATATGGTTTTTTGAGAAATGCGCGTTATCGCGTTAGCCATGAGTGGTCTTTGCCGAATTTTCTTTTGTCTTTTCGCAGAAATGTCATCGTTTTCACAATTGTAAGGTTTTTCCAATATTACTCGAAGAAGATACAATACAATCTTTAAATTTTTTGGGTCGGTTTCTCTTTTCCTTGTTAAAATTAATGTTAGTTAAAATCATCAACTTACTTACCACGACAACACCTTAAAGTAAGGAATGTCATTGGTTTAGATTTTAATTAAAGAGTTGATTTTAGTTTAAATTGGTAAGAGAAATCGGTCTTTTGACTTTGGGTGCTTTTTACTTTGTAGCAGCTATGCTCCGCTAGTAGTCGTGGTAATGGCTTAGTGATAGGAATCTGGAAATAAAATACGAAACCAATTAACACAAAGTATGATAAGAAAACTAAGAAAAAGTGTTTTATATATAACCACCAGCTTCGCATGATAATAAACTCGCAGCTCTTGTTCACATTTATCAAACTATTTTCATCTGAACTTTGAAAAGCATAACGAATTCGTTGCTTCATGTCCTTCCGAATCATTAGCGGTTTTATATAAAAGAATTGCTTAACGTGGTCCCACAAGAAAGAATTAATATTCGCTAAAACTAGAGGGCATCCTATCAGTTTGTTTGAAATTCCATATTTAAGTACTCTCTAGTAATGCTTGGGTGTCTCATCATGATGGAACTATACCTGCTATCTCATAGCAAGTGGCATGTTTTCTAGTTATGTGTCGTCCAACGATGCCATCCCGTACATTCAAGGACCCGTATGTTGATGGTACAAGGACCTAATACAATGAGGATTCTCAGTACCTACTATAATAATGGCAGTTGTGCCTTGACGAAAGCATTCTTATGAAATGTAATTTCATCCATAAATGGAATATAAACAAAAAGGTCATTTTTATATTGAAGTTTGCGAGGGGGCCATTCGAAATCTACAATCGATTGTTAAATTCAGCCTTATTTGAACTGAACTAACTGAACATTTTGTGCAGCTATTTGGACGTGGTTTTCTTTAGTATCACAGGTTTTGTACTTTCTTTCTTCTCGTATTTTACACAACCTGTTMKATCAAACCTKTCTTTCAAATGCGCAAATGACGCTGAATTTAGGTATTTGCAGCCGGGAAAGCTGGCTACTGCATTCTAGAGGCAGGTGAATGAATTTCCTTTTGCGTTACCCAAGGAATAAACCATTTAAAATAATTATTTTTTCAAATATATTTGCTAATATCTATTCTAATTTTAAACCAGAATCACTGATGTAAAACAAACGACAAGTTAATTATGCCACAAGATGACAAGATTATTTGCCGAACGCTACTAGAGGATAACGCGATAACACATGGTTATCTAAACTTTACAAAAAACCCAAATTTCTCGAAACCCTTTGTGGCAGACACCAACAGTTTCATACCAGTTATAAAAAATTGATGCTCCAATAGATAATGAGAGAACAAATATGGTGTTCCACAAAAAATGAACTATTCATGTTTGAATTAGTAAATATTGGCATCCAAGTTTCAGAAGAATGTCTGTAACATTTGAGATACATAGGATATTAGTTTTTGGAAGCGAATTGCTTTCGTTTTGGAGATTTTCTAAATGGCGCTAAATACTGCAAACATCAAATTTTACACATAATGTGAAATAACTCTGGAATACAGTTACTTCAGAAATGCAATAGTAATCAGGGTGATCTGTTTAAAATAAGGAAGTTCGTGTCTACTTCCTGTTTAGTGTCCACTTTCGGTATAACCGGATGTCCAGTATCTTTATTTTTTTCTTATAGAGCACTTTATACAACTTCCAAACAGGTGGATTGGCGCTCAAGATGATTTGGTACAATTCAGGTGCCCCAAAGTCTCCTTTACAATTTGCGATTTTTTTTTCTTTGGGGATACGCTAAAGAGAATGTTTATGTAACACCTTTGCAGACATTAGCTGAACTCCAGGATCGCATGACTGTTGATATTGACAGGGCCATATCAAACGCGTATGGGTCGAATTTCATTACCGCATAGATGTTGTAGTGTAACGTGAAGTGCATAAGTCGATTGTGCTTCGTGGATGTTGAGGTGATTTTTGATGCTGAGTATGATGATGCATGCCAAATTTTGATTAAGGCTATGAAGGTCGTGAACCATGATACAAATTTTATGTATCACTGAAATACATTAATTCAAAACCAGATGAATGATTTGTAATCAACTTGTATTTCGTTCACTTACTACAACTTAGGCATACAATCTCCATTAATATTTGCTAACGTACTCCAAAACTGCACGAGCAAACAGTAGTTCGTAAGTACTCGACATCCAGGCGTACAATCACCGAGGATAAGCATTAAATCCGCGGATGACCATCGAGCAGGCAGTAATCTCGGAACAGATGATAGCTCGCAAAAGCTGTGTTGACATTTTACTGTTATTAGATAACTGAAGTGGTTTGCCGAGATTGTACACACATACCCTGGCAAGCCGTGTTTAATAATAACGAATGCACAATATCTGCTGCAACTGTGCAGTGTTGCCAAAACACTAACTCATCTGCATCTTATGCTAGTCGATCCGGATTGGTAAGAAGAAATTTACAACATTCCACCTGCATTCACCCAGCTTGTCAGTAATACTACATTTATTTTACGTATAATGTCTTTCGCGTTGTCACATAGATTAGTTTCGTGCTAATCTAATTTATCATTTTTACCGTCTCTACCAAAAAGTGATTTTGTATTAAACCCATTTTGTGGGGGATCAAAATTAAATTACTTGTTATTTCAGTAGTTGATAAGCCCATACCCATATACCGAGCGTTTATAAAAAAGCAGGTCAACTAAAATGACGGTGACGGCTTTTGTCGTCGTGAACGTACGTCGTATTAGGTAGTCCAAACCACGTGACCCCGGCTGTGGGCATATTAGAGATGGGCGTTCTAGTTCATTTTGGTGAATCGTCCATGATGAATTAGTTGAATTTAGTTCAAATGAACTATAGTTCGCTGGACGCTTCCCATATCGTACTTCGTAGTCTTGCAGTTGATATAATATATACATACATTACATTTAATTAGATATTAGTACATATTATATAAGTACTTGCGGACTTGTATCATATAACATACAACAGCTGATTGCCGTTTAGTTTTATGATAGCTGCACATGTCGTGTGTATTTGAGATATGAATTGTAATAGGTACTTTAACTGTTAATGAAACTGGCGTTATGAAATATACTTAGATTTGATAATTAATAACTTCACTAATACATAATAATAAAACTGCAATTAAAATAGTTGTTGTTAAAGACAAATAGGTAACTGCGGTGCAAGCAAGCGAGACTTTTATGTTTGTCAATCATCAATGGCACACCAATAATTCTGCATTCGTAAGTATTAAATTGCAAATTGCAATGAGAATTACCTATTTTATAAAAAAAATAAAAGTCCCCTAATGTTTATCAAATTTAACATTGTTTTTGTATATTATGTAATTGTACTACCTACTTTAACTTCTCCTGGTACCTATTACTGAAATCCCTAAGGCCATTTCAAAAGTACCAGCAATATTTACGTATTGATATAATAATTACATATTTGGTATATTACTGCTTTATTCCAACATTTTAGTTTGCAACAAAATGTTAAATAAAAATGCTAAACAGCGAAACGGGGACTGCGAGACTGCGACGCCATTGCACGTTAGACATTGCGAATACATAATTCAGCCGGCCGCACATCGTAGAGATGTGTAACTCAGGAATGAACTGCATCGAAGAGCCGACTCTTTCAAAAGAGCTGTTGAGGCAGCTCACTTATTTCAGTAGATGCAGCTCTCCGGCTCAGCGCCGAACTGAACTGAATTGCCGAGCTGGCTGACAACGTGACAACTGAACGCAGCTATCGTTCATTGATACGACTCCGGCGAGCTGTATCCTATCCGTCCTTTTTCCCAACATGTTAAGTAGGTACACAGGTACATAGTTACAAAATCTATGTAAACGACATGAGCCAGGTAATTAATAACTGAAAGTCGACGTTTTAACGAACGTAAATATATGGGTTTGCAACAAAGGTAGTATGTAACAAAAAATAAAACATCATTATGCAAACAATTACAAAAACACAACTCTACAATTCACAAAAGTATATCAAATTAAAAATATTATTTCTTCCACTTTGTTGCTGGACAGACGAGGAAATTATCAAGTTTACTTCCGGTTTTAATTTTAAATTAGATAATTTGGCTTGTCCAACAAAAAAAAACGTAAATCCAGACTTTAAGTACGTCTCGGATACGAGAGATCTAGATCAAATAGAGACTGATAGAGAGCCGTGACGATATTCATATGACCGCGAATCGTAGGGATCTTGCAGCTCTTTTGAACCGACTCACTGAGTCAGCTGAGTTCAAAGAAGCAGATGCAGTGAACTGACTCACTGAAAAGAATCGAAATGCCCACCTCTAGCTGGTTTGCGTGTCCGTTCACGAAAAGATGCATATTTGGTCGTTCTTCCTACCCAAAGGTCGCTCGCGGTTGCCAATCGTTCAATCCGAACTGCGTATCAGTTTCAGTCCAGTATCATACAAGTCTCTTGCAGCGTTCAAAATGAACTAGTTTATTTTATTCTGACGAACTAGATCGTTCAATGTAGCGCAACTGGAATAGTACACATCGTTCGTTCACGAACTGCACACCTCTACTCTATGCCATATCGTCTGTAGCGATCCATACCATACGTAATCTCTGTGACTGACTCCATAGCCAAGTACAAGGCGCGTAACAGGCTTTTTCATTTAAAAAACAATAATAGTATATTTAAAAAGGGACAAAAAGATCTTGACAACCTTACAAAAACACAAAGCGTGGCACTTTTCAATCATAAAGCTGTTTGCTCTAATGACATTATAACATATGGTTGCCCACAACGGCCATGTTGGATTTTGTTTGACAGGTCGTTGGAATGCCTAATTGCTGGTGCAACAACTGAACTGTCACCTGACGGTCACTTATGTAGATTAACAAACGAGTTTTGTTTGCAATTTATACTTAAATTGTGGTTATCAGTGGGGTATACCACGATACAACGTTTTTGCAGAATCAACGGTGCGCGTATTAGTCACACATCAGGTAACACTAATTGCGTCTTATGTTCCCAGTGCAATAGCGACGGGTACGTCAATTGGATCAAACGTCAAAGTTCATGAAACAAACGCTTGCTCGACCCATTTTCTCAGAAAACCAGTTAGCATTTTTATATAAATGCAAATGTTAAATATCCTATAGTAACAAGATAGCAAGAAAAATAAGTGTTGTATTCACAATTTATTAGAAATAAAAACAATAAGCTTCACTAATGTAGTTTTTCGTACCATAGATATAAGACAATAGAAACGTGTAATATAAAAAAGGACATCTATTAACGATTTAAAATGTATAACTCACAGAAACTTATCAGCCCAGCTTATGTTTCAGGACGGTTGTCGTAACAATTGTAAATTAACTATTCTGTTTACTCGTCGATTATAAGATAAAGCTTCTCTTTATTTGAGTGCTTGTTACATCGGAAAACACACCATACTTTCTGCAGTTTACATATTTACGTTTTTGTTGTGATACTGTCCTTTGGTATGTGAATTTTTAATAGCTTTGCTTCATTTTATAGAGTTTTTACTGCTAAATGCAAATAGTGTGGCTAGATGTGCGCCAGCCGTACGGCGGAATACATATCCTTCCACGATCAAATCCGCCGCCAATGTGTGTGAAGTAAAGTTCCTTTCATAATCAACAAGTGTACGTAATTACGATGGAATAATTCCTAATATAGGTACCGAAAGTCCACCACTGACATAATAATAGCAGATTGTGTTACAAAAATCCTAACAATACCCTACTTAAAAGGTATCAATATGAAAAATCAATATTTTACGTGTCTATTTCGAATATTTCTTTGCTGGTTCGGTGTCGCATTTTTTATGCCTTCCATGATTCAGTGTTTCAAGTTTTCAGCACGTCTGCTTCTCAAGTATATAGTGCTAAAATGCTGTGTCTTTAAGATAACCCATCAGAAAGAATTTAGTGGAGCTATTTCATGTTGCTTCGGAACGCACTTCTTTGAAAAGTTCTTTATATATTATCACTACAGTTTGTACACGAGGTAGGCCGTAATGAATTCCATTGTTTGTTCCTGTTCCTGTTTTGTTCCTCTGAAGAGATAAATTTGGCTTTTGCGGACATGGCAATGTTTATCCATACTAGCGTTTAAATGATAGAGAAACATAGTCTACATGTGCTCTGCAAGACTAACCTGTCAACGTTTTCATAATAAACTTTTAAAATTCGACATATACTTCATCCAACCCAATGCATACCTAGTATATATAGATGATAGACGGAATGGAAATACTAAAAAATACGTGCATTGCGTACTCATTTGTAACAATACATTAAATCCACAATCGTTATAGATGTCGTGCAGAGCTTTTAAAAGCTGTCACAAACGCCCCTAGTGCGTTGCAGACTTGCAACTTAATCAACTGCGAGTGTGTTGTGGACGGAACTTAACTTTATACTCGTAAGAGAAAAATCCGTTGCGTTCGTTTCATGGATTACTAAATACCGCTAGCAGATATATATGCATATAGAATTGCAAAAGGTGTAGGAGCGTCATCTACTGCTACTAAACAAAGCGTATATAGTTTCCAAGAAATTCTTTGTTCATTGCTACAATCAACAGTGCAGGGAGAGTGTACTGCAGTATTTAATGGTCTAGCCAAAACAATATAAGTATGCTGCAGTATTAGTAGAATCGTTTTGATAAGAGAAGGACTTTTTGTGTTGTCAAGCGTCATAATGACAAGTTTAAAAAGGCTTTCAAATGTGCAGTTAAACTTTTATCAATTCTGGAATCTCTCCTCGCTTCTGATGGTTATATCACAAAAGCCTACTGTTTTTTTCTTGGTACCTGCATGTTTTTGGCTTGTTAGCAACATTTTTAAATTACTTGAAAAAATCTTACTTTGTAACATTTCGCAAAATTGGCAACAGCACAGTGCTGTCGTAATGCTCCATTCAATTTTGTATCCACCGCGTGCCAGGTGTAGGTAAACCGTAGTGGCCCGTTTTTATTACATGACAATGCTCCCACAAAATGTGAACGGGTACCGTTAGCTTTTACGACAAACTATAAAATCTGGGAGGCTAGAATTGGTAAATACGCGCATAATGGGAAGGTATTATAAACCATAAAAGCTGATAAATGTGCAGTAGACAGTGCAGTGCATTGTGAGCCATTGCTAACACACAAGGCCAATTCAAACAATTTTTTCGACGAAACCTTACAGAGTAGTTCAACAAACTGTGGAAACGTGATTCGAGCTATTGTTTAAGGGCAGACGTAAGCAGTAAAAGCGGAGAGGAGAAGAAAGTAACTAGTTGCTAAGCAGTAAAGTTCTACAGAGAGAGGCACCATAATCTTCGTAAGAAAGCGCTTGCCTAGGTTCCAAGGTAAAGGTGCACAAGACGTTTGATCTGGTAAATGCATCTTTCACGAGAAATATTTCTTCTTTCATTCTTGAAATACTAGGACTATGGTTTGGCTTTCCTTATTCTTTTCAGGTTTTAAGTATAGCGAAACAGATCTTACTGTGAGTCTAGTACAAGCATTCTTCTGCGACAGATGCAGTTTTCAATAGTATGTCAGTAGTGGGCAGCAAATAAACGTTAGAACGAAAATTAAACATTTGTAAACAATCTTGAGAAAAACAACAAGCAATTGTTATAAACTTATTAATTTGACAATAATTTAATATGTACAGATTCAAAATAAATCACTACACTACAACGATAACTACTAGGTATACTTTTACTTTCTGGTATTTTCAGGAATATTAATCACACGGTAGACTAAGAAAAGAACACTTAATGCCAATCTAATGAGCGGAATACAGACCCATATGCGTTTCTTCTACTTCTGTTGTACAACATCATAACCCCTTCATTGATGATTGACATAACAGTTTGAACTAATCTAATTGGGCTTTAAGTTCTTCTTTCGGTGGCATGTTCTCAAGAGGTTGGTGATTATTTGGTGTCCATTTTAATCATAATGCTATCTTAGAAGTTCAATGAATGTTTGTTAATGTTGTTGGTGAGAATTTTGTTAGTCAGGAAATTCTTTGCCTAGCTGGAACTCTATATCTCCGCATAACTAGTTTTTCATAACACAGGTTTTTAATTTGTTATCCAGTTATATGTTCAAAAACTAAATTTCTTAAAATCATAGCGGCTTGTAAAAAATAAAAGCTGTTCTGTATTGTTGAATTCCTTCACTGCTTTCGGAAATCGTTTTTAACTATCTCGTATAAAAATTTGAATATTAGACTTGCTTGATATCTTTTAGGACAACCTAATTTTAGTACAAATAAGTAGGTAAATCTATGGATTGCTTAAAAATAACTGATACTGATGGTCAGTACCTATGCATATTGTCTAAAAGGAAGTTACCTTACAATTAGTTATTAAAATAACTACAAAATAACAGTTAGAAGGATTAGGTATGGCACTTATAGTATGACTAATTCGCGTAATTAGTATATGTTAATTTCCCTAGTTCAGAATATAAATAACCTAATATACATGAAATTTTTTATCATGTGAGTTCATGGGAGATATGTTAATTTCACTATATTATGATCTCAGGTAACATTTTACATCTTGAACACAATTTAATAATCTAAAAATTGTGGGAAAATCCAGTTTTTTCCACGTTGCAGTATTTCCAGAGCAGGTGGGTACTTTGAATAAAATGTTTAAACGGTTTTAACCTTAGAGCGTTAATTAATACGTTTGTTAAAGCTTTTAACGTTTCTACAACGGCTCGTTGGACGTATACTATACCACAGCCGTACCTCAACTGAACGATTAACAAATATTTATAAATTCAAGTCTCGACCGGACTAAGTGGAATGTCTTGTTGGGCATTTTGTCCCGGGTCAGATTTGTTTTATTGTGGCCAAAAAGACGATCTTCTAAACTAGTTTGCTGTTGTCAGCGGCAGCCTTTATTATTTTTTCGTACATATAGCACGCACCGTCCATTCCATCGATACCTGCTTACTGCTTTTGAACTTTTTCTTTAGGTTCGCACAAACTTAACTTGGAATTTACGTACAGATTCCATCCGACATCGTTGGTAATAAAACAGGAACGATTTTTAAAAGACGAGAAAAAACTAGTAATAATCATTTTTAAATGGAGTGTGAGTCTCTGATCTTGATCGACTGTTTTCTGTCATCAAGATCTCGCAGCCTATCGCTATGTCAAAAACTGTATAAAAGTAATATTCTAAGTCTTCTTGAAATGTAGAAAATCAAAATCTATTACTCGGTCTGACACCAAGTTTGAAGTTTTTCGTTGAACGATTATCTTTGTCATTGGGAAATCTTTTTTAACGTATGGTTTTGTGTTACTCTGGGCAAAATATACTTGACATTTCCTATTTTCACAGCGATTTGCTTTGTTAAGAACAGAGCGGAGCAAAACAAAAAAAAACAGCATTTAATACTGAACGATACCCTTTTAACTAAGGTCACTTGGCTTTAAAACTAAATCTTGTTTATTTTGAAAGCTTGAAGATTAATGTGCCTAATGGTAAAGACTGAGTCAGTAATTTAATGCAAAATGGGATACAAAACATGTTTACAAAGAAGTATAAGCAGTTAAAATATGATACAGTGGTTGATTACTTTTAGATGAACAATGCAAGATTTTGGTATTAACCCCCAGAAGTACCCGTTTCCGTCCTGGACAGTGCCGTCAAAGAGTTCAAGATCCATCGCCGTATCTAACTGATTACAAGCCTAAACGTCTGATTTATAACCTACTCCTGTTGACCGGTCGACAGGTATCCGAGAAAAAAAAATCAATTTTGGGGGGGGCATGAATGAAGCTGAGTAGATGATGAGCCCTAATAGGTATCGACGCATTATTCAACTGAAATAATCTACACGTGTAATCCGATCATCCGTGAAAACTTACGGTTCGCTTTACCACGGTGTGCTTTGGTATGTCGGCATCGCTATAGTATAGTGAGTATGCAGGATCAAAGAATGGGAATCGAACGGTTCTGTTTTGTTTCTTCATAATTCGAGCATATGTTCGTTACACAAGCTATACAGCATATTTGTAAGTAGCATACAACAAGTGTTCTATATAAGTGTTCGCTTATTTCAGCGATAAAGAAGAACTCTTTGTCCAATTTGCTATCATATGTATCTGCAAACTGTAAAAATAATATTTGAATTGGTAAATTAAAAAAATAAAGCAAGATTGAGTGGTGTACCGTATTCTATTTCACAGATCTCATTTATGACATATACTTAAATATTTTAAAATAAAGGGGCATTACCTCAGCATGTTTGAATACAGTATTAAGAGGAGGGTGAAAGGGCCCTTAATATGTATTAGATAGTGATGGTAAATAGAAGCAAACTATATTTAAATAATAAATAAGAAACTAAAGATATCAGAGAAATGCAGCACGATGTATTTTACTTTATAAAGTAAATCCATCTTAAGAAATAAGTATATTTAAATAATCAGTAATTTGTACTGGCTTTTGTTATGGAACTCCTGTTTAGTTATTTCTTGTGGACGTTTTCGTAGGAATAGATTCCAATAATGTGTGACAAATCTATTTTGTTTTTTTACCGTGCGTTGGCCTTCTTTTTTCGTTGGGCCTTCCTCAGGTGATTTTATTTATTCTTGTCTTAACAATCGTTCATCTGACTTCTGTTTTATTTGTTTGATTTTATCGGCGTCTGTCCTCGTGCTCGTCACCGTGAAGACGAATAAGAATCACCGACAATTCTTAAGACAAGGACAAATAAAATCACCTGAGGAAGGCCCAACGAAAAAAATGGCCGAAGCGACTTGTAAAATGGGCAGAATGAAAGAGCACAAAATAAATAGAATTACTAGAACCACCCTGACGAAGCACCGACTTAACACCCCAAGACATGTATAGAGAAAACGCCGTTACTTCGATATAGCCAGAAGGATCATAGGAAACTATCACTCAAAAATGAACACACAAAATCAACATTAATAAAAAACTAACGATATCACTTTGTACCCAGATATATTTTACGACGAAGCGCACTACCACCAAATGAACACACAAAATGGACATACAAAATAAACCTGATATTATTAGACCTAAACCGAAGATGACAGTTTTGCTGGCGAAAAGTGCTAAAGCACTTATAGCGCACGTCTTTGAAAAAGTATATTACCTTTAAAAGGAGGTGACTTTTCAACGATCTTATTACGATTTTATTCAAACCTTGTAGCTTAACCCCCCAGAGTTGCAAAAATGTTTTCAGATTGAACTTTAAAAGGGATCTTTTTATTTCAATATTCTAAACACGAGCATTTAGATTATGAAACTGGATTTCAAACGAAGTGTCATCCCTCCTTGCTACCTACAATTGAGGCTCATATCATTTGTAAAGGGAAGTCGTTTATTAACGATCTTACTCGTATTGTATTCGAACCTTCTATGTTACCGTTTCCAAAATTTAACATTGGGGAGGAGGACTATATAATTTATACCCCTTGCTTGGTTCGCTTTTTATGTAGGTGTACCATTGTTTACCTTTTTATGCACTTTATTTAAACAACACAATTTGGGACACCCTTTATATGATTTGGAAATTACGTTTTTCTCTTCAGTAGCAAAAGGTGGCGGTCACTTTCTTTTATTAGGGAGGACAGCAGATTAGAAGACTCCGACTATCGCAGCCCACTTGTTAAATGTAAAGGGACCGCTGCTTTTCAAATAAACAAACCTGTTTTGTCCACCACTCACAACTTTGTTGCATAAATGCAAGGCCTGAATACCTATCGACCTGCGTGCTGCACCAAACTATAAACACTGACCAGCTGAAAGGCGGATTACTGGCCTTTGACAATTGCAGTCTGCGGTCGTTACTTTGTAAATAAATACAATTGGTATTGGCACTTAAGCGGAATTAAATAGTACCCTATGAAAGGTGTGGACAAGCGACGTGATCATTGGTATAAATAAGTCCATTGCACATTGGTCAGTTTAGATTTGTCTTGGATAACAACTATAATGCATAAAGGTCTTTCTTCTTCCTTGATTCCGATGGTATTAGCATTTATTGTTAGATTTCGTTATTTTACAGAATTACAAACTTATTGGTAGAATTTAATACTTTTTATTAAAATAAAGTGTTTATTTCTGTACATAATTGTTAAAAATCTAGCAGTTTTCTGTTTGCCTATCTAAGGACACATTGATAATTTTGTTATTTGAAAAAGAAACACTTGAAATTATATCCGAATTGTTGCGCTTTTAAAGTGTGACAGGAAGTTGCAGAATTTGTCCAAAAAATACGCTTTTGTTTGTTTATTGCCAAGAAGAAGCATCAAAGTGTGAAGTACAGTACAAGAGAAATGACAGCATTCACTACTACACTAACTGCAAAGTTTACTAAGTAAAAATCTTTGTGTGTATGGAGGGGGGATAAAATGTTACTACAAACAAAATGAAGCTTTTTGGGGTAAATAATCTTTACTCAGTTCTAGATCAATTGGCGGTTGTATGTATTTTTCTAGATGTATTAAAGGATATTTATCACTATTATAACCTTGTTGTACGGCTAATTTGGCACTTAAAATGTTCGAATGTTAATTATTTCCATTAGAAATGAAGGTCTGATTTCAAACTATCTGCTGATCCATTACTAATATTGAATTGTAACCTTTTGAGACGATTAAATTACTTCTATTGTTTTGAGTTTTTTCGCTTATAAAAAGGTCTAGTATCTTTGCATTTTATTAATATAATAATAAGCATCACTCGCTTTGCCTGTTTCCTCGTTTATTACCATTTTTATCTTATCTGCTCATAATAGTACCTTATTATTTGCACAGTACTATAAACAATATTATTAACAACACTTAACGCCACCACAGATTTGCTGCCTTGTTTATAAACATTATAGATAAGAAGGCCCCACAAGCGAATTCGAAACTCGCTGTACTCGTTCTTTCATTTAGAAAAGTGAGAACATTGTGTACATTTGCTAGTAGATCATTGTAGAACATCGTTAGCAGAATAAAATTTAGTAGCATAATTGTAATCAATTCAGAGATCGAAGCAGTAAAGTATCGTTCTAAGAAAAGTAATAAAATGTTGGTGGCCAATGGCGTTTCTAATTTCATTTAATTAATTAGTGATTTATGCTTATTTATCAGTGGAAGTAAATGAACCTAGATGACACCGTAGCTATTAAATAATTTGTCGTGGAGTTTGTGTTAGTGATTTAAGAAAACGAAACGTAGTGTTTGATCAGACACTTTTATGAAAGCAAATTTTTCTTTTTTTTTGGATAAAATTAACATATTTTATTTGGACTTAACGCTAAAGTTTACCAAATGTTAAATTAGGAAAACGACTATAGGTACATTTTTTAACAAAGCATGGTTTGATCGTCTACAGTGAAAATGGTCTTTTATTACCTTCTTTGCTAGACACTCACCTACCTTCCACAAATTCATACGATAGCATCGCTAATTTAGATACATGTATTGTTGTATGTTGTTTTTGACAGCGGGTAGTAAAGTTTCATTTTAGTATTGGTGCATCAGGCGCAAGTTTTTCATGAGCTGTTATGAAGTCAACAAATCTTCATGAATTTTCAAGTTCGTTCTTTTTTCAACCAGTTGAATTAAATCAACGTTCTTCCATTAGCGATACTTTTAGGTTTTTTTTAATATAACTTGTATTCCGTGTTCAATAAATTTCAGCTTAGCTTACTCTCATTTTTAACGTGTATATACCGTTACTGTGTTCATTACCCTCTAATTCGGCTGGATATATCATAAGGAAATTTAAGACATGCAGGTATCTCTTAAGTGTTTGAGCAGAACATACACTTATTTTTTCAGTTCTAGTGCTATTACGTTTTTACCGTGTGCATTATTTATTTATTTAGAGTTAATAAATTGTAGGAATTGCTTTCCTTTAGTGTTGTTCTAGTTTGTATCTGCCTGGGTTCCACGAAGTTAGTGCCATGTACATTAATGTTCATTCTAAGTTGCAGTTGCGTACTTTTGTGTATTCGGTAAGAGTTTTTGTTGCTTTGCTATTTATATTTACGGGGTTTCCCAGCTAAGGCCACATAACAGGGGTAACTTTCTTATTGTCCAGATACAGAGATTTGGTTAAATGGGAAAAAGGTTTCCCTTTTGTGAATGCGAGAGCTTACGCTTTACCGTCAATATTATAGTAATATGTGCTCATACTTGATATGACACTTATTTTAGAAAAATGATCTTTTAATATTCAATTTCAACAGAGCGTTTTCGGAAATTTTTTCATTCAAAAAAAGTTTTTTAGAATTGTGTTTTCCATCACTTTTCAAGCGTAGTCAGTTTCAATAACATTTTTGTGACTTCACAAAATAATGGCGGAGTAGTGTTTTTCAATCAAAAAATCAATTTTTAGGGACGTATGAGTCGTTTTACGGCAAACTTCAAGACACGTGTTTTATTTAGAATTGATTAAATATTACAACACTGTATTAGTTGTCTAAAAATCCACAGACCTAAAAGTTCTATTAAAAAGGGGGGTGTTCATTACCCCAGCGCACGCAACTGGTCCTTTAGAAACCTTCCATTTCCTATTTTTTATTGCACCTTATGCCACCAAATTTGAAATTGATATCTTTTATAGTTCAGGAATACTCTTAAAAAAATCATTTTTTAAATTCAATTTCAACGCCCTGTATATCAAAAACAAAGTATTTCGGAAATTTTTTATTCGAAAAAGTTTTTAAAATTGCATTTTGTATCACCTGTCAAACGTTGTCGGTGCATTTCGAGAACACCCTGTATATATATCCCAAAAAGCAAAATTATTTTATAATTTCCAAATAGCAAGGCATATTTGCTTTATTGTTATTTTGTTATTGTTCCTCGATGTCTATTTTATTTTATAAGGTATTCCCCTACGAGTATTCAGCTTCAGTACACTAAATTGTTATATAGTTTAGTGTTAGGAACGTTTTCACAGCAAAATTATAAAACAGTGTTAAGCACCGTTTTATACTCATTGTATACAAAGGTTTACAAAATTTTTTATACAACATTTTCCCAGTGGAGACAAATTATTTTATAAACGGTTTAAATATGTGTTATTCAACACTGAATCGTCATCTTGTGAACACCTATAAAACTATTATATTAAGTCTTGATTTGACACATGTAAAAAAAACCAATTTGTTATATAGCAATTTCTTCTGTGATAATCGTGTTTTATAAAGAGGAAGCCATATTATTATTATGATTATAAGCACATATATGGCCGCCATTGCGTAAAGCCCACTAAAAATTTTATTTTTTTACAAAAAAGTAATGTACAAAAGTTATGTTTCTAACAAAAATGATTATAAAATGCGGTTTATTATCAGTGCAGACAGGTTTAAGATGCCACATGATTCAAAAGATTTTTTGTATTTTGTAAATATTTCTTTTAAATTGGTGAAGTACTTATTATTTTTGAAGCGCTTAAAAATTTTGTACATATATATGTATATGTTTCACAGAAAATTTTGTTTGGTAGTAATTTCTTGTGACTACAATTCAATACTACGCATATTTTATGTCATCTGGTACGGTATATATCTCGGTCTGAGGACATGTTTTATTTTACAGAAGAGGAATATGGGTTGCAACTTTACCCAATCGTTAAGAAATAAATCATTCTCCGCCAAATCAGTTAAAACACCGAAAGATCCTTTTGAAGATGCTGAATACAACAAAATTGTCGCATAATAAATAATGCCGTAACATTTATAAAACTGTTTATAATAAATCGCTATAAAGCCGTTTTGTAACTGATTTATAGTAATTTTTATACCACCTCTGTAACTATCTACAAAACTGTCCTATAAGACCCACTAAAACCATTATGGGATACTGCATATAACTAAAATGTTATGTTTTTATGCGCCTTTTTGCATCTTTAAGCATTCTATAAACGTTGTGACAATGTTTACAAGAGTATCACTGTTTTATAAAAATTGTTTTATAAACGTTTGCCTGGCCATTATAAAGTAGTAAGTTGCTAGTTTGGATTTCATGGAAACCACCTTCAAATTTTGTTAAAACACATTTTTCTCTATGCTATACCCACAAATAAATAAATAAACTTGAATAAAGCATCATTACATCTACCATGGGCAATTCTAACGAGATTTAATTGACATCAAATTTAGAACCAGGAAAAATTTCAGTAGGGTCTTCAATCAGTTCCTTATCAAATGCTTCTGTATTCTGCAAGTCTGTTCACCAATATTCTTGATATGGGTGTTATTCAAAGCTTCAGATATCGGGAAATTCTCTACATCTGCTTGATATTTATCCCATATTTGTTTCAAAGCTGTTTTTCTTCTGATTGCTGGTGGAGTAATATTTATTAAAACACTGAACCACTGAACTGGAGTAGATTTAAAGGTTCCTGGTATAATTCTCATTGTATTATTAAGATAGACATCACTGTCCACTGATTAGGCAAACCGGACAACAATATTCGGCTGCTGGATTATGTTTGTGGATAATCTTATTTCTTGTTTTAAGCTTTTGTTCCAATTTTTAACACCAAGATAAACTGGACTGCTATTATATTTAACGGAAGTTCCGTTCATATTGACATTCAACATTCTATTATTTTTCTGATTATTTAAATGAAAGCAACATGTTTCTGTTTTTTTTCGGATTAGAGCAGACGCCAATTTTAAAAAAAAAACAGGCCATGACATTCAAGTCCTCTTTTAGTTGTTCTTCTATATTTATAATCTATTTTGGAAGGAAATTGCCATTTTGTTTGCATAAATAAATTTAGGACTCGCAGTAGTTGAAAGATCGCTTGTATAAACATTAAATAACAGAGGAGCAAGAACAGAACCTTGTGGATGACAATTTCTAAATCTACTACTTCTGTTGTGAACAAATACTTCAAATGTACGATTTGATAGCATGGTCTCTATCAACGTACCCATGCGACTACGTCTAATGACTTTAAACAATTTATACATCAATCCATCTCTCCACTCAGTGTCATAAACTGCCGTTAAATCAATTATGGAACCAACTCAAGTTATCAACAGCTTTTGAAAACCATCTTCAATGAAGGTACTATAGCCAATACTTCATCGCAATAGTTCCTATTTTGTCTAAAACCCGCTTGCTCTGTCGGAAGTACCTCCTCTATTACTGGATAAATCCTTGCGTAGATCAATCACTCCAAAATTTTGTATCATATACTCAGAACACTAATAAGACTATGATAGGCAGGATCGTTGCCAGGTTTTCCACGTTTTAGTATTGCTAGCACCTTTGCTCTTCGAAAATTTGTAGGCAACTTATTTGTAAGTAAAATGTTATTAAAGAACCAAACCAACCAGTTCAAAGCGAAGTTTTTTATGAACTATGGATAAAGGTCATCAAAACCAGCTGCTTTCCTGCATCTCGTTTTATGGATGACAAGCTTTAGTTCTTCTAATGTGAAGGAGTGGGAAATTATATCTGATTCGGAGTACCTTCTTTGTTGAAGAAGTAATTTTTTTCATTTTCTTCTCATCAGCTTTTTTCCAGAATTACAGAATTGGTGACTTGAACCAATCTGGGAGCGACTGAATTAAGCGAAATATGTGACGATTTTTTCTCTGTATTTTTTACTGTATATAATACGTTAGCAGCCCCCAAATTATGAAGAATATTTCATGCACGTCGACTAGAATGTGTAAAGTTCATGTTCTCCGTTAGTTCGTTCTACTTCTTTCTTATAAAAATGTTGGATCAAATTATGAAGAAAGCTTTGCACGTTAGTGCTCAAACAATATTAATAATTGTGTCTGAATCTTTATTGTTGTTCATTTTTGACAGACCCCCCCCCCTTTGAATACTCTTACAGATTACTTTTTATTTCTATTTTGCAAAAACTATTTACAGGCCTTCCATATCAGTGAAAATAGATAATGTATTTAAATCGGTCTTTCTAAATATGTAAAAATCTAATGTGGCTGCTATAAAGCCATAATAAAGAATAAACCTGAAACGTTTTCTGACAAAATATAACATCAGCAGCTTGAAGAGCGTGAATAAGTGCTTAAACAAAGTGCTTCTTGTTCTTTGAACAGAAGTCAAATAACCGTTCGATTGTTTTAGTTCCAGATATTTGTCTCTTAACCTTGATGAGTTTGTCCCTGAATTAATGCTTTTAAATATAGTTATTCAGACACTATTATCTACTAATGCATCGAGTTACATAAATAACGATACGACTAGTTCGACGAATTGACTATGAAAAAATGAAGGAAAATATATACATACACTTATTTCTTATATGTATTCTATAAACTGTCCAACTACAACATACATAAATCAAACTCGTTATTGTTTATTTAAATCATGGGTCTACAGGTGTGTGTTGATCACGTGAAGCGTACATTTTATGAATACACCGATCCCTTCTCATGCATTGCGTGCCCGGCCGGTGTAGCAGAGATCAAGGTTGTAAAGTTGCATTTTTCGAAACGGTGAATGGAACTAGATCTACAGCGGAAATAAATCATTGGGTATAAATTGAATGCGCCCACTCGCGACGATCGAATTGATGTTGTCCGTGGTAATAATTAAGAAATTAAGTTGTTCTACCGTTTGGCTTGGAACTGTCCTGCAGTTTACTTCTTCGGCGCCGCTTCAGGCGAACTTATCTTTTTGGTTACAATCTCGAGAGTAAAAAGTTGTGTCAGCGTCTGCTGTATCTGTTTACAATTACTTATTTCTATGTATGTGTTTAGGAGTCGAAGACTTTCACTGGAATGTTGACGAGATAAGCTCTGTGTTTATGACATATTCTGTGCCGCACATTTTTGGCCCATAGGTTTGAAACAAGGAAACTGATACTGCATAACCTTGCACTACGCAATGTTTTGTTGTCAGGAGCAATTTAAACTCATTTTATCACCGGTTTGCAAAATTTTATGGTTTATATATATATATATATATATATATATATATATATATATATATATATATACTAACGATAGAGCAACTAATTCAGCTTACCTATTATAAACAAAAAAAAGCTGCATTAATTAGGAACATCATGGCATCATCTCAATAATATTTTGTACCTACAGAAGAATGTAATAACACTGCAAGCAATTAGCAGTACATCTTAGTGGGCACTACAATATTAACTTTCTTATTAAAAATTACTGTACCATTTGTAATACGGAAGTAAGATACTCTAGGTGTACATGTAGGCTGGACAATTGGTTTACATATACAGGGCGGGCAGGCTATTCAAGATGACTTCTACGACTAAAAATAAAGCAAAAGTTTTATATAGACATGCGGGCTGCTCAACGTTCCGAAAAGCTTCATTACTTGTTTATTGTTAGAAATATTGACTTTTTCTCTTTTTATATTAAAGCGCGGTTTCTATACAGGGAATTAAAAAGAAATTCTAGTTAGGTTTTCTTAAATGAAATCTACCCAGTTTGGTTTTGTTTTTTGATTATGCTTAGTTACGAATCACTTTTTTAGAAGTCATTTTTACTTACGTACCTATCATCAATTTTGATTTGTGGCGGTTTATTTGCAAAAATTAAAAAAATCAGCAATCGGTACCATCAGAGTAATTAACCCCGTTTTATTCTTTAATGTTTACATCGTCTTTTAAGTGATTCTTTAACAACTTGCTAAATGCAGTGCCTGCTGCAATTTTTTAAGCAGAATAAATTAAAAATGTCAAAAACTCATTTATATCAAATGAAGTATTACTGTTTGGGTTGAAAGCATTTTTGATAAGCTTTCCATCAATGTGAGGTTTGGATAGTTGAATTTCAAGAAGCTTTTTTTGCTTGGGACAGTAAAAATCTAGTGCGCTTTTATCAATATTACAATCTATCAATTTTATTGTAAAGATTATAAGTCTCAAAATGAATATTACTTATGAATTTTGCTCGTCAACACGTCAACACTGGTACACAGTCTTGGTTAAGCGGATCGTAATAGTTTATTATCCAAAAACTGTAAAATAAAAAATACCCAAAGTGCTGCATTTGAAAAATTAAAAGATTTGAAATTACAGAGAAAGTTTCGTTCAAGAAAAAATAAGTATTAGCACGAAAAATAGACGAAAACTTGAATTAGAATTCGTTTTAATGTTACAACAATATCTAGAATTGAGTTGTAGAGAAAATGAGGCAAAAAACTGACATAGGTAGAGCGAACAAGTATTAATCGAATTATATTAAAACACAAGTTTCACCCCTAAGTGATGGGTCCGTTTTGTTTTAATGAGATTTTGAATGGGGTATACGTTATCGAAAATTTCTTCAAAATGATCTCCCCCTTCTGATGGAAAATGTGGATTTGCATACGCCAATGCCCATTTGGCTACACCAGGATGGAGCCATTGTGCATTATCACAGAGTATGTAGAAATTTTTTTAAATTATGCCTTCCAAATCGTTCTATMGCCCGTGGAGGAGCAATTAGTTACCCTACTTGTTCCCTCGACCTTACTGCGGTTGMTTTCCCCTTTGGACTTTGTTAAAGACAAKGTGTGCAAACGTAGWTTAACAACTGTAAAGGACGCGAAACAAAGAATACGCGATACATTACTTTTAATAAATGCATATATACTAAGTGGTGATAGACAATGTAATTGTTTCTATGAACTGGAACTTTTTTTGCACTAGAGCGCATGTTAGATCTTCATAAGAAGGCTATTTTTGAATTGAAACTGTTTCTAATGTTTAGTTCTGATACAGTTTGTGACTAGTTTCGGGTAACGACATTCCCGATTATGAAACCGCGAACTACAACAGAGTTTCCTCCAGACGTCCTCATGGTTGACAACAAAAATCTGGAAAATTAGGGAATCACTATCATGCTCTGAAACGGCTGCTCTAGCAATTATTAGATCAGATTAGATCTTGGTTATTTAGTCGCATTTAGTTATTCATGAGCTTTACTGCCCTTTCAGCTAATCGGATGGAAATACCGATTGAAATGTAACAACTTATGACTTAATGAGGACTATATGTCTTGGTTATTCAGTCGGTATTTCCCCTAAAGAGTTGAAAAACAGCGAAACCCATAGGCAACGATATCCGACTGATTAACCGAGACAGATATCATCTATGTCATCAATTAAAGAATCGGAAGATTTCTTTTATTAGCAAGAAATAATTATCTTTTGTATTATGCGTTCATATCGCTATTTCTCACTGGTTTTGCTAGATTGCATTAATGTGCTTTTTCGATAAACTTAGAGAACCACCATGTGCATGATAGCTGCCAAAAAAGGCTTGATAAAAACACAAAGGGCCGATTACTCTTGTCTTTGTTAAAATTGATGTTAGCTAAAATTATTAAGGCAGTAACCAAGACAACACCTTAAATTTAGGTATGCGATTGGTTTAGATTTAAAAAACAGGATTGATTATAGGTTAAAACAGGGAAGAGAAACAAGCCCATTTTGTATAGATTACGTAAAATACAAAACCGAAAGTGTCCTTTTTACATTTTACGCGGAACCAGCTTATGTGAGCAACTGAAACGCAAAATAAAATTTAAATTGCAAAATAGTCACAGTTTAAAATAAATTCCTTAATTGGCAAACATTTTAAATGTACCGCACCTGACAATATTTAAAAACGAATATCAAATAAAAAAAAATCTGCTTTGATATTTTTTGGCTACAAAATCAGAGACCAAAAAGTTTTCCTTAAGAGATAATTTGTTGAGTAACCTCGAATGCCCTCGCTCACATCGAATTCACCTGGAATGGAATTAAAACAACAATGGACAGGTCTATTGTTAACGCCTTGTGACGAATTGCACCAGCGTGGTCTCGGAATGCAAGCCGGGCTTTATTCTTGTTCTTGCCCAGCTCGTACGAGCTGTTCTTTCGTTCTTGTTTGTATTTTTCATTATACCATCGGACATGCGAGCGAGCGTACGGTATTTACTATAGATAAAGCGCATATTTTTAGCCTTAAAAAATCTGGTACGATGGCGAACGACCTGTGCTTTAAAGAAACACTGAGAAATTTTAGTTTATGGGGAAAAGGTGATATCTAATTATTTGCCTGTTAGAGAAAATAAGAATTTTAGAAAAGGTTTCTTTGGCAAGACCCATGACAAATAAGAGTAGACAGGAAACTACCTATTCTAACTACTTATTCGAAATCGGATGATCGACAGTTTAATGTAAGCTATTTCGTATGTGTAAATTAAGTGGTGCAATAACTAAAAATTGTAAAGGCGTAGGCCATACAAGTAGTTACGAGTAGTACCTATTTTAATCAAAGGCATTGATTTGAAAAATATCTTAAGGTCTAGCTGGATCTTTTGTCTTTCAAATAAACATCCAGTTGTCTGTAAATATTCAGTACTGTTTGAGTAATGCAGATAATATATAATGATTTATCCCCACCTTCATTCTTTGTTATAAATCGAGCACTAACTTATAAATCCATTTCCTTTTATATCCTGCTGCTTATTGTCTAAAAAAAAACATAATATCTAAAAAGGGATTTTTATTTGGGCCCTAGTGTCGGAAAACGCAATAATATACACCCCTTTCCATTTAAAATTTCACAACATTGACACTTCTTTGTCACACTGTTTAGTCTGGAATAATTTTGGAACGACTACCATACCTACCAAAAAATTTGAAACTGCCTTCTTATTTTTAGCGCATAGCACCAGAGGTGGTAGCCCTTATATGTATACTCGATTTGGCGTTCGGCTGTCCGCGCATGGATAGTGAGATCTTGGTTCCTAAGCATTGGACTGACCTCGGGTTTTCAGTAGATGGTAGCTTATATGGCATGCAGTCGTGAGATAGGGTCACTGAGAGTCAAAATTTCAATTTTTATACAAAACCTGATGTAGTTAGACCATGATACTTACCTAACGGCACAAAAATTGTATTCTTACTTGAACCGGATTTTTGATGTTGAGTATGATGGTGCATGTCAAGTTTGAATTAAGACTGCTTAAACATGCACCATGGTATCTAAAGATGCAAAATTTTGATTTTGCTTCGTGGGTGTCGTTGAACGTGATTATTTTAATGCAGAGTATAATTAAGCCATCTTGATTAATAAGACTACGTCGAGCATGCACCGTGGTGCTCAAGAGATGCTTTGACAAAAAAATAAGTTTCTCGACTTCTAAGCATAGGATTGATTTCGGGTTTTTACTACATAGTAGCTGATGGTCATTAGGCGTGCCTAAACAACGTAGGGCCGCTAGGGACCTGCCTTTATTAAATATCTGATAAACTGGATCTGTGACGGGTGGATTGCGCTGGCAACATGTATTTATATGGATTTTGCATAATTTTGCTAATTGGTTTATGAGCCCACGAGTATGTGATGCGTTTACCCTGCATATCGACAAGTATGTTCACCGAACCTTTGTAGGTTTACTCTCAACCTCCGTTTTTGTGTGTTCCACTGTGTATTGTGCTGTATTGATATCCACCTTTAAAAGAATATAATAACCACATACTTCCTGTCTTTAACTACTGATTACATAAGACGACTTTTTCAGGAACATTACTTCTTCAAAAAATGTATGTAAGTCTACCTTATTTTTCAGTGCTCGAATCTCCTCGAATTTAGGGATGCATTTATTGAAGTAAAATGTGAACGCAATAGTTAATATGTCAGTGTAACTACAATTAGATTTTGTATGCAATTTACCTTAGGACCAAAAAAGACAATAAGGGTGCCATCTATAGGAACTGACATCCAACCCGTTTTTCTTATTAGTTGTAATACATTACATTACATTGAAACATTATATTTGTTTAGAGATAAAAGTAAAATGTTATTTTATTTTCAATATAACAAATGTCGATGAGAAATATTATGTTGTTTAAAATAATTGCTGAATATTAACTAACGTAGATTTAATCGTTAGTTTGCTGTTTGCGTTTTTTTTTAATTTTACTGCAGATGCTTAATTATAACGCGCTTGTAAAGCCACAATGTAAATGTCTAGACCTTTTCTTTCCACTTATTTTTCGTCGATAATTTTTGCTGTACGCCTTAATCTTATCGATATGGCCACCCGTCATATGTCACACTATGTGTACCCTACTTAAGTACACTGACAATGATTGAGGCACACAGACAGAAAATCTGATGTCGCACTTTTTCAGGTATCAGAATAAAGTTACTCACAACAAGCGTAGATCCTTTTTTAAAGTGTGACCACCTTATAGTAAAACCGGCCGGTAGGTATAAAGGTTCTGGTGTAAGTTCCCTATAAACTGTCGGCAGTCGGCAGATATTTAAGGTGCCATTAGAGGAACCCCGCAAGCTAATGACAATGTCGGCAAGCTGCCGGTCGGCTTAGGTAAAGATATGTTTTCGTCAAGTTGCTAGGAGCAACCGTGTTGAATCTCTGTGGTGTTAGTTTGGTTTTTGCTACAAAATAACAAGGTGAACCGAAAGAGATGGCATAAGCACCACAAAAACAAGTTATTTAATGGAATTACACCCTGAATTATAGGTTCCGAATTAAATTTAATTATTACGTTATTTTACTCGTATTTGCATTAGTTTAGGCACTACAAATATGAACGTAGTTTCAAAAATATTTTTGATTATAAAAAAGTCTTGGTAAATGCCATATCACATAAATAAGTTTAATAGTCTACTGGCAACAATGCAGAAAATGTGGAAGCACATCGTAGGCGTTTAGAAAATATACATATTATATTACATGTACCATTACAAATCACTATTACAAATCAAAGCTTTAGCTTATCCTTCTAACATTATGTCATAATATTTTTTGAGTTTGACATTTAATAAGATTAACAAAACCGTACTTGTGCGGCGATATTGTAAACATCATTAATCAGTTAACGAAAATTGGCTATTAAAGCCAATAAATAATTAACGGCTGTCTTTTCTGGTTGGCAAGGTGGATCCCCTGATCGGTTTCGCTGTTTTTTCAGCTCTTCACACGAGGTTCATTATTGTCAGTTATATTTATTACATGTTTATGTTTCTTAATTGCAACGGTTTTACTATTATAATAATACGCTTTATAACATTTTGTTAAAACGACAAGAATTCAAACGTAGTTTCCTTTTAACTAACTCTTTATATCTATTTTTTTGCTTATCCGGCCACAATCATAAACAAAACGTTGTGATGTAAAGACCTTAAATAATTAATAAATTGTATCAATTATCTCGCCTGAAACTATAAAGCCTTAAAAAGGTTTGGTACAGAACAGATATTACATTCTTCAAAAAGTATAGTTCAATTACCTCTTTTTCGCGTTTAAAAACAAATTTTTGTTCGCACATTTATCCGGAAACTACTTTGATATGCAGAGTACCTGTGATTCAAACACTTCACATCTGTTCATTCATATGGACAGGTAAAAAGGTAAATGATGCTTCAATTTGTTTGTAAAAACCACGAATAATGGCAGCAACTCCAAAATTTGCTTAGAAATGTCTCTTCACTTTTGGAAATGCCATTGAAGCTGGTTTTTTCCGTTTGTGTAATACGGTATTACTAATAGTAGTGCCTTAATTAGCTTGTAACGGCGAAACGTATTTCATACGTTCAGTATTAATAGTACAGTACTGTACTTTATACGATATGAACTCATTTTTCTTTCTGATTACACAATTAAGCAGTCAAAAAGTCAGATTTTGTTGTTTACAGTTGTTAACTGACAATATATACAATATTTTATAATTTTGCCATAATTCCAACCGTTTGTATAAGTTAACGGTTGAAAAGTGATATGTTATTTCATTGCAAAAAGTTGGTGCAGGTACTAATATGCGTAATACAAAGCAAAATGTGAAATTTCCAAGGTAGAATGCACCCTAGCTAGCGTGCGATACGAAGAAACCAGTTTCGTGTGGGGTGGATCCCGCTCTTCTCGTACACTATGTTTTACCCCTAAGGCAAGCAACCCTCTTCATATAATTAACTGTTGTCGGCCGCGGTCTACCCAATATCTCATTAACCTTACCCAGGGGTAACACACCTAACCTTAGTTTCATTTTCATTGTCTGTGGCCTGTTATCATGATATGGATGAATGCGCTGCCTGGATTTGTGGCGTTATAAAAGAAGCTGGGGTTAAGTAATTAAGGGGACGCTGGGAACTATAAAAATGCCGAAAAACGTGCCTGCTCCCGTAAAAAATGTTATAGTGAAGTTACTAAGTGTTCTGTCAAAGTACTTTCTGCTTGAAATGTTACATTTCTTTATAAATTTCGATAATGTACTGTGAAAAATACGAGCATTATTCTGAAATTAGCGGAATACGTCATGCGCAGCAATTTCAAAAATTTCTTAATGTTTTATAAATTGATAGTTCCAGTTGCATTTTGCCAATTGCAACTATCATTGAAGCGGTTGAGTTACGCCTAAATTTTCGTTTTATCTCTGCATTATGATCATTGATTATTTAATGTGGTCCATGGAGGCTTACGATGGTGAATTGCACTCAGGTACTTATACAAATGCCGTGGAGGACAAAATTCGATACAAAATAAAAAATCAATGGGAGGGCCTGGTTATATATCTCATAGTAACAGAAGCATCTATCAAATACAACAGTAAACTTTATAGTTACTTAACGATACTTTTCAGTAAGTTATTTCCAAACTCTCTAAGATGTAATAATTTGCAACAGAAAGTATAAAGTTTGAGTTAGAGCTAGAGGATGCACCAGAAAATGTCGATGTCACGATGATGTATGTCGTTGCATATATCGCTTCCTGTAATATACATTAAGACCTGATGTGGAAAACTTCTTTCTTAAACTAAAATGAGCGATAAGTATATGTCGTGAGGTAAGTACTCCATGAAAATATATAATAAAACCAACTGTAACTGTAATAAATACATATTTTATTTAAAAATATTTCAAGTAGCCAATTTGCATAAGTCCTATTTTGGTAATACAAAAACCCATTACGTCACTGTCTCAAGTTGAGACGTTTAAGAAACAAAGTTTTGAGAACTTTGTTTCACTCAGGCTGTTTCTTGCCAGGTGGCTAAGCAATTGTTGTAAAAACGCAAACAGTACTACTCCTAATTTAAATCTCTCTTGTATTTTGTTTCTGCAGATATTTAACTACAGTAATCCAGCTGCAAACAATTAAATTTGGGTTTTTTCATATATGTAAATTGTATACATTCCGTAAGACTGATTCTATAACTATTTGATGTGCATCGATCCATCAACGTATGGTAACTTCTTGTATCGATATAAAAATATTGAGTATGAGTTACCTGAAAATATCCATGTATATTGCCCATATTGTAAAGGATTTTAAAGGATTCTATCCCAACTGTCACTTCTGTACTGTTCAATTGCGCGTCGTTATTTGGTATTGGTAAGTGAATAAATTATTTCTAATTTAGTCGGTACATACATAGCATTTCGAGACGTTTAATCTTAGGACAGTCGAATTACACATGAGAAAATCTGCCTTTTTGTAGGTCTAAACAATGATTAAAAGCAAAATAATTTAAGATTGTTGGCAAACAAATATTAAACCTCTGTAAAGAGCCTAGTCAGTTATTAATGAGCACGATAAACAAGAGGTAAGCTAAATCCCTGAAAAAACGCCAGAAGTTAGACACAAAATTAGTGTACGAACTCTGCTTTTTTATCTGCAAGGTATGATTCAAAAAGGTTTAACGACTGAAGAGAAAAATACATATCATTCTAGTTTAGCTAGGAGGACATCAGTATGTGTGTCACTTGAAATTATAAAAATTTTAGAATGAGTGTTTCAGGTATGTCCACATTTAATAATTTTAATATTTATAATCTGGTATTGTACTTTTGTAATTCTTGTCCTCTCTGTTTTGTATAGCGTCCTGAAGATGTTCGATTAATAGAACGATACCGGTCGATTCAGACAATTTTGTTTTCTTTGTCCCCTGTCCCCGTGAATGGTAAATCGGCGACATCATAACGATTAATTTGTTCATGTACCTTTTCATAATGTGTCCATAAATGACACTTACTATGCTTACCTGACCTCGACAAGCACTTGGCAACAAGTTGGCGGATGGAAGCCAAGTTGGTCAAATAGATTTCTTGTGGTCAAAGCAATTGTGATAGGGATAAAGGAAAAACAATAACGATTGAATGCACAATGCAGTCTTAATAGAAAACTAAGGCAGTACAGCTACTTCAGCCCTTGATATATTTTAAATGTCTTTCGTGCACTATAAAAAAAGAACAAATTGGCAGTATTTGGATTATTTTACATTTATCGATTATTAAATGACATACACCATCACTTGTGTTTCCTTTTGCCTGAATTCACGCAAATATATATTGTCATGCAACCCATTTTCTGCACGAGACAAGTATTGTGTGCATGGTCTATTAGTTCCTGGACATGATCCTAATATTAATACAAGACAAACTACTAAACAAATGGTACACCAAACCAACATTTATCGAAATACATTTACACTACACAAGTGCATATCAAACCACCCACATTCACATAAACTTACAGTCGTAAAAACAATAATAGAAAAAGTAATTAACTAGCCCAATATGCTGACCACCACAAAAAGAAAAACCATATTAACGTATAACAACTATCCAAAATATACCATATACAGCACCATTAAGAAAAAAAAATGAAGAAAGCCGATTATAGTACAACCATATGTTACAAAAATAACATACAAGTCTATGAACTTAAACAGTTGTATACATCAGAACCAAAAAATATACCATACATGTAGAATATACAAAATACCGTGCATAGACAACTAGAATTAAACAGAACCAAAACAATAGCAACTTGATTAAAATAACATGAAAACTAAATAAACCACAAATTACTCTTTGTCTACAAACGAATATACACGAAGTGCAGTAAGTGATAACGCAAATATAGGAATCTCCGACAGCAAACGACAAATGATAATGACTGACAAAGTAAATTATGTTACTATATGAAAAAAAATGAGATGAAGACACGACGAACAACAATGTATGTAATAAAGGCTAGAGATAAAACCAAAACGTAGTAAAATAAAATTTTAATGCGTCAATACCTGCCATCCATTGCAAATAGTAAAACGGAATTCCACAAAAATAATACATGTTGTATTGGTTAATGTTTCACGTTTAGTATACACTTCTTGAAGATAGGATAACAGCTAGTCATCGAATGATATATTTTTTATTTTCTCAACATTATGGATTTGACACGAACACATCTTTTCTATTTAAACCAGGGTGGATTGTTACGTACAAGCGAGATTAACATCCTCAGTGTTTGCGGTAGCTTAAATAAATGGGGCATTATAAAAATTATGTCATAATTTATTTTAAGGTTTTGTATTCAAATATTAATTATTAAAACCGTCTTCGAAAAATATGCCATAACATACTATTCCAAAGCGCGCGCAAAAAAAACACGGCCTAAACGCGTCGTACGTGGAATTTATTCATTTTTTGTTTGAGACATTAATTTCCTTCGTTGTTCCGCCTTATGAGTTGCTAGTAGAAACCGATAAATCTTTGGATTACTATTGTTACCAGTATTTTTGCAATAATCAACTACACAAAAAAAGTTACGGCCCGTTTTATTTATTATTATTTCAATTTTTCTGTGTTTCACTACCTTGAGCGCTAAGATCGTTTCAGTTATCCCCTCCAGAGACTTGCACGGAGCGAAGCGAAGATGCTGTGGGATATATACTTTTTATCAATTATTCTGTTTAATAAATTCTGTTTAGCTATGTTTAATCGTTTAAGCATCAAAAACTAAAATACATGTGTTGAAATTTGTTTGTTTTAATACCACCCCTTATGAAAGGCTTATTGTTTCACTGGAGTCGTCAATATTTATCAGCAGGCAGTAAACAAAGAACAATAGTTTTTTCTGTAAATATTTTAGTACCGCCTCCATGTTTATTTTGTACATCCCTTTGTTCCTTTGTTTCAACCAGCTTGTGCGCAATTACATCAAATTAGCGACACTGTCCAGGTGATTCACGGTCATAATTATCAGCTCCCTTCTTCAATTTAGTAAACAAGAATACACCATAGCTTGCCGAACAAACTTTAGACGGGCGACATCGTCCTTCGCGGCTCTCCTCTGCGCGAATTGTCTCAGGTAATAAACAGAGCACTAATTAGGATTATTCATGTCCAAATATTTGCGGTGACTTAAGCGATGCACTAAATTAGCCCGTGCGAAATGGCCTGGTCCAATCAATTAGCATTCCCCTTACTAATGCCGGTGTAACAATGTAAATATTTTGAGTCTATTTTTAACCGGATGTTTTATTTTTAGCCAAAAATTGAATACACTTATCACGAACGTACATATTTAAAATAAATACACTAGAATATATGAGCACTGTTCATGGATAACATGAAAGCGTACACCTTATTACAGCAACCGGAAAACCTTTTTGCACAAACATATAATATGCATTTACCCCGATTTTAGCCCTCGACTTAGATTACATAAAAGCGGGGATTCGCAAGGTATAAATATCATATTTATATAAAAAATAGTTCTCGTAACGAAACAAACGATCTTTTCTGTATTTTTTTTAGCATCGGGTTTTAATGAGGGGCAGAGTAATAGGTAATTTTGATTTTACAGCAACTTCGATACTGTTTTCGGGATTCAGTCGAGACGTCGATGTCTCTGTTTTGATTTTGCGTTCATTATGGTGAAAAATTGTTGTTAGCATAGTCAGGCTGGTATCAAAGTCAGAATCTTTTTGATCAACCTCCTCAAATACAACTTTGAAACCCATTGAAGCTCGTGACGTCTGGAAATAGTGCTTTAAGTTCAAGGATTGCTTACGCCCATCTTTGAAGATCTTCTGGTTACATTAAGCAGGCTGATAAGTTGTTTTGAGTAGGATTTCAACACAGTGAGCAATTTCCCAAACTTCTCAATTTCACTGCTCAGATGTAGCATAGCCAGAATTGATGTGGTAACGAACAAATTTATGCAATTTTGTTTAAGTTCTGTTTCACATGATCTACTACTCATATTTAGCAAAAGAAAATCTGAGAAATGCAATCTGGCGGATGTCGCCCATTTGATAACTTATTAGTTTTTATTAGGGTTAAACAAACGTTGAACAAAAATTTTTTTAAAAGGTTTACAAAAATTAATAAAATGAGCAGATTCATAAAAGTCAACGACACTTACAAGTAATATAAATTTATGATTACTTACCTATGAAAACCGAATAAAGCAAAATCTTATACCTTAAATGCAGTGGCGGCTCGTCCGGGTCGGCAGGGATTTTGATCGAAGAAATTATTTTTTTTCGTATTTTTATGTATATTTTGTTTTATTATGTTCAGATATCTTGAAACAGTTGGAGCGTATTTTTTTACATTACCATCAAATTAATAATTAGCCAAAATTACATTTTTACGGGTTATCCCGAAAAATTTACGCTACTCGGCAACCGTGGCTGGGCCGTGTATGTGTTTGTCACCCAAGCCCGTGATCCAAGCGCTGGGCGCTGGGTCGGCAGACCGCATCGTATAAGGGAGCCATAGCATTGTTTTCCTATGAGCTGAACAAAGACGCAACCCTGCGCGCATTCTGAATCCTGAGGCGAAAATCGAGACTCGGCAATGCTTGGATCCGGCAGACAACATAAACCGTTAAAACGGACTTCATCATTTATTTCAATTATTTCAAGTTTTTTTTTAATCACCAATTATAGTTCTGTTTTCTTCTGAGTATTACAAATTATCTGCTTGACACCCTTTACATGCTTACAGTTTTTTTTTATAATCATAATTTAATTTTACGTATATATGTTTTTATTGAAGTTAATAAAGGAGGCCCGGCATTCATAATCGTCGGATTCCGAAAATTAATTTTAACATGTACATTGAACAACAATTATATATATAGTTCAATACTGAAATCACGAAAAACTACCCGAATGTTCTATGAAGTTTTTCATTTTCCCAAGATTATTGTAAGAGCTATCCTCTTAAATAAACAATTTTAAGCAGATACCTTCAAACATTTAACAGAATTAATTAAATACATGTTATAAATTTAGTCAATCTGAAATCATTGAAGAATTTCACACAAAAAGAAAATAACAAAATAAGTAAGCGCCAATACCCATATAATCGCTTAAAAATGCTGTCTGCCGGACTTCCGAATACATCTTCGGATTGGGCTCGACATATATCGGCTTCTCCTCTCCGGTGCAGTACAGGTGCACGCTTAAAGTTGAAATTATGAAGCTAGTTGCCAGATTAGGCTATTTGTTACCAAATGAACTATCTTTTTAACTTGCGGCGATATGAAAATTTACAGAAGTAGCAAGTAATAAACAACAACAACTACGAGTATATACAAAATTATTTACTAATTTATAAATAAATAATATTGACCAACTAAAGTGGACCATAGTTTTTACTGCCGACCCAATAGAATTTGTCACGAGCCGCCACTGCTTAAATGTGGCATCTCCCACGTTGTGTTTGGAAAATTTGCTCAGTTCTTACTTAAGAGCATGTTTAATTGTTAAATTATACAGTGTTCGTCCAGAGCCATCATCTCTCACTCTAACTATTGAACGCGTTATGTTAGTGTTTAAACTTGATCTTGCAAACAATGAAAACGGTTTTCTAAAATGAAGTGTAACGTGACCCCAGTTGCAATTTAAATTTTTTTGTATTGGTAGCTGCTGCCCTGCCGTCTTACATTTCGGGAAAATACAGCACCTGAATAGGTACCATATTAGGAAAGATATTAAGTGTGTTTTCCGTGGATTATAGGGCTTCTAATGCACTAGTCGGTTGAAATTCATAACACCACGCTTCGATTTTACAGCATTTTATTTAGAATTATTACTAATATTAACATTAACATTTATCTCAAGAATTATTCAAATTCCCTCGATGAGAAGATTTTGAAGGACTGGAAGGCCCCAAAAGTTCGCAAATATTAGGTAGGACCTGGATTTTTTCAGCAATTTTCATCTTAAATATAACTTATAATAGTGCCGCAAAATGGGTTTCTTCTAAATGACTGATAAATCGCCAGGTGTCTGGATTTCTTTCAATACTTCATAGACGTACGTACATTTTCGCGTACAAATATAGTCTCTTTTAACTTACAAACCATCGTAAAAGTAAAAAATGAAATTTGTCATTTTTTTTAAAATGTTATGAAGTAGATATATAAGTTTAAGCGAAAATATCACTTTCTCAGTCACGTCACACATTAAGAACTGTTATACGATGAAATAAAATAATGTAATAGACAACAATGCGAGATCTGATCAATCATTAGATTAATTTTTTTGGGCTTTGTCGTTCTCAGGAATTGTTCTTCGTCATGTTTCAAATTGTCAAAACATTTCCACTTGTAGGATAAATTGGTAATGGCGCAATTATCAGCTAGCACATCTTGCTATATTTCTTTCCGCAAAAGTAAAATATTTGGTACGCAGTGTGTAAAGGTTTGAACAAAATGAAGACGAACATATGTATACGATTTCGTTATTCCCTGTGAGTGGTTCAATGCATCTTACGTATAAGTAATAATAAATTCCGTTGCAGTTACTGTATGCAAAACCTGAACAACATACTTTTTGCACGGCAGTCCTTTCCTTGAGTCACTCAAGCGCAAAAGTAGCACTTTGCACATTGCTTGCATAAATAATAATTACTATTTCTGTTGAGCAATTCTCCTATGCTAGACTTTTTACACCAGAGCCAGATTAAAGATCGGACTGCATTGCGTTATTTGAGGAAATATATTAGAGCAAGTGAAAGCTAATTTAGTTGCCATTTTTATTCCGGAGGCTATCGGATATTTCATCGGACATGCATGTCTACAAAACGTTAAGTGAAACACCATAAACCACACAGCCTTACCTTTACATGCTTTTCCCGTAATGTTAGCAGGAAAATCACGTGAACCAAGAGCGTGCCCCAAAAGGCCGTAGCAGCAAGGCAAGCGGGTATCGTTTTGAGTTCCCTTTCGTTGTGCTGGTTAGCATAATTAGTTACACGAAACTACGGCCCATTAAGATACATTGACTTGGGCTAGCTGCTTACCACTTTCTGTCTGGAACACCTTTTGGGGTGTTAAATGTGCTAACACGCGTTTTTGTCCTGGGTAAAGTTTATAATACGAGTTTCACTTCCTCTGAAAGTAGTCCGCCTAGGCTTTGTGCATAAAGTTTGGTAAGGGATTTGTGAAAATGGCATTGCTTTTTGATTTGTTATTGTTTTTAAAAGTCGAGGTAACAAAACAAAAATGTGATAGGAGTTTCGTTGTCTACGTGCTGATTATTTGCCGATCACGATTTTCTTCAGCCAGGACCAAACAACAAAACAATTTTGTAGTACAGTATATAATAAAAAAAAGGTTCCAGAATACAAATAAATTTTGCTAAATACACGCTAATACTTGTAGTGACATAGTATTACCTTGGATTATATAGTAAAAATTCTTAATAGCTATAAAATAGTAATTTAAGTTAATTCATAATTGAGTTACACTTTTCTAATTAAACATCGCGAAGGTAATTAATTTTATCAATCGAAAATCTACTCCACTCTTTTTAAGCGCATTTTCCACCTCATTTATGAAAATGGCGCTATTGTCCGCACTTATTTCGTCTGTTTGATTACATTGTACTCTTTTTTACTTAAAATAAAATTAAATACATGATGACGATACAAGAAAAATGCGCTACTTTATTTCGCCGAAAGGCTTATTTAATTTTGTTAAAAGTTGTTTTATTTAGTTTAGTCTTGACAGCTCAATTTAGTCTTGTTCGAAATGCTATTTTTTTTTCAAATAAATACGGAAATAACAGAAATAATGTAAAATTTTTATCATCGAAATGTAAATAAAACCACTGAAATGTATTTCGTATGAAGGTGATATTCTAGGTGTACCTATTTTTGTTTCTTAAATTAACATTATGAGTTTGTTTATATATCGACCCTCGTCGTACTTCTTTCGAAGTGCTGGTTCACGCAATACTTTCCATGCGTTGTCGAGTTTCAAAAACTTTCCATTAGCTTTACGAGTTTTTAATATTTTCGTTTTAGTTCTTCCGTTGTTGCATCCTTATGGCATTGTAATATGCAAATCATCATCAGACATTCTAATAAATAACGATAAAGTTTATGGTTGATGGAAATAAAAACTTAGTAGATACTGTGTTGCGATAGAATATATATTTTAAACGTAAAACAAACGGCGTACAAGTACAACGCTTAAATTTAAGGTACAATCTTATTACGTATTTGTTTATGATTTAGTTATATCCGTTGCGAGTGTACACGACTTACCTACCTGGAAACACATTTTTGATTAGCAGAAAAACGATAAAATATTGTTTAGGAGTGCTAACTCTAATCGTTTGGTGTTAAAAGTCCTCAATTTTACTTGCTAGACTCAAATTAATCCGGTCACATAAGACAGCACGTTATCCTCAACTACTTGCTTAGATGCTAGTGAAATTAAAATTAGTTCTCATGAACTTTATTAATTTTAGCTACATCAATAATTAAGCTCTGATTTAATTCTATTTTTGTTTTATGTAGAATTGTATGGATTTTTTGTACTTGCTTCCTTATGAGGTACACAATTTTAAACAATAATATACTATATACATTTTAATGGCATCTGTCAGTTTTTCGCATTTATTCTTCATTTATTATTATGTTCCTACTTTTTCCAGACGTGCAGACCTTGGTGTTTATGAACTGAAGTGCCGATAAAAAAGGCAATTTTGAAAATGCCATTATTTGCCCAAATAATATACTTTCTGCCAGATTATGCGTCAGGAACAAGTTCTGTTGCATTTTGAACAAATCGTTTTTTTATTTAATTCAATGAAACGCAAAAATAACGAGAATATGCACACAATACCTAACAAATAATAAATTTCGTAAGACAAAATTCCCAGGTGACCGTATTTGTGGTACATCCGTAAGTTTGATGCGAACACGTCTATCTTGTTCAGAGAAGGTAGTTATCCTCGAATGAACATCTCAAAGATTAATCATTCAAAGTAATTTTATCTCACTGGACTCTTTTTTCGCTTTTTCGCAATCCCGACATTCTAATATTTACTATGCGTACAAGTTTTAAGTAGATTTTTCTTAACTTTAATGGTTCGTAAGTGTGTTGTGTCATTTTACCGAAGTGGTTAGGATAATAACAATGAAAATATGTCTGTTTTTAATACCGACAGGTAGGATGGAGGAATATCAGCGGATTGTTCGTAGAAAAGATAGAGACCTTACGTTGCGTGTACAAAACATTTAAAGAAGAAGATATATTAAGGAAGGTTCAAACAGAAATCTATTCGAAGAATCCCTATTTAAAAAAATATGTAACATGAAAAACCTGCCTATAACCCAGAAGATGCTTTTCACCAAGAAAACTTCACGTCTATAGACATCCTAATGGCTTCTTACTTGTTTACTACTTCATATTCGAAATCCATCCACCTAATAATATAAATGCCTTTACTCAATGTTAGTAAGATAGTATTGGTAGGTGGTAGCAGTAGTAATAGTAGTAGTCGGAGATACTTATCCAGAGCACACAGCTTTGCCACCACATTTTATTATGTTAAGAAGAATTTTTTAATTTCAGATTCGGGGTTTTGTTTGTTATTTGTTTAATAGTTCGCTGTAGCAAATAACTTTTTCAGAAACCTTTTGGAAACATACGCAAGCAGGAGCCGCTAACAGACAAAAAGTTTACCGGTGTATCTTTCGATGACTTTAAAAATATTTTCGGTAGCAGTCCTTCCAAGAGGCATACATTTCTAGATCAAATAAAAGATAAAATAATTTTTACGTTCAATTTTCAAAAAGGTGATATTAATTTATTACACTGCTCCAGACGACATTGATTCGAACATATTTTACTATTTAGCCCGATACATAATGACAAAAGAAGAACGTAGACATCAGCGAAACGTTTATTAAAAGTGACTGATCTAACTGTCAAAAACTGTAAAAAAGAAATAGTAATAAAAATTTTCATTCTTCGGTAATTCAGAAGAGATAATAGATGAAACCGTTCGGGAATGGAATACTTCTTTAAAATCCCAAGAGATTACAAAACAATGACGAGGCTCCGAATGAAGTGAGCTTAATGCAGCCGCCGAAAGGACAGAATCCAGAGGCTATCACGTACAGCTTAATAATTTGTGGCGTGTGCTCCACTGCTTAGATGCAATCTCTATTCATCTGAATGGCAGTCGTGTAACAGTTCAGCAGGCCAGTCTAAAATTAATATTTATGGAGCAGTAGCGGACTGGCAGCTAAACGGTTGCGTTCTGCATGATCCTGCTGGGGGCAACAGTTGTCAGGGTTTTGATTCGGTTACCCGTGTGTATTCACTCGTAATCTCGAAGCACGATTAAGATACTTCAATGCTAGCAAGCAAAAAAGAACCACTTTTGTTGTCAATGGTAAGCTCTGGGCAGAAATGATGTAAAACTTTTATTTTATAGTAAACAACTTTCGAGTCACTATTTGTTTAATCTAGAAGAATAACATTTTGTTACTGTTTATGCGCTGCACTAATAATATAAACAGGATTTAGTGTTTATCAATTAAGTTAAAAATATATGGCATTTTTCATATTGTGTTAGAATTGTAATTAGTTACCTATTCTGCAAATAAAGAAATAAATTACTACCAAATAAAGTAGTTTTGCTGTCTTTAATACATCATTAACAAATCTGTATATGTAAATAAGAGAATTTGTCATGCTTAAAACAAAACGACTATCGTTTCGAAAATGGTAAAAAGCGCTTATTTAAGATGTAAAGACCATTCTATTACAAAATAGCTGCAGAAAGCCCAAAAGTTTTGGATATCTAAAATACTGAATATGAAAGTCATATTTTAGTATATTTAAAGACATGAGCGTTTTTTCAAGAATTAATTCTAGATTAGACCATTGTGTATGCTCCATATTAATAAATCCAGATACTTTTTAACACTGCAAATCCAGACAAAACATTTTCACTTCTATACCAATCACCTTATACACGTACGTACCAATTTTTCCGAATGAATCATGTTGACGTCATTTTTAGTGATTACTGGTTAAGGGGATGATGAGTAACCACCCCACCACACGTAAGCTTTACAACTGGGTTTCTTTATAAATTCGTAACGCCATTCTGTATACCAGAAACTACCTTACATACAGGGTGTTTCAAAGTTCGATGTCATAAATTGGGGTGCATGTTCCTGAAGTGAAATTATGACAACAGAAAGTTTATATAAACTTGGGTCCGGAAATGCTTCGTTTTTAATATACAGGGTGTTGAAACAAAAAAAATCAAATTTTTTTATTTTTTGAGAAACCCGTTTACCAAACCAGTTTTTTAAGAATGTTCTAATGGACAATGGTAAATAATTTGGCATATAACATTTTTTCGTATATAAAGCAGAGGCAGCGTGGTGGCAGGGGCAGCGGGATTTTTTGGTTACAAATTTTTTTGTCAAGATTTAAAAATCCAATTACCATTTCTAGAAAGAGCAATAAAAGATGAGCAAAAAAGGTACTCTTATTTCATGTCGTTAAAATTAATTATTTTTGAGCAAATCAGGAAATTGTGTTTCACAAATCAGATCAATTCATGTGGATTATTAAACTGTGACTTTCCTTTCTGACGTAAACAAAACAATCACTCGTCAAGGTGTACCTGATAAAAGCGAATTTAATCTAAAAAAATCAGAAATATGCAAATTGTTGGAAAACTGTTAGTAATAAATACAGACAATATATCAAATTAAAGATCATTTAATTTTGCATCCCATAGTGTAAAAAAGTTGCACGTTCCATTTAAAAAATTGACTTATCGCAGCGCACGCGCAGTCTTCTAGGTGTCTTATTTTGTAAGATATTTAAAATGACAGAGAGGGCTGCAAACGACGATTTTTTGCTTTAGCGCTTACTTTCTCGAAAACTGTACATTTTAGAGGTATGGTATGTTATACAAAATGACCTTAGAATTCAACAAGGAATTCAAAAATGTAAAAATATACGGGGGGTTCTATTTAAAATAAGGAAGTTGGCGTTTCCGGTATAACCGGAAGTGATGCAGCATATAAACCTGGATCACTTTTATATTAAAGAGTTTTTCATATTTTTAATAGTTGTTAAGTTATGGAAGAGATACATTCACTTGGCCCACCCCGTATGTGAAAAAATGTTCTATGCCAAATTATTGGGCATTGTCCATTAGACCATTCTTCAAAAAACTGCAAAGTTTGGAAAAACGCTTTTCATAAAAAATATTTTTTTTACATTCAACATCCTGTATATCGAAAACGAAGCATTTCCGGACCCATGTTTATATAAACTTTTTGTCATAATTTTTAAAACAGCCTGTAGGTATATCAAGGACATGCTTACAAAGTTGATGAAGTTATTAATTTCATGTGGTCTATAAATGAAGTATTTAAAAAAAGCTTGAACAGTTTCAGGCGTTTAGGATTACATAAATTAATTACATTTAAATATAATAAAAAGTAGTTTATTGGTAGTTGTAATGGGTTGTTCATAAAAAAGCGGATCAAGTAAGCGGACGATTGTTTTTGACGTTGTGAACATATATCGCAGTGCTGGTGCAACAAACTGAACACTGAACTCTCACAATATGTAGATTGTCAAACGACTTTCATTTGCAATTTACGCTGATTGTGGTTACCATAAAGTATTCCGAGATTTGTAAACCTTTTTGCAGAATCAACGATGCCTATATTAATTACAGGTAACAGAAATAGCGACTTATTTTTGCTGTGCAATAAAGAAGTTCACCTATGTCACTCAGGCCAAACCTCAAGTGTCAAATTATGACAAAAAAATAAACTAATGTACACAACAGCAGATACGTGCGCGTTAGGAAGAAAAGTCATCGCTTATTTGGCCCGTTTTTTTACGAATGCCAGTTACAATAGTACATAATACAATAGTATTAGTGAAAAGTAAATTGATTGATAATTGGCACCTTTTTTATGTTTAATATTTGCAAAAAAAATTACTCAAAATATCCATTTTCCACCCTTTATATATTTTCTCACGTAGATAAGCCATTTGTCTATCGCAGCCTTCAGCTCTAAAGTCGCGATAAGACAGGGTAAATTCAGTTTCAATCGACCTTGTGTTGTTTTCGTTTTGTGAGCTGACGCTAAGTTTTGCTGGAAGACCTAATATTTGCCAACAAACATACTATCATTTATGAGCTCTACCGCTTTTTCTAAAACATCAATTTGGCCGTTCATTCCCTGTTCATAAAACCATCACTGAAGCTGAATTTCCTCTTTTCATCTGCATAATATTTTCATTAGGTTCTCTAAAGCTGGTAGCACATACTCTGTCGTTTTGGCTGTATAGATAATTTTTCCTCTGCTGTAAAAAATTGTCGTCCGAAAATTAGATTTTCCAATGTCCGCCGTTTGCTTATTGCCTAATAACCTCTTGACTCTTGCAACCTGGATTGGACAGACGGCGGTTGTCTACCGCTGACCAGTTGTTTGGTGGTATGCCCGAAGTTTAAAGCCCATTTTATAATGCGTGATATGTTCTGTGAGCGATCTTTATTTTCCTTGCCACGATATTTTTTTTTCAATGGGAATTTCTGCAATTTTTTTCAGCAACTGCTTTTACATCTTTTGAGGTCCCTTTTCCTTTTACTGCTACGTCGTATTTTTTGTTGCCCCATTTCATGGTCACTGCATAAAAGATATTTGCATTTCTTATAAACATGCTGTTTGACACTTAAAATTTAAACATTTGAAGATCAGAGACAGAGCTTGTGGCATCACCTCGTCCGTGATTTTTTCGCGGACTAAATTTTATGACCAAATTTATCACAATGATGATCAACTTCTTCATTTAAAACAAATACTTGACTTTGCTTGCTAATGCGGGTTGTTTTGTCAAGACAGCGCACAAATTTTTTGGTAGGTCAGTCTACAAATTTATAGCATGTATCTTCTACAGTAGAATTCTTATTATTCCAGAAATGCTTGGATTCCGTCCAGATTTACAACCAAGCAATTTGACAGAAGGGGGTCAAGCAATACAGGAAAGCAGGTGCATTGTTTTGAGCTGATCAAGGCCTCCTGTGATCATTCATTGAACATGGAAACTCCATTAAAAAATATCCAATTAAAGACGGACCTAAAAATATACGGCTAATACGTAATAGGTGTGCATAACTCTTAGGTTGCCCCCTCGACCTCACGAGCCAGCAACGTATAATTATATCATCAACAGCTCGGATGATAATGGCGAGACTTCTTGTGGCATTTTTAATTACATCGTCCGTAATAACACAGTCGAACCCTAATTATGCGTTTTGCAGATGAGCTTTCGCTTATATATTTCTGCAGCTTGTAAGCTGTCGTATTAAGAAATCGATTTGAGTTAAATTTTCCATCGCGAGAGACGTAACGGCGTTTGGAAATTCTCGAGTTTGGTTTGTGCAATATTTAAAGGTCATAAGTTTCAGATGCAATGAAATCCGGGATCCATATCGTTTTTTTCTTCGGTTGGGCATATATTTAAAAATCGTTACAATTAATTTAAATACATTTTTCTGCTTTTGCAAAGTGCTCTTTCGAAAATTTAGACAACATAATGTGGCGCTGTCAGTTAATATTTATTTATTTATTTACTAGTTGGTGCAGACCCGTCTTGCTCGGTCGGTTTGTTTTTCGTATTCCTATTAAACGACTGTAATGCAACTGTATACAGTTGTGGAAGATTTTATAAAGTTATAGAAATTGTATTAATTGTGAGATGACCTTCTCAAAACGTCGATTTTCAAAGTCTACATCGCGAAAACGTTTCGGCAATAAGGCTTACTTTGGAATTCTTCCGTGTGCTGATGTATTTTCCAGAATGTTCTATGAGGTTCTCGAAACGTTGATTTTCGACATCTCCACCAAGAGACAGTTACGGCAATGTAGTAGATTGGGAATTCTTTCCTTTTCTACTGAATGTTCTAGAAAATTCTATGAACTTCTGAAAACGTCGATTTTAAACGTCTCCATCACGAGACGGTAACAATTAACAATTAGGGCTTCTTCCATTTGCTAATTAATTATCCTTTTCGTCAGTTTTTTATTTTTTCCATCGCGAGATAAATCCGGCAAACTGCCCTACTTGAGGTTTCTCTCGTCTTCTGTTTTACTTCCAGAATATTCTGTTATTCTCGAAACGTCAAACATTCCACTTTGGATTTAGGTATTGCAGAGGGAAGTGAGCGTAAACAGGCACACAGAATAATACGCTTTTATTTATATATAGGTTTATTTATTTATTTAGACACAAGGCAACCTAACAGGAACAACACGCTCCCACTTGAAGAGTTGCACAAAATACAAACTCCCATGTGCAATTTCACAATTTGTAACTAAATATAAAAATAAGTCCGGAAAACCATCACTGATAATAACAAGGAAAGAATCAGCAAACAAAGATAATCAGAGAAAACAGGGAGAAGTCAGCGTAAAATGGTCAGATATATAACGAGTACTTACTGAATCAAAGAGTATACAAGCAGAGGAACAAAGATATTGGTCAAAAACCGAGACAGCAATATTGCAAAGATATCGATATGAGCAAAGTATCTATTGTACTTCGTATGATTTCGCACAACTATTACAATTATTAATAACAAATGATAAGAGGCTGGGAGTCCAGACCAGGAAATTATAGTCTAATCGTCTAATATACTACGCGCCTCAATGTCACTGATCTGGTATCCTTGAAGGATTTAGTTATTCTCATAACAAACCCCAAGGCCTCAAGAGATCTGCTAATCATATTGTCTATGTGGGCTTCAATGCTTAATTTGGATTCCCACCATCGCYAGAACACGGTCTCACTTTTTCAAGAGTAATATGTCGTTCTCAATTGGTTTGCTTGCTATGTAGTACTAAATTATTTAATATTTAAATTAGGACCATTAATTCGCAAAGAAAAATACTAAAAATGAGATAATGATAATGTTTACTTATACGTCACATATAAACAATAAAGAATTAACGCGATTAAACTTTGAATAGTTGTAGTTAATATGTATTTAATGAAGTATCTAATCAGATTCCGATGAAATAATCCGGCAGAAAACATCCATCACAAAACAGTTTCAACTGTAACTGTAAATGTAAAATGTTATTTTTTCTTCATGCTGCAAATGGGCTTTTAACGAAAACCGCGGATTGAGATTCATTAACATAAGAAGTAATCACACATATTCAATCTGACTGTTGTCTTATAAGAAGTGAGTAAGTTTTAGTTGATATGTTTTTTTATTAATAAATACAGTGCATCGATCCTAATAATTTCAAAGTCTACATTTTAAACAATCGTACCTTTTACAGTCAGTTTTATTACAACCGGACGACAGTAAACGTCCAGTAATTTCTAAACTCTATATCTATTTTAATAGCCTTCTTTCGGTATACATAATATCATCTGTTCGGGCAAGTTTTTATATTACGATAAATATGTATCTGAAGAGCCGTGATGGGAATTTGAAATGAATGAACCGAGGACGGTGGGACCTTCCCCTTGGGTGGTCCGTATAAATGATGAAAGCCAAAGGCATAACTTGCTACCCCTCTACACCATGAGCTTTACAATGTGGGAACATTGAATTCTATTAAGTGCATCATGAGTGATTACTGTCGAAAGGTATGCCTGTACAACATAATTCAGGAACCAATTTGAATTTATAAGAAATGGTGCTTGCGCTTCTGCTAATAATGCCTTAAATTACAATATTGATGTGACTAATAAAATAATAAGGAATAATAAGAAAAAACGACAGCTACGTCTTGATGACATGAATAATCTGTGATATGCGGAGTATAAGTCCATATAAAATTAAGAAAATTTAATTGTAATTGTATACTGGTAATTCTTTTAACCTAATTGGCTAAATTGACTGCCTTTCACCATGATCATTCAACTTTCCATGATTCTTAAGTTAAAATACTGAGCGGGGGCTTATTATTAAACAGTCACAATGTATTTATAGAAAAAAGGAAATCTCCGCTTTGTAGTAGAACGAGGAAATAAAGTAAACGCGTAACTCAGGAGAATATTATATAATCATTTGACAAAATAACGTTCCAAAATAGCTCCATAACTTGTTTTACTTATTAGATTAAGCTGCGTTTCTAGCGAACATTTTCAGAATATTGCGTTTTAAAATACAGAGTGTCCCTGTATTAAAAGAAAACAAAAGTTTTAAAATAAAATCAATCCGATTTAGTTTAATTTTTTGGTTCTATGCTAAATTTCGAATCGCTTTTGTACAGGTTGTCTGTTGATCTGTCATCAATTTTGATTTATGGCGTTTTTTCGACAAAATTTTGAAGTCCGTACCTTCCAAATCCTTGCAGACAAGTAATAAAAGCAATTAGCGCCGGCGACGGTTGACATCCGAATGTTTGCTACATCTCTTATGTCTAACAACCTGCTCAGTCGCATATGCGATTTTAAACAGGGCAAATTAAACAGTTCAAAACCCCATTTTTTTCAAATAGCATCCCTATTTATTATTGCATTATCAAGAGCTTTTTTGACAAGCTTTCCATCAATATAAGGTTTGTATAGTTCAACGCAAAGCTCCAGGTTGCTATCCTAAGATAACTAAATTTCGAGAACCCTTTCTCTCGTTGCCATATTCTTAATGTTAATTTGTACTTTATTAATTCGGCACCTAGTCCATTTTCACAAGGTCTTTTATTGTTCTTTAGCGGACTTATTATTTCCTCCACATCATGTTTTGTTTGGCCCTGTTCCTTATATTCTTCCTCATCATCTTCATCAGTGTTACCTTTGTTTATTAATTCATTTCCGATTAAATTTCATATCTTTACAAAACAGAATACCTTTTGTATACTCACAATTGCTTTTCCGTAATCCCTGATATAGGCTTCTCAAATTTTCTCTCTTATACGTATCCTTAAAACCTATCAGTTTATTTTCTTGTCTTTTTTTTGTCTTCCTACAAATGTATTTACTTTTAGCTTTCTCTTCCCTAATAGTCTTTGTATCCTGTCCAGAATTTGTTTTTGTTTGGATCTTTTTCTTTGTCTACTTTTATTGCATTATTTGTTGAAGCATCTCTATTTCTTGTATTCCTTTTTATTTCATAAAACTTGTTTCGTTGTTTTCTTAGTTTTGTTTTCCAAGTCTTTCCAATTATCGTTTGCTTCCTACAGTTACTTGTCCATCCTTTAACTTTTTCTTGATAAATTTTTCGTACGTCATCAATACTGTTTTAATAGTCAGCATTCAACATTTCTATAGCTCCCTTTACTTTTTGGTTGTCTTTTACTTTTTCCATGTAACTTGTTCTAGAAAATTTGATGGATACTGGAGAACCCCCAAGTGTGGCACAATTCCGAAACTGTCTCGCGACAGAAAATTTATTTTTGCGGAAAGTGGGACTTTGATGTTTCAAGAAATGTCATTAAATATTCTGGAAGATTCAATTGAAAGACGAGAAGCCTTAAGCGTGGCACATTGCTAAAAATATCGCGATGGAAAAATCGAAAATCGACGATTCGAGAAGCTCATTGAATTTTCTGACAAATTCATCACCAGACGAAAGAACCCCTCGCAGTGAATATGTATGAAAACCGACGTTTCGATATGACATTGAACATTCTAAAACATTAAATAGAAGACGTAAGGACTCCCAAGTGTGACACATTGCCGTAACCGTCTCAAGGTGGATATGTCGAAAACCTACGTTTCTGTAAAATTCATTAGCAGACGAAAGAAACCTTAAGCGTTGAACATTGCCTTAATCATCTTTCTGTGAAGATGTCGAAAATTGACGTTTCTAGAATATCATGGAACATTCTAGAACATTCAATAGATGACGAAGTATGGCAGATTGCCGAAACCATCTTGTGACTACACTGACATACTGACCCAGCAAAGCGGGTGTACACAAGCTAGTCTGAGAGTATCGAGTCAATAGCATGCGAGCATTAACGCATTAACGCCATACTTTTTTCTATAAGCATCAGACGTGTTGCATTAATAGTACGCGTGTGTCAAAGATACAGCCCACCCACAATTGGTTTTTTTTATTGATATAGACGTTATCAAGAAGTTATCCTTCTCCTCCTCCTTATCCTCTGTAGGTGCGTGTACATATATTCAAAATACTAATACTCCTATCTGACACTTTTTATACTGTATGACATTTATTAACCGATATAAATACGGCACTCATTTTTCAGATTTTGTGTTGATGATTTTAAGGCAGATTCTCAAATTGAGACTGCCAATCACTTGCATCAGCAGCATCATCAAATTTAATGATCGTACATTATATTAATGTTGGCTTACTACTACAACAATGATATCTTAAAGAACGTATGCAATCAGTCCCTGTCACAAAAATACCTCTTCTGTTTTTTGCATATTACCGCAGCTTTATTTTAACCATGAAGCCTCATCGGAATCGGCCTCTGCAACCTGTCGCTCATCGAGATGAACAGCGACTTTTATTTCTGGATCCGATTGTAATGGATAGTAGTTGTTTCAATATTTGCCTTTCTCCCGCTCAGTATAATTGCGCCCCGCTTCAGGAAGGATAATGCTGAATCATCGTTTAATTCTCCATGCCAATTAAACCACGCAATTAAACAAATATTCCACTCATCTCGTTGTGGAATCACGTTTAGAACAACAAATTGCCATAATTACTTATTTTGTTGCTGCCATTGCAAGGGAACGGGTATGAGAAGTATTTTTAATTGGACGTGATTGAAGATCGCTGCAAGGAAAAGTTGTGTACACGTAGTAATTATGACAGGTGGTTGCGATTAAAAGCAACCTGCATTCATTAGCAAGTACAAATTAGTTGAAAGAATTTTCTTCACATCTATCAGGAATCGCAGTTTCATTGCCAGTTATTTCCTTTTTTTGTTCATTGTATCCTAAGCTAACAAACACTTAAATATTTTACTTCTAATGCTTACCTATTCCTATAGAATCAGGAAGAAATAGACCTGTCTAATAAATTATTAACAAAAGCTAAATGGTTGTAATTGTGTTCCGGATGGAGTGAGTAAATATTTTCTTTAAGCGTAATGGTGGTAACATAAATTTCACATGATACCACACATGTATGCTCGACTCTTACCATACAAGAAATTTAAAAACTAAAGTCGCAAGTTCAAATTTTGCCACTTTCGATGATACTTTTATATCTTTAGTGATTACTTCGATACGCAATTTAGGAAAGCAACAGCGACGTTATTGAGTTTTGTGGATTCCGAGGCCAGAGCGGTTTTTTTCTTCCTTACAATGTGCTTGGGTATGCAACAAATCAGTCACTGAAAGTTTGAGTTTCACGTATTAGACAAAAATAATACCCTCTTAATTAGATTATCTTGTTATATATACCCATATAATTATTTTTATATTCACTTCATTTCGTGGCCTATAGTAGGTATGTTAAACATAAAGAAGCTATCAGCATTAAAAACTATACGCATCTTCACATTTCATACAATTAACTTTACGATATTATTACTTTCAACCAATAAATAAAAAATTTCTGCAGTTTCGGTCAAATTTAAACAGATTCTTAATTCATCATAAAACAAGATGACCTCAAATTACTGCATCAGTTCCTAAAAACGCTAAAATTACGAGATATAGGGGTGGTTGAATGGGAAAATCTTGTCGTCTTGCGGAATAACGATAGTTTTTCTTTTATTTCAAAACGGCAGTTCATCCTAGGAGGAAACAAGTGAATCCAATTTTTTTGTTAAACTTTGAAAGTTAATTAACAAGATATGTTACGAATCCTATATTAAAGAGAAAATATAGCCCTGCCAGCATTACTGCAAAGCGGTACTACGGTTATCCCATCTATCTCATTCAGCTATGGCATGGCTTGCACAACCATAGCAGTCATTTAGCAGCTACCATGTGAGAGTCACAGATAAATGATACCGTAAGAACTATTTGTGACATAAACGCAAAGCCATTTACACCGATTTACAAAGCACTGATTTGGCTATGTTCCATCTGCTCGTTGAGACAACGCTAACGTTATGGAAATAAATGGCGGCGATCGGTGCATTTCGGTCGGTAGATCAAACGCATATTAACGCTGCATACGCAAGTAACACCAATAAAGCAAAACCATATATCTGCCGCTGGTACAGAAGCGCAATATCCAATTAAAATTCTTGAGATAGACGAGTGGGCTGAAAACAGAGGCAGACCTTGATGAGATGCAAATAGTGCGCCGGTACGAAACCTCTTCTTCTTTTTACCACCTTTTATTAACATTAATAAGCGGGCTTCTCGAGCGGGATGCGCTTTTGAATGCATTGTCTCCCTGCTTGTGGTTTCTGGAACAGGTTCGTATGCAGAACGCGTCTCAAGTCTCTTAAAAGTTGCGGCATATCTTGATTTTTGGAAAAACATAATTTTTAAAAGGAGGTCATTCTAGCTTAACACGTGCAAGACTTGGGGCAAGCAGATATATTTTAAGACTGAAACACCCATAACTTTAAAATATATTGTCCGATTGCAATTTTATAAGCTAGAACGGTTAGGTGATAAAAAAGGTTTTGAATAACGACGTGTAACTTGAACTTCTTGTTATTCAACATTTTGGAGTTGGTAGTGACTGGCGTCATCTTGAATTTTGAGACAAGCACATCATCTACAAGAGGAAGTCATTTCTCAAATATTGTTGTATTAACATGGGGGGAGGCATTACCGATTTTGAACAAGTGATCGCATTACCAGACAACCGGCTGTCTGCACTTACAACGTTTTCACGTGCAAAACTTCTTACATTTAACGTGCGTTTTTTCATTTTTCTGGCGGAATTCGCCACTCGCCACTCAACGCTGGTAGCGTTGTGGCTTATGGCGTTGTCTTGTATGCCGAGGGACCCAGGTAGGCTCGAATTCAAGTTCCAGCTTATTGGTCTTTCCTTTTATTTTATTGGAAATACTTTGCAGCCTCAAATATACTAGTAGCATAGTCGCTAGCCAAGAGAATGTTTCTTGATAGCCGGATAAAATATGAAAAAAGGAATAAGTGGGTGGTACAAGCCAAAGAAAAGCTGCAAGCCCCTACGGATAACTCCACTAAGGGTATCGAAAAACCGATTTGGTAGCGTCCCTATTTTTGCGAGCGAATTCATTCACTCCTTCTAGATAGGTAGATTCCCATGACGGGTGCCTGAATTTCGGACAAACTAAACTACATTGGGTCAGTTTCTCTTCCCTATTTTAAGCTAAAACCAACTTTGTATTTAAAATCGAAAGGTACTGACGTGGTTACAGGGTTCATTTTAACTATCTACTTTACCAAAGAGAAGAGAAACCGGCCCATTGTGATAAATTTGTTGTTTACTGAGTAAATTTTAGGTTTTATTTTCATTGCCAAGTATAATAAAACTCCAAGTCCAACAATTCGGTTTAATGTCATCAGTATAAAAAGTATAAAATTGCCGTATAATGACAATACATACGTAACGTAACATAACAATTAAGAAACTTATGTAGGTACTACCACAGGTTTATTTATTTGTCATGACTAACTTTAAGGAACCCTAAATTTCGTCTAATCGAATGTTAAACAACGAATTTAGCAAAATTCAAACGAAAATACCTAAGTCCAGGGACTTAAAAGATACATAAAAATTGCGTAACAAAACGTTCTTATTATGAAAAATGGGGTGCCTGACCTATTCCGTGTTGTAACTTGCTAAAGGACAATTAAAGCTTAGTAAAATAGGCTCTATTTTGAGTGTACGCCTCTCGTTCCGGGTAATACACTAAACTGGCCCAACTGCCTAAATAAATGGTACCACTCCTTTACTGATATAATCCATTACTAAATCGTTAAGACTTAATTCCCAATTAAGATAATTTGAACGCAGCCACTACAGTTATATAGTTTACTCAAGCTCAAGTAATAGCGGAATGTATTCATATTATTTACATTTTTGATATGAATGAGAACATTTTTTGCAACATTTAATGATTCAGTTCGCTGTACTCCATGAAATATTTTATATAAATAAATTAAAATYACTTGGCTCTTTTATTTTGTGCTTCGTGTTTCGTAACGTGTTTAAAGCTTTATAATAACCAAATAAAAAAGTGATTAAAAGAAATAACACATTGAAAAGACTTTGCTACCTATACTGAAATGAGTAAGTATAGCTTAGAAAAGGTTAGCGATTACTAACCATTCTGTTACACAGCCTTCGTCCCTACGCCGCAATTTTTATTTTTTGTTCCTGAGTGTTCGGCTGGTGGAAGCAGCTCTGATCACACATCTTACAACTCGAGGTGTGTTATTAGTAATAATACGTTTCGGGACTTGGACGCTTTAAGCTGCCCAAGCCTGTAATTTAATTCATATTAATCACAAAGTTAAGTTGATGGTTGCAGTAATTAGATGGTTTTCCGGTAAGCTATTAGACATTTCGGATTAATCACCGTGTAATTTAGTGGTAACGTTATAAATAGGATGTCTTGGATAAGACACGAGCGGCTAGCATGGGTGCAACCTAATATTTTAGAGAAACTTAGAAATAAAAACCGGGTTACATACATTTGTGAAATATATGTGAATGATGGAGAACCTCATAAAACAAAACATATTCTGGATGTGATAGAACGTCGTTTAACTGATTTTGAAACGAAATTTAATGTAAACAACATTTAACTTGACGAAGTTTACGAAAAACCGTTGTTGACTTAAAACATTTGCATATCCAAGTCCATAAATGGCCTTGTATGGCTCTATTCTGAAAAGATGGCTATCGACAAATAAAATTATTGCATCTGGTGTTCAAATGGGTTCAATAACTGCATATCTATAAATCTGACCCTAATACTTGTGCAACATCTGTTTATGCAAGAGCATTCATGCAAAATACAGAACGATAATTTCCCCATTATGCAATGGTCAAAACAAAAAATTCACCTCCATCGGAAATTGTAAGATGCAAGCCTTAAAAACATGCTCTACGAGAATGGGGCGGGTACAGAAAGCTAAGCAGTTTTGATGATTACACAGTGTGTCCCAAAATAACCTGTACAAGCGTTTTTAACCATAGATAGGTATCTTTATTATAAGGATAAATTAAATTAAATTGACAATTAATCACAATGATACTAATTTTTGGGATTATAGTTATTTATGATATGAGTGTCAAATTAAAAGTGATGTTTTATTTTGTGAGTGAAAATGTTTGTGAAATGAGTGGAGCGTAAAAGAGCGAATTGAACAATCTTATACGAGAAAAATAACTTATTTATACAACTTCCTTTTTTGAATAATAAAATAGTTAAATTTAGAATGACCCTTACGTCAAAGTGCATTTTACGCTTACTTTCATGAAAATTGGTAATGTTGTTATGGTTACTAATCAATGTTTGTTTACAAATTGAAAAACTCATTGAAAGGGAGGTTTTGTCTTGTGTGTTCTTGACTGTGTTAAGCTGATTGTTCCATTGAATATTGAAAAGTTTGCATTGGATGCGTTGAACTGGATTCTTTGGAACAGGTGCAACTTGAGCTTGAGCTCCTTTCTGAAAATTCAATGCTGGAGGACTTGCCTATGCCAGTTTTATAACAGATCGTTGTCAGACCTCTCACGAATAAAATCAAAATTGCACTAAGTCTATTTCTTCACATTTTAAATACCTTCATTAATCAAGCAATATGAAAACTAAATTGGCGTATATAGTACAAAAGAGAATGATTATTATGATAGGGTGTGAGTTTTCCTCGCTACAACGCTTCAAATTTTCACGCTTTATTTGGGGATACTGGCATTAAGCATGGAGCGATAGAAGATTAATGAAATCAACGTGTATCTGATAAACACTGACTCTTCTTGAGGGCATTTTAACCGTAAATTGAGGTATTTTCAGCAGCGAAGCCTACATTGGCATCAGGTATTATTTCCGAGAATTTATTGTTAATTCTGTACAAATTTATGTATGCATCATCACATATTTTAATGTTTTAGAGTCATATTCTGTGGCTGCTGTATACTTTAGTAACACAATTTTTGAAATACGCAAAAAGCTTTAATTGTATGATATTCTTATTGCATTGTGGGTAACCCGTCTAGTAAACATTAATATGAACATTATGCATATTTGCTGAGGAGATTGGATCCTTATATATATTGCTTGATTGATCATGCTCCATAATCATTGTCCCCAAAAGGTGCCACATTTTTTTTCTGTTATGGCATAAACAGCTTTAAACACTTTATGTTTTGTGTATCCATCCGCAATTCATGGGCCATTAGGGCTAAGATATTAGTATCTTTGCTATCACCTACCCATTTGGTGTCGCAGCCCTCTCTTTTGGTGATGAAATGTGTAATATAATTTTTGCATCCTATTCTTTCTTAATCGCTTAGCGATAAATTCTTCATAAATTTTGGATTTTCCATTGGGAAGTTTATACATATCCAACAAGAAATAGCTTCTTCTCCATATTGTCATCTTGAATAATACGTATGATCGAACGTAAAACTGAACTTGTAACATTCCGTGGAACTATTTATATTATATTATGGTTTCCGATTGCTGCGTCTTTTAATCCGGCAAATTGAAATTCTAAAAGGAATGCAACTAACTGCTTGCAAGTACATCAATATATACCAATATATTTTTAGATATGTTAATTATTGCCTGACTACTCAAATAATTTTTAATACTGTTATAAATATCGATTGCATTGCAGGCAAGTGACTTTATGAATAGGTTGTACGAAATCATGGCGTTGACAAACATCAATCATGAAATAGATTACCGTTGTGGAAAGATCGGCGATGTAAAATAGTTTTTCTTAAAATCGAAAGATTGTGTTTTGTTGTGCTATATGTTACAGCGTGAACTGATAGAGTCCTCAAATACTGCAAACGGGAATTAAGTTTCAACCGTAACAAAAATAACAATTAACAGGTAATGGCAGTGTTTCACACAGTTTATTCTCAGCTCGATTACGATTTATGCTATGATTTTAGTATAATAATCCAAAACGCACGTAATATTGTCTTAAGCAAGGAGAGAGACTATTTTTAAATGAAACGACGCACAGCAGTTTTTTTAAATTTAAAGACAGTTAGAACGTTTTTAATTTTTATTGCTTTACTTTTTACGGGAGGTACGTTAATGCTATTATTGCAACTTTATATCCGCACAAAATAACAGGCGATGATTTCATTAGACATTTCATATAAAGTTTATTTATCAATCATTAAGCTTCAAAATAATACTGCTTTAATCAAAACAAACAAAACAAGGTTTAACGTCTAATAAAAGAAGCTATAGAAATTTGTAGGAATACTAATAATTTTAATAGGGATTGTGGAAATTATGAGTTAGGTGACATTTGGAAGGCTATTTTGTAGTTATCTTTTATCAAGTAGTTCGTGTATATCTGGTAGGTAGGTAGTTCCTTTTTCATCGTTAGGTTCCTTTTTTATCAGGTTGGCACGTTGTTTCTATGACGTCTCGCATCCTTGGTGATTTGTTTATTTACTTTCAAAATTTTGTTTGAACTTGTGCCAGGCAAATTTTGAGGTTCTTCGTCTTTGACAAAGATTACAGGTGTAATCGAAATGTCAGACTATTAACTTTTTGTCAGTGTTTTCAATAGACAGCGATCTATCCGACAAAATATTATCTTATTATATTATGGACGCTGAAAGCATTCACCCTCGTTTACCTACATCTGTAAGTTAGTATGAACTTCAAATAGTACTTAACAATTGCTTGGTTTAGAATAATTGCGAGTATGTAGTTTGTTGGAATATTTACTTTCTTAATTCTTATATGACTTTAATGCACACATGTTTAATTGTATTTCTAATATTTGTATCTCAAGTTATTATTTTCCGTTCCATCTGCTGATTTTGACAATTAGGGCCCGGTTTTCTAACCATTATGAAGTTATCCACTCAGAAATGTTGTTTTATTTGGACAAGGTAATTATTAGCAACCCCACATTCCATTTTTGAATGAAGACAAAGTATACCCAAGAGGCATGATGTCAATGCCCCCCAATAATCATGTCAGCCTCTTACAAGGGAATTGAATGCCGAAACAACAGCCCATATCATTTTTAATACCTGATATGATTGACGTTTCGATGCGTTTTGTTCCTTTCAGCAGCACAAAAGGGAATAAAAAGAGACCCATACAAAGACCTTCCTGCAAATATTAACGATTAGCCGCGGCGTAATTTCGTACGGCTAGGAGCATTTGTTTTTCTTTGATGTCGCTGGCTGTTGGCCAAACGAAAAATTTCGTTAAGTGCACGACCAAGTTAACGAGAAGTAAATAGAGAAATGGGGAAGTTATGATTTTGGAATTTGCCGCCGTCGGGATGTTTAACAGGGGAGATGATTAGCGACAACGTCGAGTATAAGAATAGCTCTGTAATTATCGGAGCTAATTAGGGATTTGCTACAACCTATTTAAAATTAGAAACCGTTACTAGTCTTAGAATGAATGTCTACCGAATTATATTTAAAATAATACAAAAAATAACCAGTTTAAAGAATTTAATTTGCAATGTGGACCATTTTCTGAAAATTGATGGGGCTATGTCTTCACCATTTTGATACATACTTGCAGAGATAAAAAATGTGTGGGGAAGGGGTATCTACAGCTCGTATTAAAACATAATAATTCAAACCACTATAAACATAATTTGTTTAGGATCCAAAAATCTAAAAAAAATCTTTTTTATTTTGTTAAAGAATAATGTACAGGAAATACAGCACTTTGCAAGACAGTTTACACGTGGAGATTCAAATCCTTGTTGGCGTCACTGTCATCAATAAAAGATTTGTATTTCCGCATAAGGAAAATATGTATTAATGTTTTCTTCCGCTTATTCGATCTACCGGGAATTTTCCTTTTTATCAGTCGTGTTACTTATTATTTGAAGAAGCCTCCCACATTTGAGGTTTCCAATCTGAACAAATAATATAAATTCTAAATTAAGTTAACAGCATACATAACCTAAATTTAGACGAATCGCTTCTTTAACCTATAATGTTTGTTCGTGTTTCAGACGCATCTCTCTTTCAGAATTATGTAATCTCTTTTTTGAAATGATATGAACACACTGTTATGTTTTTCGTGCTGCACACTACGTATTTGTTCTAAATAGTCCTTTTTTCGGATCTCGGACATTTTGCAGATTACCTAGTCAATGTGAGATGCAGGCAGATATAGCTCACAGAAGTTAGTAATGCCTGCATTTTGCACATATTTAAAATCCCTGTCATTTTGCAAATTACCTAAAGTTCAAGTCATTTTGCGTACTTTTTGTCGGGAATCCGTCCGTTTGCAAGTTTTCTAAATGTGTAGATTGCTGTATTTCTTAGATACATTGCTGGTAGCATTATACGTAGGTAAACCACCTTTAAAACAGACCTGAAACTAATAAGACCCGAAGTCGACTTCATAAACTACCGGTTCTGTCTGAGCTATCGCTATCTAATCCAAACCTACCTGCATTACGCGCCACTGTTATGGCTACATAAAAAGTTTTATCACAAAACACTCTAATCGTCTAATCTCGCCCAAACGGCTATTACCGGCGGAAATAAAACTTGGATATAACAACATAAAAATGTTTAGTAGCGGTCCGGTATAAAATTAATGGCCTTCGTTACGCAACAAAATTGTTTGCAGATCATCTGGGAAATAGCGCCGCGTGCCTTTAGGATGCCACTGTGAGCAGTGTTGTCAGATAGACTCGAGAAAGAGGCATTGGGTGCAGCTAGATAATAACGAGATCGGGTGTCCCAGCGGATAAAATTAATAGCATACTTCATCAAGTTATTAATGTTTGAAAAAGGTATTAAGAAAAGAGATTTTATGTTAAATGCGAGGGTCATTCAGTAAATATCGAGATAGATTGTTGTAGCTAAAAACAGTTTATTTAATCACTACAAAACTTTTGGGACGTCAAGCTCGTATCTTATGATCAGCTGTTCAAGACTATTTTATAAACATAATCTCCAAGAAGTTAGTTTTGGTATTTTGGTGGTGTAGTGGGTAGTATGTTTGCCTCTAGACTCTGAGGTTGTGGGTTCGAGTCCCGCCTAGGACACGAGTGTTTATGTATGTCCCTTTATACATATATGTTATGTAATTTATCAATAAATAATAGAAATAATGAGATAGGCTAATTGCCAAACAGACAGGGCCAATAATATTTTAAAAAAAACATAACCTCCAAAAGGTTGATTGACGGTGGCGAGTCCGCTCGAATGTTGCACCGCAGAAGAGCTACGTGCAGTGATTAGATTTTTAATCAGATGTTGTCAAAGGCAGTGAAATTTACGGAATAATGTTAACAGTGTTTTGAAATATTAGTTTCAACCATTCGAACTTTTAATCAAGCGGTCATGAAAATGTCTCCGATGAGCAAATGGACTACCTGTCAAAGTAAAATTCTGATGAATTGGTTAAGGTTTTCGCGGCCAGGTGATGAACAGGTATCCTGATTCGGGTCTAAAGGCCGTCACGGGTTGGAATTGCTTCCTGACGTTTCGCTAACACGAGTGGCAAGCTTCTTCAGAGGTCCTTCCATCTCCAGTGCTGGACGTAGACTGACGAGTTCTCCTGCGCAAGTTTTATTTATATCGGTCGGTCGCGGGCGAGCCTTGTTCCGCTTCCGTTGACGTCGGATGTCGATCGGTACGGTTCGGGCGTTCCTGTGAGTCGAGTTCAAGATCCGGTTGAGCCTGAGGGTCTCCTCCTTTCTATTGAAATTATCAGGATGTTTGTGGATCTCGATGGTTTCCCTGGTCAGTCTGCTGTGATAGCCTGATGCTAGCAACTTACAGTTCCGTTGTTCAATGCAAGCTCGCCTACAGCAAAATTCTCAGTTCATCCTAACCGGCAGTCTGCTTTATGCTCCTTGAGTCTCGTTCCCATTTATATCTTGGTAGTTCCAATGTAGACCTACCGCAAGAATATGGTATGCGGTAGAGTCCTGCTGCTCAAAGTGTGTCTGTCCTGTCCTTCGCTGATCTAATGGTCTGCTGGATCTTCTTCGAAGGCCTGAAGATTGTTCTGATGTCGTGCCTCCTCAGAACTTTGCTAATCCCGTCCGTGACTCTAGCAACTTACGGAAGATAAGCCTGAGAGGTGGTAGGTCGTTGTTCGATTTCCCTTGATGATCTCAAGCCCATTGACTTCTTGATCTCCTTCTTGCTGCAGCCGTTTGCCTCGAACGCAGTTCTCAGGTGTTCAAGTTTCGTGAACCGGAGAACCTACAAGCTGGTCTGCTATACCAAGATGGCAGCGCGAAAATAAATTCAAGCACCTTTTTCACACCGATGACGAGACTTGCTTGATGCGATTACCGCCGCCGCGGCGTCACTCCTTTCGCTGTCGTCCACTGTTTATATAAGCTGAGCGATAATAATCAGAATTTTAGAGCGAATGGAGATGACAACTGGAAGCTATTTGTTGTAGGCATAATATGCTCTGCTACCCGTGCGAAGCTGGGGTCGGTCGCTAGTGTAAAATATTGTGGATTGATGAAACATGATACTAAATAGTGGAGTCACGTGCAGGTTTAGCACATTTTAAGAAGAAACAGAGTATGTAGATAATCTGTTTTGAAGCTACTTAATTATAGGTGACATGATTTATATGCTAAATGCGGTGAAGTCAGCGGACATTGGGAGTCAACGCCTAGCACTACTGGATTCACAGATAGAAGCAAGCGATATTGGTCTACGTTTCAATAAAAAAATCACCACATTTGCAACGTCGACAGTGGATCCTCGCCGTCCTGTTTTAATGGGACATAAAGTACATCGTGCTTCTGTGGCGAACGGTTTCTAATGGTACAGAAGACGAGCCATTAAATTTCGAATCTAAGTCTAACTCGTAATATTCGGCAGTAMAAGTGGATGTTGCCGCGCTTCGTAAAAGCCCTTCGCCCGCTTTTATGCCTCTAAAGTTTATTTTCCCCATAAATGGAGGTATACGCTTAATAGATTCTGAGCATGGGGTATTACGAGTAAGTGCGAGGTCTTTGAATCATGAAACGGCTTTTCGAACAAAGCTTGTTACAAGTGAACTTGCAAAGCTTCGCTTGTCGGCTACGTCATGTCTTGTTAGTTTCGGAGAGCAAGGATTAGCCAAAAAGATGAACTTCACTCATTTTACCTTCCGGCAATTCATTGTTTATAAGGAAACTTATGCTTTAGGGACAATGCGAAACCTACTTGTAACTTCCGGTGCTGTTTTGTAAATCTGAGCGAATTACCATCATAAGATGGAATATTCCATCAAAATTATCAAATTTAAGAACGCTTTCAATTTACTGTGTATAAGTTCACGAGAAAAGTGTTGAAATACAAATATCTGAAAAATTGCACCATAAAGACAGAATAACTGTTCATTAGATATTAGAATATAGTTCCTTTTTGAAGTGTCTGATCCAAAGTGAGATATGCCTTGACATAAAACGCATTCAAAGTGAAGGTACATTAAATAATTTTCAGAACAAATGGGAAGGTCAACACAATTTAGGGATAGATCCAGAACAGATTTAAAGTTAGAAACTCTACTAACTTACGTACGTAAATTTCTTTTCTTTAGAAAAGTAAATTTCACAGTAATTCTATTTATTAAATTAATTTTAAGGCGAACCTTATAATACAATATAATTATTTTATTTGTGGAAGAGGGTAAGACCTCCAAGAGTAGTTCATACTGTCTTAGAATATAGAATATAAATAATAAAAATACTGCGAAGGGTAAACTGATGCCGGCTGCTCTGTATGCAGCGTATTGTTTAAGGCAACATAAAGGAAATAAAAATTTGTGAAAGTTTCAGCCTCTCTTAACATTTATTCTGCCAATCATCCAAATCATACGTACATCGAGTGGTTCTCCTACAAATCCACATCTGGTGTTTTACAAAAAGTTCTATAAGAAACAGCGCCTTGCTGTCAATCCTACATTTATACGTACAAACAACTACACCTCTCTTACATATTGTTTGATTAAACTTCGTAAACTAGAGGGCAAACATCCAATGAACTAGTAACTTTTAGACCAATTCATCATTAAAGCATTAAATACTATCCAGTCGGGATAATATGCACCGCCTATAAGAAAAATGTCTTCACAACACAATCACTTTCTGCATACCACAGAGAATCATTTTTTCATCCCTTGTGATATCAGTTTCCAAACAGGTTTCAAACAAAGTTAAAAAGAAAAATTTAGCACTAACCTTGTTCATGTCTAAATGGTTGTAGAGGATGCGGTGAACACTTTTACCTCTCTTCCTATTCTAATCAGACATTTTCCATTCAACCGGCTTTTCATGGTTTGAGCAGATAGACCTCGCGAGTTTTCTCCTGCTTCTGGGTCTTTGGCCTTTTTCTTTTTCTTGGAATTTAGATATCTTGTCAGAAAGAAAACATTTTATTTCTGGGATAGGATTTGTTTTGATTATCACTGCGATAAGATTTCGGATATTGGGGTAATGCTTAATCTTCGGTACGTGCATTCCCTGAATGTGTCAAAATTCCACCACGGCTTATCTTTAGGATTTGAGGTTTAACAAAACCTTACGGATAAACTGTCTGGACTTAGGCCCGGTATTCTAGTGGAGGTTTAAACCTAAGTTGTCAAGATAAACTGGTTTACTGGTAGCGCAAAGTATTTCAGTACTCTGTTACCAGTTAAACCGGGTAAAATTCCTCCGCAAGTTAAATCAACCCGTCGATGAGGGTTCAACCTTATTTTAGGATTACGCGTGCGCACTGCGCGTTGACGCGCGGCACTTAGAATTTTCGTTTATTACCTGTATAAACATCGCAATTGCTTTTCGTTTCGATTTGTGTTGCTAAGCTATGGTTTGGTCTTTCTCTTGTATATGTTATTATTATTTTTGTGCCATTCGCAAAAAACTTCCTTAACAATGGAGAAGACAAAAGCGTTTTCTCTATAACGTTTCAAAACAAAAGAAAATGAGTTAGTTGGTGGAACTAGATCAAACCAAGTAGAACGTATTACAGAACAGAGTCTGGAGTTTTTAGTAATAAACAAAAAAGAATTGACAGGAGTGGCTCCGGCGAAAAAATTTAAAGCCCAAACCGGTAATTTTCCCAGAACAACCAGCTGAAATCCCTTTTGTAAATTGCGGTTGATGCCTCGGCACTCTTCTTTGTTGAACTAAGCGAGCGATATCTACTGATACATAAACATACTGTGAGCATTACAACGCAGGCGCAACCACAACACAAGCACTAACCTACATTAAAACTGTCGACCGCTAAACCGATTTTCACTAACCCGGATTTGTGAATTGAAATACGCTCATGAGCTTTAACTTTCGGTTTAAAGATAAAACCAGTTTACATTAACCCTAAAGTTAACCTTTCACTGAATAACCGGGTCTTAGGGGTAAGCAGACTTGACCGATGGACTAATTGAACATGAGAAGTAGCCCAACCTGACCGGTAAACTGACTATACTTGAGAGAGAGGTGGCCAGACATGACCGGTGTTGGCCTTGGTTGGAAGACTGACCATTACCCAATATTCGAAACCATACTTTGTTTTGTATCTACATATGGATGTTTCTAATTGTATCTGAACTTTAATTTTCACGAAGCGGCGAAACGACGTCGTTGGTCCACGATATGAATTGGTACTCCCCACACTTGTAGCGTGGTTACATTTTTTTGTTCCATTGCATTGACTTCGATAGTCAGGTAATTACTGCCTTATAAGCATAACAAATACCGTAAACTGTGGTCTGTGGTTGTATGGAAATTAGTTAAGGGCCCAGCAGTAAATACAGGGTGACAGTCGGGAAAATAAGTGCTACACAAGAAAATTACAAGATAATAAAATTGTATTAAAATAAAAATGCAAGTTATGAAATGCCATTTACGATTAAAGTTAAGTATGAAAGATAATATCGTCAAGACGGTGTCCGTCGCGTCGGATGCAATTTTCGACCCTTTTCTTGAAGTCGTCCATAAAACGCTACAATATCACCTGATTAGTGGTCAAGATTTCCTGACGAATGGCATTCTTCAAGTCGGCCAAACTACGGGGCTTGTGAGCATACACTCGATTCTTTAGATACCCCTACAGAAAAAATCAGATGTTGACAGGTCTGGAGACCTTGGGGGCACGGCACATCCCCAAAACGCGAAATCAGTTTTCCTGGAAACATGTTGCGTACAACATTCATTGATGCGTTGGCACACATCACATTTATTGGATTTATCCGTTTTCGTCGTAGTTCTCGCATTAAAAAAAAATGGATCATATGAACGTAGCGGTTAGAATTGACGGTGACTGTACGCCCGGCCTCTTCAAAAACGTAGGGACCAATAATGCAGGTAGGTCCAATGGCACACCGCACAGTGACTTTTTCAGAAAGAAGTGGTCGTTCATGGATATTTCTAGGATTTGCAGGTGCCCAGTACCTGAAGTTCTGTTTATTGACTGCTCCATCTAAATGAAAATGAGCTTCGTCGCTCATTGCATTCTGGTAGCAAAATCTCCACGAGTTTTGAAATCTTTTTCCTTATATGCTGAACAAGCTGTAATTTGTAGGAGCGGAATTTTAAATCGTTATGCAAGATTGTTCTAACTGATTCCCGATTCATGTTCAACTCTATTGCATGCTTTCTTCTTCTGATGAGCGCATTTCTTACTCGCTATATGTTTCAGGGGTTCCTGCGGTACATTTTGGACCATGTGACTTTTTCTTCGTTATACTGCCAATTGATCTCAAATTATTCACCCATCTTATGATGGTGTTACGGGAAGGAACAGCTCCCCGTCGACCAATATTAAAGTGAGTGCGGAAAAGCCGCTGTATAGTTATAGATTCGCCATTTTGGATATACGTGTAGTATGCAAACATGCGGTGTTCTACTGTCCACTGCTCCATTTTTACTAAAATGGCACAATATTACATCGGTGGTACCATCGCATTTGCCCCGCTCTAACTGCGGTAAACTTCGTACTAGCCGTTCCAAAAATATCCAGTTCCCAGCTGTCACCCTGTATATACCGAACCTGCCCAACTGGACCGTTATACCTTTTTAACATTAGAAAAGACACCCATACTGAAATATTCTGGAGGTTAAATGATAGCTACATGCTGAGCATACAGCCAGACATAAGCAGCGTGACGTTTGACTTCAACAGCATTTATAATATTTGGAAATACTAAAATATAAAACTAGTCAGTGATACGGAGGACCTTAATAATAAGCGGATCCAAACCATGACCGACGGTCAAACGGCACTGATAGCCTTGGAAAGTATAGTCTTACAATTCATATAAGGTTATATTGCATAACAAACCATTTCAGTCCCGTATTGGAAATTATAATCCTGTTTAGAMGGGACAATGTGCTACCATTTAGAACAGTTTTAGATATGAATTTAATCGTATTCATTACACGTATTTGTTTTCTGATCTGCATAAGTACTTGTTTATTACGATTTAATCAGAATTTATAATAAAGCGCTTAACCCTTATTCAAGTTAACTACGAAGTACGAAGCAATGCCTGTGCTGTGTACCTGCGACTAATTTATACCGGTCTGCCGGTATTTTATAATCGGACCTAAAGTGGTACTGCGGCAATATAGCCACCACTAGTGTTGTGATATTGCGTATGGTGCCGACTTGTTTTAAAGAGACATATGCAAACTACAAAAAGTACAAATGGCAAACCCTAAATTTTAGATTTTCGTTTAGAATAGTAGCTGCAAACGCCACTTGAACAAATGACTTAAGCTCGATAGTCTTCGTACTTTTAATTTGTAAAGCATGACTAAGTATGATCATTATCAAACCTTCGGTTTATACGTTTGTGACAAACTGAATTTAGTCTACAGTAATATTGCTGGCAGTACTTCATAGCTCTGACCGTTGCGCATACCACGCTATAAGTCAGCGTTCTATAAAATACCATTTGCTTTTTAGTGTTATAGGTTTAGTGGAATATGTCTTGTGATATATTTGGCAGCGGTTTTTTCAGTACATTTTCTGTCTGATGTCTGTTACATTAATAGCGCGAAAACGGCTCAACGGATTAGGCTAGTTAATGGCTCGTTGAATAAGTTTTGGCCTAACTATGATCAATATGTCTTTTTTTCTTTTTTTTGCTTAAAATTCGATACAAAAGGAAAATGCGCTGTCTCTTTTGACGAAAAGGCTTTTTAATCTTGTTTTTTGTACGACGATCTATGGATATATGATAGACAAAGGCAAATGTCTGTTGGGCAAACATTCAATCATAGACAGTGCATATGCTGATCTGCTATTATACTTACTAATGACGTTACAAGTTGATTCCCATTTCGAACTTCTAAAAATAAACCTAAATTACGACAAAGCAGAAATATTTTGAATAGGTTACTATTTGACTAAGAAGATAAAATTTGGTAAATAAAAAATGTCCACATGGTCAGATAGTTATGGGAACAACTCAGTACAAGAAGAAAATGTTCTAACTTGTTAGTTGCATGTGCACCCCCATTAAACCACAACAACGCGTTTGATTATCCCAATTTCGACCTTGCACTCCTATTACACGTGCAGGTTAATAATTTAATTGGATGGCCACTGATATATCCCTGTGGGGTGGTAGATCCACTGGTTATTTTATACGAAACGACGCATGGGGTGAGGGTCGACAGCATTAGGGCCTTGGCGGTCACCCCTCTAACAAGAAGGCAACACGCGCGAAGAGTCGTGTGGGGTCCATACAACAGTTATTGATATACTCGTCTGTTCTGAAATGCAAAATTCATTTTCATTTTTACGACTACATATTTGCAAAGTTAACATAACTTTTGCCTTTCAGTTTTTTTATTTGAAAGTTAATACGGACGATTGATTTTAATGTTTCAGACTTTAAAGATGGTTTCTCAGGAACTTAGCCATGCAAATTTTATACTGTTTAATAATAACTGTCATTGTATATTTAAACAAGTCCCCACAAATTATTTTCTATAATTTTTCTACTGGGTGTTCTTAAACATGCTTGAGAGTTTTTTGTTCCCAGATATACTGTTATGTCTGGGTAAACTGCTAAAATAAAATAAAAAAACCATCTGTGGGTGTAGTTTGGGCAGAGCTTTATACCTATGAATTTCAATCTCTATGGGAAATCAAGATTTTACAATAGTAGTATCTGGTTTTGTAGGTTTTGTGGGACTCGGTTCCAAATGATGACTCATTTATTTGTTAATCTACTACGTTTCGGCCCTTTTTGTTGGGCCTTCCTCAGGCGTGTTGTTTTTATTTTTTGTCTTAACTGCTCATGTGGCCTGTGCTCTCTGTCATCTTGGCTTCATTTGTGTGTCTCTTGTGAGAACCTTTGGAACCGAGTCCCACAAAACCTACAAAACCATATACTAAGAAGAGTTTCACAAAAGAAACAATTCAAATAGTAGTATTATTAATAAATTTTATAGTTGTATTTATTTTAAAACGCGTTACTTCCTTATTTAACACATTGAAAAGCTGCTAACCCTTAACAAATCAATCAATCAATGGCAGCACTATGCTCATAGTAAAAACAGGCGTTAAAAGGCGTGAACGAGTTAGATTTAAAATAAATTTCTATGATGAACACTGAGTCTTGCAAGAGGTTAATTTTTTATGTAGACATCATGACAACCCGGTAAGTTCCATTAAGCTTTAAATCTTTCTCGAACTAGGGTATTAAAAGCATACCGCATGCAAGTTAAACGCCGCCTATTTACAAAGGAGGTCAAATTTTTACAACTGACTTCTAGATCAAACCACATGTATCGGGGAACCTATTAAAACTAAATTTACAATTTGCGGTCTAATCATATTTGTTCAAAATCCAAAAGTAAATCGACCCCAACGCAACTAAGTGCGCTATGGTTTCAGTGTATGAGCAACAATTCTAGGATATTGATGCTCGTGTAATAATTAACGAAAATCTTAATGAAGATGGATTGGATTGCAAAATATTCCATTGAAATAGATTACCAAACATTTGGTATATACAAAATAGTGCATCCCCGCATAATGTTCGTCAAGTGCGGGATTTTTTTAATGTGATACGATCCTAAAACCTTACAGAATGTACAAAACAGCGATAAACTTAATGCATTTGCCTAAATGACAAGAAGACCGATAGAACGCGGAATTGATAATTGAACAAAAATAATCAGAATGTGCATAAATGAAAATGACGTTTTATTTGAACACTTACATTAGTAAATWGTTAAATAAAGATTTTTAGTATTTATTATTTTGCAAAAAAAAATTTTTGTTCTATGTACTAGATCTTACTGGGCATTGCTGAACATTTTTTCGTAAATATTTGCTCTTTTACAAACAGCGACCAAGTGTATTACCTATATCATTTTAATCAGAAAATCAATAGTCAGTTTTCTAATATAACGAAAATACAAAGTTAAAGATTATAGCTAGTGGCCGAAAGATCAAACATTTTTTGTTAATACCAACGCGTAAATCATAAATAAGTACAATCCTTTTCTGATACCATGGTTGCTAAAAAAAGTTATGAACTAAAATAAAAACCGTAATTATCAGTGTTTTTGAAATATATAAAAACTTAGATGAATTAGCTCAGGTTTCTTTTCAGTTTTAGAATTAGCATAAAAATACGTAACTTTGCCCCCGTTTTCTCTAGCTCTCACCGTTTACGAGATCCCCGGAAGTCACACTGAATTACTAAAAGTTTTATTTATTAACTACTGGATTTCGTGCTCTGTGAATTTAAGATAACGAACACTTAAATGATTGTCTTCGTAAGATATCAATGCGGATTGAAATAAAGCACAAAGTGTTTGCTAGTGTTGCAACAATATTTGCCAGCTTATGAACGGTTCGGTTTTTGTGATGATGTAGGCTGTAGACGCAGGTTACCACTGCAAAAGCAACACGACATTTAAGAGATCGTACTTTTTGTCGGATCACAAATTTGAGACGCATATTCCATTTTCTTTACCAAATGGTTAAATCGGCAGATCATATATTTTTAAATATTATGTTACTTTAACTTCTGCATACTGCAGAATGCATGGATGTGAAACTTCCAGTTACTAATAATCCACATTCTTAATAAATTGTATCTCGGCGTTACCGGACAAGCATTTTTCACAGCTACGCGTATGCTAAATGTGATTACAAGTTAGCTTGTTTCAACATTAATTCAGAGATAGCCAGCCAGACATGATAAGGGACCACCAAGGAGTAAAACATCGTTTTCGCTGGCAGGCCAGTCTATCATTGTGTGCCCACAGGCCTTCCTATAAGCGCAGGCAGGTGGTACGTGTGTGCAATTGTAATTAAAACCAATTTTACTATAAATTATCAGGTTAAATCGCGTTGCACTTGTGATATATGCGGAAGAAGTTGATGAGTGCAGCCCACCTCTTTAAGTCTGGTTAAAATGGTTGTATTTATCGGCTGCGTTTCGAGTTTATATAGTTCTGCACTTTGGGTAGAGCACACATTCTGATAATCAAAAACAAAAGAGCATATGTCGCAAGGAATCCGCTCTATATACCATTGGCGACATTTGCCTTTTGAATATAGACGAGTTACTGTGTTGCTCGACAATTGTTGGAACTACATGCTTTTTGCTAAATTGGAATTCAGCTCTTTCGAAACGTTTTTAGATTATGATATATACGTAGACGTGTGGGAATGAGCCAGCGGTATGTCCTCATTGGAACTCAAAGCATTCTCATCTTCTGGTACAGGCCCATATACCGATGAAGGGTTGTAGTTTGAAGGCGCTTGGTTGTCTACAGCCGTCTAGATATAGAAGTTGAGGCAAATGCAACGCCCGGAATAATTTGTAAATCAAAATACCGGTAACTCTGAAGCTATACTGATAATATTCACTACGGACATACATTTTCCCAAATTAAAAGGTTTTACAGTCAATTCAGTTGACATCTTCTCCAATGCATTATCAACGTGATATTGCAAAGCAGATGTTAGTGCACGATGCCTTTGTTTAACCGGCGGATGGTCAGTTTTGATATCGTGTTGCACATCGATCATACACCCAAGTTGATTTCCTATTCTAGCAAACACTCATTCAACAACTTTTTCAGCGCGTATTGTTTTAGGAAAACGCGATACCAGTCTTTGCCGACGAGGACGGGTTTTCATGCTAATTCTGTTAATCTTGACGAATTTGAACATACTTCTTCTGAGTGAGTTTAGGAGTCAAAGGCATACCTATTTTCGCTAGTCGGATGATTCTGTTTTCCAGGCTTGCTCTTTTGATAAAAAATAGGCTTTTTTCTAAACTTTCTTTTAATAGAGCCAGTTTGCATGTGTTTGAAAGTTCGACGTGGAATTCCTGAGATATTTATGAACTCTCTTTGGAAAATTCATTGTTAAAGGAATCGTAAGGCTTTTTTCGTAATCTCTAAGCTTCAATTATCCTTGGTACCTCGACAGTTTAGCTTTCCTGTCAAAAATCGATAAGGTTAAATAAAGTCCGAAAACAAGACCTAGGGCTGTTTTCCTGAAAATACCGCCCACGCTTTATTTTCAGGAAGACACCACTGATAATAAGCACATAAACGATACATAACCTAACATTCGTAACGGGTATGCGCATATCTGTATTACATTAAAATCATATAACTACTTACCCTGCAAGTTTTTAACCACACGCTCTGATGATGAAGTTTACAAATTACAGACTTAGTAATCTATCATGCGCATTAAACATGTTCGAGGCTCACAATAAACGGCAAATATACTTCGCCAACATTCGCAAATGTCTGTATTTCGTTCTTAACCGACTTAGCACTTCAAACTTTATAGTTGGCGCGGATTTTAAACGGTATGGCGGGCCGTACCGTTACCTTAGTTGTATTAGAAGGTTTAATTAAGTGTGCTTAATTATTTAATAATTATTTAATAAATGAAATTGTTAACTAATCGCTTCAATTACATTTCCTCCTTTATGGACTTACCGCAATTTATATAATGACGATCAGTAGATTGTCTACAGTCGAACAAGCGTACTAGTAGTAAAGAAACGAACATGTAGATGGCAAAAACTAAAGTTGAAAAGGCAACAATTGGTTTGTATTAGAACTTTGCTTATTTTGTTCCAAAATAGTAGCGCCCTTTAACACAAAAAAACTTTTCTTTGTTTATGTAGATGTTACCGGCAAAGTACATCATGCAGTCATACCTAGGTTTGTCTAGGCAAAGTCCGCATGGCCGGCCTACTTTAGGCAAAGACCCAAATTATTGGAAATTTCGGACTGCCTGTGTTCCTGTACGGTAATATTAGGTTTGCTAATGCAATGAAAGCAAACTCCAAAATAACCTGCTGCACTACTGTCATACTGTCAACATACTCTATGTACTAGTACGAGGCACAGTTTGCGATGTAAGAAAAACAAATTAATCTGTATTAATAATTTATTGCCTGTTAAAGAACAATCACAAATAAAATAAACTTTCATATTAAAAGAAAAACAGCTGAAAACATATTGGCGTATAATCAGAGACAACCTTAAAATCAGTGTGGACCCTTATAGAATACACTTGTTTAAAAAGAAATAGGTATTCACAAAAACAAAACATTCAAAAAACCAACTGAAGAGATATCTACTGAGGTAGAATCAGAGAGACCTCTTTGGGTAGAATTAGGGCTTCTGCATGATTTTTACAGAGTAGGTACATATTACACAGGGACTCTTATACAGTACGTTCAGTGCTAATTATGTCACTTATTAGTACAAGGTGTTAAATGGTGATATTTGCATAAGAATTTTAATCTTTTACATTTACCACAGTTAGTGGTGCATTTTTTGGTACATTTACATCTTTGAAACCCTTGCCCTCCAAATGAAGAACTGTGCCCGCTAATTTTGCGTATTGTGAACAGACAAGTTTCGACCGCCTGCAATCGGGGTATCAGCTTATTTCGAAGTTTGCCTGCTACAAATTTGGCAAACCTAAGATTGTCGTATCACAGTGTAGGCAATGACTAGGCAAACTTAAGTATGACTGCATAACGTACTTTTCCGGTAACATAGACATAATACGCGTTAAATTTCTTATATTTACGTTTGAATTTGAACAAGAAAAATCTTATAAATGAATAACTCAGCTTCATTCTGAAATCAGCAACATGCATATTACCGTACCATGCAAGAAGCACGTTTCACGTATGGTCGTGAGGCCACATTAGTTGAAAATAACAGTCATTTTCTACCTTATCCACATCTCTTTGAATTTGCACGCTGCCTCCGCTTGTTATCCAACATCTCGTATGACATGTAATGTGATGTATGAATGGCTAATAAGGATAGGGCATTGTGTTAGAACCAGTCTGCTACCGGTACCGCGTATGTCAAGTTTTAAATCTCTGAATGAAATTGCGAGATGCTTTGCACATTGAAAATATATGGAGCCACGATAAATGTATACAATAACCTATATTAAACAAATCAATACTGTAGATGACACATATGTTGAAGCAAGAATGTTTGACTCTGCTATTTTACACAGTTTCTAATTGTAATTTTAATTCAAAAATCCATTTAAACCAAATAAAATAAACTAAGTATTGTTTTAATTTACCTGCAAATCAATTGGTAAAAATAATTTTCTATATGATTTTCCAAATGGTTTTTACTATAGGTACCTGAAAATTTTGAGTACTTGTCATTTCATTGCACTCCTTTTCCATATTTTTTTGCTCCTCATCAAATACGTTCTGTTCTCTACCATCGTTCTATTTGTTTTAATGAGTTTTGGTAGTGCATTTCCCAGAAAATACAGTGTGTATAAAAGATGCCTGCCAAAAACGAGAAAAAAATATTTCTATGTTACTTGACATGAAATAAAAATATATTGGAAATTATCACCTTTAAATATAATGACACATACGCCCGAAAATCTCTTTTTTAATCAATTTATTAATTAATTTTATTAAAAACGCCATTTTGTTTATGGAGGTTAATAAGTTGAAATAAGGATTAAAATAGCTGACTATTATACCTACATATTCCAGAGCTCTATTGCATCTCGACCCTAGCGGTCTGAATCCCTGTGGCAAAATTTTGAATCCAGTCGCCAACTGTAGCCCCGGCCCACGGTCTCCATTACATACTGTATATATTTAAATTTTTCCCAGTTCAGTATAAAAAGTTTGATAAATTATAATAATTATTACCTGCTACGTTAAAATTCATGCCTATGATGCTAGACTAACCGCAGGTTTCCTTGAGGTAGGTAGTATATTCCCGATTAGATGGCGAAGTAGCTTTGTTACTTTAGCTTTTAATTGATAGATGGCACTGTCACATAAATCGCACTTCTACTTTGCTGTCTAGAAATGTAAACCGTGGTGTATTTGATGTGTTGTCATGGTTGTTTATACTAACGCGAAAGCCACAATCCTTAAAATGCATTAAAAATATACTATATCTAGGTGCAAAGAGGAATCACAAATTACATAACTATTAAGGCGTAATAGGAAGCGTGTTGATTGTGTACCCTATTCCAGTCACGATATGCAACAGCGCTCAACAAAACAACTATATTTCCAATTTGCTACACAAATATGTTTTTTCCTATTGAACATATTTGGTGCGACGAGCAACCGCAACTAATATAAGATTAGTCATCTTGTAGTCGACGACCTCGTTTTTACAAACTACTAAGTGCACTGAGCGTTACGTTTTTGTACTATGATGTTTTTTCCCGTACATCTAGGAAGTGAACAGCCGGCGCTTTGTTGTTTAATCATCATCGGAGGCTGTGCAGAATACGCATGCGATAGAAATATTGTTATTATCATAAATGCATTATGTAAGCTTTAATAATTTCCATTAACAGCCGATGGTGATAGATGAAAGAAAGTCTTGCTTACCTGATGAATAGCCAACAGAAGAGCACAAATGAACACTTCCATTTTATTCACGTAAGAAACAAATTTTATATAGAGAGCTAAATACATCATATGCTCAAGAATAAACATTTTTTTTACTTATGTAATACCATTGGACATATATTGTTCTTTAAGTCCTAATAGTTTATAATTTAAGTTTGTAGGGTTTAGTGCTAATCCTCGCTTACTTAATTAGTCATTTAGTTATTATCAGTTTGCCGTTTGTTTCTGACTGAATTACATACATTCAGTCAGAACGCATAGCGGAGTACGATGAACTTTTTCATTCAGGGTGTGCTACAATTTTCTGCCCTTATGTAAAGGGTATCAATTTTAACACTTATCTGAACTATCAGTAATTCTCTAAAATATAACCAAACTGGATCTTTTATGACGTTGATTTATAATATTAAACAAAACGGTGTGTGTTTTTTCAAACTATTAAATCAGAATTTTGGAGAGAAAGAGTTATGGATATGTGAGCATGTTGAATATAGGCGTATATAGGGTGAAATGTAAAGTAAAAAGTAAAATAAAAAGGTCACAGTCTGGCAGCCGAGTAAGAACGTGATGACTACAATTTTACATCATTTTGCTTGTAAATTTAAAATAAGACACGCCCCGGAGAGACAAGTAAAGCCGGCAGCACCTCAACTTGCGTTTGCTATACAATAACCCATCCACATACAGGGTCCGCCACCTAAAACTCCCCAGGCTCGTATTTTCTTTATTTTTTTTAGGTACAACTTTAATTTATATGTGAAATTGTAGGTCTTTTTAAACTCTTTAAAAATAGAATGTTGGGTGTCCAAAATTTTTTTTTGCAGATTATCATATTTTGCAAATTAAGTTAATTTTTGTAAATATTTTTAACCTTACCGCGTATAATAAATATTGCTCTATAGATGGATGCCGGCTTTTATTTTCTTCAATTTGTGTCTTTACCATGTATGCGTAATTTTATTCCTTCTTAGTGAAAAACGAGATGTAGAAAACCAAACTAGCCTCATCGCAGGGTTTCGTTTTCTAGCCTCTCTCTCTGTAGAACGAACTTTGTACTTTATTTATTTAAAAGTTACTCCAAATTTTGGGGTTTTTTGTGCAGCAATGGGTATGTAGGCATAATTTGTACCGTAATAAGCTACTAAAATAACACTTAAAAAATTCTGAACAACCCTATTAACAAAAATGGCGGCGAATAGTTTTTCTTGTTTTTTCACTAAGAAGGAGTAAAAATTACGCATACATGGTAAAGACACAAATTGAAGAAAATAAAAGGCGGCATCCAACTATAAAGCAATATTTATTATACGGGGCAAGGTTAAAAAATATTTACAAAAATTAACCTTATTTGCAAAATATGATAATTAACAAAAATATTCCCAATATTCTATTTTTAAAGTTATAACTGAAGGTTGTACCTAAAAAAATAGCGAAAATACGAGCGTGGGGAGTTTTAAGTGGCGGACCCTGTATATTGCTACTGAACACGCCTTTCAGGTTTTCGGTTGGGTTATAGTTGTCTTTCACACTTTTCTGTCTCTTGCCTTTCTTTTTCAGTCATTCACGTTTTATTTTATATCTTCCTCCTCCTTGTCCTACCTCTATTTTTCCTAGTGGCTTTATCGGTACAATTTTGTCACAGTTCTGTCATCGTTCAATTTCTTTCTGCCAGTGCAATCTTTTGGATTTGATTACTTCATCTGTTTTAGGATAGGATTTATACGCCTCTTAGTTGGTTCTTCTTATATAATTCGCTTTAGTTCTTCAATTTCCCTAGAATTCTTTAAGTTATTTTTGCTCCATTCTTAGAAGGTATTCCTGATGCTTTTTGTTCATCACCCAAGTTTCACGGCAGTAAAGTACAACAAAGAGTGTCAATGTTCTGTAAACATGAACTTACTGTCTCGTGATATTATGAACACCATTTTATTATATATGTAATTATAACGAGTGTTCTCACATCCCGAGCTCCATCTCTTTTGCCGTGAAATTCTTCCGGCTGGAGTCGTTTACTTCCCATTCGCTCCTTTATTTGACATGGCCGATTTTTTCTTCGTTTCCCTTTTTCTCTTGTTTCTACTGGAGCCCACTTCCCCACTCTTATTGAAATTCTTTCTTCCTTCATCAGACGCATACGTCCGTACCAATTCAATCGTTTCTCTGTTGTTTTGTCGACTATGGTATATTGGACATCTATTCTATTTCTTATCTCTTTGCTTCCGACATGGTCTAAGAGCGTTGAACCGCAACATATTCGCCAGCATACAATTTCCGATGACAGTAGTTTACGAGACATATTGGCGTTTATGACCCACGTTTCGGATCCTTATTTCACCGTACGCTCTATCATGGTTTTGTGTATCTTTCTTTTCATCCTTTCTGTTAACGTTTTTATTTCAAAGAAGTAAATATAGTGCTTATGTCATATACCTTTCTTTAAAATGCAAGTCTGCTATGCTATGTGCACTGCAACCAACTGCAGACAGATCTATTTTGCTATCATTATAGCTCATCAGTGCAATTTAGGTCTAGTGGAGAGACAGCATGGAATAAAACTGGTTTTTGCCTATATACCAAAGGTTTGGTATGATGTAAGCATTACATCTTTTAGGTAATAGTATTCGTACTGGCAGCTAGGTAGCTTTGCCATCGTGTCAGTGTTAAAGTCCCTAGTCAGCGAAGTGCTGATGGATCGCATTGCCATCTAATTTTCTATATTCCTTCCTTTGTTTGTTTTCTTTGTAATATCTATGTCGTCTATCCCATTGCCTAGGATATTTGTATTTGCTTATGCTGTTCTTCATTGCATAGTCAGTCTTAATGTCTTCCCCTTTGCCACTTATAACCATACACTATGTTTTACCAGGTCCCTTTGTTTGTATTCCTTTATAAGCTTGTTTATCATGTATTGTATGTCTTACTGGTCTTCGGCAACAACTGCCTAACCATAGCAAAACTAATTATGTGTATTGAATGATCGTCTACCCAGACCTCCATTGGATCACATTTCTTTCTCCAGTTTTCTAAGGTAGCTTTAGGATATATTTTAAATAGTGTATGATATAGACAACTACGTTTACGTCCTTTGATTGCCGAAAAAGGGGCTGATACTGTGTGGTTTACCTTAACCGCCGTACACCTTTATGGCATTTATGTGTGTTATGAATGCCTGCCTGTTTCACTGTATCCAGTTTTTGGAGGGGTGCTAAGTGAAAGAACTTTTGTATATCTACAATCGCAAATAATACCCCGCAGCAGTTTCAAAGAGAATTCTCGAAGTTGTCATTTCAGTGTCAGCGAAGTGTGAGGTTCGAGTTTAGACACATTTCGAAGTGATATAGAATTGTTGCTGAAACGAAGTGATTAAAATATATGTACACTATTTTATCATGGCTATGTTCGTTTGTGCTCATCGCACGTACCAGTATTAAAGGTATCCTGCTAAATCTCTATTTTATTTATGTAGTTTGGAATTTTAGCAGCCGTTGTGAAGCACTAACTAAAACTCTTCATGTATTTAGAACCTGTTACATTTTCATTTTCAACACACTTGACGGCCACTACCTGTGGGCAAGGCTTTTCAGCACCTTGCTGGAAGAGCTGCAGTTATGCAGCCGATAACGGTTCCCAAATTTGTAAGTTTATTTGTAGAGGCGGCCAGCTAACGATTGATGTCTGACGAAAGATGTACACACCCGCGAGATTTTTATACGAATGTACATACACAAAATGTGTACAAAGGCGCGCATTAAAAATAAAGTTCTAAAGACGCATTTTTTACGGATCAGCGAGACGATCTGTTGCAGGACAGCATCTATTTTCAGTCAGGACCGTTAAACGGTTTATTTTTTCGTTTGTCCCAACTTCGACTGCCTTTGAGTAGCACTGATAATATTTACGTGTCTTTTCGCATCTCAGTACTTCTGTTGTAAGTTAGTGTGAAAACGGGTGGTTATTTGAAACTCCCAAATTCATCAAATCAATCCTGTATCCCTATAGCTGATTTAAGATCACTATATCATCACATATACAAATGCAGATTGGATAGCTTCAAATGTAGTCGCTGTGAAAAATTGAATAATAATTAATAGCGTGCAAATATGCTAGTTTCCATTTTGATTTTATTGGACCGTTCGGTAATTCTAGGAGTTTCGTTTTGAATACTGAATATCATAATAAATAAAGCAAAAAGACCAGCACGATACACATCACAATCAGTACCAGCTTGATTTTCAAGCTATTTAAGCTGCTGTTATACCCCTACTTCGCAGTTTGGTCACGTCCCTTTTTAAGAGGGGCGTTTACCTAGAGCGAATCGGGTCATTTTAAGCACCTACCGTTTTACGTTTTACCGAGTTATTCGATCTTTTTCGAAGTGAAATTTCGACATGGCAATGACAAAAGATGTAGCTACAACGTAGAGTTCTACTTTTTTTTCTGAATTTGGTACAGTAATGTAAATATTTGTTGTTATATTTTGCGAATGCCCATCCCCACCAGGTCCGTCGCGTGGTATCCACTGAACAGTGAGGTTAAGATACAATCCTGTCGGGAATGATCGAGCGGTATGCGATCTATTCCGATATGACTGGATTTCTAAGATTGTATGTCTAATTAGTAATTACACGGGACAAGTTCAATGTTAGAAGCTCTTTCACATTAATTTACTGTCTGCCGAAGCAATGGGGAGGCGGAAGGAAAATTTTTATAAAAGTTCCTACAGAAATCATGCAGTTAGAATGAAATGTTATATAGTTCATATTTACAGAAATAAATGGGTTATTCCATATTTTGAATAACCTGGTATAATATCATAGTAAGTTACTAATATCATGCTTACTTTTTTATGCACACCCTACAGTCAGCAATTTTCCGAATATTAGTTTAGCCCGTCTGTTGCTCGTACGATCCTTGCGCGATGTCAACCTATCGGCTACCCTCTTATTACGTCCCATGTCCCGGTGGTAATACGGGTTGCATAGTTTACATTTCTGCCCGATCGCTCCAAGTAAATGCCCCTCTTAAACATAACTTGGCTACATATTGGCACTGAGCGTGAGTACAACTAGCGCACTCTGGTAACCACTGTTGTACGTGACTGCACCACTGACAGCGCTTATGAAAAACCGTATATTTACCTATAAGTGAAAATCCAATTTACCTACCTCAATTATTATGTCGTTCGGCGGTAAAGAAATATATCTTTGTCATATAAGTTGCGCAGAAACTCTAAAAGTGGCACCAGATTTGCTTTGCATTGCTTTAAAAACTTCCAGATTTTACCAGCGATTGTCCCCTTTCCTCCGTAGAACTTCTAAATTTGGATAATGCGTTTAAACCCACATCTTACATGATAATCAACATTTATGTTTAAACGCTTTAATTCGAAGCAGTTTCACAGCACACGACAAGACGTACGTCAAGTCTTCACCACAGAACACAACCTCACTCCCGTCGATTACATCGCTTTCGACCGCTAGTCGCAAATATAGCGCTGCGCTCATTTCAACACTCGTCTGTAGCAAAGAAATACATAATACTAATAAGATAGTTGAATAATTACTTCCTTTTACAGGTGATATGTTTCATATCTGAAAACTCTTCAGTATTACATTTGTAAACCTCGTAACTTTAAAATGAATTAAATGCACGTCTATGGTGTGCTGTCTGCACCGCAATCAACTACAGACAGACCTGTTTCGCTCTTGTTACAGCTCGTCAGTGTAGTTTAGGTCTAGTGCAAACAGGACAACCTAGAACAGGTTTTGCCAATATACCATGGGTTTGGTATGATTTAAGTAAGGAATTAGATGGCAATTCCATCTGTCAGCTACGAAATGACATGATGACAAAGCCACCTAGCTGCCATAATGGGAACTACTAACTAAAGGAAGCGACCTTACATCATACCAAGCCCTTGGTAAAGGTATAGGAGAGTTTATCGACCGTTGGTGGCGCTAGTGTGTCTTTGCAAATGGCGGAAATAAAATGAATTATCAGATTTCAGTGCACTAAACGCAGTTTTGTAGATGAAGAAAATTAATTTCAGATGAGATGTCTATTACAAGTAGTACGACCTGGAATTTTAAGAAAAATATATTGCCTCTCGGATTTTGAGAAAAAAAAACAGAGCACCTGTAATGGGAAGTCATTTTTAAACGCTCTTGCCCGCATTATTAGTTGTCAGTGGATATTATATAAGCTGAATGAGGAGCTATATTTCATGTCCATTATTATATTTTTCTACGTATTTTTCTTGTCTTCATCTAAAGTAACCCATACGTACAGCATTCATCCGCCATCTACCATTGTGGTTCATTATTAATAGGTCCTGTGTTTTCTTAAGCTTGTGGTAAATTAAGAAAGTTGATATCTTTTTTGGCATTACACAAAATAACTTTATACCTACTGGAAACTATATGTAATTACCATCTCTGTAACCTATGAGAAACCTTGCATGAAGAGCATGATTAGGACGCAGCACAGCACTTTTGAATTACTTGCTTTCGACAATAATAAGGAATTTTCGAGATACTTTGGTCTTTGTACTTTATATAAAGATATGAAAAAATGTCCCTTTTTAAACATTTTTTAAATTGCAGGTTAGTTATAGTTTATAGTTCATCTACTCTGCAAGCACCTCCAACTCTAAGTTATAATATATACACCAAGCATTCAAACCATGTTTATTTTCATTAACAAAAATTATTTATTCCAGACTTCTTTAAAAAAAATTGAAACATCCTCTTTTGTTAATAGGTATCCCACTGATTGCATTTTCGCAAAAACAACTATACCTATGATTAAAATTAATATCAACATTTTGCTACATTGAGATTGTAGCTCGTGTTGTTGAATAGAAAGCCCAAAGACTAGATCACCTATAGTTCTTCGAAAATTCTTAAAAAATTGTCAAAAGTATTACTTTTCCTTTTACTTATTCATTCTTAAGTTTCTTGGATGTACAGTGAGCACCAATCAATGACCCGTTTATTAATATTTTCATACTTAGCTTGCGACTTGTCAGGTCCATTTCTGAATGATACATTATCAAAGCATTAATATACTTAATACGTCCTGAGAATTTGCTTCATTTGATATTTTAATGGATGTTGTTGGTTTAGATTTTTTTAGGTTTTTTTTTCAATTACGTTGATGCAGAAAATGTGTTTAGAGTATATTACAGTAACTCGTGTGATTACAAATAACTAGGACGTTAGCCCGAGTTTCATTTGTAATCATTCACACTCGTAGTATAAAAATGCTTCTATTCCACTAGTAAAGCAAATAATTATTACTTTCCATAATTATGGTGGAGTGATTGGATAGTTTTTATTATCCTGATAATGCAAATCCGCATATTGTACGATATTTGGAACATCAGCGTAGGTTGACAGTAAATGAGTAAATGAGCAGTTGTAAATAATTCCTTGACATATCCCATATCCCTATTCCTTCGATGATTTTGATGATTTGGAATTTTTAAACAGTATATTTACTAGAATTACTAAAAAGTATTCCTGACAGCACAACATTTACAGTATGGTATTATCATGATTATGCGCCTGTTTATTATGTTAGTAATGTGCAAATTTTTTTAATTATCAGTTTTCTAATCGAGATCCCGGACCTAATTACTATGGTTTTGTCTTTATGCGGTTACGGATTTGAAGAAGCGCTTACTGTATAAACGGCAACGAATATCAGATTAAGAACCTCATTTTCCAATGTAACGTAAAAAATGTTAAGAACTGTGGGTGAATTCCTTCGGCAAAGAATTGAGAAGTGTGTAGCATCCAAAATAGAGAAAGTACCTACATTCTAAAATCATACACTGTATCAACCTCTATAAGTTTGTCACCTACCTTTTCACATTACGTGCAAGTCAGATTTCCTAAAAACTGATCATTTATATCCATCTTTTTATCTCAAAAGCAGTTTAATTATGGTAAAACTGGTCCAGATACACACCAGTACAGAAAAAGTCGCTAAAAAAGTAACGACCAAGGTTTCTTTGTTACTAGTATCGACATTATGTGTGTATTTCTTTGACTAAACCAAAACCTGAATGTTTAATATTTAATAGCGCCACTTGTCGAACTACATTAAACACCTAATTTACGTAAGCAGCCTGATATAATGCAGCTTGCCACTGCGATCTCGTTATCTAACATGATAGCATTCAGATCGAAGTAAACGAACGTCTGATGGACGTTAAAATAAATTACACTTCTCATGAACGAAAATCTGTGCCACGAGAGCACTCGTTCGTAAAAACTTCTGTTACAGTATCGGGCTTATTGTTAGTAACAACCTGAAGAGCTGCTAGCACTCTACGGAACATTGAGAGATGAGAAACTGCCTGTAGACGCATTAACTGGCGTGCTGACGTATTGGCTGTCGAATGTGGTGAAATAAGCGGTTTAAGTGGATAATCGCTTTAGCGCGATTTTGAAACAGAAACGTTGTAACATGTTGCCACTTAGCTTCTGGATAAGAGTCTAGGTATTGTTTTTACTTTAATCATAAACGATACATTATAACATATTTTATTAGCTGTTGGACGGGTAGCAACTAACCTTGGGATAATTAATTAAACGTTACGTTAAAAAAGGCGGGTGGTAGTCTTTTTTTCTACATTTTCTTTTTGACCGTCTTCTTCACCACTGTTTTAGTTTTACACCGCCAAAATATCATTGTATTCTGCTTGTGCAAAACCAACCTGCTTGGCAAATATAGTGTCACACTTTCAAAAATAATGCTTCGGTCTCGGTGCTACGAGACCGAGACTTGCGTGGTCTCGGTCTCGGTCTCAGAAATGCATGGTTTCTTTGGTCTCGGTCTCGGTCTCGGTCTACTTAGTCTCGGTCTCGTGACGAGAGTCTCGGGTTTCTGATAAGTGGTGGTAATCCTAATATTTTTGAAATCCCGATATGTTCCTTTTACAAGAATGTCATGAAAGGCGATATTAGAAATATTTACAACTAAAGAGCATCGTAAATATCTTGAAATAAATGATATATCTTCTACAGTTACACGGTGGTGGTTACGGGTGATTAAGCTTGGTATTTCGGTATTTGTCCTCTGTAACTCTTTCTTTCCTTTGCAGCACACCAAATACATTTGTTAGTCGTATTAAATTTATATGCGATAAATATATTTGTGTTGGCGTAAATATGTCAAAATGACCATTATTTGACATATTCTTATAATATTTTTACATACAGTGATTTAAAAAGCATATACTTTTGTATATAATAATTAATTTGAGATTTTTTCTATAAATAATTGTATCAAGTTGATCATGCAAGCAACTAAATTTTGCTATCCGCTCCTCGCTCCATCACACTTGGTCATAATTGACAACAAAATGCATACAAATTAATGTATTGCACTATAGCCTTAATAGTACCCACTCAAGATGGCTTGTTGATTTCGTAGTAATTATAGTAATTGATTTGACTGTATTATTGTATTTTATTAATTATTTGTCAGGCCAAAATATTAGATTGAATCTAACAATGCTTTTTGTGTAACTAAAACCAAGTGCGCTGTAGTTGAAATCAAAATTTAGTTACCTACTTCCATCATATAATTATAATTATTTATAAGAAACTGATATTAATTCTTACATTTTACGTTTGTCTTGTCTGGTTTATTTCTTGTAAAATACTTTCTTACGTCGCCGAATATAGAAACCAATGTTTTATAAGAATCGTAGAAAAATATGTTTAAAAAAATGTTGTCTAGCACTATTCTGATATAGGTATCTACCTACACAAACATGATTATTTTATCACGTCTTCTCATATAACTTTACTACGATTTACAAACGTATAGGTTAGTTAAAGGTACTTTTTTAATAAAGTTATAGAGGTTAATACTAAAATCATCATCTACGCTGTATTGCCATTGACCATTGGTTATAAAAACTACTAATTACAAATTACAATACACTATGATATATTGATGCTATCTGCCACGCCAGTGTGCGCTATGGAACGCCGGTATAGCATTTATTAACAAATCTTTTCATGTAACATTTCAAAAACTAACAATTTTAAACATTCATTTAATGCTTCTTGAATTTACATGAAACAATTTTTTGTTCGTTCTGCAAACTAAACCGGATAAAAAAATTATGAATTAATTTGTTAGTTTGATAAAAGCGTTGTGCTTACATTTCGAAACAAACATATAATTATTTTTATCATTTTTATTCAAGTAACATTTTTTTCATTAAACATAAATGAAAGATTTTTAAACTGAAAGCATCGCCTTTCCTGCAAATTATTACGTTTGTTGAATTCAAATTTTCATTGATATAAATTTTTGATAAATTTAATTCGTCGCTGAAGTCGGTGGCCAATAGATAAACTAACAGAATGTAAATATGACAACCCTGAAACGGAATCTAACCTCAAAGTACATGTTGCAGCCTGTATTTGCAAGTCCGGGTATTGGAAAAATTAGAATTCAAAAATTATAAAATGAGAAACGTTAATCGAAAAATTAAGTAAGTGATGTGACAAAAGACAAACAAAGGTTTTTAGTGTTGCGTGAATTTTGGCACAATATATAGTTATACCGTAAATATTTTCGTTGTTTTTGAGAATATTGCATAGACGTGCAGATAATATTTTATAACATAGCCCTAGTACTTGTACTCACTATATAATCTGCAGAGCTTTACCGCTTACTATTTTATTACTACTTGAATTAAAACACTACTAAATTTTTGTAAGTAATAGAATTAGGTAAATAATTAAATTGGATTTTGCTAATTTAGTGAACTAAAATAATGGGTAAGAATATGATAATTGTATTATTTACATTTAAAAGTGTCAAGTTTGAAATAATCATTACTAATGTAAACAATTTAATCCCACCTTTTTATACATATATTTGTGTAAAAAACGAGACTCTCGAAGTCTCGTATGTTCAGTCTCGGTCTCGTATGGGTCTCGGGTACTTTAATCTCGGTCTCGTTAGAAGCACTATTCAAAAACTAAAAGTTCAGACACATTGGAAATGAACACGTTATAGTTCTAACATTTTCTCCTGCTACTGTGACAACGCCGCCTAGGTATGTTTGTATTATACATAACAAGAAGAAGTGACAGTGGTCTGTGACCGCTCTACTCCTTGGAGCGTTCGCTGATAGAAGAAGCAGCGAACAATAATATGTCGTATTTCCCAGATGCCCGTAATGCATAAGCTTTTTGCCGTGAATGTCGTACATTACGGAATAGTACCCCATATTGAGCCGAACTGATTACATACCCGATATGCCTGGAACCTATACCACCTCCCTGGCGTAGACACCTGGACAATGTGGATTGCTTAATCTAAAAACGTACCCTCTGAATTAGATGGCTGATCCGCCTAAAGACAATGGAAACGCCATATTCTGGCCGTCCTTGGACGAATGAAGAATCCGTAGCCGGAGGAAAGCGGCGTCTTTCCGGAAAACAATGGTGGATGCTCTACTTAAGGACTCGGAGCACACACCTTGTGTGAAGGTACCAATTGCAACTGGCCATTTTTGGATACAAAACACATAGTGTAAACACCTTTTCCGCTACGTACGCACCTGGCCAAAAAGCATGTTCTACCTAGGCATCTGATGTACGTCTTTACCCTGTAGGTACCACCAGCTGAAGTTGAACTATCCGAAGTTGTCATCAACTCATGTCTTAACTATACTTTGCTAAATTACCGTAAGAATCTGGAGTGTACCGCCCACCTAAAGGAGCCATCTGGTGGTAACGGTACAGTAACGTAGCCACGTGAACAACGTAGATACACAACCTGAAGGCTTTGAGCGCACTACACTACCTCTCTGAGCAAACTACTTGTGTCGGGTCGTATTAAGGAAGTTGGCATGCGACAACCACCTCAGGTTTTAACAAAATGATGGGCCTGGGAAAAACAAGAAATTTCTTCCTCATTTAATATTTTTCTTCAGAGTCTATAGAAAATATCACTAAGAATGTTGCAAGACGAATATGAAATAAGATTGACCCTTTTAAGGAAATTCCCTTTAATTATCCTCGAATGGCAATGTCGGGAGCGGGGGAGGGGGGAGTGCAGTGAGACTATAAACTACAAAGTTCATTATTTCCAAAAGGAAAAATTGAGTACAGCAACGTAAAATCCAAGACAATCGTAGGTGGGTCAAAAGGACTGCCAAACAGAAGATTGTTATATAGTAAGAGATTCACCAAATACTAACAAACCGTGCGATTATTTGTCACTTAAAAAACGGATGAGTACCAGGATTAACTAAATAATTTATTAAACAAAAACACCTTTTCTAAATACAAATAACGCTGTTCTGGTGTCCTTTGTGTCTAATCTCTTCATTTTTATCCCCCTAAATGAGCTAATAGCAATTCTCAAAAATAAAACAATACTTCCTCCTATCAAACACAGACAAAAGGGGAAATATTAAATATTGTGGATTGTAGAAGCAAGACGACTTTCGTGTCCAATTTTGAAGAGAAACTCATTACAACTAAAAACTGAATTATGAAGAATGGATATTCTGAACGCAAGAAAAACAAAAATAATAAAAATCTTAATTGCCTGAACTTATCTAAATATGTCCATAAAGCACAGTAAATTTAAATTTAAATAAAACCAACACAGTCCCGATAAGCATTCCTTGTTCTACAGTTTAACAAACAGATTGGTAAATACACCACTTAAAAAGGAAGCTTTTGAAATAGAAATGACATCATCAAACAATTATTAGCTTTTAACAATGGATACGATATAGAAATTGTGGTCTGAATACTTAAAAAACAATATAAAGCTAGAATACAAAGAATGCTGAACAATGCTAATATAAATGATAAAAAAAACATATTTTTACTGCAGCAAATTAAAAGAATCAAAGGTGTTATCATTTGTGTTAAAATATAGGTTCAACTGGTTCGGAATTAAAGCTATAGAGGTGAATAAGTAAATTTAGAAGGTCCTTTAGTTAACAACAAGTTAAAAATTAATACATAAAACAAAAGCAACATTTACCAAGTAAAATGCATCAAGTGTGAAAAAGGAAAATTATGTAAACCCATCAAATATAGGATTAAAGCACACGTTGCGAGAATAAAACTCAAATAAAAGCACAATAGGATTTGCTGAACTTTGCATCAAAAATAATCATCATTAGATCAATACATCACAGTCTTTCATTCGAAAGAAAAGGTAAACAACTAAACCTTTTGGAACATTTGGAAATTCCAAAAGCACAACATCAGAAAAAGCATTAATTTGACATATAAAGTCAACCCAGGCCAGAGAGTTTTGCAACCAAATTTTAAAAATCCTGTAAAATAAGGGACCTGAACAAAAGTTAGCATATCTGAGTCCATTATAATTTTGACCCTCTTCTAATTGATTAAAGTGTGTATTCTGCTACTTCCCCTTCTCTATTACTTGTGTTTAACCAAACTCAAAACTGTTGTTTTATAGAAGAGAAAGGGCTAACTAGCTAACTACTTAAATAATTATATAAACACTGCTTTTTATTTACAATTTGGTTTATTTTTTTAATCGTGAATTAATTATTCTTGCCCAAAATTGAGTTGAGAAATTGCTAAGCAATAAACTCTCATGACAATAATTGTACCTATACCTTGCTGGAAAATTTTTCTACCTTGATATTGTGCACTATAAAGTGCAGTATGAAGAATCATGACTATATCATCACTTAGAAAAAATATATTTTCACTTGAATGGTATCTTCTAAGTTAACATAATATGGGGAGCGGAAAGATTAACTCCCAATTTCTTCAACGACCATCCACAATAGCGGCAGGTATCATCGAAATCTCCTATAAATCGAGCGCGGCCACCTGGGATCCCGTATCTGTTTTATGTTTATGGCAATCGAGGATGGCGATGGTCAGCTGGCTCCTCCACCCGAACAATTGAAAATCGATTTGAGCCTTCGTTAAGCGAGCCCCTTAAATAAATCCTTTAATTAATCTTTTGTTTGGGCGAGTAGCCCGGAGTGGCCATAAAACGAAAGAACATTTAACCGGTTGGGTAATTAACGATCCTGTACGTCTCAGCCACGATGAAAATTGTCACCTCGCTCCAGAGTCGAGTACGGAAACAAAGAATTTGTCAGGTCGCTAAAAGCTAACGTTTCTTTAAATTTACACTTGTTGCGTAATCGTGTCTTCGGATGTTCTCCCATTGTCTAAATACGCGGCGCATTAATTTGTGTATGTGATACATTCTCACTTGCTTAATACATGTTACATGTCAACGTTATTGTGGAACTCGTGTGGTGGTGGCAGAAAATTGACTGTGCGTGTGTCACAGATTCTTTTGCATATTTTTATGCTGATTTCTTGAACATGATTCCTTGGACTCTCGTGTGTCTACTTAATTATCAGAATGTTTTTCATTTTCTTATTCTTCATATTATATTATACAAATTCCCTAGCATTTTTTGTTATGCCCAGTTAAGATTATGAAAAATGTAGGTATAGTACTGCAACAGGTCTCGTAATTCAGATTTTTTGTAATAACCATGCGGGAGATGTAAAAAGCAAGCTTTCAACATTGTAAGCTCTGGGCCTAACCTGTTAACTGTTAAAACTTCCTATAATTTGTTCTCCAATTGATGTGTTCAAACCTACAAACCTGGAAAATATAACCTTGATGGTTGAATTTTTACTCCAGCATTTTATTTAAGTAACGGGCGGTAAAAAATTTGACTTTTGACGTTTTATTGCATAAGAAAATAAGACGCTATTAACGTTATCTGTAAACCAGTTAATGATACGAGCACCGTTGGTTCTTCGAATTATTGGCATTGGCATGCTAGGCAAATAACTTTTCTTTGTTACGGAACATCTAAATGTAAAGAGATTACATCTGTTTCGGGGTTCCACTGCAATCCCCAAATTTTAGTTTGACTTTTAAATTTAACGGGTTCTGTAAAACGCTTCGATGTAAGCATAATATTTGAAGTTAGTCATTGTTTGTAGACCAATTCGTTAATTCACTTCCCATTGGCAAACAACTCTGAGGTTTTCCGATATAACCTAATTCCTTCCTCCACCGTGTTTGTACTCGAAACGAGATCGTCCATGTACAGATCCCTTTCAACATATTCCGCCGCGATTGGAAGTTCCGCCTTTTCTTCTTTGATCAGTTGCTTAACCGTACGAAGAGCTAAATAGGGAGATGATTTAACTCCAAAAGCTACATTTGTAACTTCATATATCTCAATATCCTGATCGGCTGAAAATCGCCATAGTAATCGCTAAAATTTATGATGACTTTCGACTAAATTAATTTGCCTATACATTTGTTTAATGTCTGCCGTAACCGGTATTTTAAACAAACAAAAATTGATTATTAAGGTAAATATGTCCGCTTGCAGCTTAGTCCCGATATATAAAACTGCACTAGCATCCAAGACTAGTCGAACGGGAGTGCTAGTACTCACTCTCTGGCTTAAATTAAAGACCGCGAGGTGAGGAATATAATAGCATAATTCATCTATTATATTACTGCACGACTTTCTCATATGACCTTGTTTTAACAAATCTTGCATGATTTTGTTGTATTCCACCCTTAGCTGTAACGGTTTTGAATGGCAAAGAAACAACAAATCGCCCGCTTTCATCTCTAATTCAAGTACTGTCATAAATTTTCTCACAAGCTACTTCTTCCGTATGCTATTTCCCAAAAATTATTAAAATCTTCCGATACTGAGAAATAGTTCTGCAGATTAGTACTTGGTCTAGAACCCATCCATTTGAAATTTTGTTTCCTTTATTTAGATAATTCATGTTATTATTTAATTTATAATCAACAAAAAAGCTCTATCAAATAAAACTGCAAAAGTGCAAATTTCTTCTTGAATTGTACGGCACTTTTTGTACAGCTATTTGAATATTACAACATACACGTCTAAGAATTTACTGAGTTTAATTTATTTTTATGGAATAAAACTGTACAGCACCAAAGATCGTCTGATGCATCAATAAAGGTCCAGTTTCAAGGCAAAGGATCACTTTGCAGAGGTACTTCGCAACTTGTTACAGCAAGAGAATATACAGCATGCAGTTTTAACGAGAACATGCCCACAAAGTGGTTCTTTTATACTCCTGTAGGTTTATTAACATATAATGAGCAGCATTTTTATGTGTTATTAAACGTGAAATTGTGCGTCTGCCTCGATAAATTTTATAGACATAAAGAGGCTGGGGAACAAATACATAACCGAGACATAAAGTTTATTGCTTACAGCATTCAACGAAGCGGTAAGACCCCATACGGCCTGCTATAAACAACGAGTAAGTAACGCTTCACTCTGTGTTAGTCAAGTACAAGGTCTGTTTTAGATAACAAGCTATAAAAGACTGAATCACAGGTCCCAACCTACCCTTTTGGCATAGTAACTCTTGTTACCTGACTACGACTAAAGTATAGACAGGTAAAAAAGTTGCTGCCATACAAGAAATAAAGGCTGCAAATAAGGCTACTTAGAAGATAAAAGCTTGTTATATAGCGAATGCGTTTATAATAAATTTAGTTCATTTTAATTTCACTTTCATATTATCTTGTCGGTTACTTATAATAGCATCAACATTATAATAGTGGTAGGTGCTCTTCTTCTGACTTATGCTTTTAACTTTTAACAAATTGACAAATCTGTTTTTCAATTTTCTTTATTATAACGTAAAAAAATAAATACCTTACTTAAATAACTTGAACTGCACAGACTTAAAATAAAAAAAATATTTGCTGAGCCGCAAAACGTAGACTGGCTTATCTTCGCCTGAGTTGTCTTTGCACTCTTTTATGCAATTTTTTTGTGCTCGCTGTTTTGGTTTCTTTCTTTCTTTCTTTAATTTCAATTACGTTGGTAAAATAAATATATTTGACTATTGAACACAATTAGGTATACTGTTGTTATTAGGACACATAAATTATTTCACGGTGAAGCTGGCATCCCAAAAAAACATTTGTTTCTTTTTGGGTGTTTTATTAAATTTTATTAAATAATGAGCACAATGATTTGCTCGTTGAAACATGGTTGCCTAGCAACTAGCTCGCAATGATTGTGCGGGCAGTGTAGAGTGTATTTCAAACAGCACTATTTAGTTTAGGAAGCTTCAAGTAAAACAAGTTTGATAGCGGTTCTAATAAAAGATTTAAGGCGCTTTTTGTTTATAGATTCAATTTAAAAGTAGACTTTTTGTATAGAGAAACGTAGATTGATTCTTAATTTTGAATTTTCACGCATTGGACCATTTTTTAATAGAGCAAAACATAAATTTTGCCTGGTTTAGGAAGTAGAGGAAGTAACAGTAATAAGGCGTCCACTGAAATGAATTGTGCTGTACGCAAACGATAATTAAAAATTGCTGGAGCGAATTTAAATAAACATGATTAGTTCATATTTTAGAAAATGTACTTAAGTAAACAAATTAAATATTCAAGTATCCAATACGTATATTTGCAGTTATTGGCAAAATTTTTAACCTTAGTAAAACCATTAACAACACATTGAATATCAGAGACATGTTCTCTTGGTAGGTTTGAAATGAACTTAGGTACTAGTTGTCGTAAGATACGGTCTATTACGATGCCTCTGAAGCGCCAAGCATAAATAAAACACAATTTATATTTTATACATGGAAGTGAAAAGTTGTTAACTGGCAACTGCCAGATATTAATTAACAATTGTCAGATAGTAATTGGCAATTGTAAGATAATAACTGGCAATTGTCAGATAATAACTGGCAATTGCCAGATAGTAACGCAATTGTCAGATAATAACTGACAATTCCAGATAGTAACTGACATTTGTCAGTTACTATGTGACAGTTATTAGTACTACTCGTAGTTAGAGGTGAGCATTCTAGTTCATTTTGGCGAATAGTTCATTATGAATAGTTCAATTTTATCGTTCAAATGAACTATAGTTCGAATTCGCTGGATGCTTCCCATTTCATATAGTCCTGCAGTTGATACATGTACTTGCGGACTTGTGCTATACAATATACAACAGCTGATTACCGTTTAGTTCTATGATAGCTGCACATGTGTGTATTTGAGATATGAAATGTAATAAATACTTTAATTGTTAATGAAACTGGCATTATGAAATATGTTTAAATTTGTATTTAACATAATGACTTTGGAAATACAACAGGTATAACGAAAGTAATAATAATTGGTAACCGCAATACATAATAATCTTACTATAATAAAAATAATTGCTATTAAAGACAAATAAACCGCTGTGCAAGCGAGCGGGACTTTGATGTTTATCAATCATCAACCGCATATCAATAATTATTCATTTCTAAATGTTAACTTGTAAATAGTATATAATTACCTGTTTTATAAAAAATAAACGTTTGTAAGTTATAACTTATTATGTATCCTAAGGTTTGTTAAATTTAACATTTTTTTTTGGTACTTTATATAATTGTACTATTTACTTCAACTGGTCCTGATTTTAAACATACCGTAGTACCTATTTATCAAATGCTTAAGGCCATTTCAAATGTACCAGCAATATTTAGGTATTGATATAATAATATTACATATCTGGTATATTATTGCTTCGTACTTCGCTGCTCGCGTGTTAAAAACTGAACAACTTGGTTAAAGTCATCCTTGCTACTCGCATGTAATGGGCACAAAATTTAAAATAATCTTATAAGTACGAAAAAGCGGTAGATTGCGTGGTCAAAACTGGAGAACGGTACGTAATCAAAGAAGGTGGTAAAAATACCGATTTAGCGGTAGATCTGGTAACACTGCCGGGACATTCAAATGGGTACGTTAGCATTGGCATCTGACAATTGCCAATTACTATCTGGCAATTGTCAGTTAATATCTGGCAATTGCCAGTTAACAACTTTTCACTTTCATGTATAAAATATAAATTGTGTTTTAATTTTATTTTTGCTTGGCCTTTCAGAGCCATCGTAGTCTATAGCTGTAATGACAGCGAAATAGATCTATCTGCAGTTGGTTAAGGTGTAGACAGCACAGCATATTCATTTTAATGTATATCGGTTCTTGCCTGCTAGCAAAAAGTGCCGTGGGGGCCTGCTGTCAAATGAAGTATGCAGTTGCATGCCAATTTGTCAGGCTACAGGTCTCTTCCTTTAGGAAGTAGTACCCGTTAAGGCAGCTAGGTGGCTTTGTCATCATGTCAGTGTAATGCTGACAGATGGCATTGCCATCCTAAATTCTTACCGTGCTACATGCTTAATGAGATAATACTGTTTTTGTTTATCACATATTATACATTAATGCGGATTGCATATTATGACAATTTGTACAATATATGGTTGGTGTTAGCTACTATTTGTACGGCCCCTATCGCAATAAACGTTTTAATTAACTTCATTCATCATCGAAAAGTGGAAACTTACAAACTACCCTAATACCCTTTAAATGTATCTTAATTAATGCCGAGCGGCTGGGAGCTGTGTCTGTGCGCGAATAACGCAATTTCTGGCGGTTGCAGTACGAATTAAAAGTCAAACTTTTACTGGTTTGTTGTGAAGGTGTTGCCTCACGTGAATTTCAAAGTGCAGTGTAATAAACTTTTCCATTAAGTAAAACATTTGATCAAAACTAAGTGAGGTGTTGTTGACCTGCAATTGTCGGTCATAGTATTCATCCTTTTTGCTGCCTTCTTTTTGTGGATCCCAGAGATAATGGAGCAAAAAATTGATAAAGTACTGTCTTCACTACAAGTGCTAAACCAGAAGGTTGACAGAAACAACCTCGAATTAGAAAAACTTAATAAAAGGCTGAATGAGATCGATACGCATAGCAAAGTAATTAAGGAAGACGTCGAGTGCTTAAGAAATAAAATAGAAGCGCTTGAAAACCAAACTAGGCGCAACAATTTAATCTTCTATGGCATTCCCGAAGACCAGAATGAGAGTTATGAAATGTGTGAAAATAAACTGATTTCACTAGTGAAGGATAAACTCAACATTACGTTAACCGGCATGAGTATAGACCGCGCACACAGGTTGGGCAAGCAAGTGAATACCCTTAAGCCTAGACCAGTCATTGCTAAATTTTCCCATTTTAAAACAAAGCAAGAAATTCTTAAAAACGCTGTACATTTAAAGGGATCTGAGTACAGTATATCTGAAGATTTTTCCAAGGACGTGGTGGCGCAGAGAAAGTTCTTGTACCCGCTAGTTGGTATTGCTAAGAAAATGGGTCATAACTCGTATCTGTCGTTCAATTACTTAATGGTCAACGGGAGGAAATTTTCTAAAGCAGATATTGGAGTCATGCAGGAAGAGGAGAACTGTAGTGGGGAAGAAATAATAAGCAGGATTGCAAGAGTGGGCAGCGGGGGTCTTTCGGGAGGGCCGGCTTCAATAATGGATCAGGGATGGTCAACCACGGGCGGCCGCCAGAGGAAGCTGCGGAGCCAGAAATAGCGAAGAGCGAAACCTGAAACTGACGAATTAATTATAATGCACCAAAATGTTCAGTCTATAAAAAATAAAATTCATGAACTTGAAGTTACCTTGTCAAATCTATCTTTGAAACTTGAATCTGATGTCAATATTATTTGTGTATGTGAACATTGGCTAGGATCACATGAAGTTATTGCATTGAATAACTACTATGTAGCTGCTCGTTATAATCGTGTGGTCCTGGCTCACGGTGAAGTATTAATATTTGTTCATAAAGAATTAAATTTTTCGGTGCTGAATGTGGCGGTGGAACCAGTAGAAAAGCATTTTGAATTTGCTGCGATCAGTAGTGAGAATCTTATAGTTGTGACTCTTTACCGTACCCCTGATGGCGATCATGATATTTTCATTGAACTCATGCACACTTTATTAGCTATGATAACTAAAAAGAAAAAATATATCGTGCTTTGTGGCGACTTTAATGTAGATTTTCTCGGGAACTCCAAATTTAAAACTGAAATATTGGCACTAATGTCGACTTTCAGTTTAAGATGTACCATAACTTCACCTACTAGAATAACAAGCACTTCGAGCACCTCCATCGACAACATTTTTTCAGATATTTCTCCTGATTTTGCTAGTGCCTTCGTGGAGGACCTTTTTGTGTCTGATCATGGTGCTCAGTTGTTCCGAATAACTAATTTTCCTTTATTAACAGGTAACAGTCCGATTGTAACTCACTATACGAGAAAATATACCAATAGAAACAGGAAAAGGTTTCTGGAGCTGCTGGGCGCCACTGATTGGAGAGATTTGTTTGATGGTCATGGTGTTGATGGGGTGGTTGATGTCTTCTACAAGAAAATATTGGCCGCCTTTGATGGGGCTTTCCCATTAAGACACCAATATGCGACGAAAGAGAAAAAGGGGTGGATCACGGAGGGTGTAAGGAAGTCTTGCAGGACAAAGCGGGAATTACTAATGTTAAAACGGATGAGCAATGACGTTACCTTGCGGGAGTACGTTAAAAAGTATTGCCGGATCTTAAAACAAACTGTTGTAGTCGCGAAACGGTTACACTTTAATAGAATATTGGAGAAAAGCGATAACAGAGTAAAAACAGCGTGGAACATCGTTAAACAAGAAACTGGAAAAAATACAAAAAGGAATAACACTAACATTATTATTAATCATGATAACGAGGTCATATCTGACTCTTATCGGGTGTCTGAACTTTTTAATTCGTTTTTTTGCAATATTGCTAATCACTTAACTGACAACTTGCCTGTTTCCGGGAACCCACATATCTATTTGAAAAATGTTTCTAGGAGCTTCTGTTCATCTTTTTTTGTACACCCCACTACTGGGTCTGAGATCGCCCAAGTCGTTCGCGAAATGAAAAATAAAACATTTTGTGGGTGGGATGAAATTCCAATAACCGAAATTAAGCATTCTATCGATTTAATTAAAGAACCACTTGCTCACATATTCAATACTTCGTTTTTGTATGGCATCTTCCCTAGTAAATTTAAACTTGCTTTGGTAAAACCGCTCTATAAGAAAGGGGATAAAACCTTGCTTGCTAATTACAGGCCTATTTCATTACTACCAACGTTTTCCAAAATCTTAGAGAAAATAATGTGCAATAGACTAACTAAATATATTATTACAAATAAAATCATAAATTGTGATCAGCACGGTTTTCAGAGGGATAAGAGCACTGTTTCGGCGATCTCGGATTTTTTGGACTCTGTCGTTAGTCCTCTTGATAACGGTGAGGGGGTTCTTGGTATCTTTTGTGACCTGTCCAAAGCCTTTGATTGTGTTGATCACCACTATTTGCTGACTAAGTTGGAATTTTATGGAATAAGGGGAGTAGCACACAGCTGGTTTGCCTCATATCTAGACAAACGTAAACAGATGGTGGAAGTGTGGGGCAGGGGTTACTCATCTTCAACTGAGAAGTTCTGTTCGAGCGTACAAGTGGTGCAGCGTGGGGTTCCCCAAGGCAGTATTCTGGGCCCAATTTTATTTCTGTTGTATACAAACGATATCGTTAGCAGCATTAATCACTGCAAATTTACCCTTTTTGCGGATGATACCAGCATCATTATCAAATCTTCGGATAAAGAAAGGCTCCTTTGCAAGGCATCAGAGGTTTTGTCAGATATTCAACGTTGGTTCTTTGCAAATAAGTTGGTCTTAAATTGTGAAAAAACAAACAGCCTATTATTCCTTGCACCCCGTGGGACCGCGGAAACGTTAACTGTTAGCACGTCGTACGGCGATATCCTGTCCGTGGAGGAGGTTGGGTTCCTTGGATTGAACATCGACTGCCATCTGCAATGGTCATCACATATTAGAAAATTGAATAGTAAGTTGTCGTCTGCCGTGTATGTGCTATACGTTTTACGAGATTTGGTTGACATGAAAACTTTGACCACAGTTTATTTTGCATATTTTCAGAGCCTCTTGCAATATGGCATTGAATTTTGGGGTAACAGTGGAGATATTTCTACAATATTTAAAACGCAAAAAAAAGCTGTGCGGGCTATGTTCCGATTGAAGCAAACAGATACCTGCAGGCAAGCCTATAAAAGTCTCAATATCTTCACCGTTACTGACATGTATATTTACAAAGTGAGTCAGATTGTCTTTTCAATGAAATCAGTTTTACCTGTTCACAGGGATTTTCATGATTACGCCACCAGGTACAATACGGAATTTCGGTTGCCTAAATTTAGCAGGTCGTCATCACAAAATTATTATCAATATATGGGAATTAAAATATTCAATAATCTACCAGACACCATTAAAACCAATGTACCAACTAAGTTAATATTTAAAAGAAACTTAAAACGTTGGTTGTCTGGAAAAACATTTTATGACTTGGACGAATTTTTTGAATTAACTAAGTAGTTATAAAAAATATTTTTTTCTCTTCTCATTTTTACCACCTTTATTCTCGTTCTTGTTTCTCATGATTGCTTCTACTGATTTTTATTTGCTGCGTCAGTATGCACACGTTTGGTATACTGTTTCAGTATTCCGCTTTTTTTTTTGTTTTTTTGTTTTTTGTTTTTTGTTTTTTGTGCTCTGTGCTGTGTTTCCGCTGTGCGCGCGCGCGCCTGTGCGGCTTTCGGCTGTTAGGATTGCACCTTAATTTTTATTTGAATTAATCCCATACGCCCACACTGGGCAAGGACCACAGTCATTGTTATTAATTACTACATTACTGTACGGTACATATGACTGTAAGGTATTTTGTGGGTATAATAATAAATAAAAAATAAATAAAAAAATAAATAAAAAATAAGTAGTGGTGCCTAGGTTGATGCATTTACCCAACCGTTAAACTCGTAAAATACAGGCAAATGTCTACTGAATGTTCTTAGATAAAATATTAGGTATTTATTTTCTGGAGAAAGAGAGATCCATTTTCATTCTAGATATTTAAAAATTATGTTACAGTTCGTTTCTATCAACCAGTATGAGGGCCATTATGACCCTTGTCAGATATAATCTGAACATTTTCCGCCATTTGTTGAATTGTTTTGGAAAAAAACGAATAAAGTCAAAGAATACAAATTTAAAATACGAGTTCATAATCAATTTCACAAAATAATCTCTATAAATAACATTTTTTCTGAATTTTCTTAAGCTTAGAAGTTTGTCCGAACTAGGCCATACTTTATTTAAATCCAAATTTTCACAAGCTCATTGCTAGGCAATGATACTATTTTACTTCTGTGTTTGGTTGAAAGGTATACATTTGAACACATTCCAATAAAAACGGATCGTGAATTTCCTAAATTGCTATCATCTTCTGTGTTGTACCCGTAAAATCGCCGGTCAGTCGTTAAAAACCTCTGTCAAAACTATATTAGTTTATTCGAGAAAATTTGTAGACTGCAAAGACATCTCATACTCCCATTGTTTAAAGTCAATATAAAATAGTAGATTCCCTCTATCAAACCTTAAGATCTCACAGTTTCTTGTGCTGAAACCCCACAAAACACTAAATTTGTATCATAATATAAGTGTAGGTATAATATATCCATGCTCATTGATTACAATGCTATACCTACAACCCCATAAATGCTTGTAGGTATATATGACTAACACCGTATTTAAACGCCAGAACACACTTTATGGCGATGCAAAGTGGAGAGGTGAAAAGTTGCTAATAAAACTATCATTTATGTGCCAACTACGCGTATTAATAACATGTAATGGACCGATAAATTTTCCCTTCCACTAATAAATGGACTGTTATGTCCTTGTACAATTTTACGTCTTGCTTACGTTTTGCACTGTTAAACTCAACATTGATCTCCTATTATCGGGAGAAAATACTGGCGGAAAGGAAGTTATAGTATAATAGTATAATACAGATTAATTGAATTAGTCATAAAACATATAAGCGTCTGAAAAGGCACATTTTATTATCGTTTGTCGCAACTTTTAATATTACTTTGTTGAAAATAACATTTTTCTTAACATTAAACAGCTCTAGAAATAACATATTGTTACTAAAAAAGTAGCTTGCATTGAAATTGAACATAAAAATACTGATTAATGCCTAAACTGAGTAAAAGATTATGTTATATACAAAGAAACACGGAAATGTGTTATTTTTATTAAAAAATACCCCATCTGTCTATGATATTTTACCACAAGCTTTTTCTTGGTACCACTTAGAAATTATCATTCGCCCTTCTTTATCTGCTACGCATAGGTCAATAGAATATTTTCTGCAGAAGACACTATTATAGCATGGACCCCAAAAATTGTGGGTTTTGCTTTATTAAACCTGCATTTTGGAAGAAGATACACTACGCATATAATTAAGTTAGCCAGAATTGCATTACAGCAAAGGATTTGTGCTAAAATCAATGTAATAAAAAATTGCATCGATATAAACCGTAAAAAGGGACAACCCACCAACAAATGCAGCGTTTGCCTCTTAATTGCGTCCGTCCGCCGTAGCACAACGTTGAATACTTTAATGTCCAATTAATGACGTGGAAACGTTTTTAAAACATCTGGTTAATAACCATCAAAAATTTCGCTTAAGTTTACGGACCCGTAAGGAGGTAAAACTAATGAGGCGATCCTCTCCTCCGACCAGCGACTAATAAAGACCAGAAAAGCATAACATAATTGGTACACGCACGTATACGTGCAGCTATTTACTGCGGGGGTTACTTCTTCTCTGCATTAAATGCGCAATTAAATCGGCAATAAACCGCATGCAAATTAATTTTTTGAAAGAATACCTGGCTCGAATTAACTGCCTCGTTTGCAATTTGTTGCAACCACGAGATTTTATGAGCCCCTTGTTTGAGGATAGCAAAAAATGAGCATTAACGAGGTAAAGAAAGGGCGGTTACAAGTCGTTTGCAAGCTTCAGTAGTTTTCCAAAAGAATTTTTTGATAGTGATACAGACGAACAGACGTATGTACAACTAGCTACTAGGCATACCTATCTTTTAGTCAGAAAGTATGACAAATATGAAACGCTAAACCTAGCCCTTTTTAAACGTCCCTTATACAGTGCCAGATTATAACAAATCGTGTCTAACAAGGAACCTGTCTGTCCGTCCGCTACGTCGGATTGACCCCGGGTTTTTACTAGATGATAATGATCCGTAAGCGTGTCTAAACAATTACTTCCACATCCAACGGATCGAAAGTCTTGTATCGCGAAAAAAATTTTCGAAAATTTTATTTGCTCATTCGCTTTAAAATAGTCGAAAACGCAAAAAAACAAAATTAGAGCAAAAAATTCTTGTCTGGGATAACTTTCGAAAGACTAATATATGAACTTGAAATTTGGCAAACGTATAGATCTCAACTACCCAAAACGACCTATTGGGGTAAGTAGGGTATCGGGAAGGAAATTGGGGGTAACTACCCTTTTTTGCAAATTTTTAGTATGGGGTTAGTAGTATATCTGTGAGTATTATTCGTCCCTATAAATTTTTGGTGCAGCAAATTGTTTAGAAGATATTAGCAAAAAAACATCACTTAAAGAAAGCTGTTTTTCTGAAACATTTCCGAATATATTTTATATATTAAAATAATGAAAGTACCATTAGATAGGAAATAAAATTTCTCACAAAATTTATCCAAAATTTTTACATTTTCGAAATATTTCTCAAAAACGTATTTTGGTCCCAGTTGACGCGATTTTTTTTAAATTTTGGGATTATATAGGAAATCTAATTTTTTATCGGAAAGCACTCTTGTATTTTTTTTGTTAAGTTAATAATTTTCGAGTTATTTGGAAAAAAACAGATTTTAAAAATTTATGTATTTCTGTTAATATCACGAGGACCGTGTGTCTTAGAAAAAATGTGTAGAAAGAAAAAATGCTCAAAACCTGATCGTATAGTATAAGAAATAAAAACGTAAATGCCATTTTGACAATTGGATGTGGAAGTAATGATTCAATTTGCAACGGTTGTTTAGGTAGGTTCACTGCATGTTGCCCCTACGGTCTAAATGCCTATTTTCCATACCAGGTTTGATATATTTTTCTTCATGAGTGTTGTTGAACATGATTTCTGAAGCTATATCTTTGGATTAATACTATGACACATTTACCAGGGCATCCAAAGGTGCGAATATAGTTTCTCTCTTCGTGGACGTCATTGAACATGATATATATTGGTTTACTTTTACCATCCGGTGCTTTTGTAGCAGAGTCGCTCTTCGCTCGGTATTTTCAAACTCTACAAGCGACTTTTGCTACGATGTCGGTGGTCAGATTCTCGCGAGCAGCAGCTGATTACAATCCAAATTATTTTATTGATTAAAGTTATTTATTAGCTGTACGTATTAATAATGATTATAAGAAGTAGCTAAATGGGTAAGCAGATTAATATTATTCTGTAAAAGTATTCGATTCGATTTCCGCTCAAAGCTGGCAATACTTTCGCAGGAAGATATTGGCCTGCTAACCAAATTCACTACTTCCTATAATCATTAGTACCAAACGATAATGTATAATATACATTCAGAAAAAAAACAACTTTCGTTATAATGCATGTCTATGCTGTACTGTCTACACCTCAACCAACTGCAGATAGTACTATTTCGCTGTCATTACAGCTCATCAGTGCAGTTTAGGTCGAATGTAGACAACACGGCATAGAACTGGTTTTGCTTATATACCAAAGCAATGGTATGATGAAAGTAAGAATTTAGGATGACAATGCCATCTGTCAGTATTACACTGACATGATGACAAAGCCACCTAGCTGCCTTAACGGGAACTACTTCCCAAAGGAAGTGACCTGTAGCCTGACAAATTGGTATGCAACTGCATACTTCAATTTGACAGTAGGCCCGCACGGCACTTTTTGCTGACGGGCAAAAACCAACATACATTAAAATGCATGTCTATGCTGTACTGTCTACACCTCAGCCAACTGCAGATAGTACTATTTCGCTGTCATTACAGCTCATCAGTGCAGTTTAGGTCGAATGTAGACAACACGGCATAGAACTGGTTTTGCTTATATACCAAAGCAATGGTATGATGAAAGTAAGAATTTAGGATGACAATGCCATCTGTCATTATTACACTGACATGATGACAAAGCCACCTAGCTGCCTTAACGGGAACTACTTCGTAAAGGAAGTGACCTGTAGCCTGACAAATTGGCATGCAACTGCATACTTCAATTTGACAGCAGGCCCCCACGGCACTTTTTGCTGACGGGCAAGAACCAACATACATTAAAATGCATGTCTATGCTGTACTGTCTACACCTCAACCAACTGCAGATAGTACTATTTCGCTGTCATTACAGCTCATCAGTGCAGTTTAGGTCGAATGTAGACAACACGGCATAGAACTGGTTTTGCTTATATACCAAAGCATTATATTATATTAAGAGTGTTGCAGTTCACAATGACTACTCTAGTAAAACCTGGGACAACTTACTGAGGAAAATATACCAGAAAAAACAGGTTATAAACACCACCTGGTTGTCTTATCACATTTGAGTTTTTTTCAAATAAATAAATATATTTTAATGAATTCAAATTTAATTCTAATTCCTATGTAAGCATTGTTCGTACTACTCAGACAAGGGATTCCATCCTAGCGTTAAACTCACACAGTGCAAATAATGATGCATTGTTCACCTCCACTTCTATTGAGGATTGGCAAGAAAAATACCCTTCGGTTTAATCCAGCCAAAGATTTCAAGAAGTCGCTTGCTTTATATCCATTGAAGACGGCATTTATATTTTCTAAATTATTAATTATTATTATTTCCAAATTATTGTAGTAAGGGATTTTTATATCAATAGATATTTTTGCCATCTCGTGCCTTTCTAATGTTATCAACAAAAAAAATCATAATTTCGCGCTTTCGCGGTCGACAAAGTAAAAGCAAAAAGTTAAGACGACTATCTAAAACTGATACTTTCTTCACTACAGTAACCGTAATTGCACATTTATATTTACATTTCAAATCCAGTTGGAAAATTTTGGGCTTTTATTTAATGACTCCCAAATGCTATAGGTGGAACCAATCAAAGCCGTTCGATTTGTCCGGTGTTTTATTAGCGAAAGTGTTCTGCACTTCTTATACAGTAATCAAACCTAGTGGATATTGCTATCATCAAAAGTGCACAATTAAATATGTTCATCACCTTGTGTATATTGATAATTGACTTTATACTTACCTTTTTATTGAAAATGTGCATTAGGTAAAGTCTTATAAGGATTACTTGAGCATATCCAAGTGTCTAAAAGTGCAAATGAATGAACAGTCCTCTGCTGAAATGGCACTCGAGTTCTTAATGTCAACTTGAGTATGACAGAGGAGAGTCTTATATTAGAACACCACCTAGTCCGGAATAAAATAAAGCACATGAAAGAGAAAATACTACACAGTGAAACGCGTGCGATATTAGAGGTATTAGAGTTCAGTCAACATCTGCTATAGGAGTTACTATATAATACTGCTGACATTAGGACTGGGCACCTACGAGAAAAAAATAACACAGGAAAGTAAAGTAAACCTGCACTTGTATGTGAATTATGAGCTCCTAAACTTTAAAGAGGATCTAAAATAAAATCGTTTGACAATATTGATTTGTATTTTTAAGTGCTTGCCTATATTTGTTAGAACTTCCGTACGCTGTCAGCACTCTAGCAGCATTCAGTACTATTTGTATCCTTTACTTATTTTTTTCATATCACAGATAATGGGATCTGTACTCTTTTATTAATAATATTAGAGACAGTTGTGTAGTCTATCTCACTTTATCGTACAACGTTAATTTACTTTCAGCCCAGCTGAAACAAAATTTTCAGCATGGCAATAGACAATTGTAATGATGGTTTAAAGAATTTTTGTGTATGTTTAGATGGCATTCTAACTCATATGGCGATTGCGTATTTTGACATCTGGCTTTTAAAGGTTTTCTATAAATTGCCTTACATTAGACATGAAACCAAAAATTTGTGACTTGGTAGTTATTTACGACTAAGTTCCAAAAACGATTAGTGGACTAAATACGCTCATAATACAGTTAAACTTATTGCTTGAAGAACGTAATGTAGTAATAATTTAAAAAAAACTGCTGAAGAAAAAAAAACAGGTCGCGTCGTGTTGATGGCGTGGTGCCTTTACTGCACATCACCACGTCCGAATGTAAACAGCTTAGTAGAGAATACACTAACAATATTTTAAACGTTCTGGTTTGTTATAGAGAAACGAATAAGAAAAATATTTTTATTTTGGGGAAGAACGAAAACATTATTAACATTATTGGGCCCATATTTTACATATCTTAGTTTGGTTAAAGAACGCGAAGAACAAATGTATTTTGAGGAAATAACCGCTGCAAATTGAATCAATACTTCCACATCCAATTGTCAAAATGATATTTACGTTTATATTTCTTATACTATACGATTAGTAATCAGGTTTTGTGAATTTTTTCTAAGACAAACAGTCCTCGCGATATTAGCAAAAATATATAAATGTTAAAATTGTTTTTTGCAAAAAACTCGAAAATTATTAACTTAATAAAAAAATTACAAGCGTGCTTTCTGATCAGAAATTTGATTTTCTATATAATACCAAAATTTTAAAAAATCGTACGAGCAGGGACCAATATAGGTTTTTTGGAAATATTTCCAAATGTCAAAATTTTGAATAAAACTTTTTGTGAAAAATTTTATTTCTTATCTGATGGTATTTTCATTTGTTGAATATATTAAATATATTCGGAGATATTTAGGAAAAACCGTTTTCTTTAAGTGACGCTTTTTTGGTAATATCTTCTAAACAGTTTGCTGCACCGAAAATTTATAAGAGCGTATAATACTCGCAGTTATACTACTAATCACATACTAAAACGAAAAAAAAAATAAAAATATGCAAAAATGGTAATTACCCGCCAATTTCGCCCCCTTCCCGATACCCTACTTACACTTACCTCACAAACAATAGGTCGCTTTGGGTAGTTGAGATTTATACGTTTGCCAAATTTCAAGTTCATATATTAAGTCTTTCGAAAGTTATCGTGTCCACAAACAAAACCACAGACACAGACAAGAATTTGTTTGCTCAAATTTTGTTTTTTTGTGTTTACGGCCATTTTAAAGCAAATGAGCAAATAAAAATTTTTGAAAAATTTTTTCTCGACGCAATACTTTCCATCCGTGGATGTGGAAGTAATTATATTCCCAAATGCACAGTAGCCATTTTTTATTATAAATTATATATCTACAATTATTGCTTTCCTTACTGACATAACTGACTACTCCAGATGTACTCTAATGCAGAGTACTTTATTGTCGTAGCAGGTGATGCCTATAGCAATTAAAGTTTAATGAACATAGCGCTCATGCTACTAATCCTTTTAGATTTCATGCCTGTGCATTCCTCGCAGCGCACATACAAGGCACGCATGGATAACACTTAAATGCAAGACTAATGCGCTTGTGAAATCCTCTAATGAGATAAACTCCAATGCCTATACACCTACACACCAACAGTAATTTTATCTTCAATACAAAAGCTTTTACACGGCAGACTATATTATAATCTATAATAAACGCTCCAGTAAGGCGTAACGCATGTATTAGTGTTCAAGTTAAATAATTAAATAAATATAAGATTATATTCAGATAGAAAAATACATATCTAGTAGAAATAAAAATTAGTCAATCACAGCTTACATGCAATTTACTTATAAGACAGTTTCAAACTACAAACATTGCCGGCGAGAGCCCGGTACAGACGGTACAAATGTACCGGGGCCCGGGCTAAACCAGGGGCACGGCGGAGGCCTAAGTCATAGTCATAGTCGCGAATAAAAAAATTGCTATGAATTTGAAAAATAGCTTCATGAAGTGTGAAGATTATTTTTCGTCAATATACTGGTATATAGGGTGACAATGACATTCAAGTCAAGTCAAGTAAACAAGTGGTATCACATACATTTTGTCTATCTTTAACAAAGAGCTAGGCTATTGTAAAAATTCTACTCAGTAATAAAATATATACGGTACCTGCTAGAAACAAGGAAACCATTTTTTAAAAAACGTATTTTAAAATCTTTTTCGAAGAATTTTATTGAATTTGCATTCTTTCAACAATGGATTTTTTAGAAATTGACATCTTTCTCTTTGTTTGTTAAAAGGTTTTGCTGGTACATTCTTTATGAAAGAATAATCAAATCAATGAACTGATTGGTGAATATTTGTGAATCAATGAAAACCGGTAAATGGAGGATTTCTCACGAGTTATCCTATAAAGATTTGGTTCTAGCTTTAGTTTCTTTCTTATTTTTTTTCTTCATTTCGTGCTACTAGCCTACATATCTATCTCTATCCTTTGGTGTTCCTGTTTTCGTATTTTTTTCAGGCTTCTTTCTTTGTTTTGATTTCTTCTTTAATTTCTTCTGTCCCCCAGTTTGTTGTTTTAAATTTTGTATTAACCATTTTTTTCTCCGCACACCCCTTTTGCTGTTTTTTATTATTTATTTTACCGCATTCCAGTTGATTGTTGCTCCTTTTTGTTCTTCTCTTTCTAATTTTCTATTTTAGCAGGTTTTGTGCCCTTCCTTGAACTTTCATCTTGTTTATGTCTATTTTTCTGTTATTACCTATACCTTCCCCAGTTTAATCTTTGCCACTAATAATTTGTGCTGTGTTCTTAATTCAGAACTATCAAAATCAAAACCTATTAGATGTTTACAGAAATCTGAAATAATATTACAATATGAATAATTGTAATGATTTTCACCAGGATTTCTCTGCAATATTGTTATAAAATTAGGACTAAAAGCTGAGGCAGTTATTGAGAAAAAAAAAATCCATGACGGCCTCACAGTAATTCTGATTAAGTAAACTTCTTTCAAAAGCCACTTTTTTACATGCTTGCATTTAGAAAATTGAGTTCTTAAAACTCTTCGGAGTCACATTTACAACAAATAAGAGGCAGGCAAACATGATTTTGTTGAAAGCGCGTGATTCGCTTAATTCGGACTCGGTCATTAGAGTAGCACATGCGCTAATCTGCTGAATCCGTGATATCAGTTGTCCATGTCAATTATTCAGACAGTTGTTTTATGCATTATTGCGGTTTTCTTGTTACTCATATGTCGTTATATTACATTGTTATTCCTGTTTCTTCTGTATCTTTTAATTTTTATACTGTTGACGAAATTGTGATTAAGCGGAACGAATCTTAAACAAGACACATTAAGAGCATACTATCTTTTGAAAATACTAAGGACAATTCAAATTTTTATGACTCTTTAAGTAGATATAAGATGCATAACGAATGGCAAAAATAATCAAGTATACACTTGGATTTTCATAAAAACGTACCGCTTATTGATGCCTTTGGTGGACACTAAGGCTTTTATTAGATAATACAATGTTTCTGAAGAATTCACTATTTGAAGCTACGTTTTACATTTATTTGTTCAAAGCATGTATCCGGGCTTATATGCCGTGGTCCATTGGATCTTCCTCCTCTTCCATACGTTTCGTTCTCATCTGCGGCGAACATCTTTTGTGGGTTGTCGTAAACATTGCGACCTCCTGGGCTGCTGTACGACCAATTAATGGACCACTGCATATAAGCCCGGATACATGCTTTGAACAATTTGAATCCGGCCGTGAAAGCCTGCATAAGTTTATTATTTTATATTTATTCTAAAAGTTTTCTTTCTGCTAAAAAAAACTGCTTGTGCTATTCCAAGGTACATAGTAAAGCCACAAAAATTAGCCTATACTTTAAAACTATTTCTTCGTGAGAAAATATAGTTTTAGTTAGAACTACATACAAATATCTATTACCTTCGAATATAGAATATGCACTGTGTATTCGAAGCCATAATTAGTAAACCGTAAAATGTAATATTTTTGATCATACAACGTCATGTACTTTCTTGCATGGTGAGTATTACACGTGTTATTTCCGAGGTTGTGAAGGCAGCTTATTCAGCAAAGATAATATCTTGGGATGCTATATGAAACTTCAAATTTGTCAATATAGGAAGTGGACATGTCTTTATGACCAGGGGTCCACGGACTTTATGTTGGCAGGCTAGATTTGATTGCTAATATCACCGTTTACTGCCGACTGCATAAATCTTTTATCCCCCGCGCATCGAGATATCAGTGGCGTAGATTAAGATGGCATTGGAAGGTAAGCTTGGCAGATGCTGTTGAATGCTAACTAGACGCAGTTGATGTGTCTAAATTCAACAACAAATATTATTACTGAAATTAATGTTGTGAACAGAAATACTTTTCCTGGAAGGAATAGGTTTTTTGAATTAAATTTAAATAAAAAGAAATAGTTTTAATATTGGGAGCTATATAACTTTTAAATGGTTTCTAGTACAAAAATTCTTCAAATTTTTGGAAGCATCAACTACACACACAAAAAATATCTACCCGCAAACAGCCACTTTCAAACAATAAGATTTGTACCAAATGTTCTGTTTTACTGGAATTACTTGCTACTACTCATAAAAAAGCAAAATTATGCAAACGCAAGCCATATTTAACATCTAACAATTCGTCAAATACAATAGCAAGATTTTCAGAGAGGAAGTCGCGCTTTTCTTTCTGTTACAAGTGTCCCTATCTCAGTGCAGATTAACCTTACTATCAATGGTTTTTTCCAAATTCTGTTGGTTTCTCACAGCATACTACAAAATTCCCTATACTGTCACATAAAGTAGAGTTTCATATTATTTTCCCAATTTAATTAAATTATTTAATAGTGAATTGTTTTACATAAAAACAATATAATAAGAAAATGGATCTGTTTCTGAAAGCGCTTTTTACTGCCTAACTGTTGGTTTTCGTTCTGCCACGAAGAAATATATACACTATCTAGGACAAAACGGTAACTGCTTGTTAACTTTTCATTTCTGAAAATCGTGATTATGGGGATGTTTAGTTATAATAAGGAACTAAAAAAATCGTTCCTGCTTAAAAGTCTGAAAGGTCAATATGCTGTAGTAACAGTAGATCAATATTGTATATTGAATGAGTGATCCAATCCGTATTCAGCAGTGTCTATTCCCCTTAGCATTTAGGTTGCAACGTGTTAAGCAGTTTGAACGAATCTCTAATTGTGAGGCAGCGGTTTTTATATCTGGACAAGAAGTATTAGTAGCACCTAGTACATAAACGTAGTAAGACCGCAAGATCAGAAGGAATAGATAAACGTCTAAATTAATTTCCCATTGATTGAAAAAAATTTTGCATTATTACACCAGTATTGCAAAAAGTTATCCTACTAGTATTGAAAATTGTACATTTTACCATTATATGCCTACTATGTACAAAAAATATACAAACCTGTTAAACAAGTAATATTTCTTCTTCAGCGCACTTTTGTTGAAAAAAAGATCTACAGTTTTAGCCTACTTTGAAAAATACACTTCCGAGTTTATATACAATTCTCAACGAGCGGATACTTGCTACACAAATTTTGCTAAAACATTCAATCATATCGATGGTTTGCTGCACACAATCACATGTTTCACTGACACATCGAGATATAACTTTTAGAGAACACTGCGCACATATCGTAATATAGTAATTTTTCACCTGGTCCGTTTGTTTCATCATCAGGTGCAGCTCAGGATTACAATTTGGGACAAATGTTGTGTTTAATATTTATCAACGATTTTTCCAAAATATTAAACTGTAAAAAACTTATGTACGGATATAACTCGATTTTATTTTTTTACATTCTCTTTGCTATTGTTGCCTAATTGTTGAAACTAGCTTTTCTCAAATAACTCTAGAATGCTTTCACCCGTTCTTGGACGTCCTATCATTCTGGTGCTCAAAATGCGACTTCTTGCAACAATTTTCGTCATTCTGCTTCCATTCTTTCAGAGTGACGGCCACTGCGATATTGTGCTTTTACCCAGCAATTGACTGTTACTTCTCCTTTCCCATCCATCATCTGCTCTTCTTCCCCTATAACTCTTTCTCGTTACCCTTCTCTCCCACACCTCCAGTTTTTCGTTGTCGCCTTTATTCAGTACTCATGTTTTCGCCCCATATATTACGATTGGTCAGCGCAATATTAATGCAGACAGCAGAATTCCTTTACCAATCTTATGTCTATTAAGATGAATAATGCTACTGATATTTTGGGAGCCATTTTTTGATCTTCTTATTGACATGTATTTATAGTCCTAGTCATAACAGGTAAACCTTTAATTAAACGTTGCATGTAACTTTTGTTTAGTAGGTTCCATTAATTCCGCTATCGCGTATCACTTTTTTCGTTACCACATTAAAGAATATAGTTCATAACGAATCTCCACTTCGCAAACCAGTATTCACTGTAAACTTATTTTTTGTTGCTTTCACTAGCTGGATCATGTTTTGCCTTCCTAGGACTTCCATCGCTTCAAACTGAGTCGCATGCCCTTTTAACATTAATGAACGGTGCGTGGAACTCTATCTCATGTTGTAACACGTCTGGATTCTCTCAGTCGCTGAGAAGTTGCTACAAAATCCACACTGCTACTTTCCTGATACACCTTCCGTTATACTTTGTACATTGGCCAAAATTTTATATACCGAGTCCAGTGAAGCGATTTCTCTGTAACTTTTCGAATTGCTTCCTGCCGCTTTTCTTATTTAGTAGGGTCAGCGTTGCTTCTTTCCACTCTTCGCGTACCTCTCCTTTCTGTCATACTTTCATCCTTTTATTTGCAGTAATTGCAAGAAATTTAATTATATAATGATCGTAAGTATTCTATACAAGTATGTGGTCAGATTTAATCTCGAGAATAGATGCTTGATACGGTATCCAATATATCACACTTGTATATATAGAATTATTGGAGTAAATTAAACTGGAAATTCATGTGTTAGATTGTACATACATACTAGTAAGGACTAACCGCATTTCTCGCAACTTCAACATCAGTTTTGATTCCATATTATCCGTACCTAAATATAATCTCAACTTTGGCTGAAATTAAGCCTCAGTTATAGAATTAAGTTTGTCTTACGATTGTAGTGCCATTAATTTTCTGTTTTGATTCTGACGTTGCATTTAGTTTAAATTGCCTTATTATGATTTCATATAAATATATTTGTTTTACTCACTAAGACTTCTTTTTTATATTCAATAAACGAAATATAAAATGATTTGTTTACGCGTATTCAATTAATAGTCAAATTACAAAACATTTCTTTGTTTACTTAATAGTTTTATCTTCAGCAGAAGAACCGTCGACAGTATCATTCAGCTAACTTTCGTGAATAAGAGTTGATGACCTTCGTGAGCACTGCCGTACCCAGTCAAAATAATCAGCGCTTTTAGTGCTCCGCTTACGAAAAACAATGTGCTTTTCCGGCGAATACGCCCAAAGAACATATAATTAAAGTGTTAAATTGGGAATAAATATCTGTAGTTTATCAGGCATCAAGTAGCTATTGGCAAGTATCACTTTAACACTTAAAACTTTATTGGTTTATTCCAAACTGTGTGTACATAAATTTCCGCTTTATGGCGCCCTAAAATTATATATACATTTATATTAATGACCTGGCGAGAAGAAGCCGGTACAGTTTTCGTTGCTGTCACCGAAATTCAAACAGGACGACATGTGCTCGAAGTGCAGCGTTGCACCGCGCCTGATGCCTTATACTCGATAACAAAAAACCTTGTATAATCCGTGAGAAATTCCTAATTTTATCTGTTTATAAGCTCAGCTGAGTAACAGTTTATGTATCTTGCTTGAAGGTGTAATTGATGAGTGATTTTTAAATTGTTTACCTTAAAAATCTAGACTAAATGCGTTTTATACCGTCAGCGGCTGGAAATAGTTATATTTATAATGTATTTGAGAATAAGGCTATTGTTCTTTCGTATTTTTCGACTACTTAGTCTGGCGGTGCTAAAAAGTGACGAAAAGAGAAACGGCTTTCATGCACTCTTAGGTCACTTAACCGAATTGTCACTTCAAATACAGAGTAGCAGATTTACGATTCTTTTAAATCAAAGACGACAATTACTTTGCTAGCGGCCCATTTTTAACTACAGACGAATATTTGCGAGCAAATTGCAACATAAATTATAAGCAGATGTAGCTGCTGTCGTGTTGGTCACGTGAAAACGTTTATCATTGGTTCCGCGTAAACATATGTACTACAGTCTCTACAAAACTAGTTAATACAGATAATTAGGAGATGTTACATGGAATAAGTTTTTACGTCTACATAGTTACTTAAAATAAACAATAAGAAAAAACGCAGTTGTCTTAAATTCCCTGGCTAGTTACACATTATGTCAAAATTTGTGGGTGGGCTGTGATGTGGAAAGTGGTTACGTCTGATGCATTCTATAAAAGCTTACGGCGTTTAATTTTTAATTTAAAAGTAGTAAAAGCTTTTTTTAACATCACGTTTATCTACAGTTCACGAGTTTTTATCTTTTGGCACTTGAATAACAGTATAAATTGTTTCCTTGATAGACTCAGAGTTTTTCGGCATAATCATTAATTTAAATTAAAATACTAGGGCTTTTAATTAATTTTATTATTAAAAGTTGAGTCAAGTCTTTTCTACAATGCCGCCAAATCAATTGAAGCATTTACCATGTCATAGCACAAGCTTTTAGATGCCTTTTTGAGGGAACTGTGCCGTCAAATAGATTAAGTACATTTTGACAGCCTACTGAACCCTTCCTTGGTGGCGAAGCGTTATTGTCCGCCCAAAATTCCTTTAATTCTCAAAAGGAATATAAAAATTACTGGTGCGAAGTGTGGACTAAACGATGGATACTCGAAAACTTCACTCTTGAATTGTTGAAAAAATCGTCACGTCAGCACAGTGTGGCTGTGCATTGTCAAAAGAACGCCAGAACGAAAGCTTGTCTCTTCGTATATTCAACATGTAAATCGCTCGTAGCAGGCAACGAATAATTTTTCACAATAAGCTTCCTTTGTTAAGCAGATAACGCTTTGCTACCAATAAAAAGCTCAAGAAAATGTACCGATATGGCGGCGCAGTTCCTTTTGAAGAGGGCATCTAAAAGCCTGTCACGATATGACAAATGCTTCAACCGTTTTGGAGGCTTTGTAGAAAAATGAGTAAGACTACTTAACCTTTAGTAATAAAATAATTTTTTTATGTAAATAGATCTTATTTTTATAACCCATCGGAGGTTTAAACAAAAACAGCTCTTGCATAATGGAAATTTCATAAACGTACCGATCGCTTTTTAAATATTCTTATAAGCTCATGTGCACATGAGATTATATTACCTGTATACATTCCATGCATTCTCCCTTGCCGAAGTATTTATGCTTCTACGGTTGTCTGAATAGTTTACTCACACGTTATTGAAGTTAAAACTAACAATTATGTGGAACGAATATGGATCAAATAACGCTAATTATAAATATTGTTAATTTAATTAATGTAAAACACTCGATTTTAATTTGTGCTCACTATAGTTCTGTTAATCATCATTGTAATTGTCTATCGGCATGTCGTAAATTTTGTTTCACCATTTGCTGTTTACGTCGTATCTGTTTCTGCTTCGTTATCGTTGATGGCCTCGTTAACAAAACCTAGACACCATCTTTGAAACAAGGTATCCAAAGTGACGAATATGTATAGGTAGTGGGTAAATTTTACGTTTCTCATCAACCAAAAACTTAATTTTGTCTGCTATTAATGCCTGGATATCGTTAACTTATGTTGTCACTTTCATACAATGTTCTACTCGATTTCCCACTGTAGGCTAGTCAGACAGTGTTACTTATACTCCATTTTAAAGGTGTTAGGTCATTATTGTTGTTCAAATCCATTACAGCACGTATTTGTTGCAAATTGAGAGATGTAACGTATACTTCACAAATTGCTATAAATACTTAAAATAAACAAATGTTTTATAAGGACAGTTGAACGGAAACCTGTTTCCCCGAAGCAAATGGATTTTATATTACCTGTATTTTATACGGAATGATTTTTAAGTTGATTTTACTTCCACATCCAACGGAAGTATTGTATCGCGAAAAAAATTTCCGAAATATTTTATTTGCGCATTCGCTTTAAAATGGTCGAAAACGCAAAAAAAACAAAATTTGAGCAAAAGAAAATTTCATGTCTGTGTGTCTGTGGTTTTGCTTGTGGACACGATAACTTTCGAAAGACTTAATATATGAACTTGAAATTTGGCAAACTTATAAATGTTAACTACCCAAAGCGACTTATTACTTGTGGGGTAAGTAGGGTATCGAGAAAGGGGCGAAACTGGGAGGTAACTACCCTTTTTGCATTTTTTTTTGTTTTAGAATGTATTTAGTAGTATAACTGCGAGTATTATTCGTTATAATAAATTTTCTATACAGCAAACTGTAAAACGGATTTTCCTAAATATCTCTGAATATATTTAATATATTCAAAAATGAAAATACCATCTGATAGGAAATAAATTTTCTCACAAAAAGTATCTTAGAAAATTTATCCAAAATTTTGACATTTTCGAAATATTTCCCAAAAAACCTATTTTGGACCCTGCTCGTACGATTTTTTTTAAATTTTGGTATTATATAGAAAATCAAATTTCTGATCATAAATACTCTTGTAATTTTTGTTAAGTTTATAATTCTCGAGTTATTTGGAAAAAACCCATTTTAAAATGTGTATATTTTTGCTAATATCACGAGGACTGTTTGTTTTAGAAAAAATGTGTAGAGAGAAAAAATGCTCAAAACCTGATTACTAATCGTATAGTATAAGAAATAAAAACGTAAATGTCATTTTGACAATTGGATGTGAAAGTATTGATTCAATTTGCAGTGGTTTTCTCTTTTAACAATAGAAGAAATAAGCTTTTTTAATTAACTCCATTCACAAATATTAAAACCAACAGGTGTTATTATTTCAAATTAAAAGTAAAAAAATTATATAAAACAAGAAACTTTAGCACAAAATCAACTAGGTACTAAGTGATGGGTCTGCCTTTGCTGTCAAGCAATGACCTGTGAATTAGTTGTCTTTCGAAATTTTATCAAGTTGTTTGCAAAAAGCAGGCACGTGTCGTCAAAATGCTGATGCCTCATCGAGCTTATACGGAAAACGCTTTCCCTGCTTTAGCTCCATGTGTTTTCAGTCTAGTGCATAGAACTAGAGAAACTGTCTGAACGAGGCAGACAATGAATACTCGGGAAATGGTAAATCTAAGTAAGTCAGACAAAAGTATGGACACCATATCACGAAAATCAGTCGCATCCCGTTTACGTCCAACGTGTACTGGCGCTACAATCTGTCGATCATTCGACATATATAGCTATTACAAAAACATGAAAATGGCTGATATTTCATTAAAACCGAAATACTTATGTTTGTTCCATGGAACATGCTATTAAAAGTAATTTTTTTCATAATGATTTGCCGATTGTTTTATTAGAAGTACTTTTATATATCAGACAATGTATGAGGTTTCTGCAACACGGTTGTTTTTGTACAGTACTGTTCCAAATAAATGGACTGGACGAATTGCTCCGGCAGGGTGTCCCGAGATCAGCAAACCTCACTCCATGTAATTTATTTTTGTGGGGTTATATGAAATCTTTAGTTTTTAAGACTGGTTAGAGGGCGGAATTGCAACAATAATAATTAGAGTGAAACGAATTTCTATACGCGTGGTTAATCTCGCTTAACGATGTTTATCAGAAGTGAATAGTGATCATTTTCAACATATTATTTCAAGTCATATTAGGTTTAGTTTCATTGCTGGGAAATAATTTTAGTTTAACGTAAATAAAAAAAAACGCTTATTTTTTATCATAATTTTCGATTAAAATAAAAAATCTACTTATAAATCAACCTGCAAATAAGTAGCAATTCAGGGAACCCTAATATGTGTTGTACTTAATAATGATAGCACAATAATATTTGTACCTGTCATTCGCAAAAACAAAAACCAGTCGGTAACCTTCATGCATGTGATTGTAGTAGTAGTTTTGTGATTGTGAATCTCCGCACATTACATGTATAATACCCCACGCTGTTTTCTAAAACCCCTCAGCCAAACACCATAAAATTAAAAGCATTATCCTTCAAAAGGATTCGGTTACGCTGGCGCGGTGCCGAGCATACATATTTAATTACATTCGTCGGTAATCCTCTTACTGCATTAATGCACCCTTTACATTTATTAATAGTTCCTTAGTGGCGTCGCTTGCATGTGCAGGAGGGAGATTAAATAATAAAAGTGGACATTCAGTACTTTTCATTAAATTGCTTTGTACAATTGGAGTAAACAGCACTTTGTGGTTTAAACTGGTTTCTATTAATTGGAGTGGAAGAACTTCTAACTTTTTCTTAATTCATGTTTTAAAAGTTTATTATATTAGTTTAGCTATTGTATATAAAATATGGCTTACATAGTTCACCAAACGTAGCCTCCGTCTCACCTTTGACCTTTTGCTAATAAAAATATGAAAATGAATTTTATAGGGTGAACCTTACAGTACCACACTCGATTCTCCTTTTATAACATTTTTTCTATACTTCAACAACTTCGACTCGATTGCTGCTTTGCGACGTAAACTTCTACACACAGTTCTTCGCGCGTACTGCTAATTATATTACTTAAATACATATTGGCGGAAGTAAAGGGTGCAAAGGCACTTGGTCTAGGAAGTTTTCGAGAACAATTCAAAGCATACTTGCCTATTATTACAAAACACTAATATACGGGTAATTTACTCTAACGATTATATGTAACTTTATTTCGACGCAAGAATTCCGCCAATATGCATCGATAATTAACACAACTAATACAAACCAGCTACTCGCCTGAAATGATGCGCCACACTCGTTGATAAATGATTTATTAATCGGTTACTTCACAAGTACAATTACACGTCTTATAACTAAGTGCCTACAAAGCGGAACGATCATGGAGTGAATACCTTGTCAGCTACCTTACCATGCGATGACGCTTTCGCCGAGCGCATTACAGGAGCCATTCAAGGACGCTCACGGTCAGCCATCCTGCTTTCCGTTTTGTCCTCAAACTGTGGAAGTAATTGAAAATTCTATTTGTTACCGCATTGAACCAGACTCTTTTATGTCTGATACGAAATGCATTGGCAGAATGAGCCGTTTAGGTTTGCAAAAAGATGACCGTTGGCGAACTGAACTCCTTAGGTTTGAAAAATGATGTCCGTTGGCGGACTGAACCCTTTAGGTTTGCCACAATGATGTGCATTAACGGACTGAACCCTTTAGGTTTATATAATGAGGTCCATTCGCGGACTGAACCCTTTAGGTTTACACAATAACGTAGTTTGCACAATGATGACCATTGACGGACTGACCGCTTTAGGTTTGCACAATGATGTCCATTGGTAGACTGAACCCTTTAGGTTTGCACAATTATGCCTTTTGGCGGACTAATCGGTTACTTCCGAAAATTCCTTGCACAGTTTACGAAACGAACACCACCCCTAACAAAATTATTACAAAAACACACAGAAGTTGTTATAAAAGAATCATACCGTAGATTTACAATCGTCAGTTATTGTCAGTAATCTATACAGATGTAAGTGGAGATGGACTGGCGGGCATTCTAATGCAAATCACTAACGATGGCGAAAACGCTGTTGCATATTTGAGCAAATAAACAATGACATTGGAAAAACTTCCAATTTTTTGAGCTGGCCATTGCTATGGGCATAGCCACGGCCACTTCTGATGTCAGCTTCCCTCCTGGAATGATACACCACATTCGTTGATTAATGATTTATTAATTAGTTACTTCGCAAGTACAACGCACACGTCTTATCACTTACAGAGCGGAATGGCCACGCAGTGAATGCCTTGCCAGCTATGTTCCCATCCAGAGATGCATTCGTCGAACCCATTACGTGTGAGATTTAAGGGCGTTCACTTATTACACAAGAAAAAATGTTATCAAATACTATACTTGCCCAACAAATAAATAAAAATAGAGGAAGAAACAATCAAACTGAATGAGTACTGGCCCGCAGCACACAGTTATACATGTCGTGCGGGTCACGTGATACGAGAAGTGATGTGTTAATAAAAGCTTTGACAACCGAGCAGGCGTATTGCAATCCTCCAAAACGGTTAGAATTTTTTGATTTGTATTAATTAATTCAAAAGGTTAAACAACAAGTTTTTATATTAATGATACATTATTTGAATAATCCGTGACAAAATTTAGCTAATAGTATCTACTGGTTACGCGAATCACTAGGATTAAGTGGAAAATACTGAATAGTGTCATTCGAATGAAAATATTTTCAAGCTACTTCAACTCCAGGTAGCATCTTTATTTATTTTCAGATTTTTTCAAGAACAGTTCAGACAGTAATCGAAGTCAGGATAACAGTGAGGATAACTGAACTGTTAATTTGACTGATCATTTCGATTTATGATACAAAATAATGGTGACTGTATTGGTAACATAACTATGTTTTTAGATAAAACCTTAATTTCTACATGCATAGTAGCTCCTTATGGATTTATAGGCAACACTTAAAGTACCTTAATGAAGCATTGTAGTTATTTTAATAGCAACAAGGATGGGGTAAAATGGAAAATCTACTTCTAACATTATAACTAATTGCAAAAATGTACATAAAAGTAACAGATAATTTGGTTTAAAGACTTGTGGAATTTAAAACGTCTTGCAGTACTCCATCATGAATGTTGTTAAAAGACTGTTCAAGACTACAACCCAAGAGAGTGTAGTCATAAAAGTATTAACAACAAATGTTTCTTTACTACTGCTCAACTTGAAGTGCAAACTTCAGACGCGCACAGGTACATGAGTATGCTAAAGAGTACTTTGTGTAACAATATTACCATTTCAGGTATTTGCACTATTCACTATTCATTTGGTGAACACATTCTTTAGGAGTACAATTTAAAATAAAATTAGGCAAAATTTATTTCGAATATCTAATTCTTAAAATATAAGCGTTGTTTAAATATTGTCTCTTTAATATTCGAAGAAAACATTTCGTTTGTTAATTCTCACCTGTCCTTATATTTTCGTGAAGAAGTGCTTTGTATGTGTACAGATAAAGAATGTTTCTGTTTGACAAAAATTTAAGCATAATTTGAACGTTTTAGAAGAATCAAACTCATTTTCTGCTTATTAAGAGATGGTTAACTACGGCTGAAGCATGGGTTCGTCAATATACACTTTGAAATAAAACAACAGGACTAGCAGTTGACTACCAAATATGTACCCGTTTTATGCCATGTTCCATTAGCTAGTAAAGTTACGGCGAGTATTATTGCGCGAAATGTATCCTTCTTAAGGATTATCTTCCAAAAGGAAGAACCATACGGAATGTCATGCGAACCTCCTAGAGGAGCTGCAGCGAATACTTTCAGAAAAATGGCCATGCTTTTTTTTTCAGAAGAAAAAATCATTTTTCATCATGACAATACACCCATGTCACTTATACCTTATTATATAATTTATTCGCCCGGTTTGGCTCCTTATGTAAATCTGAAAAAAAKCGTAGCTGGCAAGAGATATGAGTCTGATACTGAGAAGGTTGTCGCCATTGAGAAAAAGAAATTACATTTCGAGGAAGTTATGCAGAAAAATAAAATTATAATATCTCCAACTATCAATTTTCTTTACCATTCTTGTAGACTCGACATTCAGAAAACAATAAATATCATTTATCAATGAACCGTATTACAAATATTTCTGATATCTCAGATGTATTTAAGGTACGAGAGTTCCTAATTTTAACAACTTTAGACTGATGCTGATCGCATCTACTAGGTATCATATTCGTTTGTATGCAATACTAATTACTCACTCGACTGAGATGGGAACAGCACACAAGGACAACATCCCGTGATCCTGTGAAGCAAACCGGGACGCTGTTAATTAATCCAGGAAAGCCGGGGCTGTCCTCGGGCAGCCAATCGTGCACTCTATTCAAGGGTTACTTAATGCCCCATTGGCCTGAAACACGGCCATTGTCGTTCGCATTGTTTAACGACAATGGAACCGCTACGCATTCATACTAGCAAAATAATAATACCATTCATTGCCTCTTCAGATGTTTTTCATAATGGCGAATTAAGATGGCCGATTGCGCAGTGTAATTAGCCCATTGATGGTCCCGCGGGGTTGCCGACAGGTTAAGGGGCGCAATGAAAGCTTAAGCAGTATTCGAACGGTGGGAGTAGCAAATGAAATCATATGGCTAATTATAATTACAGAAAAAAGCGGCGTAAATTAACAATTAAACAATTTTTTAGTACAATACGACAGGTTAGTGATAAGTTGGTAGCCTAATACAGAAAGGCTTAAAATATGATACTTTTTTGTTGCTCGACATAATCTCTTCTTAACTGTAGCCTCTCAGCCTTTCAAAAAAGAATTTTTCTTTCTGGTCTGCTATCCAGCGTTCTACAGTTTCGATAACTTCTTTGTTGGAAGAAAGTTGCTCACTTTCAAATTCTTTTTCAGTTCGGGGAGTAAATTATACTCAGATGGAGCCAGGTCAGGTACCGGTTCAAAATATATATCGCGAATTTTGTTTATTACAATGTTTCTGCAAGAACAAGACGCGTTTGGCTATCATTCCTTGTCGTTTTCTCAAAAAATTTCGCGCAATTTTGTCGACGATTGTAAAAAATATTTTCCTCCCATTCTTCAGATAATCAACGAAGATGATACCCGACTGTCCAAAAAATTGAAAAAGGAATTTTTCAAGCCGATCTTTGCGCCCAAAAATTTTTTTCAACTTGAAGAGCCAGAGTGCCTTCCTTCTATTGACTGTTGTTTTATGTCATGTTTGTAAAAATGTACCCAAGCTTCAGTCATGGAGACAACAACCAGCATTTTGGAATCAATTTTTTATTTTATACTGAAATCTGCATGAACAATGCAATGGGATAATCTGATTCGTATGAAACGCCCAGTGTCTAAGCTATATATTTTAGTCCAATTTGTCGGTCTGGTAATATAATGTCATGAATTGCATCTGTTTTTAGAAGTTGACACAGAAATATCTCTTCCAGGTCTGTGGCCATCTTGAATGAAAATTTTTGGCGGTCGCATAAGAAGAGCGTATTGACGATATTGTCGTCAATCTCCTTCCCTCGTAAACATTTTAAATAAGGTATATACTTTATAATAGCTCGATGTTTGAATTTGTTGATTTTATCATTTGCGGCTGACATCCTCTTTTTGAAATAATCCTTTTGTATAGTATAAACTTTTAAAGCCAAACTTTACAATGACGTTTTGTAAAAATCAAGATGGAACACCTTAAAATGAAGTATATGCGATTGCTTTAAATTTTCATTACAGGTAATTTTAGCTTAAAATAGAGAAGAGAAAAATTGGGTCGGTTTTTCTTTGAGCGAACATGAATCTAAATACGTTAGAGGGTTGTTGGGCAAACACGAACAACATGATATACAGTGCGTCGGCAATGAACCTCAGAATCCCTAGACTGGACATTTCCAATAATTTTATGTACTATTATTATCCCATAAGCCATTAACTTAAAAACTTTGAACATTTTTTTCATGATAGGGTGAAAAAAGGTGTGATTTTAAATCTTCGTAGAACTATGTGTATTATAAATATAACAGAGGTTTTAAAATATTTCCCAAAATAATAGCTACTACACCAATGGGACTTTTAAATTAAATTTGTTTTATGCAGATATTAGTTAAGTTGTTTTTTTAAATGCCCACAAAAAATTTATTCCAAGGTAATTAATAAAAACCAAGCAATTAAATATTTTTGTCATTCATTTGTCTTTAGCCCACCAAAGTGCTTCTCTGATAGGGTTTGATCTGACTGCTTTAGGTACAAGCCTGGTCAATAAATTCTCACGAATATATTGATAAGACTTGATGAGATACCTTGTACTACTTCAACCATTTCTATTCTTCAGCTTCAGCTTCCAATCACAAACTTTAATTGCCATTGTATTTGATCTGACTTTAAATTATAAATCATTAGGAACAAATTGAAATCATTATTCGATGCCAAAGTTCTATTTTTCATTTTTTTTATTTGTAATTTAATGCATGGGAGATTTGATAGCACATACTTCTTCTTCTATAAAAGGTATTCCTGTGTTAACTTCAAATAGGTAGCATAATGTGAGATATACTCGTAGTTATCCATCTGTATAAAATACACAGACGCCTTCCCGATTGTAATCGAATCAACCCCCTGAAAGAGCGGACAGCGGACATTCTCAAAGGGCAGGATCGTTACTTTTTACGACAGCAATAAAATGTACCGTGGAAAATTATTTGGATTTCCGAATCCCCGAAACGCATTATGAGAAACCTCGGACAATAGCAAATCATAGATATATTGAACTTAATACAATAAACCGTGGAGTTCCTTATTTTTCCCGCAGAGAGAAACGATCGCATTCAGTGCCGACCACGTTTCTTTTTACCATAGGGGGCAATGCAATTACAGTTCTATAACCACGCAGAATAAAATATGTTATACTATGCATACCTGTGGGATGGTTTGCGGTTCCTATCCTATAAATTATGGCAGGTCTTGATTTATTACACACGGCAATTTTTTTCATCTGATTCTGTGGCATGAGAACGGCACTACCAGTGTTCAATATAGCCAAAGTTTTGTTTATTTATATTATCAATGCCTTAAAAATACACACAATATATAATACATAGGTACCTAATACAAGTTGGTACAGTACCTGCATCAAATTTTGGATTACGTTGCTTTTTCAACTCGTTTATCAGTCTTTTAGGACAACGAATGAAAGATTTTTATTTATAACCTCTCCGGTTACACTCAAAACCTGCTTGCGCTAGTGATGGGTATAACTGCTACTTTTTTGTAACGTTTCAGGATGTTTAGACAATAATTATAAGTGCTCAATCAGATCTACTAATGATTTACATCCCCTTTTCCTATTTGATATCGTAGTTTATGAAGGCGCTCCTAAATACCGTTAATAAAATAGGATCATTGCGTAACTCAAGTAGTGCAGTTCTTTACGTAGAAATAGGCGAAAGCTGATTATCTGTCTGTTTTAGTTAATTTAAAATTTAAATCGATTTCAAAATATCTATAAAGAGGTATAGTTTGTTCAGCTATACCGCTGTTTACAGAACTTTAAGTTACGACATCATTGACGTACTTCCATTACCATACTAAGAAACCCGCTTGCCGTTTGCGGCTTCACATTACGTACGTTCGAGATGGTCAATAAATTTCATCCTTTCCTGTTTGACATTGGGCTTTTCACCAAACAAAACGCGTTAGTCACATCGGTAAAAGACATGACCATATAGACACAATACTATTCCAAATTATGCTAAAATCACTCCGTTCATTTTCATATTATCATAATAATTAAAAACATTACTCAACATTATTTCGCAAGAAAATAAGGTTATCTTTACGACAGCACGACAGCAGCCAGAAGGCAGAGGTGACCACTAATCGAATAGTGGACAACGTAGCGCACGCGCAGCTACAAGTTGGTTGACAAATTCAAACGGAAACGACAACCTCAAATGGCAGCGTCATCGTCTAAGTTTATATATGCAGGATATAAGTTTATTCCCTATTTGCAATGAACATTTAAATACCTCATACAATATTTTAGACGCAATGCTAAAGTAACCGAAGCAGTTGCCTAGGTATCCAAATTGTGCCATGGAACGCGGATAAGAATTGTGCCAACTATTGCATTGAAGATGTCACTACGATCGCTAATCCAAGAAGCGACTTGTCACTAGTTACTAGTTACTACTTTCAGCGGGGTGGCAGATATGTCAGTCGAGCACAATAGTCAAGCTATAAAACTGTTTTCTTATTGCATGTAGTGAAGTCAGTGTTTCATAGTATTTAAGTGCAATGATTAAGCGGCCGAAAACGCCTGATGATTTCCACTACGGTAAAACACCAGATGGTGAAGATACGTTGAAAAAGTGGTTGTATTCTCTAAAGCCAACGTTTGCTGTTGCATTTGGAGTCTCGACAATTGACGTTTTGTGCTTGACTCATTGCAAGACCTATCGTCATGCATTTAGGAGGTATGTAGAGAAGAAGGTTTATCAAGATGAATTTAAACTAGGATGGAATGAATAGTGGTATAGGCGTGAGAATTTTGGTGGAACATAGCGGTCGCGGCATACCTGTCTTTGACGTTTATTTCCATCATAATTAGTATAACAAAAAAACTGAAAGTACTGATAGTTTACATTATTTCCTTTGTAATTAAGGTATGTAATTTTATAAGCGGACTATTAAGCCCTCTACAAATAGTACTTTATATTACTTTAATATTGTCAAATTCTGGCAAGCTCTTAAAAACCCCTCTACTGTCCTCTACTATTCCACAACTTTTAGGAGAATTTCGTCTTAGACTTACTATGTTAATAATTATTATTTTCAGTTCGCTCATCTGAGATGTTTAATTTTCCTCTTTGTACAGATACGCTTACGTAGGAATCCCGATTATCGGGATGTCCTCCGTCTTCACGTTCGTTTCGAATTATTTGGGAGCGTACAGAGCAGCAGACGACGGTTGCAACTGGGCTGTGGCTGGAGCAGTTGCTGGAACTGTAGCAGGAGTATGGCGTTGGAGTAGTTCAGCWGACKTTATCTGGTTTTTAATGACTACTTCCTTCGCTKGCTATATCCGAAMGATGGCATATATGGGAAAACTTGGTGATGGTCTCATGGACCACAAGCAACCCGGCGGTTTTCGCTCAATGGCTGGGGAATTGACAGCAGAAAGACCAAAGAACTGGGTCAGATGCATAGAATGCAAAGATGCTGCAAATAGACAAGATTGCGTGTGCAAACCGCAAAAGAATAAATAAACATTTTTATTACTGTATCATGTTATTGTACTAATGTCAAAATGACAATATAAGCAAGTTTAAAATATTTAGAGTTTTCGCTGCTTACCCCCCGCCCGCCCAATTATAAGTTTGTTGGACCAGCTAATATATAAATTGGAAATTCTATGTACTTGTCAAAACAAGCCAAACTCTGAAACTTGTTCCAGCAATAGCAGTAGAAACCATAAGATGGGGCCAAAGTATCTTGGTTTTAAGAGTAATTAACGTTTAGACTACCTATATACATAATTGCCCAATGAACGCATTTCTTTCATAACTCCATAATCGTTATTTATAGCGAAACCTGGTTTATATACATAATAGTTCTTGAATGCTCACTAACTTTGTTTTGTTTCGGCGCTTTTTTGTAGAGAACCTGGTTTTTAGTCGCATCTTATTACTACGAAAAATTATTTTTTAACCTAAATTTCCTAGTAATCGGCACAGTTTTGTAAACAGGGAAACAAACTGCCTCTACCTGTCCAACGATTCGTAAATGTAAAATATAAATACCTATTCGAGCATATTTTGTGAAAAATGTTCAAGGAACTCGTGGTATTGAAATCACATTTTTCTTCTGATTTTCAGTAAAACATTTTTCATCAATGCATTAAGGTTATTTTTTAACAAGTTTAAACAAGACTTGATAATATACGGACCAATTATTTTGTCTTCTACAATTCCACACCAGACGTTTGAGTTCCACTTTATGTTGATGATCAACATGACGCAAGCCGTAGGTATTATACACACACCAATAATGCGTTTCTTGTAAGGTTACTTCAACGTTGTTGCCGAGTATAACTTAAACGGTCCACAGCACTTGTGAAAAAAAATATTATTYCTTCACACATCTGCCTTAGCTAGTGGCAGTAATTTAGTTTAGAATCATGGTCTAATTCGGAAAGAGTTTGGTGTAACGATACATGATATGGATGTAACGTTGTAACGTATTAGGCCGGTTGCACAAACGTAGTTGAAATTTGAACGCATAGTTTATCTCGAGGCCGTAATCTAGCTACGCTACGCCACGAATCCAGTATTCTGACTCGGTACAAATTTGAACAATGTTTGTGCAATTGGACCGCTATTTTCAATTAATATACGACAGTCATATTGATTAATTCAAGATGAAACGCAATTTGCCTGGTAGGATTTGTATCTAAGTACATAAGAAAGCATATTTATTACATTATTTTCACTCCTTACCGGTCGCTAATAGTATCAGCTTTTGAATGCACACAGTCAGTTTTTCAAGACTCAAAACACATTTTCAAAAACAACGAAATTAAATGGCAAGCATATCATACATTTCAGCATTGGAATACCTCATTTTATAAAGTACAAAAATGCACTAAACAGTTTTAAATTACAGCAAACGTAATAAAATATAATGTAAGACGTTTTTTCCACGGCCTACTTGATTTATTCGAAATAGTTTTTAAGTAGAATTCAGTCACAGGGAAATAGTAATTTTTGTATTAAGTGCGCGAAATGAGTGTTTTTTTAATGGCGCCTGAGAATGTTATTTTAGTCGAGACCGCCAGGTCGAGACCTAAAAGACATTCGAAGGCGCCATTAAAACATGAATTTCGCCACGAAATACAAACATCGTTTTTTCTACAGCCTCCAGATGAAGAAAAAAGTAACAGAAATTAGTTGGAACAAAATGGTCTGATAAATCGAGTTGCTTGCATGGTTACGATGATAAATAAAAGTGATAGTTGCGAAAAATTTGTCACAATAGGTATCGAGTTGCCTGCACAGTTAAAAAATATTATTTTTTCACTGTGAGACCGTGAAAAAATAATATTTTTTCACAGTGAAAAAACGTCAAACTTCGCGCATAGGTAACCATGCATAAATGTCACGATTTTTTGACGGCTGTAGAAAAATATAATTTGGTATAATGGTAACAAATACGCTACGAAAATACACTTACTATCAATTACCCTATTTGTTTTCTTTTTTAACGCCATACTGGATAGTTGTTAAATTAATTCACGGAATAGTAATTTGAACATACCTTTAGTTGCAATTTTCTGCAAAAAAATGAATTTTATTATTGACATAGCTTATTACCCTAAAGAAACTTTTTCCCCAAACTTCTGAGCCCATCCATTCCGAGGATACAGCTGCTTACCATCCTTGTTGGACACCCTGCATAGGCGCTCCCACCTTGGGTAGGTTGCGCTAAAGAATGTGTCATTATGACGTCTACAAACTATCGAAATTCCAGCTTAAGTAAATAACTGAGCTATAGAAGATGGGAACTAAGATAAAGGTCCCTGTGTAGTATTATATTATAAATACCGGTAGACACCTACTGAAAATCAAAATGATGAGCTTTTATCTACATAAATGTCTTTTTTTTTTCTTTGAAACCCGGTAAATACCTATGAAGCTGCAAAATTTTAGAAACAAGTTATTGCTTTCTGTCGCGGCTGTGCGTTCCAGTCTAAGTATTTATTAAATTACGTCCTGTTGAACAGTTATAAATTCACACACACTCCGGAAGAGCATTTATCACTCTATTATTACAACCGATCGAAATTCTAATTCTCGGCGGGCATCTTTCAAGCAGTGCATAATTTTACATCGGGTGGACACATGACATCTACCATATCCATTAGTACTAACCAGAACACAAAATTTCTGAGGAAGGTTTATATTTTTAAAGCGAACTGAAGACGAGTATTGTTGTACCCACCCATGTTGATCAGCTAATGATAAATAATCAACTTTATTAAGTCAATAAACAGGCAGATATTCCTGTCAGCGGTTTATTTCAATGTGGGCGATACCTCGGTGGAAGTAATTTGTCATTTCTAATGGAGGTTCTGTTCGTACCTGTATATTATAAGAGGCTGTCTACCTAACAGCAACAAATCGAAACATGCTCATAAAATATAACCGATATTAATGATACTGTTGAATGTTTGCCATAAATTGTATTTGCTTACTGAGTTAATAGTAAATATCTAGGTATATCGAAGAACCACAGACAAGTGTTATGACAAGCCGTTACTTTGAAATCATTTAATAAACGTTCACATACAGCTCGGATTACATGTTTAGGGGTCGTCAGTTTTGCCAGTATTGGCTTTACGAAAGTTTCAAGACAACCAAGAATTGTTTAGACAAGCAATTTATATAATATAAAGAAATAAATTGAAAGAAACATATATTTATATAGTGCACGTCAATAATCAATTTAATTTTTAGTAATTTAATCATTGTACGAGATGATCTGTCACTAGAAGTATATTGTGTTTTCTTTACAAACAGGCTAAAAATTTGTAGGAACTGTAGAAGGAGCCACACAGCTCCGAAAGCTTGGCACAAGTTTAAAGATATTAAACGTACTACCTACTTATGTTTTCATTATCACGTTATTAATGATTTTAGAACTTGAAACTATTATCTGACAAGGCAAGCACTGAAAGATCCCTGTTGTCAAGATGTGTATTGAACTCGCGTATGATATCGCAATCATCGAATCTTGAAAAAAAGTTTGACTTTGATTTGTATTTTGATAATAATAATAATAAAACCACACAGGGTGTACTGGTTTTATATGTTAAAGCAACCAGTGAATTTTGTTTATACAGTTTTTACTACTGTCACAACATTCCGCATTCTTGGAAAATAATTTTAGGTTATAGCACTCAGATTTTCAAAAAATATATATAAAAGAAGCATACTATAGCTGTAAACTAAAGTGATATTTTAAACAAGCATCAGCAATATATGTAATCAGGGTAGGAGGTTTATAAAATGTACTAACGGGCGTTCATTATAAAAACGGGTCAAGTAAGCAGGTGATGGTTTTTGTCGTCGTGAACGAACGTCGCAGTGCTGGTGCAACAAACTGAACTGTCACCAGATTCGTTTGTGTCGATTGTGGAACGAGTTTCGTGTGCAATCTACACTCATATTTGCGATTATAGCTAAGCAACACGCACTCTGCTGTTGTTTTTAACAACTATTCAAAGTGTATCGCACGTTGTTTGACAGCACGCACCTGGATGTTTATTGTAGTGTTTTTCGATTTTTATATGTGATTGTGCTGCGTATTACTACGTAAAGTAAGTAAACACTTTAATACCGTAAGTAAGAATTTAGGATGGCAATGCCATCTGTCAGCATTACACTGACATGATGACAAAGCCACCTAGCTGCCTTAACGGGTATGGGTCCAAGTAAAGCTTTCAAATAAAAGCACGGATCACATATATTTAAATTCTTACGTTGCAACTTTATTTGAAATCTAGCCAAGCAATCTTCCTGTAAACAGCTCCGTCAATGCGACATGACAGTTGCTACTTACTAACGATCAGCTGATTATACGCGGGAAACGCGAATTTGTGGTTATCCGTAGGATATTTGCGATTTGTAAACGTTTTTGACCAATCAACAGAGCCAGTATCCAGTATTAGTCTCAGGTAAAAATAAGGGCGTCATATATTCGCAGTATACAATAAATGTACGAATTAATTTCAACGGCATGTTCGAATTAGAAAGAAAAAAATCATCGCTTGTTTGACCAGTTTTTTAATGAATGAAAAAAAGATAAAATGCGTCGACAGTACCATCTAACGATAATTTGGGGCCTCGTCTGTTTCTTTCATGATGAAATTTGTGAAAAACTGTTATACTTAGATAACAACATAAACTACCAACCGTGCATATCAACCGGACAAAATGCTCTACAGCATTCAGAATTTAGAAAAAAGACGATATATCTCAATCTCAGAAATCCCCCGCTACTTTGGACATCTGAACTTGGGGACTGAACCGATACCAGACTTGTATCGCTGGACGCATAAAAGCTCAAATCGGCAAGGACACACAGATGAGGTTATTGTCTAGGGACGAGTTTACGCGAATCGTTCACCTGAGACCCGCGTCAGAGGCCAATAAGTTCGACTAAACTGCTTTGCCAGTGTCGTAGGTTCGAATTTTAAGTGGAATCGGGCACTAATTCGTAGATTCACATCCTACATCAATTTGTTTTAATGCTCCACCGGAGTAAAATAATCACTTTCTTTGTTACTAGAAGTTCTGAGTTGTTAAGATAGGATTGACTCATAATTTTTAATTTGTTTCGTTTTTATAGGAATGTATACGCTCGCTAACAATCAACGGGGTTGAACATTTTTGAATGTTTGGTAGTGTTTCCTTTTACGACACTTTCTTCAACTCACTATCTTTGTGCTATATAAATTTTATATTCGCTAAAAGAATTAATTAATTAAATTTCTTATATGAAAAATATTTTCATGGATTCATCAACCGTTGCATTTTCTCAATAAATTGCAATAAATGGCGTACTAATAGATATTACCAATTAAAATAAAAATTTTCATTATAATGAAGGCAATTTATTTATAATTTATGCGGCATATGTTCTTCGGTTCAGCTATAGCGCGTTTTGCATCTTCATTTTAGAACTATGCGTAATATATAAAGTATGTGCAGTATACCTACCTACTTATATAAATATCAATTACAATTTTACTAAAACAACTTGAAGCTCTTTGAAGAAGAATCTAGAACAGAAAAGAAAATTTCTTAAAACTGAATGATCGGTTATAGACGATGTTTTGTAAAGCAAGAAACAAGAACATGTCCATGTCTTGACCTTTAGTAAAAGCCTTGGAAGTAGCCAAAATCTTAAAAATTGAACATTTTAAAGGTTGTAATGGATGGCTAGAAAAAATTTGCCACTGCACAACATAACTTTTCATTCAGTTTGTGGTGAATCAGCCGATGTTGACATTGACACTGTTGAAGAGTGGAAAAAGAAACTGCAGGTGATACTCTCTACAAGATCTGTATGTACATTGCTGACGAAACTGGACTATTTCGCGCTAAATGTGCCGGCAAGAAAACTGCAAAATGACGAATTACCATTTTATTTTGCGTTAATATGGAAGATAGAAAAGCAAAACTTCAACGGAGCCCATACAAACAAACTTCCTTTGAAATGGATATCAAATAAAAAAGCCTTGATAACGACGACCGAAATTATGACATCTTTGCTAAGAAAATTTGACGAAATGAAAAAAGAAAATACAAATGTCTTGTTATTTTTTGGATAATTCCTCCTAATACAACTTTGCACTGCCAACGCCTTGACCAAGTTTTAAGGTAAAATATAGAGAATATCGTATTAAAAAAGACTACTTAGCTTCACTAAGGACGAAAACTATTAAGAAGACGCGGAAAAGAGTATTAATCTAACAAGTGTATCAATATGGACATCAGCGGCCTGGAAGAACGTTTGTTCTGGTACAATTTAAAAATGCTTTTCGAAAGCAGAAATTTCGGACTTTGCTCGGCACGAAGACACTTTTGACGAAGAAGACAAAATTTAGTGTTTTTCCTCTATTAAAAAATATAAATGGAATAAGCATTGAAAACTACGCACAAATTGATGAAAATGTTTTGACCGAAAACCCTAGTTTCGGCATTCAGGAAATCATCATCGCACCTCAAACATTAAAAACATTAAAGTTTATGAATAGCTTCTGGATATGCAAAACTTCTTCCTCAATAATGATAAAATTGAACTTGGTGTAGGTGTTCTTAAGATATTCTCAAAATATGAGTCTCATATTTTTCAAACTAAACTACAAACTCAATTGAGAAATATTTAAAAAATGTAACAACTTATGAACAACCTATTATAATATGTAAATAAATGATGATACGTATATTCACTAGCCTATTTGTTTTCATTTAATTTTTTTATTTATTTATTCATTCTAATTTGTTTCACTGGACTCTTTTCTCGATTGGCTTATCAATTGAGCACTCGGCAATGTAGGTCTCTTTACTTATAGACCGTAACAACCTACGTCGTAGTTCGTTAAGCCACCGCTAGATGACGCATTACCGATTTTTGCCAAATGACCGTGAAATTAGCTGCGTAGATCTTTGTATTTACAGACCGTACCAACCTCAATTGCGTTATAGTATTGTGTGAATACATTTTAATTAAATATTAGCAAACTGAATACGCAATCGAACTAATGCACTCAAACCAACTACTGTGGCATTTCTTATTGTCTTCCAACTACCATATCCCACGGTAATTATAACTGAATGATGCTATTCATGCCCGTGCCCTTTATGCCTTTATACCCCCCCCTTTACATATAGACTGTAACAGCCTACGTCGTAGTTCGTAAAGTCACCGCTAGATGATGCATTAGCGATTTAGATCTTGGTACTTACAGATCGTATCAACCTACGTCGAGGTAGTACACATAGTTTGAATAGGTACATTTTAAATTCAATTTTAGCAAAGAGGCAGCCCAGTAACTAAAAAATTTTTTCAATATTGTATCGTTATATTATCTGATAGAAAAGATGACATAACGGGTAATAATAATAATAATTACATAATTATACCAGGCTTTTGATATATAGGGAAAACCAGTTCTATACCATGCTGTCTGCATTAGACCCAAATTACAATGATAAGCTGTAATGTCAGCGAAATAGATCTATCTGTAGTTGGTTGCGATGCAGACAGCATAGCTCAGACATGCATTTTTAAAATGACATAACATTAACTGAACGCACATTAGAGCTAGCGCACCTGAACCAACTACTGTTACATTTCTTATCGTCTTCCAACTACCATTAGGTAATCCCACGGTATTGATAACTGAACGATGCTCATTCGCGCCCTTTATATCTTCCTCCCTTATGAGGTCTTCTAGAATATCCTAGATGTCGACTATTCAGGAAATGGTCCGGTTTCCCCCACGACTAAGTACTATGCTCTGCCTATTCCATAACAATGCTAAATTTCTCTTGTTCCCATGTTCAAAAATTAAGCATGTTTGCTGCTACCGTTTCAGACCTAAAGATAAACAGTACCTATTTACATTTTACTCACACGATATTCTGGTATTTTATATGTGCTTTGTTGCAGGCAGCTGGGTTTACCAAATTCATTGTCGAATTCCGTAGACATTTCGCCGTCAGCGCACAAGGAACGATGTAGCACACTAGATTTTCTCGTGGATCGACAGAAAGAGCTATGTGTGAGAAGCGACAACAGGATATTACCAGTAAGTAAATCCGTGTTTTCGTTAAATAATTCGTTAATGTTTAATAAGGGAACTCATTTTGCTCTTTAATTCGGTTTTGAAATTTTTAAGGAAAATTATTATAAGATTATTTAAAACTCAAAATTGATTTTTAAACTATAGATAGAAGACCTGTACAACAATGCTTTAGAAAGTCTAAATACGTATTTCGGCGGCTAAACTTCATTAAAAACTAAATTAAGAGATTCTTTAAAATCTGTATTTTTAATTTTGCGTCAGTGAAGAATTGCCTATCACAGAAAGTTTACCCACACATCTGAAAACTGGTTAAAACGTATATTTTTTCTATTGATTTATTATTATTATTATTATTGTTATTGTATGTTAGGCACCAACACTTCAATCAGATTATTTAATTTAATTTATTTGTCAGTGTGGTGTAGGTCTATTATTATTATACATATAATGCTGGTCTATCTGTTGAGATATTTCTATTGCAATATGGCCTCGTTACTTCATTCTCCAACACATTTGAGGGGACGTACTTATGGTAGGGTAGAGCATACATTTTTGAAGATTATACTTTAGAGCTATCTGCTGGTGTATTATCTTTGCAATGTTGTCCCTCTGTGTGTAATCCTTTGGTGTTAAGATCTTGCATGCGTTGACAATGTGGTCTGTTGTCTCTGGTTGTTCAGAGCACAGTCTACGCATCAGTGCTAACAGACCGATCTTTGATTATATATTTTGTGTAATTACGCGTGCTGACCACATTATCATGGATAGCTATCGTGAATTCTTCTGTTTCGCCAAAGATATACTCATGTGTTAGCCATGCATTTGAGGCTTGTATCTCTATGTGTGGTTGCGTTGGAAGATTCTCATACTTTTCATCGTGCTTTTTTATTTTCTGCAGATATGTCGTTATCACTTGCGTGGAGTGCCGGATCTGTCTAGCGTAGTTATAGCTATATGCTTTTGGCGCACGTTCGCTTTTTCTAGAAAATACCTTCTTATTCTAGCGATCTATGTGTAGTATTGGTTTTGGATGTGTAGTATACCTCTTCCTCCTTCCTTTCTACTTCCTATATTGAACCTTTCAGCGGCCAAATGTCGTTCGTGTTAGTATTATTTAAAGAATCGACCTCTTTGTCACTCCAGTTTATTACACCAAATGAATATGTTAGCACATAGCTATTTATTGCTTTTTCTTTATTTCTTCCATTTAGCTTGGTTTTTAGTGTACATTTTAGACGTGTTTCGAATTTTTTGTGAGTGTTTTTTAATTTGTGTTCTACATTTTGTTTTTGCTGGTAGCCTAGATGCTTATACATCTAATTTTATTCTAGATACTGTATCGTTCTTTTTCTTCTGTTTTATATATGGTTCCTGTATTGCATATTTACCTTTTACAATACTACTTATTTTGCATTTCTCCGACCCAAACGTTATGTTGACGTCTATGATATATTTCTCCGTGGTTTTTAATAGCTAATCTAGTTTATACTTTGTGTTTGCGTATAGTTTAAGATGATAATAACAATAATAAGATTTATTGACGGCTACCTGTCTTTAAGTAGTATATAGAGTAGTAAATAAATACACATAAATGTAAAATAGCAAAGGCTATAAAGGGTACAACAAAATACAATTATACAATATACCTCAAATGTACAAACGCTTCAAATGTTGTTTAAATAATGTTAATGAATTGTAACCAAAAATATCAATGTCCTCGCAAAATGTGTTGCATGTGCGCAGCATAGTATTAATAGAAGAATACATAGATTAATTAACATTGTCCCATTCCAGTCTAAAAACTGGTACTACTCTAGTAGGATAACAAGGCACGTGAAAGTTCAATCATCAACATATAGGAAGTGTGTGACGGTACAGTTAGAATTTCCACTATTTTCGTAGCCGTAACGTGTTTCGTTCAGCATGTTAGAAGGGGGGTTGAATGCGAGGCAGGACCATCGCATACTGAGCGAGTTGCCTTGAAAAATTCCGCGTGGTTTCATTACTGGTTCAGATTTTATTAGTACTTTTTCGGTTTTGATCTGTAATTTTTGCCACGGTTTTGCCAAAATTTCACTAGTTCGAGAAAATGGATGAGGTCTGGATCGATCTTATATACAGGATGTTTGCGGTAATACCCTTTAAGMGCTAACTTTTTTATCTGACGTCGTAGACTAGTGCTTTAAATGAGGAAGTTTTACGAATTTTTGAGAAGAATTTTGTGATGTTTACAAAAATAAAACAATTGAACATCAACTGACCGATGTATCTACTACAAGTTTACTATTTTAAATAAAACGACGCTATTTTTATAGCGCATTCGATTAAGGGCGTTGAATTTAACAAAACAGGTTTTATATGAGCCATGAGTGAGAGATGTTGTCATATGCTTGCTGGTAATCTATGTAGGCACAGCAGTGGCGTATCTAGAAATTTTGTTTGGGAGGGGTAATGATTAGGTTCAAACAAAAATACCTACCTACTTATGATTTTTATTTAGGAAACACAAAAAACCTGTTGGAAACAAGAATTTTTAATACAAAGGAAAATCACAAAACAAAGTCTAGCCTTCTACGATTTTTACTTGCAAATCTAACAATTATATGGGAAAAATCTGTCTTCACATTCCATGAACATGACTTCCTCACACGTCACGCGCTTCACTAGGCGAAGCTTTAGATTCAAATTCAAATGCGTTCCGTCGAAGCGTTCGTTATTACTCATCAGCCACCAGCCACCAGTAACCCCACCGTCTTGGGGGGGGGGTAATTACCCCCGTTACCCCTTCTTTAAATACGCGCCTGAGGCACAGCATAGGGCTTCCATGTTTTGCCTACTTTGGACAAGAATTTTTGCATCAGTTATCGGTTCTTCCTTCCATCTTTTTTCCTTTAGCACCTCTTCTGAATCCTTTTTGTTCTTCGCTGATAATATTGTTGTTTTCGATTGTTCATTTATCTTTTTTGTTATAACCGAAGTGTTAATCTTGTATATAGTGGGATGGCTCTGTATTTGGAGGGGTTTGCCGTATCCGCATCTTTAGGTTTTAGGTAAGTTACTCCGTGTGTAAGGAAATGGGACATTTCTTCTGGATGTATAATTAAATAATTGGTTATTGCTGCTAACGAATTATGAGTGGAGCTGAACGCTTTTAGCCAGTAGTTTTGAATTTTATCTACGCCTGTGGTTTTCCACTTTTGTCTGGTTGTGATAGCTTTCTGCATATCTGTCTCTGTGATATTATCTTATTCATATTATTTGTTGTCCCTTATTGCTTTTGTAGTTCGTCGTTTATCCACTTTGCACTTTGCTATGTTGTATGGGATTTGACCAGATAGTTTTCCAGAACCTTTGAACTACTATATTGTTGTTATTATTATTATTATTGTTGTTGTTGTTGTTGATGTACTAAAGTCTAATTTTAATTGCAGATACTAGGCAGTGGCGCCAAGCTTGCTATAGAAGAATGTCAGCACCAGTTCAGACATAGTAGATGGAACTGCACCCTCTTCCCAGATAACCCAACATCAGTCGTTGGAAACATCGTTTCAGTTAGTAAGTTTTATGTACATTTTATAAAAGAAGGCTTTCACATTAAATTGCGTTTCTGATATTGCAAATTTACTGTTGCTGACAAGAATACGCTAGAAATTTCTAGTACGTTTTTTTTTTGACGTGATGGACACGTCTGATCTTTTGTTTTATGGTACATTCTGTGAATTTCTCCTACTACTGTTCCTGTATAGAGAGGATACCGTCATTGTTGCTATATTCTCTCCCAAAAATTAGGAACTCTTGCTATATGTATCAAGTAACATTTGAAAAAATCGTATATTGTTATGTTTCATGAAATACAGGAAGCAACTGGCAAATATATTCAACAAATAAGGTATCATACGTTTTTTAAATAAAGAAAACTGCATAAGTTCTTCTACAATGCATCAGACGTGTCCAGATTAAAATTATTTTTTTTTTATTGTTCCATAGGTTTAGTAATTTAAGATTTTGTGTTCTGCAGAAAGTAGAGAAACCGCCTACATATCCGCAATTTCGGCGGCAAGCATCACATTTGCGATCACCAGAGCGTGTACAAAGGGAGAACTGAATGACTGCTCTTGTGACAACACCGTGAGGCACAAAAAACCAAAAGACTGGAAGTGGGGAGGGTGTTCCGAAGATGTAAAATATGGGGAGAAAGTCAGCAGGCATTTTTTAGATTCGCCAGATTTTGCCAACACGCCCGAAGGTCTCATGATTCTTCACAACAATGAAGCCGGAAGGAGGGTATGCTATTCCTTATATCGTAATWTGTACCACCAAAATAAGAAAATTAACAAAACATTGCAAGGGTGCTTCCGATCAGAAATTTGATTCTCTATATATACTAAAATTTAAAAAATCGTACGAACAGCGTTCATAATACGGTTTTTTGGAAATATTTCAAAAATGTTAAAATTTTGGATACATTTTCTAAGAGACTTTTTGTGAGAAATTTTCTTTCCTATCTGATGGTATTTTCTATTTTGAATATATTAAATATATTCGAAGATATGTAGAAAAAACCATTTTCTTTAAGTGACCCTTTTTTGCTAATATCTTCTAAATAGTTTGCTGCACCGAAAATTTATGAGGACGAATAATACTCGCAGTTATACTACTAATCACATACTAAAACGAAAAAAAAATAAACGTATAAAAATTTGCAAAAGGGGTAGTTACCCCCCTCCCCAATTTCACCCCCTTCCCGATATCCTTCTTACTCCAAAAACAATAGGTCGCTTTTATAAGTCTTTCGAAAGTTATCGTGTCCACAAATAAAACCATACACACAAACAAAAAAATTTTTTGCTCAAATTTTGGTTTTTTTACATTTTCGACCATTTTAAACCGATTGAGCAAATAAAAATTTTTGAATTTTATTTTCGCGATACAGTACTTCCCATGGATTTGTTGGATGTATAAGTAATTAAGTCAGTTACTAACAAAAATCAGTGCATTCGGCGACTTGCATTTATCAAACAGATATACAATTTCGGTTAATAATTATGCAGTTTTTGTATGTCCTATGAATCACTTTGTAACGTGCTTCGCGTTTACAGTGTTCTAACCGCGAACGAGCAAAATTGGGGTCATCCGGCCATAAAAATGATGAAGATACGTGGATACAGGATACCCATTAATTTCTGTTGGATAAAATAGTTAGGTAGTAATTTTGCATCTAAGACAGCTGCGTTCCTCAACAGCTGCATCCTACATTTGAAATGAAAAACTGCTCAAAGCTCAGAAATCGAAATTGTGAGTAAGAAGTAGATGTTTTTTCCTTCTTGCTTACTTTATATGTATAAGGGCGTATTTCGTACACAAGGTCGTATCTTTTCACAAAGCGTTGTTATCGCCTAGAATATAGTACTAGTTACTAATGTAACTACTACTTCTTTTAAGGACAGCTTATTGAATTGTAGAAATTTAAATGCAAAAAAAAATAAATTTAACAGTGCACTACGGTTTGGGGTCGTTATAATATAGCTCAGAATATCTTTATTTTCAAAATTCTTTATCTTAATTTAATTGGCATGAAATAACCAATGAAAGGGTTATATCGACAAAGATAGACCTTTTTATACTAATTTAAGTCTGGGTCATTATATATTGTTCCTATCATAATATATTTCACAATAAACAGTTGTACGGCCGCTTTTAATCAAACTTGCATAGAAAGCACTGATATACACTAAGCTCGATAGCTCTGAGATATAACCTTACAGCTGCTAAGATACCTTATTACAGATATACACGATACAGCATTTTGGACAACAGCCAGTATGAACTATACTATTACGTCCAATAGACCAGACATAATGCTTCAAGATAATAAAGCAAACAAAACCACATATCTTATACACGTAGCCATACCGACAGACACTGGTACAACAAGGAAGTACTCAGAGGAAATAGGCAAATATACCCCACATGCAATAGAACTAGAAAGAATTTGGAAGCAAAAACGTATCTACATCATTCGTATTGTCTGCTGCAGAAATTAGTTTATTAATAATAAACTAGCAAACTTCATCGATGACTTTCTCAATTAGCCCGAAAAAGGACTAAAAGATGCAAGGAGCAACTGGTCATTGACTTGACTATACCGAAAGAGATCAAGAAGAAGCACAAAAATCTGGCATGTTAGTACGTCGACTACCAGAAAATGTATAACAGCGTTCCATATTCCTGGTTAACGCGAGTTCTCCAAGTGTAAAAAATACACATCTCATTGACATGGAGCACGGTAATCTAACTCAAAACCAAAGAAACCTGCATTTCGGCCCGTGAAATCAAGATAAACTTTTGTGGTTTTGTGTTCTGTCTGACACTCTGTCATCTCGCCATCGAAGTACGTGCTTGGCTGACTTGGGACACACATCGCTCAACCTGGCAGGCGAGAAAAGTCAAAGGTCAGTTCAGGTCAGGTCAGAAGAGATATGCACCCAAGGATGTCATATATCGGAAGACGCCCTTATGGCCTCGACCAGCCATTTGTCGATAAACAGCATCGAAAGCATGGTTGACGTGGGGAGAACTGTTTCCAGAGACAGAAGATTTTGCCTTAGCGGCCATACAAGAGCAGTTGTGAACATGAGAAACTATCTTAACTATAGTGTCAAAGACCCCAAGGTGCGAGACGGCAGGTGTAAAAAATACAAGGAAAAGCCGGAGACAATCCAACACGTCACAGCATCTTGCACCCCCACAACCAGTCATTGCAGTGATACACCAAGACATACCTATGCTTCAGGCTAGGGCTCATCAGAGGCTGCCGTATTCTAAGTGTAGGCCTAGGCCTGTCGTTGGGTCCAACGAATCCACCATCTACTATAACAGGTCTATGATCACCGACGGCTGTGTTCTTCAACAAACCTGACATTGTTGTGAGAAACAAAGAAAAAGAAATGGCTATCATCCCAGACGCAGCGATCCCCAACACCCACAACATGCTCAGCATCATGACTGGGAAAAAAGAAAATGGAATTGGCAGATGAGATAAAACCATCGTGTTATCCACTAAGGGAATCATACCGAGGGAGCTGCACAGGAGCTCGGAGACGTTAGGGATGCAGAAATATTCTACATTTTACTGAAGAATATTGTAACCATAATTCCTAAACACCGCCAGAATAGTCGAGAGATTCTTGAGTAAAGAATAGCGAAATGGCAACAACCTGTACCCCATCTAGCGAATCAGGAAAACCTGAGACACAAAGATAATTGTAGAGGTCATTCTTATAATGTTCCCAACCTATACGCTATTTGAGTGTTGAATAGTTTTTGAACTTACGCTCTCAACTCTGTATTTAATACAGCGCATATAGTGATCTTCGATGAAAGTAGTACAGTCGTGCTGTAATTTTGCTTGGAAAAAAATCAGCTGGTGTTGACAGGTCTTGTGAACTATAATAACCCTTTTAGCGCGCCAAATTACAACTGTATTTAACAGCAACGTTTGTAAATAACTAAACAAATAAACACGTAGTTTTTAAAGCACACACCTTTAGTGACTTCTGTCGTGTGTGCAACACATAGAAAGCGCAACTGATTAGAACTTGAACGTGACTGTTTGTTTAACTGGACATAGTCGTAAATATTCTTGTAGCTTACCTACAATTATTTATTAATGGTACATAATATAAAGCTTTTACTGTGAACAACACTGCTAACCATGTAAGTAATAAATTAAGGTACCGTAACCATTAAAAGGTTAACGTCAGCAATGATGTAGGAAACAAAGTCTGCATTTTAACTTTACGGCTAATTTGGTCACAAATTTCCGTTTTAAATAGAATAATGTAGGTGCCATGAGTAGTTAGACGCACGCGAATATAATTTGTGGTTTGTGCACAATCTGACAAACGAACAACTGGGGTTAATGATGGTTATAAATATCACCTAACACTAAATGCTTTAGAATTTATAGCGACATATACACGATATTCTTTTTTACGCTCAAACAGTGTATTCAACTCGTCACGCAAACCCACTCTTAGAAAATCAAGCTATGTTGCATACCTACCTTTTGAAATCTTTTCGACGGTTTACATATATGTATTTCAATTGCTAAAAGCGTGAGTAATATCGCGATCTACATCTGACAATCACTGGGAAATTTTTTGCCGCATAAAGAACATGGGTTAAATATAAACGAGTTTTAAATTAAATTAAAGCTGAATAGTACTATAGGCGGATATTTACAGTACAACTGTTTTTTATTACAATATATCGCAGTCAGCAACGCGGAGTTAAAACCTCACATTAAAATCTATTACCGTTTTATTTTATATCCTATATAATTGCATTTTAAGCATTCAGCATTCAAAAATATAATTAACCGAAAATTCAACCAATGCAGCGCACTAATTTGAAGCATACGATAAAATGCATTCGTGTCTAGAAATAACCATATACTGTGCGCGCCAGAAAAGTAGTCGCACCTTAGGAATGTAATATCGGCCACAGTTTGAACGGAGCGAATCGCATGGGTGGGCTAAGCCAATAAATTTATTGGCCGCGTTAGCCTGAAATTGCGACCATGATTCAAATGTCTCGCTACAATTTTCAAAACATAAGGACACATTTTTTGATAGATAACACGGAGAAATGGTGTGTTGTGCTAATTACACGTGCCTAAAACTTCTATTGACAATCATTACGCTAGGATCTGCTTATATGTGCTTTACGCACTATGTGGCGATGTGGCCGGTTTAAATCTAAGTATATATAAATGAAAGCGAAGCGGTATTATTCTGTTTGTCTGTATATGCTAACTTTCCTTACAACCCCTAAGCCCACACGTAGTTGTAGGAATGAATAGTCAACATTCCCCTATGGATAACGCAGCAGTTTGGTTAGGGTGGATATGAGCATAGATACTTGCATAGAACTTGCAATATAAATAATATTGAAGCCGTATTATTCTTTTTGTCTTTATACGCTCACTTCTCTCTGCAACCCCTAAGTCTACAGACTCGTGGTTATATTGCCGGAACTGTCTTGCTTGCGATGAAAAAATTCATCACGGAGGAGAAGTGGAATGTTTGTGGTTTCAATAATGTCGTAGTATATTGTGGAAGATTGAATAGGAGACAAGAGAATCCTCAAATGTGGCAGTTTTCCAAAACCGTCTTGCGGTGGGGAAACCCAAAATTCGATGTTTTGAGATGGTCTGAGACCTTTCTAGACAATTTAAAAGCAGACTAGAGAACCCCTTAAGTGTGGCAACTGCTGAAACTCTCTCGGAAGGAGATGCCGAAAATCCAGGTTTCGAGAAGTCATAGAACATTCTAGAACACTGGATAGAAGACGATAGAATTCTCATGTTTGAGGTCCCGTCCCATCGGTGTTCTGAAAAGGTCAGACAAGATTCATTTTGAAATAAGACTAGAAAATCCCTAAGTGTGATTGCATTGCCGAAACTGTCTCGTGATGGAAAAGTTAAAATCGACGCTGCGAGATTATAAAACATTCAATAGGAAGCGAAAGAACTCCGAGGTGTGGCATATTGCTGAAACCGTATCGCGATAGAGACGACGAAAATCGATGTTTTGAGAAACTCATCTCAAGGTTACCACAATTTCTAGAACTTTATACCTTCCAGATGCCCTTCAGTTTTTTTTTTTAATTCTACAAAGTTCTTCAGTGGTTACAAAATATTACAAATCACCTCTGAGGGAGTGAAATAGGGGATAACTTTCTAATGTTGAATTATTTACTGAGTAATTAACCTGAATTTAGGCTATTTAGAAATTAATACACGCGCCTATTTAACTATTCTGAAAATTCCACTCCTGTAAGATGTGAAAAGGGGGATGAATATTCGTAAGTGATTAATGAAACAATGGATAGTAATAAGTAAACATGAAGTTTTATATTTAGGCCTTGGGTGAGAATGTAACACAATATAAGTAATGTTTCACCGTTCTTGGACATACGTTCCCTGAAGGGGTGAGTGAAACGGGATGAGTATGTGCTATTCAGAGTTTTCAAAGTAATATTTAAACATTTAGGCTTTTAGTTAAGAGTTGAAATATACACATTTGGTTATGATATTATTATGAAGTCGTGTTTGTTTCAACATATTTGTATGATCTAAAATATTTTCAGAGCTAAACTGCCTTGGCGTTGAGTCTTGGTTTGCTAAATATTTCAAATCGACGATGTTGCAACGTTTGTGCGTGAGTGGCTCCCGTCCAACCACAAACATTCACTTATTGTAGTTAAATAAAAATCTGCAGTCAAATTCCGGTTGACATGTATTGGAGCCCTCGTAGTAAACTTAATGTAAATTAATATAGCTATTAATAATGACTCGATATAAAATTAATCAAATTAGTGAAAATGATAGCATACTTTAATAGTAAAAACAAATATCTGTTATGTACTATACAGCACCATATTTTTATTAAGAGGAAATATAAACGAATTTTCGCCTTCTTTGTGAAACAAATCGCTACTGTAGCCAGTACAACATGATACCTGTTCAAATATGCTTCAATAAAGCAGGTGAGACCTATTTCAATTCACTTCGCAAGCGCTGTATAGTTTATTTTGGGCAATGATAGTTATTTTCCAGAAAAGTATATAAATTTGGATGGATGTTAAGTTAATACAACTTAACTTTTACAGACGAATACCTGTTTTACTATTGTATCGCGAGAAAAATTTTCAAAAATTTTTATTTGCTCATTCGMTTTGAAATGGTCGAAAATGCAAAAAAAAAAATTTGAGCAAAAAATATTTCTTGTCTGTGTGCCTGTGGTTTTTGTTTGTGGACACGATAACTTTCGAAAGACTTAATATATGAACGTGAAATATGGCAAACGTATAAATCTCAACTACCCAAAGCGACTTATTGTTTGTGGGGTAAGTAGGGTATCGGGAATTTGGGGATAACTACCCTTTTTGCAAATATTTTTTATTTTTTTTTCGTTTTAGTATGTGATATACTACTATATAACTGCGAGTATTATACGCTCTTATAAATTTTCGGTGCAGCAAACTGTTTAGAAGATATTAGCAAAAAAGCGTCACATAAAGAAAACGGTTTTTCCTGAATATCTCCGAATATATTTAATATATTCAAAAAATTAAAATATCATTAGATAGGAAATATAATTTCTCACAAAAAGTGTCTTAAAAAATTTATTGCAAATTTTGACATTTTCGAAATATTTCCAAAAAACCTATTTTGGACTCTACTCGTACGATTTTTTTAAATTTTGGTATTATATAGAAAATAAAATTTCTGATCAGAAAGCACTCTTGTAATTTTTTAGTTCAGTTAATAGTTTTCGAGTTATTTGGAAAAACCGATTTTAAAATTTATATATTTTTGCTTATATCGCGAGGACTGTTTGTCTTAGAAAAAATGCTCAGAACCTGATTACTAATCGTATAGTATAAGAAATGAAAACGTAAATGTAATTTGGACAATTGGATGTGGAAGTATTGATTCAATTTGCAGCGGTTTTTTAGTTGATTTGTTCTGTTTTAAGTTGTAAACAACTTGGATTCTGAATTTATGTAGATTGACTGTACAAGGCAAATTAAACTGTTAAGAAATATGATATGCTGATAGCAGAAGTGTTGAGTGCCGTGAGATAGTACATGCTATTCCCGGTTTACTGTTGACACAGTTCGTTAATTTACCCATTTTAATCTACTTTGAATTTACATGTAGGGAAGATTACTTAACAATCTGTTTACTACTTCATCTATTTAATAATAAAGTGGATATAAAATTTTAGTATTTTCTCTCCTCAGAAATAATTCTATTAGTCCACCAGGGACAAATGATTAGTTTTCAACTTTTCATCTGCTGAAGTTTATGCTCAAAAACGATCAACTGATTAATATAGGTGTTCATCAGTGAGAGCATATTTAACACTGCCTAGTTACATTTAAATCTTCTTTAATATGTTTGCACGGATCTTGCACTGAAATTCTGTTTCCTTTTCTTTAGAGCGTAAAATCTCGAATGCAGAGAACCTGTAAGTGCCACGGGATGTCCGGATCCTGCAGCTTGAAGGTTTGCTGGAAACGTTTACCTCCGATAAGGCAGGTCAGCGAAGCTCTGTTTCAAAGGTACGAAGGTGCTACACACGTAAAATTCGTAGCTCGTCGAAGAAAAAAGCTCAGACCAGTAAACCCGGACGTAAAAAAGCCAAACAAGACGGAGCTGGTTTACTTGGACGATTCTCCAGATTACTGCGAGAAAAATGAAACGTAAGTTTTTGGTATTATTGATGTACAGTGTAATAAAGGAACCAGTAAGTGCACTAGTTGCCGGCGCCTGTGATCTCGAGGGAGCTCAGATTTCCGTAAACGGTTTCAAGCTGCGTTCTGGTATGTCACAGCACTGGTACCACGTTTGTTTAGCGTAAACAGTGAATTCCACAACACTGACAGCATGGGCAATTTTAATTCAGCGTTACCTATATTTGTAGCCGTTACCTACGGTATACTACGATTCTCCTTATTATTAAAACTAAACGATAATGAAAAACCCTAACCACAATGATTGGGCAGCTAAGCTGTCATTTTCCGTAGAATGAACGACTTCTTGTAATGTCTGGGTGGATTAGCGGGAGAATATTCTCCTCACCAGTTTTTCATTACGGTTTAATTTGAATTAAAAAACCACCATAGCTTTTATTTTATTCTAATTATTAATTTTATAATTTTGAACATTTTTAATGTAGTAATTACTATTTATATACATTAAATTGTTATAAACTATTAGTAACTACTATAAGCTGTCTAAATATGTATCAATAACCCATGTTCAGTAATTCTGACTTCTGGCAACCCTAAACAGTTAGCAATTATACAAGGTTGTGGGGGGTTTCACGTGTGGTATTTCTGTTTGATTTACTTTTCATTTGCACATACTCGTATATAGATATTCATGCCAGGAAACATTTGTATTGTTAATTGTTATTGTTCGAAGTCGAAGTTATTTAGATTTCCGAAGGATGTTAACAGGTTTGACAACTAAACATGTTTTCATATAGTTTTGTTGTGTACCCCGGTAATCTTGGTTTTGTTTTAGTTGTAGATTGTGGATAAGTATAAATGTGCAGTGTGCTTACTTTTGACCGATACGATTTAGTTTGCTTCCACAATTCGCGCTACCGTGTTTTGCCCTTCATTTTACAGACAGTGACAATAATCATACATAAGTTTTTATTCACAGTAGATTAAACACATGCACGTGCGTTRCCACGGTAACGAGCAAGTAACATCGGATAGAACAAGCAATAGCATGCTTGCTAACTTCTAGGCTTGATCAGCCGTTCTGTAAATCTTACCTCAAAAAAGTGGGGAGTAATTTTACTGTTTCCTTTATCATACTGTGCTATAGGTATAACGCAAAAAGGCAAACATCATCGCAAGTAACAGATGAAGTGTAGTTCTCGGCATTCAAGCTTGTCTATATGGAAATTAAAAAAATGTATAGAATGGTATGAAAGTACACACAATCTACATTTATAACGTTCTCTATAACAAACTACATAATTCCATAATCTTAGCCAAAGGTATCTATTTTACATCAATCGTGACTTAAATCGCCGGGAAAGTTTAAGTAATTTGATTTAACAGTATCTGGTTAAGTGGTACATAGAATTTTACGGCGTGATTTTTTATGGATAATTTGGTTCTGTTTATTACTACCTTGACGATCGAAGTTTATTTCCTTTTGCCAATCTGTTAACATTTTACTGGCTCATGTAGATACAAGCGAATTTCTTGGAAATAGCCACTCACCTTTGTTTATTGCACGTTCCCATTTAAAAGAAATCAACTTCCAATAACAACTTTCAATATAGTTACCAAGTATTAACGACTGTTCAGGGAAACGTTAACATGTGGAATTATTTTAACGGAATACTTAATTTCATGGCTTAATTCTACTTACAGATACGTATCCATTAAGCAGAAATACTAATGTTTATTCTGTAGAGGTCTGGCGTGTAGGGAATTTAGTAGAATTTAGAACACATCGGCGAATTGACAGATTAACTATGGTATAAAATATGATTTAAGTAATTGGTATACTTATTATAATTTAACATAAGGTCATGGTACATAAAATTTTAAATATTTATTTAGTAATGCCCACGATATTCTCGTTTGCGAGAGTCTCGTCTAGTCTCGTCACATTTTCGAGACAAGACGACTCGAGATGATACTTTAAATTTCCCCATCTCGCACGAGATTATCGCAAAGGTATCGCAGTATCGCAAAATATAAAGCAAATATTTTTATATTTTCAAGTCGGCACAACAAAGTCGTGGTCACCATCTAACAGCATCTCTGAAAAGCAAGCCGATAAATTTTAGCAAAAAACTATTCGGCAGCTGCAATCGGAATCGGCACATTCTACAGGGTTTCTATAAATGATTGATGCAACACGGGCTGCACTGATTTCTTAATTCTTTGTGCCGCCTTTTTGTAACTGCTACCGAGCTACAATAAGCACAATATACTGTCAACTGTCATATACCGTACTGAAGGTTGCGGATATAGTTACAGCCACAAAATTGGCGGTTTTATACCGATTTTCGAACAACATGCGATTATGTTTTCTTTTTAAAGTCTAGACTCGTCTCGTGGGCATCACTAGATTTAATGATAAATTTCGTGTAGTTTAAAGTTTTATTTATTAATTTACAGATAGGATTCGGCGTAAAATTAGCTATGCTTTCCGCCCAGTTGTCCACTCATTCACTAGGTAACTCACATCGGAGATGCGTTTGATTAAACGTAATGACCATCGTGCTTGAGATCAAATTTCGTATTTCGAAATATGTAGATTGTTTGATGATATTAGCGAGGGTATGATAATTTACGCAAGTTCTGTCACCTACCGCAAATTGCATGTTCCTGTTCAGAAAACAATAACATTATCAGTTCCTGTATAAATCATAATTTTACGTTGATGAGCAAAAAAATAATTTTTCATATTTTTTCTTGCGTCATTCCAGGATCTTTTGTCAAACTATCAAATGTTAAGATCTTTAACCGGCAATGAAATTGATTTCAATAATGAGAAATTTCCCTACGGCATTAGGTATCATCAATATACTTAGGAAACTCATAGTAAAAAAATTTGCAACTTAAAAAACAAAAAACTATCTATTTATTTAGCAAACAGCTCACTTGATACTCTACTCTATAAATGTGCAAATAAACAAATTCAATCAGTCACTTTTTTCCAGGTTAAATATTTTAGGCACTAGAGGACGGGTATGTAACAGAACAAGTGAAGGCATTGATGGCTGCAGGCTGCTGTGTTGTGGAAGAGGATATCAGACTATAGTGCGGGAAGTAGAAGAGAAATGCAATTGCAACTTTGTTTGGTGTTGCAACGTTAAATGCGATATATGTAGATACAAGAAAGAGGTACACATTTGTAACTGAACTGTTTGAACCAACCTTGGAGATGACTGCGTTCATGAATGGGTGTGAATGCCCTAAAACTGACACACTTTTGTACTGGATACCAATATATCTGGTGTTGACATAACGAAGTATAAAACTCGGTAATGTGTTTCCATAGAATCTGTGTACTATCCACCGGAAACTTGTAAAAATATACTGATATGCTACGTCTCTCTAATGGTCAATGTACCTATCCTTAATGTCGTTTATGTATCTTTACAGCATTCATTCGAAATCATAATACAATGTTGTACTATATAGACACTTATAATTGGCAAAAAGATAGCAAAATCAACAGTGTTAATTGGAGCATTAGTTGAGCTAAGTTTTTGGCAATATAAGAAAAATATAAGTTTCTCGTTTAAAATAATATCATTGCATCCTATTTATTTAGTGCATGCACTCCCATTTGTTATGTTTACTGATGAAACAAGACTGCTACTGAATACAAAAGAGATTTAAAAAAATGTAATATGTAGTCGTAAATGTTCTCTGTGTTTCTGTCCTATGTATTTCTTGAAAACGCTGTACTTAATGATATTTGCACTCTGATACTTAGCTTCATACTATTTGAATTATCATTTGCATTTGCACATATGCCATTGTCATGTTGTACATTAATTCTATTTATCATATTTATATTTGTCAGTTATTGTATGTATCTGTTATTTCACACCTTTTCTCTCAAGTTTGTGTAGAGTTGTACATATTTTTAATATATCATATACTCCTAGTACCTATGTACTTAGTGTTGATACTTATATAAAAGTAAACCATTTTGTAAATAGTTTATAAATTATTATATAATTTTGACTTAAGAGTAAGTTTTGTGTTATTCTACTTTCGTATAAAACAAAGTATTTATGCATAAATAAAAGAGACACAAAGATAACTTATTTCAGTTATAAATGTGCCATATGTAATTCTGTATTACATTATGCTATTACTGTCCATTGTTTACACAAGGTAGTCGTGCGTATTATTTGTCTTAGTAGAATGTACCAGATAAAATCACAGTATTAAATTATTAATAAACTTTGTGTACAAATCTGAAATTTCGTTTTATATTGAAAACCTATATCAACCATCAAAAGCACAAAACATAAGGCAAAACCTATGTAGCTATAACACAGGAATAAAGAAACATCCTGTTTCTCAGTGCAATTAATATAACAGGAAATGAACTTTCTTTTGTTTTACATAGCTATAGAAATGTGTATTGGCAGCTAAATTATAAGTATATATACATAAGCAATTTAGAAAAAAATCTACCTAGCTATGAAAGTAGACACACTGAATTTGAACAATACTTCATTTTCAATGTTACTTTCTTTTACACCAACGTATATCTCCCATGTGGCCTTCCATCAAAAAGCCTGTTCCATAGGAACTCTTCTGATTCTTGTCTTGTCTTCTGGTAATTTTCTCCAGTCTTCTTACGTCCTCCATCATCTGTTCTTTCCATCTTACTTTTGGTCTTCCTCTGGGTCGATTTTCAGTAGGTGTAAATTCTGTTATATTCCAGTGGTTTCATCTTTTTTTTTCTCATTGTATCCCATTGTAATTTTTGCAGATTTAGAAATTTCACGTCCTCTTCTAATATTTCTTTCACTTCGTGGTTCATCAGACTTCTATATTCTTCTTCTGCTGTTTTCATTGGACCCTTAATTCTTCTTGTTATTTTCCTTTCAAGAATACTTAGTTTTTCTTCGTCTCCACTCATCCATGCACGTGGTTTCGACGGCATAAGTTATTACTAGTCTTATTAATGGGAATTATATATTTTCAATTTTGTGGCTGTAGATGTCTGTCCTTTAGCAATTTTTGGTGTTTGTCTGATTCCTGCTCTTATTCATTCAGTTGCCTCCTTGCTCCTGTCATTCTTGTTCACAAACTCCTAAATATTTTAAGTTGTCTGTCTTTTGGAAATAAATGTTCCTGTTTTGCACTTCTCCTTTCTTTAAACATCATTTCTCAAGACCTGCATAGCACCAGTTTTGTCTATATTTATTCTCAGGCCTCTCCTCTTTGCTTGTATGTCTAGCTAGGTTAGCGTTTGTTCCAAGCTTCTGTTCTCTTACCAGTATTGCAATGTCGTCTGTGTATGCAATAATTTATGCCATGCTATTTGAGAGCACAATACTGAAAAGCAGAGTGGACAATGCGTCACCTTGTCTTATTCCCCTTGCAATGCTAGTGGCGCTGGTGATTCCCTCCTCAGTTATTATAATTTTGGCCTGTGCATTTTGCATTGTCATCTGGGTTAGTCTAATGAGTTTGTTTGGAATTCCCATATCCCGCATGTCCTCGACTAGCTTTTTTCTAACTGTCGAATGCTTGTTTGAAGTCTATGAATAGTATGTACAAATCGATGTCGTGTCCATGGCATTTCTCTATTGTCTGGGTCATATGTATTGCACCAATTGTCGACTTTCCTTTTTTGAGACCGTATTGATACTGTCCTAGCCGATCCTCTATACATATGCTGCTATTCTTTAAGCCTAATAATTGATCAGAATCTTGTAACAAGTATTTAGGAGCATTATTCCCCTATAGTTACTACATCTGTTGTGATCGTCTTTTTTTAATGGCGCTAGCAGTCCTTCATCCTATTCTCTTGGCATAGTCTCTTTTTCCCATATTCTTTGTGTCAGTAAATGTAGTTGATCCAGAAGTTCCTTACCCAAACATTTTGTCAGTCCATTGCTAATTTCATCAGGGCTTCAGGCGCTCCTCAGTTTCATTTGGCTAACAGTTTTCTTTAGTTCTTCATATGTGGGCAGGTCTTCTTCGCTGTCTTGTCCTAAGTTTACAGCTCCCTCTTCTTGTTCGTCCAGTTCCTCTTCTTTATAAAATTTGTAAAGTGGTTCATCCATTCTTCTTTTTCTATTCTTGCCAATGGTTTTCTGTTTCCGCTCTGCTTACTTTTTGCCTCCTTTCTTTATATATTTTTCTAGCTGATGCTCCCCCTTCTCAATCACTCTGCCCAATTTTTTGCTTATGCTGCTTTTCGCAATCATCGTCGAACCACTCCTTACTTGTAAGTTCCTTCTTTACCCCAAACTCTTTTTCTGCTGCTTTGACTTATCTTATTTTTTATCACATTCCAGTCGTCTTCGATGCTGCCACCGCGTGCTATTAATTTCTTTTGATCTGCTTCTTTAAACTTCTGTGTATTTCTTCCCGATTCATTCTTGTCAGATCCCATTTTCTTCTTCTTTGGCGTTTGAAATTTTTTGTGTTTTCTATTTTTAAGTTGGTTACTACGAAGCGAGGAGGTGGTAGTGGTCCGAATCTGCACATCACAATCTAGTACCGGTTTTGTCTGGTATGACTGTGAACGGTTTCCTTTTCTGAAATTTGGGCATCACCGTGTCATCTTTACCAACTTTCGCATTGAAATTCCCTATCAGTATAATTATGTCATTGTTGGGAACTGCTGCAACAAGTTCTTCTAATAAGTTTTCATAATACCTTTTCTCTAGTTTTGTTATTTACGATGAAAGCTGTGCCGTTTCTTCCTATTTTATCATACCCCGCATAGTATAATGCGAAGTTCGGCCTATCTATTCTCTCTTCTACTCTCTATCTGATCTCCTGTAATGCTGCTATTTCTATTTTTCTCTTCCTAATTTCATCCCCTCTATTTCTTCCACTTTTCCTGGTGCCACCATTATTGGTATATTCCATGCTCCGATTCGTACTATATAGTAAAAACATTAGTCTAAGCATTAGTAAAAAAAACATTGTTTAAAACAAATGTTTTAAAAATTTGTTTAGAAAAAAGTTTTAAACAGAAGCGTTGTTTTAAACAAGTTTAAAACATTGTTTTAAACATGTTGTTTTAATTAGCCAACCCTGTTATTAACTTGCACAAAACACTACACTACCCTAAAACTGACGGCTAAGAACTGGGAGGAGTGATGCGACAGAGGTCGAATCTAACACATATGTATTTATTAGAGCTAAGTAAAATAAAGTAAGGGTTGACATTAAAACATGAAATATTGCGTAGAACAATAAAGAAGATGGTTACAATTATGACGATTCATGTAGTCCTGGAGAGCAATTCTTGGTCAGAAAGATGACTTCCTTCGAAGGCTGTCCTAAAAGTATTTATAGGCAGTTATAGGGCAAATTGCCCATACGTCACTACGACCGTTCGATACAGATTTTGTTGAAACAACGCATCAGGCAAGGAAGTGTGATGAACAAAGGAATGCTTACATTTACATGAAAATGCTGCACTGTTACGTTAAAAAATGAAGTTTAAGGCGTTGTTACGAGATTACCTATTGTGAATAACAAAAGTGAATTTGGAAAAATATTTGCTTTTTGGCAATATCTCAATATCTCCTGTTTGGTGCTTTGTAGTTCTGTGTGCAAGTCTTCGAGGTCGTTCTGTAAGCCTTGGAACATCCTTCTTTATTTCTTCCATGTTGTGTTCTTTTTACATTCTTTGTTCTTTTTATATCATCTTATCCAGAACGAAATACGTACCTAATAATCACCATTCAATAGGAGGACGTGACATAGGAATATATGTATGTAATATTTTGCTAAAGACATTGTTTAAACAATGTTAATGTTAATGTTAACATTGGATTGTGGGGAACTTAGGTTGCTTATTTGAGCAGACCAAATAAATGTGTGGTATTATACGGTAATTTTATATTTATGGGGATAAACTGAATAGTTAATATTTGTGGTTGTATACCTTAAAATAAAAGTAAAACCTAACCTTTAACCAGTAAAAAAGAAATTGTGTCACATTTTGCTTGACTTATTAAAAAATTATATACTTAACATGGGGCGCCACCTATCAGCAATCCGTTAAAGCTTGAATTTGTCGGCAAAAACAGGGACGCTTCAGAATCGTTTGTTAGACATCCGTAGTGGAGGTATTCGTACATAGGTCATAGGTCCCACAAATCGAATGATGCAGTTTTATCCTGGCAGTAACTGAAAACTGACTGTCAGTTTTATATTCAAGTAGTAACGCTCCTACCCTGGTGTGTGCTGTGTGCATTTCTGAACGCACCCTAGAGAGTAGAGACGCCAGTGGCGCGGCGCGGACGTATAATGTGTCAGTTCTCTACTTGTCAACATGTCGTCATTCATGTTAACTGTCAATGTCAACGTCAACTAGGCAATTGTTTGGAATTTCAGAATTCAGAAACCGAATTCGTTAAGCAAAAATTTAAATTACGATTTACGAACAGTTTAAGTTTAAAGCACTTTAGGTAGATTTAAAAATGTCATTTTCATTCGGAACACCTAAAACAGTCAGTGGGTTTACGTTGCCAACTGCCACTACAGCAAACAGTGAGTTGTCGGCCTAATGGTGCAGGTTAAGGTTGTTGATATGTTCTAATTACAGCCACCACACCAACTCTGCAGTTTTCAAGTGGTTCAGGAGACACCGGAGTGCAAAACAAACCAGCTGGCTTATCTCTTTTTTCTACACCATCATCAGTGGCCACAACAGGTGGTGGACTTTCGTTCTTGCCCACACCACCTAAAACAACTCCAGCTACTACTCTTTCTTTTGGCACACCTGTCTCTGCCAGTGGTGGTTTGTCTTTTGGTGTGCCTGCATCAAGTGCTGCTGCTTTATCGTTTGGTACACCTGTGTCAACGGTAGGTTTACAAGATATACTTTTAGTATTAATTTCTTCATTCTGATACCGAGGTTTCATTTCGTACTTTTTTTTTTAATTCCAAAATATCTTGTATCATGGTAAAGAAATACAAAATTGTAGGTAACGGAAATTCCAAGTAGTCTTCTTTAAATTTTTAGAAGGATGCAAAAGTGCATCTAATGGAAAGGCTTTTCCAATATCACTCAATGAAAAAAAATTCTTGGAATGTATAGTAATTCAAAGAACTGTTTTGGTCATTATTCAGATTACAGCATTCAATTTAATACTCTATTACTACTCATCATTATTGTTCTTTCCTATGGAAAAGACCACTTTTACTGATATGGGTGCTTATACTTAGTCCTGTGTTACAATATGTAGTGTTGTATGTTCGCTTCCTACATGTAGCAGTTTTGAACGTCCCCACACACAACCTTGCCATACATGGGTTGGGATATTTAAACTACTCGTAGGGGGGAGTATGCAGCACCACTCAACCTTCGAAGAACGCCATACATAGTAAAATAGTCCGAAACGTAAACGCCCATTTTTCGAAAAATGGTAATTTCTACAACCTAAAATTACTTCAGTGTGATATAAAATATGATACTTCAAATGACTTTTAAAAAATTATCTCAAATTTTGCAAGTGGCATATTCTCCATAATTACTGCTGTAACATGTAGGTACCTAATGCAGTAGTGCAGCATGTGGATAATGAATGCACAAAATTCATATACTGATTCGCCTGTCCATCTTTTTTACAAAATTGGTGTATAACTGCCTGTTCTATATATAGGAATAATTAATTTAGGCTTAAATTTGAGTTTGCTGTACAAGCCTACAGCTACATATATCTTTTTTTTTCTTCGCAGTCAAAGTTGTTTGTTGAGGTTATTTTTGAAAACAAAATATTACCTATTCGAAAACCAATAACATTCAGAAATGAATAAAATCCGTAAATGAATAAAGTTCAAAATCTAAGAAATTTATTCAGTGCAATACTATTTGTTCGAAATAAAACGGATAATATATATTTCTTCATTTTTTAATATTATTCGGGAAAATTTTGAACGCATATTCGTTCAACTATAATCGAATAATGAATATATTCGATACGAATAGACAGCACTAGTATTAACTGCACTGATACATAAAATTAGGATGTAAAGAATTGAACATTTTTTTCTGGCATTTTACACAACAAAATCTGAAAAAATTGCATTATTCTCAGAAAGAACCTTGCAACTGATTTTCTAAATTCTTAAAGCTCTGTCATGAATTCATTAACTATTTGAAGGTCTTAATAACGACTGAATTTACAATATATTGTTATTTATAAACTTACATCTAAGACCCATTTTTTATACTCTTCATATATTACTTCCATATCATACGAGTCCTGTGCTAGTATCACCTAGTCATCAGCAAAGCTTAAAGTAAATAGATGTAGCTCATTAATGCATACCTTATTTGGCTGCAGGATTGTTCAACCTCTTCAGAGCTATGCCAACATATACAGGGTCCACCACCTAAAACTCCCTATTTATTTTTTTGAGTGGAACCTTAAATGATATGCCAAATGGAAGGTTTTTTAAACTCTTTAAAAATGACATAGTGGGTCTTAAAAAAAATTTCAGGTGATGATATTTCACAAACAAATTCATTTTTATAAATACTGTTTTTATTTTCAATGGATTTCAAATGTGATTTTTTTTGTTATTAATTAAGTACACAATAATTTGTTATTATGTTTATTCTTTTTTTATCGTTATTTTTACTTTTATTAGATTATTAAAAAATTTGCGAAATTTTAAGTTATAAGGTAGTGAACAGAATTGAGTGACAATGAGTTTTTCTTGTTTTTCATTAATAAGGAGTAAAAATAAGACATACATGGTAATGACAAATTGAAGAAGACAAAAGTTGGCATCCAACTATGAAGTAATATTTATTATATGAGGTAAGTTAAAAAAATATTTACAAAATTTAACTTTATTTGTGAAATATCTCATTGCAAATATTTTTTTGGACATCCGCTGTGTTACTTTTAGACCCAGTTGCACAAAAACGGATCAGTTTGATCATGGTGTTAACCTCGGATCAAACCATGGCAACATGAATTTGAACATTTAAAGTTCGTTGTTACCATGATTTGATCCGAAGTTAACACTGTGATAAAATTGGTCCGTGTTTGTGCAAACGGCCCTTAGAGTTTAAAAAGACCTTTGACCTCTGACCATTTGACATGTCACTTAAGGTTGTACGTAAGAAAATACAAACCTGGGGAGTTTTAGGTTCTGGACCGTGTATATTAAACAATTAATGTTGTATTTATTTTATTACAGAACTATTATTTTTAGAAGTTAATAAACTATTTCACTGTCATATTTTTTTTGGTGAGACTAATCTGTTCTACCATGTTTTCTCATGCATTTATTTGAAACTAATCTGAAAATTTCAGTCCACAGCTCCAACTTTATCATTTGGTGCCCCTGCTACAACTACTACGGGTTTGTCTTTTGGTGCACCGACAACGACCATTGCAACTTTGTCTTTCGGCACCCCAGCCTCAAGTGCACCTACTTTATCGTTTGGTACGCCCTCGTCAACATCTGCAACTTTGAGTTTTGGCACACCTACTGCCACAGCAACCACCTTCAGTTTGGGAAGCACTAGTAAGTTACTGACTAATGTTAATAGACTTAATAATTATCCAGTTTAAGTAAATTTCAATTTTTGACATGCTGAGCATTATTGAGAATAAGATTTATGAAACTGCTTGGATTATTAAACAGAAAATGTACCATCGCCTGAACCAAGGACTGGTATACAAACCAATTTTTATATTATGATCCTCAAATCTAGTACTTTCTAGCCACAAAAGGTAGGAAGAATAAAAAAATTGCTAGTATACCTGCCGTTTCGATACCCGTCTATACTTTTTAATATTAATAATGGGAGTGTCTACCCGACCGTCGGACGGCCGTTTATCGTGTGTAAATTGGCCGTCGGACAGTTAAATACCGCTAGTTATTTGACCGGCCGGCGCGGCAGGCGTATGCAAATGTCAGAACAAACATAAAGCCTTATCTTAAGGGATTACATTAATAAACTTTCTGCATACCCACATACATACCTCAATGAAAATGTAATAAAAAAATAAAAATAAATATTTTTATTAATCTTTTAAATATAAAGATGTAGAAAATGATACAAAAAGAAACATAAAATCTAAAGATTACATACTATCTTATTTCTAGGATGTACATCCTAGAAACAAAGACATCAAATATAGAATTGAACACTAATACCGAATACTAACTGCAATTAGGGCAAATAAAAATTAGCGAAATCGTTTTTATTATCAATGCAATCTAAATGACACTAATTTAAACAGCGGTCACACACCTGATTGTGGCCATGTCAGACACTGCTATATTGCACTGTCAACATACCGACCTTCCATTTTTAGACACAATATAAGTATTTAATTGTTTTTATTTCATTACATTTGATTACATATAGATTTATTTCTGTAAGTTTAACATCCATATAACATATCCTTTATGTCATATTTGTGAGAAATTTCTTTTTGTAAATATCTTCTCGTAATTTAACAATCCACTTCAGAATTATACCTATTCTGTCCTGTTTTTTTTCTTGAGTTTGTTAAAAGGTACAGCCTCATGTCTCTTCATTTTCCTTTTAGATGGTAGACTAATGGCGGTACGATCATTGCCACAAGGTCGGCCTCTCTTTTTATAAACCGGTGGAATTTTAATGTTGTTCAAATCAATTTCGTTTGGTGAAACTATTTCGTCAGTCTCATTTGCAGCTTAGCAGCTTTCTCAATCACATAACCTTCAAGCTCAGTATTATGAAAATTCAGGTTGTTTTTTTTAGTGCCTAAATTTTGAAAATGCTTACCTTGAAAATTTTGTATTTTATTTGGAGTGACAGCGCCTTGATCTCCACTTTTCACATATACCATGTGTGAATGTGAAGACTTTATTCTAAAAATTGCATTTTCATTTTGCATACGCCTGCCGCGCCGGCGTGGTATTTAACTGTCCGACCAAGCGAATTGCGCAGAATATACAACCGTCCAACGGTCGGGTAGACACTCCCATTAATAATATAGTTTATTGGATATACCCTACAATATGTATTTAAATGCTCCTGGAATCAGCATGGCTGATTTTCACCCAGGCCGACTATAGAAAATACAATTACATTTAGAATAAAGCATATCAATGGAATAATTATCCCAGCCACAAATAAGTAAAAGGGTTGCAGGTAAGTAAGTCATGGGAAAATATGAAAGCATTACAAATGCATCCTAGCCTTTTTCTTGTATCTCTCTCCCATATGACAATTTTCTTCTTGTAACTATAACATATAGTCTTTTCCTTAACTTAGATTTTTACTGCAGAGTAATGAAAGCTATGTTTTGGCACAGACTTGTATTCTAAATTGAGTAAATATGTCATGACATTGTGCTCTCAATTGGAAAAGTTCATATAATTAGGATGGTTCTTTAGTAGTTACAATATTATTTATTTATTTATTTAGATACAACATCCAACAGCCGAAATCAGCATCATATTTAGCTTGGAATAATTGTTTTATGGTAGAGAATGAAATTACCATTACATAAATAAAATGTGGCTGTAAAATGTCACAAAATTATTTTTATTAAAAAAAAAWTTGATAGTAAATGAATATTTGCTATAACTATTTCTATATGGTGTCGTTTACACAAATGGGTTAGTTGAATTTCAAATAATATATAGGAAGATTCAGTGTTGAAAAATAGTTTTTATATAAGAATTTAAAATTAGGCATGGTACCTGACTGCAGAAATGAAAAATAAATATCACTGGTTGTTTAAACGGTAGGTGTCATTCACACTGTTTGTTGTGACTAGAAATTGGTTTGCATACCCGAAACACTACTTGATACATTTTCAAAGAAGGTGATACCATTGACATATAAATTAATTAGAGGCACTATGACTAAGAGAAAAAATTAGCTATGCTTGAGTCATATTAATTTTGACCATAGGTCAAGGCTTACAACTGCAGGGTTCATCTAAGTGTATTTGAATTTAGTTTGTAAATTGGACAAGAGATTTCTGACTTACACATCAGTTGCCATTTAATTAAATAATTATTTTATATTAAATGGTTATTATGTCTCTATTTCACTGCTTTATATTTGTAGCAGCTACCAGTGCTTCATCAACACCACAATTTGGCTTAGGAAGTACTTTAAGTACATCTACTGCAGCAACAAGTGCTGCACCAGCATTAAGTACAGGCTTAAGCTTTGGAACACCTACGACAACATCAACAACTTCACTTAGCTTTTCTGTTGCTTCAATTACATCTAGTGCTACTACAGGTCCTAGTTTTAGTTTGGGCACTTCAACAGCATCTGCCCCTACATCTGCTCCCTCTTTGACATTTGGGACACTAACAGGAGCAACAGCTAGTGGAACTAGCACTTCACTGTAAGTTCATCTTCATTAATATATTTTTGAATGATCACAAATGATAAAGTAAACACATGTCTAAAAGTTAGGGATTTTGTAAATGCATACACAAATTCAATTTTAATAACTTTCTTGAAAAATTAAATTTTTACAAAATGAAAGGTAAACGAAGCTTTATAAAATGTAGTAATGAAAAATGTCCCTTATTTCTAGTTTATAATTTATTTATTCTATTCTTGAGTGTTATTTAGCTATAATGGATCAATATGAATAAAAAATTAGATTGTTACATACGACATAATTTGCACAAGTACTGGTTTCCTATAGCATGCTAAGTAGCTGTTAAAAATTTTCCTATGTTGCATATTTTCAGAACTAGTGCAACTACTACTGCGCAATCTACTTTACCCACAACTGGTTCGCTCACATTTGCGCAATTAGAAGACTCCATCAACAAATGGACTATCGATCTAGAAGACCAAGCCAAGATATTCATTAACCAAGCGAAACAGTTGAATGCTTGGGATCGTCTTTTAATTTCTAATGGTGAAAAGGTAGCTGTAAAGCTTTTCATAAACAACATATTTGTGACAGTATCTTTTTAGATTTTAACACTGAATAGTGGCCTTGAAAGGGTGAAGCAGCAGCAACAGCAGTTGGACCAGGAGCTGGATTTTGTTTTGGCCCAACAGAAGGAATTGGAAGACCTCATTGTTCCCTTGGAGCAAGAATTGTCTGAAGTTCCAGTACATGATCAGGATAGAAATAACATGTAAGCTTACTTGTCCATATACATATATGCTTGGTAACTTTAATGTTTTTTTTTCAGCTATCAGATGGCAGAAAATTTAGACTCTCAATTAAAACAAATGTCTGATGACCTTAAAGAAGTCATAGATCACTTAAATGAGGCAACAAAAACCCAAGAGCTGCAAGATCCTGTAAGGGACTGTTTTGTTGTATGTATCAGTTAAATACACATAATGTTTTTCTTTTTTAGATAACCCAGATTTCGAGGATATTAAATGCACATATGAACTCATTGCAGTGGATTGATACCAACACACAACAAATAAGTGAGCAACTGGAACGCCTTTCCAAAATGCAGGAAATTAATAAAAGGAACCAGTCATTTAATATCTAATTATGCTATAATAGTTGTATATGCAACAGAACTTGTTTCTTTTTATACAATAAAATAATTTCATTGTCTTATTCATTTTTCTTCATTCACTGTTTTATGAGGTATTTAAAAAGAATTTGTTGTTGTCAACAATCTTAGATACATTTGTGCTCTAAGAAATGACTGCGTTGCATAACATATCTATTTTTCTGTAGGATTATTAGATTTCAAAATTTAGCACAGTTTATAATCGTAACTTTTAGTGTTACTAATGTTAATATAAGCTTGTTTCAAAAATCTAAAATTCACATTTTTTTTTACTTCATATTTCAACCTTGTACTTTGGATATTATTTTTAACGGAACAATATTCAAGGAACTGAAATATGTATGGTCAAGTAGTATTCATTGCGGTTGATTTGTTTTATTTCATTACAGTAACAAAAATACAATTGCTATGTTTTTGAGATTTTAAATTTCATATTGCAATAGTCCCAGAAGGATTTGAAATACCTGCTAAGCTATGGTGTAGAAAACAAAACATTTGTTGGGTACATCAGTGGCGGCTCCTTGGAGTAGGCAAGGTAGGCACCGCCTACCTCGCAATTTCAATCAACAATACCATAAAAAATAAATAATAATTAGCTAGAAATTTATATTTATTTAATGCAATTCGTTTTTATACTAGTGTTTATTTAATATTTCATTTCAAGTTTACCCATACCGCTAAAAAATTACGAACCGCATTATTACGACGAATGTTTAAATTAGGAATAGGCGGCACAATTTGACCAACTGAAATTCATTTGTATTTGTGTTCACGTCCTTCAGAATCTGCACCGTTAACGACCGCAGTTGACGGTTAACGTAGTAAAATCCTTGCGCATATAGATGCGTCTCAGACGGAATGATCGGTGGCCTACGACAAACTTTGTATGGACTCGGGCTATTTGCATTGCGAATGAGGGTGATAGAGGTTTTAAATGACACCGGTAGATGGTAGCAACTTGCAAGTGAAAGATTTTTACATTTTTATCGTCTTATTTAAAATGAAACATCATAATAATCATGCAATAGGAAGACGTGACATATGAATATGTTATATAAACTTTCAATATGCTCTGAACAGTTACAACACTGATAAGATTAAGTGCTCTATTATTTAAATTAAGTACTGTTTTACAAGTTTCGTTACTTTTTTAGCGTTTTTGAGCTTATTATAGTTTGAGTTTTGCTAAATTTTTTGTTTAACATTTGATTTGGAGAAATTTAAGGTCGCTTAGAGCAGAAAACGAATAAATGTGCGGTGGTATACGAATAAAAATAAATGATTGGCATGACCATTAAAATACACATATACAATAATTATAATTGCTCATACTATATACGAGTATAAGGTACTTGGAAGGTCACGAGCCACCACTGGTGTACATACTCAATTCATCTGCTAGAGGTCTGGGATAAAATAATATACAAACCATACGTTGAATATTATTCTCGCTATAAAAAACCTACTGAACCGAATTGTTGAAGTTATTGATATTTTCATATTGGTTTATTTACATTCATGTTTTTTGTCAGTTAGAACAATTATAGTTGTCAGTGTAAGAAAAAAATAAATTACATTTTTTTTTGCCATCAAAGCTTCTATTCCGATTTATAAAGTATACATGGGTGCTCTCGAAATACACCGACAGTGTTTGATAGGTGATAGAAAACGCACTTTTAAAAACTTTTTTCAAATAAATAAATCTCCGAAAACCCTTTATTTTTGATATACAGGGTATTAAAATTGAATTTTTAAAAATGATTTTTCAAGACTATCCTGAACTATAAAAGATATCAGTTTCAAATTTAGTGGGAATCATAACGGCATAAGATACAATAAAAAAAAGTAATCGGGGCGTTTCCAAAGTACCAGTGGCGTGCGCTGGGGTAATGCACACCTCTCTTTTTAAATAACTTTTAGGTGTGTAGATGTTTAGAGAAAACTAATACACTTTTGTTATAATTAATTAAATTTAAATAAAACATATCTCTGAAGTTTGCTGTAAAAAGACTCATTTGTCCCTATAAATAATTTTTTGATTGAAAAACACTACACCACCATTATTTTGTGATATCACAAAAATATTATTGAAACTGGCAATGCTTGAAATGTGATAGAAAATGCAATTTTAAAAACTTGTTTCGAATAAAAAAATTTCTGAAAATGCTGATAACTGATAACACTTGAAAAGTAATGGACACACAATTTTAAAAACCTTTTTCAAAAACACTTTGTTCTTGATATACAGGGTGTTGAAATTGAATTTAAAAAATGATTTTTTAAAATTAAATTTCAATACCTTGTATATCAAGAACAAAGTGTTTTTGAAAAAGGTTTTTAAAATTGTGTGTCCATTACTTTTCAAGTGTTATCAGTTTCAATAACATTTTTTATATATAATAAAAATAGATTTACGGGTCTTTGCTTATTTAAAAGTTAAAAGGCTGATTTAAAAATAGTGATGTTTTAGTTGTAAAAATAAATGATTAAAAAATTACTTTATTATTTTGTTATGACCTACACAACTGTTCACATATGCTGCTATAGGTATAATATAAATGACCAGGCACAAAGCTAAATACTGAGAGGGCACACATACCAATCAGCAGAGTATCTAAGGAACCCTATCATTTCTGTTGCCGAGACTAGTAGTAGGTATGACTTTTAATTTTTTGCAACATTTTTTTTCTTTTATACCTAAAAAACCTTTCTACGAAAAGGCCTATAATGCCTAACATACGTTTGTTGCATCCAATCTGTAAGCAAGTACACACATTCTCGTAATGTCGTAATGCAAACAATATTTGAGCTTCGCCCTAGTATTTACAAAATTGTTTCTTCAATGCTTTTTTAGGTTTAATAAATTTTTTTGAAGGTACCTATCTTAGAATGTAGTAAATAATAAACAAAGCTCTTCCCTACTTATTCCGAATGGTATAAACGACTATATTAATTTTAATGCCTTTATTCATAAGTGCATAAATTAAATGTTTGTTTTGAGTGTATCCTTGAAAATAAGAGATGTGTGAGAAATCATTTTAGGTTTGGCAACATCACAACGTTTGGAGGAATTCCAAATTCCAATATTGGTTCACATTTTGGGCTAATATCACTTCGCTGCGTTACATAACTATGGCCATCCTTTTCTACGCGCTATCGCTGCCTAAATCTATCTTTGTCTTCTGTCATATTCTCGGGTTCGTTGCCTAGCTCGCACACTTGATCGAAGGCCCTAATTTTGGAAGAAACAGCTGAAAATGTTGCCTAGGGCTGCTATTTTATCAGGTAATTCACTTGTTTTGTGTACATGTATTTTATACACTATCTGCTAATTATGTATTGATTATTGTATCACTTGTTACACGTTTATGTAATCTGTGTTTTAAACCTATGTCCTCTAGGTCAGCAGGCAAAGGCCTTGATGGCTGTGGGCCTTCGTGCTACAAGCACAACCGCAGCCAACTCTGCTGCCGCAGCTCAAGAAACATCTAGTGTTCCACGACCAGTAAGTTCAGCTAAGCGTACATTCCATTTCATATAATATGTCACATATTAGGTAAGGCAAGAACCTGGCAAAGTAAGGCTTGGGTTTGTGCCTGAAGAATGGTTTACATTCTTTTACAAGAAGACTGGTGTAACGGGTCCCTACACATTCTTCGTGACCTTAGGGACTTACTTGGTCAGCAAAGAAATTTATGTTATGGAACATGAGTACTACAACGGTCTTTCGTTCCTTATTATGTGGATCTATGGTGTGAAGAAGTTTGGGCCAGCTATTTCCAAATACCTTGATAAGGAAGTTGACGTAAGTATAATCAGAATAATAGAAGACGGACAATCTATATAATTACACTAGCTCAAATAATGATATTTGCATATAAACCTTCTTTGGCTTTTATTTAATGATATAGTACTGTGTAAAAAGTTTTCTTATTTTTACTTTACTTAGCTGTGCACCTTCTTATTGTTCATTAATGCACCATATCATTTCAGGGAGTTACATTATCACTTAAGAAGTTGCCGTAAAGCTGATTTGTGTGGATGCATTATATCTTGAAATTTCTTGAGTGTAAATTCTTGATGCTAACAAATTAACTGCAGATTTGCCAACATCTAAAGTGATAATAAAAGAGCAGAAAAACACCCTGGCTTAAAATAATAAATCTTGCTAAGAAAATCACCTAAGGACGCTTCTGTGATTTCTTGAAATTAAAAAAATGGTTTTTAAAATAACTTGTAGATGGTAATTTCAGACTATTAACAGTGTTACATTAAATTAAGAAAATTATTATTGCATTTTATTGTGCAAAATTTTTACTTATACCATTCTGTTTAAACTTAGGGGTATACATAGGGTAACCAAACAGACCTATAACTACACCAGACTTAAGATACAAGGAACAGATTGGACAATTGATGAGGTTGGGGATATCAAACATCTAGGTATTAATATAGTCAAATATCTCAAATGGGACAAACATGTTAGAAAACTTAGTAATAATATCTGTAAACTAATACACAAATTTTACACTTTAAGAGAAATTCTTAGTCCAAAATTACTAGTAATAATCTACAAAACAACAGTAGAATCTCTAATTAATTATGGTATTGTGGTGTGGGGAGGTTTGGGTGGAAGTTGCTTGTGGCAGCTGAACGTCACATAAAACTATATACTAAAATTATTTACATGCGCAGCAGATATTTTCCAACGGATTGTCTGTACAAGTGTATCTCATTGGTGACTTACGATTAATAATAAATATCTTTGTATGACGCACACACAGATGTTTACTCATCTATATTTAAAAATAGTAATGTAATAGTAATGAAGCAATAATATTACCTGCTGTTTATTATACTAAATATACAAAAAAAATTTCCATTAAATATTTCAAAAATTAGTCATCAAAAATATTTTTTAAGGTATTTTTTTGGAATTATGGAATTTGTTGTGTTCTGTAAAATAAGAAAAGCTCCATGGCTCTATAACTTTTAGTTTAAAAAGCTATTGCACATTTTCACATTGCAATATTCACCTTTATCATAAAATTTTGAGTAACTGCGTACCAATGCATTTTAGATCTCACGTTTATGTAATATAATAAAGAGGCACAAAAATTTATATTAAAAAGTAGGGTGTAAGTGTTATCTGTACAATGGTAGTTGACCATCTTTGAATACAAATTTAGATGTAGTACTCAAAATTCTAATAGATTCTTGTATGAAACATTTTTTTGTATTTTCAATGATTATGGAATTATGAAAAAAATATGTTCACTTGGCCCACTCTTTAGAATGACTGTTTCCAGTGTATAAAATTAATTACATAATAACTTAATGGTTTTTTTTGTTTGTGGGACAGTCTCTTTCCCTTCGTCAAAAATTTGAAAATCTTGCTTAACTTTTGTTCAGTATGTTTTACAATATCACAAAGCTGTTTAATCACTTATTAGTAATATATGAAAACAGTTATCTAACACTAACAAAACCCTGGATAACACTGGAGATTGTTGCACCATTCAATATTTGTTGACCAGATTCATAGTTCAGTTGCAAACTAAGTTTTATACTATATCATGGCTTCACCTTCCCAGTTTTAACCTTTTTAAGCACAAAAAAACTTCTTGGAAATGTCCATGTCCTCAAGGACCATCTATGAGAATTGATATACAGATACAGGGTGTTTCAAAATTAACTTTAGAAACTTTACAAATGTATTTCTCATGGACAAACTGTAAAAATATAAGTAAGCACATGCGCGTACTTGCTTTGTCTCACAATTGCAACCCCAGAAATGTTTTTGTTCAGTAGCTCTAGGCTTGATCATTCAAATTGTGAAATTTTATAAATTCACTACAAACATTATGAAGAGTAGTACAAATGAAAAGAAGACTAGATACTCACATGTTTATTAAATATTTTAAAATTATGCATCTGCAGATTTTTTTTCGAAAAAAGAATAGTGCCCTCTGCAAATGGGTGAAAGTCTTTTTTTAATGGCATACATTGGAACATGTTACATTGCTCTTGAGTGTAGAGTCTGCATATACATTTTGGTAAACTAATTTTATGAGATCCTGTATAAAATAATTTTATAAAACCATTTTATATCACATAATACTACTACCTTTGCATGTTTTGTGAGGTAATGAAGTTGGTGCGACCAAAATTCACAATTAAATAAATTTTAAATTTAATTATGTATTTTGAATTTTATTCTAGCAATATGAAGCGTCTTGGAATGAAAACCGTGTTAATGAAAGAAACGCTTTACAAGACGCCATCAAACATGAGGAGAAGACTCAGTGGAGTTTGGAAGGTCAGAAGATACTAGTAGATGCAAAACGTGAAAATGTGGCCTTACAGCTCGAGGCCGCTTACCGTGAGAGACTCATGAGAGCTTATACTGCTGTAAAGCAGCGTCTTGACTACCAAGCTGAGAAGCAAGAAGTAGAACGTCGATTTGTACAGAGGAACCTGGTAGACTATGTGGTGAGGAAGGTTAGGAGCGCAATCACACCTGAACAGGAAAAGCAGAATATCGATAAGTGCATTGCTGACCTGGCAGGTTTAGCCAAAGCTTAAAGCAATGCAGTAATATTAAGCAGGTATAGAAATCTTACATTTGCAATGATGTTTTAAATTAATTGGTGCCCGCTATTGTAATATACATTACTTGGTTTTTCTTTTATTTATACATTATACAGGTGATTATCAATAAAAGAATGGAACTACACTGTTCTGGTTTCTTTTAAGCCTTGATGATCTAGGTGGTTACATAAAGTAACATGATTTACTCCAGGTTTTTAACTTTGATACAGGTTACCAACTTGGAACACAAAATTAGCCTATCCAGAATGCTGTCAAAAATGGCGGCTGGATGACAAACATAACCTAAATTACGTAGAGGTGGGTCGGTCGCGAACGAACTGTTAAAAAGAATGGCTCTCGGGTGAGAACTGTGCAAACTGGTTCGTGACATTGAAAGTTCATTGTCGCGAACGAACAGCTGTTATTTCAGTTCGCGAATGAACTATTGAAACGAATAACTAGGGCTGCCATCTCTAAAACCTGCCCCCCAGGACCGGAAGCGTAAGTTCCCCGGATTTTGGAGCTTTCACCCCGGACATTTCAATACTTTTTTCATTCGCTTACATCTTGATTATATTTTACTCCGTACTTGATGTTTAATCTTTCTTGTGATGGCAAGTGAGTAATTTTGCTTTATTTTTTAACCTTCAGGTATTAAATAAAAAACCGCTGCAAATTGAATCAATACCTCCACATCCAATTGTCCAAATTACATTTACGTTTTTATTTCATATACTATACGATTAGTAATCAGGTTTTGAGCACTTTTTCTAAGACAAACCGTCCTCGTGATATTAGCAAAAATATATAAATTTTTAAAATCAGGTTTTTTCCAAATAACTCGAGAATTATTAACTTAACAAAAAAATTACAAGAGCGCTTTCTCATGAGAAATTTGATTTTCTATATAATACCAAAATTTAAAAAAATTGTACGAGCAGGGTCCAAAATAGGTTTTTTTGGAAATATTTCGAAAATGTCAGAATTTTGGATAAATTTACTAATAAACTTTTTGTGAGAAATTTTATTTCCTATCTGATGGCATTTTCATTGTTTGAATATATTAAATATATTCGGAGATATTTAGGAAAAACCGTTTTTTTTAAGTGATGCTTTTTTGGTAATATCTTCTAAGCAGTTTGCTGTACCGAAAATTTATAAGAACTAATAATACTCGCAGTTATAATCACACACTAAAACGAAAAAAATAAAAATTTGCAAGAAGGGTAGTTAAAGTATCTTCTGACATTAAGATAATGAATATTTTTTGTTCTAGGATGTAATTTAGTTATTAGGTGAGTAGGATTAAAAGTACATAATTTAGAATAGTGAAGGCATCCACAACCTGCAGGCAAACCGTACAAGGGAATTCTGTATCTTTTGGAGCATCTAGAATTATATTTTGTAATGTATGGACTATATACCAAATTACAATAATAAATGTCAGACATTACCTATGATTCGGATAAGATGTGTTTCCATCTAGAGTTTAATATTCCACTGCTTTCATACAGAAACTTTAAACTAGAATAAACTTTTTCAAAATATGATTAACATAGGTTTTCAACTTCACATTGGTGTCTAGATGAACCCTAAAATAGGAGTTTCACTGTCAATACTTATCTGACTTTTGTATTGTAAGCAGCCTTTTCTACCAAATACTATTACTTTAGATTTATTAGAGTTAAGGGATAAGCAGCATTCTTTTGAAATATTTAAGAGATCTAAATCATTATTTATGGCATATTGAATGTAGTGCATGTATAGGTGCAATTTTTACTTTAGTAAAATCCAACAATACTAAAATTGTGAACCGATATCTGTCAATAAGAGATGCTATTATAATCTCTTATGTTGTTATGTCATGAATAAAGCGGCGGTGCAACTATGCTAGTACCTGAAACTAGGTCTTGAATTTAACTATACAAAACTTCTCCATTATCTTAGCAAAGTTAGCAGAATATACACAGTATTCATAGATTTCCGAGATACTCTGGAGAATTTTATTTGAGGCAATGCTCTGTTACAGAGCAGCATGCAGTAAGCCATGAACTTTTTTGAGACTTCAAACAAGCACTGTAGACTGTACTCGTAATTTCGTAATTGTATAGGTACAGTAATCTGTTTTAGTGAATGATTTCTATAGATGTACCAACGCTTGTGTTGACTAATATTCCCGCAGTCATAATCGAAAAAAATTGCGAATAATTGAATGAAAAAAATATTTACTGATACGCGTAAGGGGTTCGAAAACTGCGGACTTCCTACCTAATTTCTTTTATTCAAACACTTATATCGAAATGTACCTACACTAAATCTAAATACAAGTAGTTCTCAAAACACCATACTAATTAAAACGCTACTCTAATTCAGTAAACCACCACTCAGCACTATACTGTACACACTAGCACTAAAAACACTGAAACACCTTTGAAATTCATAACTTCCCTCGTGCTCTTTTCGTCGGATTATTTATACCACTTGTTGAAAATTGCAGACGTGCAGTGAGCACTTGAGCAGTGACCCTATGGGCCGGTTCCTACTCTTTTTGTTAAAGTTGGTGTTAGGTAAAATCAACCCAGTAACCATGCCAACACCTTAAATTTGGGTATGTAGTATGTGATTGGTTTAAGATTTAAAAATACAGTTGATTTTAGCTTAAATAGAGAAGAGAAACCGGTCCAATAAGCTTATACAGTCACTCTATATACTTTATAAGCGTATACACTATACAGCCCAGAAGACATCTCATTGTGTAGTGTCGCTGTAGAAATTTCGCAAACATTCCATACATCCTGCCATCTCTCCGTTGCTGGGATCTACCTAATGAATTGCAGTGTCCTATTACCACCACATTTGCACACCTGCAGTTCTGGTAAATAGATGCCGCTGGGTGGGCTCACATTATCCGCTGGCACGTAGAAAATAGCAATACTTTTGACATTTTCCATTAAGGTTTGGGGTATGAATACCCCACTCGTGGAGGGTGGAGATATTGGTAGTTTGGGGGATCGCCGTAAGTTAATACATGGGCGACATACACCGCTACAAAACGGCAAATGTCAAGAATTACTCATTTCATTAGAAATACGAAGTGATCCTCAAAAAGAATTTATGCTTCGCATATGCTATTTTTTTTCTGTAATCGTTTGCTGCACCGAAAATTTATAGGGGCGAAAAATAGTCGCAATTAAACTACTAATCACATACTAAAAGGAAAAAAAAATAAAAATTTGCAAAAAGGGGCAGATACCCCCCAATTTCACCCTCTTCGCTATACCCTACTTACCCCAAAAACAATAGGTAGCTTTGGGTAGTTGTGATTTATATGCATGCTAAGTTTCAAGTTCATATGTTAGACCTTCGACACAGACAAGAAATTTTTTGCGTTCAATATTTGATTTTGGACGTTTTCGAGCATTTTAAAACGATTGAGAAAATAAAAATGTTCGACATTTTTTTCGTGATACAGTACTTCCTGTTGGAGGTTAATCAAATAGGTGCGCCATGAAAACAAAATAAAAAAATGTTAATGTGTTGAAGTTAATGAAATACAATTGTCAGTACAGGAATATTTCCAGTCTACGTCTCATTGTATTATATTAATAATCTCGTACCAACGATTATCGACCTCTAACATTTCCCATCCATTGGATGTAATTATCGATTTTTTTTCGATGATCCAGTGCTATTTATTACTATTATTTGATGGACAGGCCGATAATAAAAAATAATTTATTTTGTATTAATATTGAACGTACAATATTATTACAAATATTGGAAACATTGTTTCTTCGAAGCGATTCATCGCGATTTTAACTGACGTTCATTTACAAATACAAAACATCATTGCTATAACTGTTATTGTTAAATCGTGGCTCTAGATTTTTCATTATTTTGTTGTGTTGATCCCAGTCGAAACACCGAAGTAATTATATCACCTCGTCAAGGGGTATACTGGCAGGTAATATCCCTAGTGCATCAAATTTTTTCGGAAAAATTCAGATAAACGAGTTTCTATGGTATTTGTTTGAATAGCATGAGCGCTAGTTGTTTTAAAATCCCAATTCGAAGACGAGGACTTTTCAACTAGCGCGAATGCTATTTTTTAAACAAATGGTTTAGAAACCAGTTTTTTCGAATTTTTCCATAGAAAAAATTAAATGCACGAGGATATTTGGTAAGATTATTTCCTGATTTAGTACATAGAAACCATAAAATTTGAGTTTACAAGGTATAAGTTGTCAAACCTGGACGGCAGTTATCAGTTTTTTCCTGGCTAAACTGCTGATAGCTAATGTCAAAATAATTTCCCACTTGAAAATTAATATAACCAACAAATTCTTGTCACTGATTGGTTAAAATTGACAGGAAGGAAATAATAACTATCAATACGCTGTAGCTAGGTAAAATTCTGAATTACTATTGGCTTATCTTGTAATGAATATCTGGTTGAACATAACGCGAAAAAAGTAATTCGTATTAAAAGTCCTAAAACGCATCCTTTGTATAGATATAAAGATTAAAAGTTCATATAGGAACTATGATAATACTAATGCACTTTCTAGACTTCCTAGGTAGTTAAATTACACAGTATCCGGACGCGCGCTCAGGTAGGAAACAATACAAACATCAGTGTTATTACTACAAACCAGTGGCGGCTGGTGGCATTTTTGTCTGGGGGGGGACGCTGATTGAATAATACAAAAAGTATTTACTATTTAAATACTTTTCCTTTGATTTCTTAAAAAATGTCCAGTTATCATCACCACCAAACAATAAACAAAAAAAACAAAAAAACGCATTTGTCTTCTCATCCGAGCAACTATGAAGTCTTTTCATAAACAATTGCATCAAACTTTCTTGTAAATCCTTTTCGCAACTGGGTTGTACCTACTTGATTTAAATTTAATACAGGCACAGGGCGTTTCGTTTTCCTCAATGTTTACTTTGTCCGCCAAACTCAGAGAACTGAAGTTTCATTTAATTAAAATCACACACCCTTATTTTTTGTCTTGAACACAATTTTCCACAAAAAAAATACCTGTACGTACGCTTAATCGCTCACGTTCGGGTGCATTATTTGCAGGAATGCGCGATCGTGTCTCGGGCTGAACGAACTAAGCCCGAAATTCCACTTAGAATCGCGTGTCGCCGCGTGCCATTTCCATCGCACTGGCCACAGAACATTGCATTGGCATCGAAACGCTTTGGGCTTGCAGGAAATCAACCCGCCCGGCAGCGGCGGTGAATCAGATGGCTTGCAGGTTCCCGCAATGCAGGCGCTGAACGCAAATCTACATAAGATTGTAAATTAAATACCTATGGGTAATAACTAATAATGGGTATATTAGATCATTAGATGTAAATGTAAATAAATGTTTTAATTTAATTGAATTTGATGTATGTACCTAGTCATTTGCGTTGGGAGGGCGGCGCCCCGCAGCTCTCCCTCACCAGCCGCCACTGCTACAAACCTAAACGCTTCTCCGTGGAGTTGGTTATCTGTCTTATTACTTATATTCATTACATATACACATTTCAATATAATTACGTGAGCGGACCACAGTCACGGGCCGCACGCTAGCATTTGTTCGCTCACTCTATTATCGTTGACTGAATAATGAATATTCAGACAACGCTATTATCATTGTTTAAGAATAGGATAGTTATTCAACCTAGTGTTAGTTAGGGCAAAGTATGAACAGAGGGCGTGCTATTTATAAGTCGCTTCCCGCCTATTCCTTTTAATTTCAAACGATGTTGCCGGGAAGACGCTGCAGCGCACAGCGCATGCGTTACAACCGAACTTGCCGGATAGCGCGGCGCGTTGCCTTCGTTTCATTTCTGTTTGGTTTTTCGGCAGTGAATATTTAGTGTTTTCTTTTCACGTGATCGTTTGTGGCTTTTTTATTTAATTATCGCCGTTAACAGTGTGGTATTTTGTTTTAAATCTGTACTTTACCGTGTGAAACGCAGCGCTGTTGTTATTTATAGCAAAGGTGTATTCTCCAAAAGATGAGTATCTGCAGTTTTTTTCAAAACTGTTATAATTTTTACTTACGCGCTAGAATTGTTTATACAACTAAGTGTATATATTTGAATTGAATTGAATTAAAAGTACTTAAACATAACATAATTACATAAACAATAATTAATGATATATTGTAACTATTGTAATGGAATTACTTGAACTGCATTGATGTTAAAAATAATTGTAATCATAATTACAGGTCAGGATGTCGACCATATGTGCATACTTTAATTGTACCAGAACTCGAAGGAAGGTTGAGATGCTTCAGTTTTCCTACTAATGATGAGTTGCGTTGCAAACAGTGGATTTCAAATTCTGGTGAGTACATAAAGACTACTATTATAGGGTGCTGTGCAACTCTAGGGTCTCACACCATAATAAGATGAATATTAATAATATAATAATATTCTTAAACAATGCTATTATTATGCATCCGCGGTTACAGGAATCCGTAATCCGGCCTATTCGTTTTTAACATGGACATTTTACCACGCTTGTATATGCATCTCCAATCCGTTAGATACCGCCATCGTACAGCTCACTTGAGTGAAATGGGAGATGTGAAACTTCTTTCTCTAGGATACTCGTACCAGAAACAGAAAATAAAGTAGATTCAAATAATAAGCAGGTAAAATGAACGACTATAGTCGTTGCAGTGTATATAAACTATTATGCCATATCTACTTTCCAGCTAGGTAGCTTTAATCGCAATACTTCAGGGAGATAATATTTCATTCCAGAACATGCGTAACCTCTATAAATTTTCTAAAATGAATTGTATGAAAAATGTGTGTTCTAAAAAATGCTGTAATCTATTCTGGTATAATATCCAAGTTCTAAGCACTACTAAGAATCCTTAATCAACAGTCAGACCCAACCATACCCACCTGGTATATATCAGAATCCGACGGCGTCTAGCTTTCAACTACGGCTAATGCGGAAAATATTGCATGGAAAAGCGCTAGCAAAAGGCTTCTGCAATTTAAAAACGCCACKCGAAAGCATGACTGCTTAGTAAAACCACCGCTGAAMGTTCATAAGCGAACTTGCCATAAAGTTCTTTCTGTCCGAGAGTTTAATTTGGTTAGTTTCAAGTTTCCTCGTTAACCTTAACTATAAAAACGGTTAACGATTGCTTTATGTCGGTACCTTTTCGTAAACTTTAGCCGGCGATAGGACGAGTACAAATAAAAACAAAAGCCGGGCACACTAGCGGAAGATCCGGAGCAGAAATAAATGGACGTAGCGTGTTTATTTTCCAACGATGACAGTTTAATCCAACTGAAGTAGTTTATTTCCACAATGAACTCATCCGCTGTGCAATAATATCCGGAGGTAAGTATAATAACCGGCGGTTTTGTGAAGTCACAGTCCATGATGCGCTTTTATAAGGGTTACAATTACCTACTGTTTTGAAACGGTTCTCGTGTTGGTGAGCAAGATATAAAAAGTTACGGAAGATCACATTATTGTGAAACAAAGGTTTTCAAATTAATTGTGCATCAACTGTTATAATCTAACAATTGTCAGGATGATTCCAATAACACACGGGCGTAACTAATAATTGTATATTACAAGTTATGTACAAAGATCCACAAGAATTACAAACAACCTTTTTCTCTTGACTCTAACAACGTTCTCTCCTCGTTTTTCGTCTTCTAAAATCTAATCTTACTTAATTAACCACCCATTCCATCCCATCCAACCAATTACATTCAAACTTCCAATAACGTTTTTCAGTCATCCCTCCAATAGCATTCAAGCTTACAAAAATCACGCCATACACATAAATTTTAGTTCCACTGTCATTCCTTCAACTTTCGTTACGCACTTGAACAATTATAAGTGTCCCTTCACAGCAGGGCACGTCCGCTTGGATACACTTTACTTCTTTAACCAAAAAAACATATGGTCAGCAACTGTAACTAACCCAGCCACCCTTGTTTACCTACCGCACGCATACTTTCTAAATACAAAAATATGTAACACAACATATTACCCATTTAGTAGGTACATAATATGCTTAAAATCAATGTCAGTTTATTAAACGCGATCATATAGACACTGAAAGAGACTTTCAAGTGAAGTGTGACATGCCCTTCCTTGCTATTTAATATTCTCGAGTTGGTAGCAAAGTAGCAACTATGGTGCTATTTTGAATTTGGAAAGAAACTTTTCACCATTAAAAGAATCGTATCCGAATTTTATCCGAACCTTCTAAATTAACGCAATCAAAACATAACATTCGAATTGTACGATTTCAGTGCAGATTTTGGTTGGACAGAAATCCACATTGCTGGAACAAGTCTACACACAACACCATCAGAAAGTAAATTTCTGGTGTGGTATCATCGGTGAGCACATTATTGGGTCTTTTTTTCATCGATGGAAATTTGAATGCGGTCAAGTATTTACAGCTCTTGCGCGAACACATTATACCAGAAGTTATTCGCCTGTTTCCTAATCGTGAAAATGCGACGCGTCCTTCTGAACAGATATGGTTTCAGCAAGATGATGCACCGCCTCATTTTGCAGTCAACGTTCGTGGATATTTGAATGAGATATTTACAGACAGATGGATTAATAGATACGTTCCCCTGATCTGACGCCCCTTGATTTTGTCCTGTGGGGGTATCTGAAAAATCGTATTTATGCTGATCGGCTACATAATGCAGAAATTCAGAACTTTACCTCCAAATATGCTACAAAGAAAATAGAAAACTTTTACTCAAGGCTGCATTAATTACCTACTGGCATGGAGTAAATGGGGAACATTTTAAGCGTCTTCTGTGATGTAAATCTGAATTCACGGAATCATATTTTTCTTTTTTACTTTTAGGGTACCCGATTCGCAATAAATTGATCAAACTAGACGAAAATTATCACCAGTCAGGGAAAAATGGTAATACCTGGCTTTTTTGTCCGTTTTGGCAATAAAGAAAATTGTTTTCATTCTTTTCGTTCTTTGTCAGGCTTTTCTCAGTTCAGAAGCAATAAAATGTAAAAGAGTGATACTTTTTTGAAAACAGGAAGAGCATATTTCTCAATGACGTGCCTTTTGGCCCCCTTTCAATTAAAAAAAATGCAACTTGCGCCCATATCTCGAAAACGAGAGCTGATACGGAGTTGAAAAAATTCCAGAAAATGCATTCTAACTACTCCTAGGCCCATGCACAATTTCAGAAAAATCGGTCAAATAGAACCTGAAATATCCTGCTAGTTCCATGCTTTGTAGCGACCCTGTATATATATAGTAGGTTTCAGGTGTAGATACGTCAGCATGAATTGTGCGTAATATAAAATAATATATCGTAAAAGCTATATTGTAAACTTACTTTAAATTGATATCCGGAATACAAACAAATTGTTAGTATTTCTTAAAGTACAATAACTTATAAGTAGGATCATGAATTTACTGAAACTGGTGGTGATTCGACAACATAGCTCGCGACAAAATAGCCGTGACAAAATAGCTCGGCCACAAAATAGCTCAGCGACAAAATAACCTGCGGCAAAACAGCCCGGCGATAAAATAGCCTCCGACAAAATAGCTTAGCTACAAAACAACTCAATACAAAAATGCCCAGAAGATATTTGAGTATTTTGTACCCTTGTCGTGTTATAAGATTATAAAGTTTATTAACTAAATATTCAAACAAATTAGGGAACTACTTTCCCATTTCATGCGCATTAGCTATATTGTTACAACAAAAGCAAATTCAGGTATTTCAAATCTCATTCACCTGTGATACATTTTTAAGTGTTTGAAAATGATTACGGCGCTAATGTATATAATAATATGATAACAAACAAATTACTCAAGGAATAATGAAATGAAAATAATAAAATAATGAAGTAAGTAGATACTTAACCCTAACCTTTATTAAATATTGCACATTTAAAAAAAATAAGGATCATGAAGGTTTAAGTAGAATTAACTACTCATGTATACAGAAAAAGCAAACTTAAAAAAATCTAAATATCTTGGTACAATATCTAGGTAAACATTACAGAATAGATTAATTATAAAATTACAGCCGTGACAATATTTTGCCTTCCTTACGGCGGCGGGGAAGGGGGGGAGTAAGTGTTTGTGTGTAATTTTATAATTAAATACTAAGTTATTTTACTTTATAATTATCTTCACTATTCCTACCCTTTTTAACAAAACAATACTTTTTCCTATACATTTAATTTAAGTTACACCGACATTATGTTAAGTATCTATCTACTCAATTTTAAGAGCAGGGTCTAATGTAAATACATTCCTTAAGTAATCTGTTATTGAAACAATATAAATTAACGCCTTAATCATTTAAACAACTTAAAGCTTACCAGAAGAGAGTAAAATGTCAAATATGTACCTAAATTTGCTTTCTTGGAAGTAATAATATATATAGTTAATGCGCATGAAATGGAAAAGTAGGTACCTAATTTATTTAGGTATTTAGTTAATAAACTTTGCATAATGGGATATAGCTAATGCGCATGAAATGGGAAAGTAGTTCCCTAATTTTTAATTGTTAATAATTTTTTCTAGGTTTTTTTCTACTGGGCTGATTTGTAGCTTTGGGGCTATTTTGTCGTGGGCTACAATTCATATAGTGTGGTTCTTCGCTGATGGTTATAAAATAATTTATTTTTACAGATTTTTGCGACAGCACGAAAACCTCAAACCGCTTCTGCGACCATGTTTATAAAATAATTTTATCAACTACCTAGTACGAACAGCTTTTGGGGGTTAAAATAAAATAAAGTTTACGAAAATTCATAAATCTTGTTGTTGCTGAAATAAAAACTTTGTTACTTAAAGTCATTCATTATAACGAATTAAATAAATAATTATAGACGTGTGACTAATTATACAGCTTAATTAATTTATTTATTGTTGGGAACCACATTAAGAAATAGTAACAGAAACTGTTGCTAATCGTTCAAGTATTATTTACTGTGATGATGTAAATTTGTTGCGCTTACCTCCGACGATACCTGAAGTGTGCCATGCACATAGATTTTTTGTTTGACGGTTCCTGTCATACATTCGTTCTACTCGCTGACAGCTTCATGGTACAAGATTTGTATTTATACCATTAAATATAAAACCTTACCTGGCGTCAGGTAAGTAATTGTTTGTAATTGCTGTGCGGCGAGCTGTTTTATTTTTGTATTTCAGTGTGTAGAACAATAAAAAAAGACCAGAAACGTTTGCTGCTTTCCTTGCTTGTCATTGTGCTCCTATCCAACCGATCCTTTCGAACACCACTACCCCTAAAGGAGCGGTCCTTGTTACATTGCAGACGAAACTTCAATTGGCCCCTATTGTTATTTTTTTGTTCCATAAATTTTCTAGTATTAATGTTTTAGTTTGCAGTTATTAAGCGACTTAACCGATAATGCATTCGATGATGTGATTCAGCGAGTCGGCATATTTCATGTTCACGTCTGTTTACACATAAATTTGTTTTTTTTTTTCATTGACATGGCAGTCATATAAATAAGCAAGTTAAATTGGATTCTACAGTTTAAATTAAAGTAAGCCAGACATTTGCATTTATTTTTGCTACGCCAATTTCCCAATAAAACATTGCAGAAACAGAAAACACTATACTTGTGTATTTTGTTAAATTTTATGTCGGGGAGATTAAAAGGTCAATACTGCAATTTAACGAAACACAAAATTAAACATCAATAGTTGTTCGTCGTGAAATTGAAAAATTTAAAATAAAAAAATTAATAAAATGTAATATTGTTTTTAGTTTTTGTAAAAAAAAATCATGATCCTTCGTGGGTCTTGGGGAGGGGGTTCTAACCCGGCCCACCCTCTTCCGTGGGCACGCCACTGGCAACAGATGATGAAGTGATTAATCTTTAATAGCCATAAAGATGAAATAATTAGGTATTTTTGATTTGGGTTTTCTAGGTACTACTTATACATTTTAAATAACGTAAGCAGCTACAGAATCTGCGAAAATAAATTACCTCCGATAACTCGGATGACATTTAACTGGTAAAATGTGGACTATGAAAAATAATGTTTTATTAAAGCTAAAGGAAGTCAACGTCACGTCCTCAGCTTCTCAACCTTTACCTCTGCTGCAGAATTTTTATCAAATGCCAGCGTTCTGTACTGTCAATAGAAATTCCCAACCGATATATATAGGAGACACGAGCAACATTAATAAAACGGTGAAGTTATATTAAAAATTCCATCGAACTCTATCAGTAAATTCAGATTGCGAGCTGGAGATATTTTTAAGTGTACTGCTACACCATTTGAAACCAATTGTGCTTGCTGCGTTCATGGGATACGGACAGAGTTTCCAAACCATAGCATATAATTAATGTAATTAATATAAGCTTCCTGAGTAATTTTTGAGAAATTCTGAATTTACTCATTGATAAAACAAATGAATTCTCACTTCTCAGTAGAGTTTTTGGAACTGAAAGGCTCATTAACATATTGCTCTAGAATATTAGCATTTCAAGATACAAGAGTATTGAAAGAACTATAATTAAACAGCTTAATTGAATTAATACTTGTCACTGATAATTTTTCTTCATTTGGTAATCGCAGACAAACTGTAATGCAACAAATTTGTGCGACAAACACAAAATTTTGCTTATTATATTATTATGCAGAGATTTGATGACATAATTAGAAACCTTGCCGCAATGAGTATCACCGCAGTAAAACTTCAAACGATTTTTTATTCATCACACCATGATATCTTAATCGTGCAAAGAAGAAGAATGAAACGAGTAGTTTTCAACAGATCAGCATTCTCGTCAAACGGTTTTTCAACCATTAACGTGAAAATGAGTGGTCTTTTCTAATTCAAGATATTTAAAACAAATTAATTTCCTTCAGGCAACACTTTGTGTACTATAGTACAGCGACACATATTTTGACGGAGTCATCCATGTCGGATTACTACCTTCTTGAGTTAGAATAGCACTCATAAAATCAACTACAATTCAACATCTGGAATTTTGTGGAACATCAACTTTACCTCATCTGATGGAGTTGATATGCGGGTATGAGACAACGCAAACAATTATAACTAATAAATTGTAAACTGCCATAGCAACTCATTCATGACAGACAACGACGGAAATACGTTGATAGGTTGATAAACATTCAAATGTAGCTGATTAGTTGCCTCGAAGTGTGTCAGCAGATATTCTTAAGAACGGTACATCTGTTTGGTGGATTGTACTAGCCTGGCTCCAAGATAGCATAAGTAACTTGCAAACAGTGGCGTGCGGTGATGTTTCAGGGTGGATGTGCAGTAAAGGTACAAATGTTACACCATCACTTCTTCTGGTTTGCTTTACAAAATCTTTAATAACATTGTCATAAAATTGAACCATTGAAATTTTTCGTATAACGAATTTTGAAAATGTGTGCATTCTTATTGCTATATTTAACTTTAGTTTTCTGTACCACTGCAAGCTTTGGAGTTAGTCGTGCAAAATCTTTGATTTCGGCCTTTTCATTAGATGAGTGCACGTAAAACGGTTTTTCTAATAGATTATGAATTTTACAATCCTTTATTACATGATTAGGTACCTATAAGATAAGACAATTCGAGTCTTACATCAAAAGAAAGCAATGTAGTTAATTTAAATTAAATTACCACATCGAATTATGCAGCCGGACGTATTTCGATATTTAAGTGCAGGATTTTTGCTGCACCGTGAGCCGGCTAAATCACGCGTTTTGATTGTGCTAAATGTGAAAGGTAAATGCACGCTGGTGCAGGTATTCGTCTGCACTCGTAACCCGATTGACGGCGATAATAATTAGCAACTACGGGTTGGGGCAAGGAAGCCTGGCAACCGGTCATACGTATTAGCGTACCATATTGCACCCACAAATACTTTGAGATTGCAAATTAATAATTTTATTTTAGTTTAGATTTTGGTAAATACGGGCAGATGTGCAGTGCACACCTTGCACACCCTGACCGCACGCCACTGCTTGCAAAACTTAAATGAAGTTCCTGAAGTCAAAAAGATTAAGAGTGACATGGACATAGATTACAAAGTAATACATTCATTATAAGATATTATCACAGACGTAAGCATTCAAAATCTAAAACTGATTGAGTGGCATAGAAATAAAAACATCCAGTATTAATTGTTATAATTAAATAAACTCGTAGTGTAGGTACTACATGTTTATTGTGATAAAGTAAGTAAACCGCTAAATAACAAACGAGAATCGGACAGTAAGGACCTAAAACATAATAATGGGTGGTGCCTCTTATTGCAATATTATTAGATGGACACATCTCATTCATAAATACGGTTGGAACTGACGCCAAGACCAATGATGGTGAGGGGAGCGCGGGTACGAGGGAGAGATACAGTTTTCCTCCATGTACATTGCCGTACTGTTATAAAATGGTCAACAGTGAGATAATTTAACTTCCAACTAAAAACAAAATAATAATATTTCGAACAATCTTTCAGTTAAAGCAAAGAAACATCTTTTTGTACAACAAACACTAATTTAATTTTCTTACAAGCGGGAAAAGTTTTGGCCGAATGAAAGCATCAACACAGTTCTAGCATTAGTATTCATTAATCAACACTTAACGAGAAAACACTCGACATTCTTTACATAAGAATATAAGAAGAAAAAAATTCAGAAACTGCGAAAATGAAATTTATTGTCAAATAAAAAGAAACACATAAAATCAAAATCCGCATCAGGCATCACTGAAGTACTTACTCCGAACACATCGGCTCCCTTCTTCTACCTACAAATATTTATTTTTAAAACGTCTACCACTAACAGTAATCATTTTCCATATGTATTAATCCTTCACTATCAACTTCATTACATTTTATAAAAGTATTCCTTTATAAAGTAACTAATTTCGCTAAATTTATCAAACGACGCCTATGACAACAAATATAAACATAACCCAAACAATGCTTAACGGTGAAATGATACGGTTTTTTCCTTAGAGCCCACCTTTTTGCATACTTAACACATCCGCACCATCGCCTGGATTAATTTTTTATACGACTTGTCCTTAAACAGCTCGCAATAAGCTCCTTTTAACCAAAAATGTACACCACACTACTCAACACATACAGAACATTCTTAACACCAGTAGTACAGTAGACCATCTAATGCGCGTGAAGACGGGCAATCGCACGATGCATTGAGTATTGCTCTGGTCAACTGTACGTTTCTGTTTTCCTCCAATTCCACCTTTGAATGTGACTATTTAGTTGGCTTCACTTGAAAATGTAAACAACCGCCTTCAGACACCTCGATGGTGCCTCCATATCCTTAGTGCTGTAACGCTGTAAGTCTGATTAACGCGACAGGTCATCGCATTGTGCAGGTTCATGGAAGTGTCGCTAAACCGGTGGAGGACTGTTCTAGAGATATCTTAATTTTTGGCTTTTAAAAAGAGTTATTAAGTAATGTACAATTCTAAAATTTTTACTTGAGTTATTTACTAAATATTTGCAGGGTGGTCATAACTGCTCATTATATTTAGTCAACTTTGAATTGTAGTAATGCAAAATTTAATTCTACATACCTAGGTTCGGTATTAGTTTTACCGTACTTATTGGCAACCGTTTAAAAGTTATAAGCAGTGTTTTTCAAAATTTTTATTAATTTCGTATTAAAATTAGCTAAATCTTGATTGATAGTTTAAAAATGAAAAAGCATATAATATATTTATTAAAAGCTAATGTAAGTTATGTTAAAAAATCCTCTTTCTATTGCAGTGTGTGTAGCCCGCTTGATGTTTTCTGGCGTTAAATCTTGGAACTTGGAAAAATTTTGCAATAGCTTCTTCCATTATGAGGAAATGCAACATAGTAATGGTGCCATTTAGCCACCGAACTCTATAAAATATGGAACATCAGAGGCCTCTGAAATTTGCTTCCATTTGAAATCTGCGCAGTTTCTTGAGGCGCTTGCGCTATCCATTATTCTAGAACAGTCAATGTCATTTGCGATGCCATGGGTTAGTTATCAAGCTGTTTTTTTTCTAGGTTAAGTTTCGTTGTTTACATTTTTACGTTTAACCGTAGCATCAGCTGTTAGCGTCGTTGCTTGATGTGATATTTTGACATTGACAGAGTGACATGAACACCAGAATACCAGCTGCGCATGCCTACGAAGAAATAGGAATTTTTCTAAAGGAAACATTATTTTAATGCCACATGCCCATTCTCCGATGTTCCATATTTTATAGAGTTCGGTGCACGTAGCATTTGTTTCGTTTATAGGCAAAATGTCAACAGCTTTTTCCAAAACCTTGTTTAAGTTACTACGTACCCGTCGATGTTATTATATTTAATTGCCAACGATCCTAAAAATGACGTGTTGTTTCATGAGGATTTTCATCAGTCCAGTAATAACTGTTTCGTCTTTTATAAATTTCTTTTGTAGAAAATTTTGCCTTATCCCCCAAATAATATTACTCAGAATCAAGTCATGTTGTATATTTAAGGTCATAAACTCGTAAAATTCACACTTTGGGACCCGGACCCCCCTGTACTCGGCGCCCATGTCATAGAGGTCTCCTTTGTATGGTTTATACTTGTTTTTTTTTTTTAATATTCGAACAAGTGACGATTGACTAATATTATTGTTCAAAGTAATTTGCGTTTTTACTTGGATACTGTGAATTGGACAATAGTATTTCTCTCGAGGTAAATGTTATTAAATAATATAGGACAAACATCTTGGTGTGAATGTTCTCGATCACCATATCCAACCATCGTTAGGACTTTAACTTATTGTTCAGTTTCATTCCGAGTTTCGTTATTTTTTTTTGCAAACTAACTGTTATTAAATTAACATTGTAACTTATTGACAGGTATTTTAAACTAGCATAAAAAAACCAGAGGTCATTATTTTTTTGTAGAATTATCATGAAATTTGTGAATGTTGTTTATTTGAGAATACTACTTTTCACAAAAAAAATGCTACCAAGCTATAAAAATGCACACCACCAACACATTCTACAAAAAATCGCTTTACTATAGGTGAAGTTCACATTCACAAAAATAAACCGTTATTCCTTACTTTTGACTAACCTTGTATAATTAAGCTGCAAGGAAAAAAAATCACTTTCAAGGTCGCCTTCTTTGCGACGTCATTGATCAGTCAGCAATCTTGAGTTCATTCTACGCTAAATTAACGTAAAACTTAGAATGCATAGTACAGAGTTCCACAGAACGACTACGAGCATTTTTATTCGACGCCTCTGCATCAGACCATCTGAACAATGGCCACATAAAAACTTGCAGAAAACCAATTAAAAATTAATTAAAGCTCCAGCCGACGTCCTTTAAACCGATGACAGGATCTGAAACTATTAGTGCAGATCAGGAATCGATAAATGTGCGCTCATGGTTACCTGTCGGAGCCTCGCTCCAGTTCTTATTCTTGACTATTTCCGCCATTCAGCAAGCTCGGTTATGAATTTGATTCCATTACGGCTGGTAAATTTCGCTCCAACGGCTTGTTCCTGATAGAATTTTGACGTAGATTGAAAACTGCTCGAATGCAGCTTTGATGTGCGTTCTTATTTCTTGTAGATGAAACGTCTGAACGAAAAAGCACGTTACTTAGACGTTTCGTGATTGAAGTCGTATTAATTGGTCAATTCAATTCAATCTAGATAGCATTCACAGAATTTTTTTAGTTGTCAATTTAGCGAAATCCGACTTCGAAAAATGTGTATTTCTAACTTTATTTACGCATTAGTACTGAAAATATTAAATTAAAATGCCATTACTATTATAATAATATTAATTTGAATAACCATTATTTAGAATACTACACTTCATTTACTAGTACCTAGTCGTCGGAGACCGCAGAGCTTCGTGATTAGTCTAGATTCTAGAACCTTCGATCACCTTCGCCTTAATTTGAGAATCTTCGATTCGATCGATAAAAGAAACGGCATGCGTCGTCTTTTGTCAGTCTGATTGCTTAATTCGTAGCTTATTTTACCATATAAACTACACCCTCCTTTGATAATTATCGTCCCGATCAGTTCTGATCTTCGGGATCTTCGTGCTACTCACCTGACCGATTCTGGTGTACCAATTACGTTTTTGATCTATGACTGCGTCGCAACTGCCTTTCACAACTCTGTATTCTGTAAGCTCCTTCCCCGGATGGCAATTTAAGGCGAAAGTCATTTCCTTCTTGGTGAGGTATAGAGCCACATTAGGTCCATGCATCAAAACGGGGCTTTTGCACGATCACTGGCAATCTTAAATTTATGTCTTACCAATCCACAGGTTGACATAATTGGTTACTTCCCATCAGGCGACCTGGTTACCCAAATTCCAGATCGCACGGTAACCTCAGCTCTCTTCCAAATACAATCGAAGACTTGTGTGAAAAGCCGGCCAAGTTCACTTTTGGACGAAATTGACTTTTTGTATGAGTTATGTAATTTTGACTATCCCCAACTTATGTAAAAATGAGACAAATCCAATAACACCTGTTAGAAAAAAAATCGATTTTTCAAACTAATTGCAAAATCCAGAACCTTTTTCCTTGTTTTCCCACAAATGTTGATTTAGGACTTGACCGGTTAATTCCCGTGCTCTCACGGATCGCTATCCTGCATGCTGACAGACAGAAAAAGTGTGATTGCCCCAATCGCTTTGATGCCTTTCCACAACTTTTGAGAATTGGGAGTTGTTTGATAGTTCAGTTGAACCGTTCGACCATTCCATCTGACTGCGGAAGAGTTGCTTTTGTTTCTGTTATATCCAGCAGGCCGCAGAGTTCACAGAAATTTCTGCCTTGATTCGAATGCAGTTTTAATGGCATTTCAAATTTTCGCGCCAGGTTATCGACAAGAACTCGTGCCACCGTCGAGGCTTCTTGGTATAACATAAGCTTCTGACCTCTTGCTGAAGTATTGTTTGTTGTTGCGGGAAATGGTCAGGCGATAACAGGTATTTTTAACGGTGCCCCCATACTACATAGTTTCATGATCTCATTTAGTATTGTCGGACCCTTGGTGTATGGGCAATTTGCACACTTGCGGCACCATTTCTCTACATCTTCCCGACTGTGTATCCAGTAGAATCGTTTAAGTACTTTTGTCAGAGCCCGTGGTATGTACTCTTTGGGCATAACTAACGGCACACTTCTAACCTGCTTCTCATCGGCGCTCTCACGCTCTCTTCAGCAGGCAGTTCTCAACTGGCAAAGGTACATGTTTAAATCGCTAGGATGGGACTTACAGTGGATACCTTCTCCAATCCACGTCGTGGTCAATTGCCTTCTTTCCTCATAAGTAGAAAGCCAATGACGCTATCTTTTTGCTGGGCCTTCTTGGTGTTCTCGGCAGTTCATTCTTCGCTTTACTCCATGGTGACTACCCTTACATCGTCTTCTGCTGTATTTTGACATCATACTGCATCCATTATCTAACCACTTGTACGTTCAGATTTTTCAATCGTAGAAGTCAGGAATTCTTGTCAACATAGGTACTTGTGGAAATGGCCTATGAACTTTACTATTGCCAGTAATTCTTTCCTCGTGACGCAGCACTTTCCTCAGGTTCCTCACTTTCTTTTGGAAAAGTGCATACTGGATTAAATTTTAAACCCGCGGCTCAAAATCCGTAAGCCCACCTAACAACAGTTCCATTAGTCGTTCTGTTGCTAACGGTATGTACCTACTCTATGGAAGAAGTAGGCTGTGGTAGGACACCGTGTGCATTATATTACTGAAGCTAATATGCAAACCTAATAGTTGGGGAAATTGTATACTGTTATATACTGTTTAATGGCGTTCGAGTACAAGGACTATTGCATTCAAAACTGTAGGAAAACTTCTAAGTAATTAACACATTTCTACCTATGCTTAATTATGGATGTTTTGCTATATTAATATGTGGAGATCATTACATATACTTAAAGAAGTGAAAATCAGATAAAATAAGATTTGTATTGGTTCTAACAAAGTGCGCCGTAAATATTTTAAGATAAACTGTCTGTTTACGTTTCTTATAGGTATATTTTTTAATTTGCGATATACAGCTAAATTGCGAATCATCTAAAAAAGCAAAAAAAAACTTTTAATAAATAGTACTTTCATATTAAACATCAATTTTTATAAGTACTTATATCATTCTCCAGAATATTTTGTTTATTTCAGACTCAGCTGCTGAGTACTAATGCGATCCATTCCGTCAGATGCCTCCACTTTTCAATTACGCCCTATTTTTCACCATCCGCTCCGTTTACTCCGTTGGAGTCCTTTCAATTACAGTTCTCAGGACGGGGTACCCGAGAATTTAATTAATAATTCTTATTGCGTCAGAGACACTCGGCAGGAATAGTGCGAAGATTGCTATGTAATTGAGCAGGGTTCATTAAAGACACATGTGATAAGATCAGCTGACTATGAGATCGAGTGAAATGTGTATACCTATTTTGAGTGGAGTAACTGTAAACAGACCGCATTGCTGTCAAGCATTGGTTAAATATACACTGTAACGAAGCTGTGCATTCGCACGTGCAGAAGATACACTTACGTTAATTATTAATCGTTAACGTGTTCGTATCTACCCAGATGTAGCTGATACAAATGTGCTTTATCAACATTTATATAGTTCTAGTAACATTTCGCAGGCTTTATTTTTGCGCGATTATTTGAATAAGATTTGCAATTTATTTTCCACAAAGAAGGCAAATATCTAATAAATAGATGAATTTGCTTTAAAACATAATACATTTGGTTGATTATGTCATTTTGCCTTAAAATAGTACCAACGGTACGAAGTCTTCCAGCAGGTTTAAAGATGGGAACTTCAGTTTCGAACTAACAATAATTTTTCTCCATACTCATCAGTCCACCATTTGATTGAAGCTGACTGCGAGAGTAATCTTACATTTTTGTCAACGGCCTGGCTGTGAATCAACAAATTCTAATTAACAATATGCAAATCGGCGGTATTGAACTGCAGGCAAACTGTATGTGAATGGGTAACTTTACATATATTGCAAGTTATGTCCCTGTTTAGTTCAATTTAGCTGTAGACGAATATTTTTGTTTTGATCTTTTTATTGAAGACGAATGCCCTGAAACCCATTTAAGAACCAAATCATGGTAATAAAAGAAAATAAATAGTTTTTAATGGTGTCTGCGGTGTTCTCTTCAGGATATAATAGATCAGCATCGGGGATATACAACAGGACTGTTCAATAAAATTTTGTTTTATGATAATGGTAACTGTATATTAGTATCTAATGGCTGATGGCACTGCAGCAAACATAATTTCATTTGTGTGTAACATGTGACTAGCATTAAATAAAGAAGATCAAGTTGAAATATACTTAGATATCAACGTTCATAATACGTTTTCATTTCTCCATAATCTTTGCTGAAGTAACTGTACCACAAAACAGCCCAGAAAACGAAACATAGTGTTTCACCAAGCGATTGATTCGCATGCGTATGGTAACAGCGATAAATAGTTTGGGTGTTATATTAAATCAATGTTGTTTTTAAAATTAGCCCTAACCCTCTATCCATAATCACAAACACAACCAGTAATACCAGCTTCTTAAGTGCGAGTTTCTTTTGCTCACTGTTAGAGCGCACAATAAATAGATGCTATTTCCTATATGGTCATACTTATTAAACTATCATAATACGAAAATGAGTATGGGGTACTCATTGCTCACGAAACATGCAAGCCCGGCATTTAGCCCCTTTTCATTCCATTTGAAGAACACCATGTACAAGAAAGTATTTCTTCATATTAAATGAAATGTACAGTTAGTAACAATCTTAGACAGGGAAAGGGGGATACGTGATTAAGCGTTTGACGCGTGTAGGTACTGATCGTGTTACAGAAAACGATCGCCCGCCATTTTATTGGTGTCACACAAAACTTGTCAACCACAACAGACAAACAACAAAAGCAGTGATGCAACATAGTTTTCTGTGCAGCTTGTAATTGTAAAAGTGAGTGAAAAAAATTAGCGGTCACAGGAAATAATAGAATTTAATTTACGGCAAGCTTAGTGGAGTAGGTCCGTATTTTTGCTAGCTAAATATATGCGCCACTGGTAATTGGTATGGTGTGCATTTTTTCCCTTTTCTGGGGGTAATTCCACAGAACAATTTCATATTATTATATGAATATGACGTTGGTGTTTGACATACCACCAATTGACAAATAATGTTGATTCAGTTTATTAAACTTTCGCATTACATAATTATTCACAAGAATGTATTATAGGAGTAGAAATCTATATAACTATATATCAAAGTGATATAAACAGTATCCTAGTAAATCTGTAGTTGTTGAACCGTGCTTATTAAGTACACAACCGGTGGAGTTCTGGAAATGTTCGCTATCACGAACTAAAAAAAAATAAAATACATGGATCAATAATAGTTGGTATAATACTAATAATGTATACTGAAATCAATAACTGCTAATGGCAATTACTAATACGCCGATGATACTTGGTTGCTTGTTAGATGTTTAGATATTAGTGGTATTAACGTAAAATACTATCCAGTTAAATCGTTCGGTAACCTAAAATACAGGTAAGTTGCAAGACTTATTTCCTATAGGAAGGAATATTTACCTTACCGGTGCATACGTACATATCACGGTAGTTGATAGGAGGTATAAGCACGACGCCGTGTGGAACGGGCCGATTTTGTAGCCAATCACGTTAGAGAGAGATAGAGAATAGTGGGAATCGCTCCGCTTTGCATAAGGCTACGCTGTGTTGATAATATCAATTTGATTCCCAAAATTACCGAAGCGGATAGTGATGGTTCATTTATTATTCAAAAAGTGTGGAAATGGTAAGATTCTGTTGTTAATTGTGCAACAATTTTAAAACAGATTTGCGTCAGATAATGAGAATCCGCTGCAAATTCAATCAATACTTCCAGATCAAGTTGTCAGCATGATATTTACGCTTTTATTTCTTATATTATACCATCAATAATGAGGTTTTTAGCATTTTTTATCTCTAGACATTTTTTCTACGACAAACGGTTCTCGTGATATTAGCAAAAATTCATAAATTTGTAAAATCGTTTTTTCTAAATAACTCGAAAACTAAACAAAACAATTGCAAGAGTGCTTCTCGATCAGAAATTTAATTTTCTATATAAGAGCAAAATTTTAAAAAAGTTCTGTGGACAGGGTCCAAAATCATTATTCTTTAAATATTTCGAAAATGTCAAAATTTTGGAAACATTTTTAAAAACGTTTTGTGAGAAATTTTATTTCCTATCGGATGGTATTTTGATATTTGAATATAAAGTATTTTCTGACATTTGGCAAAAACAGTTTTTTTTAAATGTCCGTTTTTTCTTCTAAACAGTTTGCTGCACCGAAAATTTATAGGGACTCGCAATTATACTACTACACACATACTAAAAGGCAAAAAATAAAATTTTGCAAAAGGGTACTTATCCCACAATTTTAGAGAAGGGGACCCTATACCCTACTCAGCCCAAAAACATGTTGCTTTGGGTAGATGAGATTTATATGTATGCGAAATTTCAAGGTCATATATTGTCTTTCGAAGGTTATCGCGTCCACACACAGACAGACATACAAACACGAAATTATTGCTCAAATTTTGTTTTTGGATGTTTTCCAGCATTTTAAAGCGATTCAGCAAATAAAAAAAATTGAATTTTTTTTTTCGCGATACAATACTTCCCATCCGTTGGATATAGAAGTAAAATTAAGTACAGAAATACGATTATTCTATATATTTCTTATATTATGACGGTAATACTTATTTCACACTAAATTTCAGAAGTATGTCTAATAAGAGTGTTACGAAATAAAAAGTGGTGCTTCTGCAGTCAACGTTTATTAAAAATACACATACAAGATAATCTAAAAATTAAAAAAAAAACTGTAACTTAGATTCCTTCTTCTTTCTTGCACTTGATATATCAGTATCTCTGTCATTGTGCTTATAGTACTATTTAATTCTCATTATAATATAACAATAAACAAAATGTTGAAAGTATTTCTGCTTCGCGTTCTTTACAAGGAAACGAAATAGAATATGTGTTTGAAAACAATTCATCCATTACATTAGGCTTTTTAGAACACGTGACTTTTGAGCGACTGCCAGGGGGCAAATTTCAAAACGATGCAGCTTCTAGCGCGCTGTCATAGAAACCCCATTACTTAATGCCAACGTCAGTCGCTAGAGTTGGGACATTCGATTAAATTCAAATCGTTCAGTCAATCGCGTAGATTCTGATCATTCAAGTCGTTCATAAGGATCGTGAATTGAAAGTGACAGCGGTGTCTCCTATCTCGCCACAGCATATAAATATGCTATCATGCTGTTTTCTCGTCGTGTGCTGTCGTCAGCCGTTAACCATGTACGACGCACGAACGACGCTGATTCATTAGCTGTGAGCCAAATCAAGGCATGAGTCATTCAATTTGAACGACTTGGTCATGAAGGACCCAACTCTATCAGCCACGCGTCCGTTTCCAGGGTTTCGCAGGCGCGTCCCATGCGTGCGCTTTTTGCCCCCTGGACGCCATATTGGATGACGTAATCTTAAAAAGCCTAATTGTCAAAAACAACACTGTGAATATGTTTGGTTAAAATATTTTTTATTTTTTTAAACTGTGATGAAACTGTGTCTGATTTGGATGATTTAGCCGCCTTCTGGATTTCAAATAGTAAGTGTAGATGAAGACCATTTGTATCAGAAACATTTATTTATATATTTATATACGTGAAGATGGTCCCTACATGTGGACCATTTCGACGATTTAATTTTTTTTTTGCATATAAAGCTGTATCGGAAGAATTACTGTTAGAGTTCGGCACCACACAATACTATCCCATTTTTGTTATTTTAAAAAACTTCATACACATACTTCACCGAATGTATGGTTATGCATGCCACTGGCGAGCGCTTTTACCACTATATTGCATCTCTTACTAGACCTCTCTCTCCCACACTGACTACGAATCTGGGCCGCAGTTGCATACAGTTACCATACGGTCGTCCTTATACCTCTCTATCTACTACCGTTGTACATATTGTTGTATATATCACATGTGTAGGTAAGATATGTAACAAGTTTAAAAAATCATCTAGATGTGATTTAAGTACGAGTAATACTAATAATATAATCGGTTAAGTCGACCACCAAAATTTTCCGTAGTTTGTTTTCCAAGGTGGACGAATTCACGACAAAATTTCTGTTTCTCGGCATTAAATCAATTCCGCAACTGCGAATCTTTTATTTTGATTTCAGGCTTTTTTCTCAAAACAGTCGTACATTCGCTCAGTGGCGTGCCCAGAAATTTTAGCTAGATGGGGAGAACAATACTACACGTCAACAGGAGGGAGAGAACACCCAATTTAATAGAACATGAAATTAAACAGATTTGTCGAGATATAAACTGTAGCATACAAAAAAGATCTAATTACTAAATCAACAAGTGTTCGGTCTTGCGCGGCGGGAAGGTGTTTCTAACCCGGACCCCCAAGGGTTTATTTGGTCGTTTATAAGAGACAATGACATGTTTTGACCATATACGGGAAAAAATAATTTTTAGCAAGCGCTTGCATGTACTAATATTTTTCTGAAGCAACATACGTTATAAGCGACTTGACGTACATTACATTACATTTATATTACACGGAAACATACACGACTTGTTAGTTAACGCTTCTCGCCTACAGACATCTTTGATCTAGACGGATAAATCTTATGACATGCGAGATAAAATTTTGTGACGATCAGTAAGTCGTGTCATGACATGTTGCTCGTTGTAGGATGGCAAGCCCGCGCGGTAACTAACAAAGTAGTGCTGTCAATGGTTACAGTTAACCGGTTAGAATGTTGCAATATTAACCGCAACAAGCAATCTTGGAATAACCAGTTAACCGGTTAGAAACCGTTTATGAACCGGTTAAAAACTAACCGATTGTGAATCCGGTTCAAAACTAACTGGTTGTAAAACAGGCTTAAAAACTAACTCGTTGTAAAACCGGCTTAAAAATAAGCGGTTATGAAGCCAGCTAAAAATTAACTAGTTATGAATCACACAATCTTTACTGCGCTTGCGTCTGGCCCTTCATTCGCGAAGATCATTTAACACAAAATCTTACGATTGCTTTAAACTTCTAGGTAACTATATGTCTCTGTGTTCTCACCATACTTACCTGAAAAGGAACTATGACTCCGTGCAACATACCAATTTATCGATTACTGAGGGCTGAAACTCTATATCAGTTGTCTGCGCAGTTCGGAAATTGAATCCGAAATGTTAAAAAGGTTAAAAACTCTGTTCATCTGAAATATCAACAATGATAACAATAAATGCAAAGTGTTTTTCATAAAAGAAACTCCAAGATATATATACTGACTTAAGGTACATATGTCACTATAAAATAGATCTACATTTTTCTTATAATATAAGAAAGTACATGCCGTCTGTGCGGTGCACATAGCGGAAACTATAGTTCGTGCACCTATCGGTTACACTGAGAGAACTTCCTATAAATCACATCCCTGATACTTTTCCGGGAATGTAAACAAACTTAGTCGATAATCGTCGTGCCTTGAAACAGGGCATTCATCAAACCCACAGAGGGACGTTCTAGGCATCGTGGCTGACGGATCGCATCACATATTGGAGGAGACGTCCTGTTTGTATAATCTGTATCCTCCTTGAGGGTCGGCTGGATAACATGGGCCTAGAAGGATAACCCTTAGAATTATGCGGGGCTTATGCCCTAGGGATGGCAACGTAAAAAGTGTTTGAGGAGGATGTCCATTAAAGATTATTGTTATAGAAACGCGACTGGAATGGGATACATATGCAATTAATTAGTGTAGTGTAGGTAGTGATTAATTCGGTACACGTTATCGTTTTTTTACGCTTCATTAGAAATGGCAGTTTTCACTATCTCATACTGAGAGCCAGAACGAGATTCGGCTAACCAATATAAGAACTAGAGAATATGATGCGAGATAATTTTTATTAAATTCTTGCTCTGCTGCTGTTTGCTATTGTGCTGAAAAAATTCTTTGATCTAGGTACTACTGAAGATTTTTAAATTATTGTGGTAAGGGTTTTTCTCATATCATTTCATATATCAAAATATAATCAAATTTCTTCTGTTGGAATAAAATTGTCAGGCTCATTAGGAAATATCTGCGTCGGTGCAGTAGAGTGCCTGTGACGTGTGAAACATTCTAAATACCTATCTGCCGTAAGATTATCTTAAGGCTGGGTCCCTGGAAAGAAAGATATATTGGTGCTAACGATATAAAGAGAGCAACCTATTCTAACAAAACAGCACCACCTAAAGACAACTGAATATTTACTTATAAATGATTGCTTATCTGAAAGATTTAGCTAGAGCCTAAGGTAATTCTGAAGCAAATATTTTTTGCTACAATAATTGCTAACTGCACATCTAGAGAGATTGTTTATCGCTTGGTGCTGTTCTGTCATTAATCGTGTTAGAAAAAATGGAATGAGTCAGATATGTAATAATCGTCTGTGTTATAAGCATTATAACTGCAAAATTTATTCTAGGTCCTTGTAGATCAGATACTATAGGTCTTAATGGATGCCCATCTTTGTGTATCCTTGAGTTACCATACATTACAATATTTAGTTTTGTTATCCCTAGCTTCTGTATTTTTTTCACTTTTTATTAAGGTAGTGACAAAGGCTTGTTTAATTTGTATAGCTTCAGTTGGATCTTTGTTAAGAGATCTTATAGGATGTGGTATTGCTTAATATTTGAAGCATTTTTGTTTGATATACGCTATATTAGTGTTGACGTAGGTACCGGCCATTTTTCTGCGGTATGTCAAAGAACTGGATCAAAACAAACCGAGTGGCCATAATGTGCTTAACGGAGCTTAGGTGCAATTTTACTGTTATATGTGTATGTTTGAGCAGCTTACACTCCTTCGCTTTACTTAGCAAGTATTACAAACCGAAATTACATTTAGTTACAATGTATTGTTAAAAAGCGTAACCTACAATAAGTATGTAGGTATATAGAGCATTGCAATTTACATGTTGTACAAGAGAATGGTAACGTATGTTCTTGTTATAACGCGAGAGAGACATGCAAACTAAGCAGTATTTATTTTAGATTATTATTCAACAATAGATTGAAACTAAATGTAATTTCGGTTTGTAATATTTAATTACTTACTTAATAATATGAGGGCATGAAAACCACTCAAATATACACAGTAACAAAACATTGTTTTAAACTATAATTTTGCTCTGAACATTAAGTATTACTGTATATATTTGAGTGGCATACATTCCTTCGTATTATTTAGGACGTACTACAAACCAAAATTACATCTAGTTGCAATATATTGTCGAAAGACAACCCAAAAGAAGTGCTGCAGAGATTATAAGTTTCTCTCTCATTACATCGAGAACATCCAGGAATTCAATATATTGCTATTTTCTGGTACTTGTAAATTGTAATGCTCTACACAGGCACTTAGTGTATGTTTAGCTTTCAACAATACTCTGTAACGAAATATTATTTCAGTTTATAATACTTGCTGAGTAAAACGAAGTAGTGTAAACTACTCAAACATACACAGTAACACTATAAAATGTTCTTTTAAAAGTAAAAAGTTGTACCCAATAATAAACTCCCTTACGCATGTTATGAATAAATGTTATACAAAAATGTTGTACTTACTATTAATTAAGAGAGTGCTCGATTAACTATTATATTTCTATATTTGTGCTGCTAATTTGCGACATCACAGATGCATCCCACTTGAATTTTTTAGGTTAGAGTTAGAGCATAAGGCTTCTGTTTTCCTGGCCTTTGCGCTTGCTAAACGCTCGCGCAAGTCGTTGTTGCGCATGTCATCGCTGGTGTAGTGTGTTTCCAGCTTGTCCCTATGAAACAAACCGTCTAATTGTGAGGTTTATTTGTCTATACATATAGCCAAAACCCAGCCGGTTATCTTTAAGTACTAACCCGTACGAACAGTGCCAACTGAAATAAATGCGCAAAGGTACCAACCATTCGACCCACATGCAAGCTAGAGACATGAGCAAAACGCCACCAATCTCCAACTGCAGGGATCTGCGAGGCTTCAAAAGAAATAATCTTCCCCAGAGGCGCGTAAATTTATGAGCACGTGTTTTCAAGAAACGACTACATAAAAAGTATTTATGTGGAAGCTTTCAGTAAAATTCTTTATTTTTCATGAGTATAACATCTTCAACACAAAAACAACATGCTAATCTTTGTTATAAAGTTGATCATAAAGCATAAGCCACATAAAACTGAAATATTTGACTTGTCTGATAATTTGCATCTATGTACAAACCTGTATTCAGAGAGAAAATAACTTTATGGTTATGTTTTTTCTGTCGGTAACTGTCAGATTATCTAATTTATTTGATAGTGAAATTAATAAAAAAATAGATTATATCACCTAATGCAAAACAAAAAAAACTTAAAAAGATGAGTGAAATGAAAAATGCACTAAACAGTTGGTTTAGACAACAAACGCTTTATGAGTTATATTTAGGTAGGTACACCTACATTCTACATTGCTATCTACAATAGAATTCTTTAAAAACTTCAGTTTGCTGGTGTGAGATTTTGTAATCATCAAGCTTCTGGTATACTGCTCGTTAAAAAATGAATTACCCCGCACGGTGTGTTTACGACGCACTAAAAGCAGAACTTGCCTTTACTGAAAGTCGGATTAACTTAATCCAGTAATTCTAAAATGGATTTTCATTTACAATGTCTTTGAAAGAAGCAAGACAGCAGTTCCCCACATTATTTTTCTCTAAATTCGAACGAAAAAATCTATTGTCTATGGGATACTACTTTATTAGTTATACCTCCTTAATGAGTTAGATTACTCTCGAAGGTGACTGCTACCGTGCAAAGGCTCCTAAAAATAGCACCAACCGGCGGCCACAAAAGAGTAATGAAAAATCGTCACGCAAAGGTTCCTACTTTTGAGACAAAATTGACTACACGAGCAATTTCATTATGAAAATAAATAGTCAGCAATTGTCTATATTACACGCTCTGGCGGTTTGCAAACATCCACACCCTAAAATGAATTATTAATGCCACGTGCGTTGGAATAATTAGTCGCAGTTATATCTTTTAGCATAGGTAATTACGTCGTTAGGACCAAAGTTATATTGCCTTTCTAGGGCGAAACGTAAACGCGATTACATTAACTAAATTTTACGTTTTTTAGGTTGCTGGTGAAGAAGAGTTGTACGCGCTTTATTGAAGTCTCATGCCAAAACTTTTATTATCTTATCCTAACGCAAAACGTATGTAGTAGTTCTTTTTACAAATCATTGTTCAAGATAGTCAAATCAGTTTGCAGAAACGCTTACTTTTTCATTACCTATTCATGGTCCGTGGTATTTTGTGTAAGTAAATAAAATGATGACATGCAAACATATAAATGTAAAAGGAGAAAGAAGTATTTATAGACAAACATACTGTCTCATTTTATTATCATGTTCATATTATGTTAATTGCATGCATGACAGTCAAAAATCCGTTATTTTTTATGTATCTTAATCATACAGTACGTGCCTATAGCCTTTCCGCTTTTTTACTTTTAACCATATTAAATGAGGAGGCGGAAAATACAAAAGGTTAAAGGATAAAGTAAAAAAACTTTTCACGTAAAAACTTATACGTGAGCTCACAAGAAAACCATATCGTTTATAAGAACCGTTTTAATAACGTTCTCATAATTTCACTGTAGCTTACTAATAATTACTGAGAATTTCTTTCTCCATTTCTTTTTGTTATTAAGATTTGAAGGTGGCATTGCCATAATGTTACATTTATATGTAATTAGAACATCTGTTACATTTTGCGTAATCATTTTGTCAATGTTTATTACTTCAATTAAGTACAAGTACTTATATGTTGTAGTCTCATAATAATTTCCTTAGGTTTATAAAAAATCTAGGCTTGGCGGATAATAATCAGAAAGTATCACTACAATAAATTAAACCACTAAATCGTTCTTGCAATACCTGGACATTTCCAGTAATTTCACTATAAGATTGTAACATACGTATATTTATTCGACGTGGATTAATTTTGAAAACATCTACCGACGAACTTGATTTACTTGCAAATTTTTGCTTTTGGTAAAAATTTCATTTCGCTTTACACTGAAATTGCGAACGCAAGTATTTATAGCAAACAACGTAATAAATAAAGTGGTTGGTGTCTCTCCCTGATTGTGTTTTCTTTGGCCGAACCGTCGGAGGCAATCAGCGAAAAACGACAAAATCCCAGAGTCAGATAAACCCGAAAAAAGGTCGATATATCCCTGAGATAATTAAGAAACGTGCTTGGCAGATTATTTGGGTAAAGAAAGCTCATTGACTTCTCTTTTATCAGCGTTACAACTTATACGAGAAAGTCTCTGGTGACTCTATCCTTGATAAATCCGTAAGTTTGACGTGGACACGTCAATCGTAAACACGTCGAGGTAGCTCGTTGCTAAAATGAATATAAAAAGAATCATTCAAAGAAATTTTATTTATTTTTCGCTTCTCTGTTCGTTGAACAATCAGCAATGTAAGTCTCTGTACTCACGGACCGTACCAACCTACTTCGTAGAGCCACCGCTAGATGACGCATTATTGATTTGACCAAATGACCAGGCAATCGTCACTTAGGCCTCTGTACTTAAAGACCGTACCTATGGCGTAGTTTGTAAAGACACCGCTAGATGATTTAAACGAATTTAATCAAGACAAATTGTTAAAACGCCAATTCTCGAATTGCCTCGTTTGTTTGCGTTGATATAATTTTGGCACTTTGTTAACGATGCCTGCGTTATTTTGCTTATTATAATATCTCTTTTCATTAATCTTCAGGTATTGATTTAAAAATTTAAATAAAAATCTAAGGGAGCAAAGTTGGGTGATCTTGTAGGGCACAATAATGATTGATTATCCATTATTTGGCTACTAAAAATGCTATTAAACAAAAAAAAATTGAAAACTGATCCATGTTTTCAAAGTTGAATTATGATTAATGAACTCTTCTTAATAATTTGGAAAATTGTTGTTGAAAGCAATTTGGAGAATTACACACAATTCTTTTTCAAAAGCATTTAATGACTGGTATTTTAAAAAGTCGATTAAAAAGTGTTTGATAAATGGCCATTTTGTGTGAATAAGGGTGTAAAGAAAAATAAGGAATAACATTGTCTGTACAAGTGGATTTTCTAAAAATTTCTAAAGAAAGGTAAAAAGAAATTTGGTCACGTATAATTAATAAATCTAAAAAAGAAATCTGATTATTAATTTTTGTTTCATTACTGAAATTTATAGAAGCAGGTAATGAATTAATAAAAGTAAGGAAATTATTTAGTTCATCTGAATTACCTGTAAACAGACACAAAACATTATTCTCTATATAACGTACCAGAATTTAATGTGAGAAGAGAAACAATATCTTTTTCTAAATTATTCTTAAAAAGTTCAGCTAGAAATGGACTAAGAGAAGAACCCATTGCTAAATCCTACTTTTGTATAAAAATTTTATTGTTGAAACAGAAAAAATTTTGATTTAACTCTAACTCCGTTAATGTTTCTAAAATATTTTGACTTTGTCAAACGGATTATAAAAGCTTCTGTTTTCTTTATTTTTACCTTTGTTGTACTGAGGATGACTACCTTTGTAGTAGAAAGCGCTCTACAATAAAAGAATAAAGCGGATTACACTTAAAGAATAATTTTCATAAAGAAGAATTCATTTGCTAATAGATATCCTAGGCTTTCTCGCATAAATCGCGCGTTATTCAATTAGTTCTCAGGTATTATTTCGCTAATCATCTGAATGTTTTGATTTCGAAGAATTCGAAAAATTTGTGATCGATATTTTTGTTTCGTATAAAATGTTCCTAAAAATATGCTTCTTGAAAACTGTGAAATTTTAATTTTAAATTTTAATCGTTTCTGCATAAGTTTGGGAACAACTGTTTAGTGAGTTTTTTAAGTAACATTCTAAAATATCATATTTCTATATTTAAGAAGTGATAAGCGATTATTAGTATTCAACAGTCACGGCAAACTATTGACAGCATTTAACACCTTTTACACTTTGAGCATTAATAATGTTTGTTTTAGAAGATGGAGGGTAATGTTTCAAAGCTTAGCATGGAACTATATAGAACTATATAGAAACACTATTCAGCATTATCGAAACCATGTAAAGTGATGCAACTTTGAAAAGCTTTGGATATTAAGTTAAGATGGCATCTACAAAAACTATTGCTAGCATAATTCTCAAACAAAGCACGAGTCGTTTTTGACACGCCATGCCATTGCAAGCTACATAAAAAGTGCCCTAGTGGGTTACGTTTTCAAAACTTCTTCCGGCTTCGTTGAAAAGCTGCGGGACAAAATTTATAATGCAGTTTTTCAGGTATTTTTAATTTTCCAGAACATGGTAATATAATTATAATAATAATCCGATTTTGAAATCCGACATGTTCCTCATAAAATTCTCTAAAACATCCTCCGAGATCTCGTGATATGAATCACCCATTTGGAACAGAATACATTGAAAAGAATGTCGCTAATTAAGTATAATAAAATATTAGTCATAGGCATTTGCTGCATTTTGTGCTTGTAAGAATGCACATATAGAATCTTAGTGGATGTTTGCTAAGATTATTTATTTTGTGGTATTTTGTGTCGCTAAATACCGTACAGTGTATGGAAATTATTAGATTCTGGAGTCAAATTTATGTCATCTAAAGTGAGGCAGCAAAATAACTTTATCTTTCATTTAACTTTTGAACCTTCCTAAGCAATAAATTTCACCGAACTCCTTCCTAGACCTCATTTATTGCAAGGTGCAGTCTAACTATGCGCTAACACGAACGAATGTCCTAATTTTCTCGCCCCCACGTAGAAGCACAGTACTCTAGAGCAGCTCTTAAGGCAGATAAATGAATTAATTACAGGAAGGACTTTGCACTCCCATGGCACACTCATGCAAGTAACTTACTTTTTATACCGAATACTTTTATCGTAGCAATTTACAACATATCCTCAAGGGTCTAAAATTACTCCTACGTCGCACCCCCAGACTAATTGCACTCTCGCCTAATGGCTACTTTAAATGATATACACCTGCCATAGCAATTTTATATTCAGCAAACAAGGCTCTTGAAGCGGCGCGAACTTAATTCCGAAACTTCGCAGCGTCGTTAGCAGTAATCCCAGAAATTTTAAATCCGCGAGGAGAAAATCGACAGAAAGTTTCATCCCCATCTCAGACCTCGACGGGCGAATTTTAATTTCAGGAACCTTTCCGAGTAATTTGGCAACTAATTTCAGACAAGAAAAAAAGCGGGGTGGGCAAAGTGTACGAATCTTTTATGGATGATTGTTCTGGCTTTAAATATAGATTTGAGAGAGGTATGGACAGATTACCATAGTGTACGTTTATGAATTCTATAATACGAGTATCTGTAGTCGCCTGCTGAATACTAATTGACATAAAGAGAAGAAAAAGCGAGAAACAATATATATTGACATTGTTTTATGTAATCATTCAACTGACCTATATTTCAGAGTTGGAATGGTTAGTGGGGAGCAGAATAGGCCGTACATGTATTTATTTAAACACACTCCAAAGCCAAATTTCATCATTTATACTGTTGTCATCAATTAGTATGAAGTGACTTAATTTCATTGTTGCCAGAGGTAGGGTTGCTAAAAAATGGCTAGTATCCATATTTTGTATCTTCGATACTTTTGCTTGCCAGTATCAATGGCGAACGACATCACGTCAAAAAATTTCGATACACGGAATATTAGGGATATCGATATAAAGGGTTCGCCACCTAAAACTCCCCAGGCTCACACTTTATTATTTTAGTTACAACCTTAAGTTATATGTCATAGCATAGTGAGTGTCCATTTTTTTGCCGATTATGATACCTATTTTGCAAATAAAGTTAATTTTTGTAAATATTTTTTACCTTACCCTGTATAATAAATATTGCTTCATAATTGGATGCCGACTTTTGTCTTCCTCAATTTGTGTTATTACAATATACGCGTAATTTTTACTCCTTCTTAATGAAAAGCAAGAAAAACTCGTCGCCGCCAATTCTGTTAATAGGGCTGTTCATATTTTTTTAAGTGTTAGTTTAACAGCTTATTACGGTACAAATTATGCCTTAGATACCCACTGCTGCACACAAAATCGCAAAATTTAGAGTAACTTAAATAAATCAAGTATAAAAGAGAAAACACGCACTAGCCTTATCGTAGGGTATCGTTTTCTAGCCTCTCTCTTTTTAGAACGAACTTTGTACTTGATTTATTTAAAAGTTATTGTCAATTTTGGGGTTTTGTGTGCAACGATGGGTATGTAGGCATAATTTGTACCGTAATAAGCTATTAAACTAACACTTAAAAAATTGTGAACAGCCCTACTAACAGAATATGGCGGTGACCAGTTTTCTTGTTTTTCATTAAGAAACAGTAAAAATTACGCATACGATGTAGTGACACAAATTGAAGAAGACAATAGTCGGCATCCAACTATGAAGCAATATTTATTGTACGGGGTAAAGTAAAAAAATATTTACAAAAATTAGCTAAGCCTAGGGAGTTTTAGGTGGCTGGCCCTGTATGATAAATATGGCATTAGACGGTGCGTACCAGGTACGTAAACAATGTTACTGTTTCTTACGTTTAATATACTATTCTCGTGTAGACTGGTAGTGTTATAATCACTGTACATAAAGGAATGTTGAGTTACAATGGCAAAATGTTCGATTTACTTAAAAATTGAAAACTGATCCATCTTCTCGAAGTGGAGTAATTAATTAATTCTTCAAAAGAAAATATTCTTAATGTGAACTTCCACTTTATTTTTCAATTGTATAGCGCTTTCGGCTAAATGCTAGCCATCGTCAGTTTTGTCCGTAATAAAGACCAAATTTCAGTTTTAAATAATTCAGGCGTTTATAGTTTTTCCTGTAATGATTGCAATTCAGTTTATATTGGACAAACCGGAAGATCCTTTTTAACTAGAGGTAAAGAACATTTGAAACAATTTGAAAAATATAAAAATACAGATATTGTTACAACAAATTCTTCGTTAGCTAACCATTTATTAGTAAATAAACACACTGCCACGCTAGACAATCTAAATTCATTACATTTGTGTACTAAATCATCTAAATTAAATTATTTGGAAATTTTAGAGATTTATAAAATTATTAACGAACAAAATTTTACTATTCTAAATGATTTTTGTAATTTCAATTGTCCTATTCTAAATTCTTTGTTTGATCTAAATTAATGTTTCGTTTGAGTTACTGGCATGTGGGTTGCATTTTAGTTTGTAGTCAAGTTTGCTTGTTTCTGTTTTTTGACTTTGTCAAACTGTTAGTTTCCTTTTAATGTTTGTACTGACGATGGCTAGCATTTAGCCGAAAGCGCTATACAATTGAAAAATAAAGTGGAAGTTCACATTAATAATATTTTCTTTTGAAGAATTCGATTTACTTGTTAGACTGACCAAGCTTTTGAACAAATGGTCGAACGCAAGTGCAGAGTGGCTAGCCGTGTAGTGCCTTATATAGCGAATAATTGACAAAATGTTTAATTTATTTGTTAGATTGCTCGTGTTTCAACAAATGGTTGATTTATCTGATGAACGCAAGCGCACAGTAAAACTGATACACGTGCATTGCCTTGTATAGCGTATCAATGTAAACTGAACTTGCCAGGCCCTCTGGGCATAATGGCCACGTATCACCAAATGGTCGAATTGTTTGACGAACAGAAGTATCGAAGAGGGTGGGTTGATGTATTTTGCTTTGCGGAGAATATATTATTATCCTCAGAACAATAGTGTGGAAATCACCTTGCATAAAGGGATGCTGAGTTACAATGACAAAATGTTCAATGTGTCTGTTATGTGGCAGTTCGCGGAGGCTAATTGTGTATATGAACACTCAAACAATCGCCCAAGCCTACTACTTTTCACTAATTTTAGCATTTTCACTCACCCGGTGCCTTCCGCCCTTATACGTCATTAGGTTGACCGGATAACGACGTCCTTCGTTAGGTGGTGTAAGGACACCGTAAAACGAACACAAAAGAGACAGAAACAAGAAATGGAAATAGGTTCTAATTATCGCCAGGTAGAGCCGAGAATCATTGAGCATGCTCCACTTACCTTTGACTTAGTCAAGTCGGCTGCTAAACCTTGTGAGCCTCGGGGAGCGGTTGAACTCCGGTGGCGGACGCGAACACACACGCACTACTTAATTTAGAATAAGCCGGATTAAATGAGGTTTAAATTTTTCTAACCACAAATATATTTACAAATTCCAAATGAATCGCATGCAATAACAAAAATATAAATAGTAATAATGGTGATAAATTGAGGCGAAATTACGGCGTGTATCGTCGTATGAACCGCCACTAAGACAACTTATGAAAATTTATATTCAAGTCTTTAGGTAACTCCGAAAAGCAATTGAGGCGCAAGTTGAGCACAAGATCGATTCATTTTGAATCATACTCAAGTCCTTAAATAAGCTCGGTATAAAATGTTCCAGAAAGTTTGAACGCTCCACTTTGATTGCTTATTGGTAAGTTATTGCCGAGTATCTGTTACGGAACAAAACAGTGTACGATTTTGAATGACTTCTTCGAGTTTTTCTTTGTTAAATCACCTAAACCGAGTCAGGATGTTATAAACAAAAGTGACAATGCACAATAAAATTCGACAATGACCGTTCTATAATGTTCAAACACCTTCGCTTGTATAAGTTCGAAAAAAATATTGACCATGTCTAATCTGTTATCCATCTGCAAAATACTCATAAAAAATCGTTAAATTTTGCCCTAGGAACAACCCACGTGTTACAGTTATACCGATCAAGGGTTTCAATAAAAGTCGATCGGACAAACGCAAGTGCAGGAAAAAATGGTTAAACTTGTATTGCCTTGTATAGCGCATCACTGTAAACTGATGGCGCCAGACCTGTTAGGAACTAGGCGATGACAAGTTACACTGGCTAAAGGTATAACAAACTCGGCAATTTATCTGACGAACATAAGTGCTAAGGAGAGTATATGTTACTTTGTGGGAAATGTATTTGCATACTGACAGAGTTGAACCCATTGGACATAAAAGGATGTCGAGTTATATTGACAATTGGTCGATCAATCTGACGAACGCAAGTGCATCAGAAAGTGGCTAGGCGTGTATTGCCATGTATGTAGTATCACTGCGAACTGAGGCCTGTCAAGGAGATGCCAAAATTTTCGATGTCTCTGTTAGATTGACTAAATGTTTCAACAAATTGTCGATTTATCTGACATGTAGCCAGCGCCTTGCCCGCGTAGATCATATCCCAAATATTAAATACACAAATAAAACTTCTTTGAAACATGCCAGACGTCAAATTTCTAACCAAATGCTTTGTATTTCACTTTTTAACTAAAAGCCTATATGTTTAAGTATTACTTTGAAAACAAACAAACTCATCCCCTTTTCATCCGATCAGAGGTCTTTCCAAAAACAGTGAAATAGTGCATATATGTGTATTTTCTTACCAAAGGCCTATATATAAAATTGCATGTTTACTTATTGTTATCGCTTTGAAAACAACAGAAATTACATACGAATTTTCATTCCCCTTTTCATACCATTAGGGAAAGACTTAACAAACAGTTAAATAAGTGTGTATAGTTTGTGATTTGAAAGTTGAGCCTCACGTCATGATTTCGCAGAATCAAGCACCGACAACTAATTTTATTGTTGTGCCGTTCGTACTTACGTTGCTTATATGGAGTGGCATTTAGAACGTACGTCTCCTGCGCATTAGACATACGTGCCCGATTCTCTCTCTTTCTAATAGTAGCTGTCATGATGTAGATGGTGCGCTAACGTATGTCGCCAACTAATGTCATCATTGACATTTCATCAGTGGCGTTGCATTATTATTTGTAGTGAGTGCCTCGCACTGATCTCTAATTAACTGGATGTCGCATAAGTCATTCAAAACTGTGATCAGTAGCCACCATGCGGCTGGTACTCGTACTATCAATTTAACAGCGCGTTCAAATTTTAGGTTAGATCCTTAACTATATGATATGGTTATGAGTAAACGTTAACATCCAGTTTGTACGGTACATGTTTCTTACTCAAACACTACAACGATCATCTTTTGGAAATCTGCAGACAGATTTAAACCGTTAATCATTAACGTTATATTTACCACAGAAGCGAACCTTTGTCAAAATTTTAGTACAAGGACAAGCGGCTAGGCGTGTGGCGTAAATCTATCACAAATAATTTACATGCATTTTGGTATGTAAGCGACATCCAGTTATTTAGAGATCAGTGGTGCCTCGTGGTTTATCTTGCGATTTTGCAAACTTTGTATTGAACCTTTAGTGAGTGTAGTTTATACCAAAAGAACTTGTGTAAGTTGGCGTACCTATAATATTAGTGTCTACTGTGTCACGAATTTATTTTATTTTAGTGGTGCAACGCGATATTTGCTCTGATCTCTGGATCAGTGGATATTTGGACTTACGCTTTCCCACATTTAATTCGTAAGTAAATATTTCGTTTGCTTTTTATGCATAATTTTTTAAATAGTAGGAAGTTTTTCGAGTCTTATTTCATATTTGTCGATGTATGTAGTCTTTATGGAAGCGCACATTATGCACAATTTGTAGCCCGCTAAACAGCACGCCACTGAAAAATCTGACAGAGGCTTTCAATCGATTTGAACCATACACTTTAGATTTATGACGTGAGGTTCAACTTTCAAATCACAAACTATATTAATTTCTAAACTAAATGCAATGATGAACCGCATGGCCCCACACAAGCAGTAAAATGGGCTACTGTCAAAATGACAAATAAAAGTAGACTACCAGAGGAAAGCCAACAAGATGGCCGAAATGTCGTCACAAAATACATATGTAGTTTCTAATGGAACCAATTCCCGTAAGAGACAAAATATGCAGACTAAATACAAAATTCAAGTTAATTACTCCGTAAATATAATCAACTTCTAAAAAAATGAGTATGCCTTATTTCACTCCCTCAGAGATGGAATTTAAAAGACTGAAAAACGTATAAAATGGTTTCTAATTTAAAGCCTATATAGTAACGTTTCATGTTTTACACTTCAAAATTGACAGAAATCTATATAAACTCTCATCCCCTTTTTTCTCACCCTTAAAAGTGGAACTTTCAGAAACGCTGGAGCAATGTTTAATTATTCTTAGTCAAAAGCCTAAAAATAAAGTTTCATGCTTCTACCATAAAATATAATAAATTTTCATCTCCTATTTCAGTCTTAGGGGTAGAATTTCCTTTCTTTAGCTATTGTTTACGTTAAACGCTCTGCTAAATCGTTGTTATATGCAATTTGACCCATATCTAGGCTCTAGTTTGAGCAAATCTAAATTTATTTCTATTCCTTACGTCTAGTGATGATCTGCTAGGTACAATAGAGTATGTACTTAACATACACCGGTGACCTAAAATACTTATTGCTCAATACTTTGTCATTTAGGGATTGTTTGAATATAGAAAATAATATGGGAAGTGGGAAACGTCCAGAATTTGCCCACCCCTTTATTTCTATTGCTTGTAAATTTTGTCTTAGTTTCCAGTTTCCTGAAAATTGTAGTATGCACTGTCTACTATAGTATTAAATTTCCCAGTTTACTTAAGCCGTAAGCTGTGCTGTTCTGAGACAGTGCGTGGTTTTCAAAATTATTCTACTAACCTAAGCATTTCCCTATCTACTCACTGTATAATGCACAAATGAGTTTTCAGAGAAAGTTTAGCAACTGTAGCAATATTTTTTTGCCTGCGCTATCCTGGCGTAGCAAAAATTAATATTCACCGCAAGAGAGAGTCGGTGTAATTACCCTATATCAATTAGTATATTGCTCCCTGCACATTTTAACGTGGGCCACTGGGGAAATAAGTAACCACTCGCCGTTTTGTTGAATTCATTAAGCGTTATCTCTAAGAATTAATCTTAGAGAGAACTCGCTGGCTACGAAAATTCTGGATAAAAATGAGGGTCAGAACGGTGTTTCAGCTCCTAACGACATAGCGCATTTACGATGGTAGTAGAGGTTTTTAATTAACTTCGCAGTTACATTGCAGCATGGTCTGGTATAGCCGAATGTGAAAATAGGAACATCCTTGAATGGATGTGAATAAACACCATTCGTGCGAAAACGCTACCTTGTTAATTACGTTTCCAAAAAGTTGTACATTTTTAATTATAACGTTCTGTACTTTGAACCAATTTTACTAGAAGATAACTACGAGTAGATATAATTTAATTTAGACAAAATCAAAAAATGGGTCGTGAGATTGTACGTAAAAATTATGCCATGATAGAAATGTAGGTATAAATTAAAATCAATGTATATATCTGCTTCTTTTTCTACTCGTAATCGTATTTGAAAGAAACTAAATATTATTATTGAATAGTATTATTTATATATTTTAATGTATTAATCATACTCAAGTCAAATCATTAGACATACCTAAGGACACTGTATACATGCAGTAGCGCCTTAGGTCCCTAATTCATAATGAATTAAAGAGAAATACTTTTTTGGGACCCAATATGGCGGATGGTTTAAATGTCAACAAGGTGACAGCTGGCCTGAAAGTTTTGTTTGTGAAATAGTGCGATTTGACAGTGATGAGATCTACTGGTAGATACTTCCGGGTTAGTTGGTCGTGGTAGTGGCGGTTTTTTCTTCGCTGACGTTTCGCTCGGAGACAGCTAAGTCCACGATGAACTTTGCTCTGAAAATTCTCATCACAGCAGTGGGCGAAACGTCAGCGAAGCGAAAATCGCCACGACAACGACCAACTAACTCGGCAGTATATACCATTTCCTGAAATAAAATTTTTGTTGCATGCTTACTTGTAGGAACAATATTCGCTAGGAAGAAGTGAGGATATTTACGACGTATTTTTGTGTATTGGGCACTAATAAATATAATGTTGGTGTAAATAATATAAACACAAGGTAAATATGGATGACTGCGGTGAGTAAATTGGTCTTTAAGGCAATTAAAAAAATTGTGCGGGAAGTTATTTTCACAAATACATGAATTATCCTATACCGTACACAGTTCAACAAATTGTAGGCTCATTTCTCTGCAGACCAGTTTGAGAGCAATAAAGGTGATGGTAGGAAGTTATTAAAATGGAATGGTGTCCCAGAATTAGTAGGAAATACAGTATGCGACACAACTTACAACTTCAAGTATAACTGATACAGAAAATGATGATCAGAGAAAATATTAAGGAAATACGTTTCTGTTACAAATATGGTATGATAGAACACGAATATATCAAAAAGTGTTAGATCATTTTGTAAAGTGCAGAATTTATCATTCAGTTAAAAATTTAAATAAATAAAAGTAGAAGTGTTGCAACGAAAGACCCTCTTAAATGTTACACAGTATGTCGAATAGTTTCCTTTTTTATGTCAGATAATTAGTGTAATATTTATTTTAGGCACAAACTTAAAAAAATTAAAATATTTTGCTTGATCAGTATTTTAAATGGATCGACCTTATAGTAACTGCAGATGTAAAGATTATATTGTTATACTTGCACTATAAATGAAATTCAAGCTATCGATTCTTTTATTTGATCAAAAAATAGTAATAATCATAGTTAACAAAAATCATTCTTTAAATCCTATTTTTTATAAGTAATAAATCGTGCATAATAAATAACTATAAAATTCAAAGCTAACTAAATGGTAAGTTCTTAAAAAAATACCGCCATTGCAAACCTAAAATAATATCTATAACATTTAATATACATATAACATGTAAGGTTTGGAAATTAGAACAATATGACTTTCAAAATTGTATTTTTCTTTTCATTTCAAACTGACGCAAAATAAAAAAAAATCCGAACAGTTGTTCTGGCCAATCAATTCAAATTTGGCGTCATGTTTGGGACTCAATAGGGCGGTTCAATTCGGTACTTTATCTATCTACGGACTTTACAAAAAGTTGCAATACTATGTTGGTTTAAAATAAATTCATAATCTATCATTGGTTTTCCCGGAGAACATCAATGAATCAAGTAAAAATGAATCATAATCTATGTTTACTTCTTAACAGATTTAGTTTAAACATTTTTTTTCTAGTCGCTATTACATATCTTTAAAACGCCATAACTCAACCATGGTATAGACGATTTCAAGGAGTGATTGCTAGTTTTAAAGTGGTTTTTATGGTTTTAAATTTAATCATAAATAACATATAATTTATTGCGATTGTTTGACAACGGGATGCGTTATATGTTATATTTGCCCAAATATTAAAAAAAACTCAAATGCTATCCTACACACTTCTGGGGGGCTATTCCTTTTCGTCAAACAAAATTGGGCTATAATGGACAAAATGTCACACGTTTACTCGTAAATCACGACTTTTGAATTTTTTCTCCGGTGTGTCCAATTTTTGGTATTATTACTTACTGAAAGTAGCTGGCGATTAGGTATTAAATGGCTCATAACACTTAGCTGTAAATAGATTGTAAACATGACGACATATTGAATCAGCAGGATATTTCCGAAGATTAATCCTAATCAAACTGCAAAATTGTAAAAATTATTTTTCTCAAAAAGAGTGATACAATAAATAGTTATTTATAAGTGAACGTATTCAATTTTACTACGTATTTGCTCAAAACATGCTAATCTTGTATATGAAATTGAAAATCTTTGAATATCTATCCACTATTTTTACAATAACTGCAAAACCAAAAAAGGTATGTACTTCTGGCTTTTATATATACCTTGCTATCATAAACAACGGAGAAATCTATGGGGATGCATGTAATACATCATTTGAAGTTACATTGAAAAACTTTGAAAACCACTTTAAAATGAGCCATTTTTCATTCTAGCAAGCTTAAAATATTCCACTTTAAATTGCCATTGCTATTAGACAAAAGGTGTTAAAATTAATATATAATGTTGTGTTTAGTTTTTTTTTGGGGGGGGGGTTATCAATTTTCTTGTAGGCTATATAAATTGGACTAGGGGGACGCAAAGTTATGTATTTCATAATATTTTTAATAGAATCTGTGTGCCTTTGTTTAAAAATAAATTTACCGCATGATTCTAGCGATTAGTTTCTAAGATACAGCCGCTATCCAACCTCAACTGATCGCTGTATGTATACCTAGTCCCAAAATTAAAGCCCGAACACTCCTTTGCTAGACCTGGTTTAGGACTACTGAAAAACGACTTCTGTGATTAAATCTGGCTTGTCACAAACATCCTTCTAAGTCTTGGAACTTAATTAACTTTAAATTAATTTACATTTCAAATCCAAAGTGTGCGAAACTAATACCCAAGGACTGTTTATTGTAGCTATAGGCGTCTGCAGTTTCAGGAACCGGCGATAGAGAGAAACGCACCAGCTGCTGAATACATTATATTAAAACAATTGATCATTGAAGCGTTACCCCGAATTCCGGGGGAGAACTTCACGTGGGGCGATACACCTTTCGACGGAGAGGTGGGTTCGCGAGTTCGCTGCTGGATTATTGACTCTGCTTTGAATTTATAATGAAGGTCGGAGACGTCTAAGGCGGCTGCTATTTCAGAAATTTATTTCGGAACGGGGCGACCTGCACCGTTTGACGCGATCATCGAGATGTTTTATTATCCAGCGGGGATGGAACGCACTGATAAAATTTTTTCCACTTAACGCCTCATTTTTTATCCAGCTATAGTCTCTTAGATGTTTTAAATACCTTTAAAAAACTACTAAAGTTGTGGTAATACAATAACAGAGATTGTATTGATGTAATCTAGACTAGATTAAGCAAATCAATTTTGATGATCGCATTACTCGACGCTCGTTTCGGTATTTACTGTGGTTCTCTAGAGCGTACAAACCCTTATAAAATCCAGAATCCAGATATATAGTTTGTTTAATTTCCAGATTGTTCTAAGATATTAAGATTTTGCTTTTTTCTTCTTCGCAGGTTGATTCTTGCCTAGTTTTGATCAAATGAGGTGCTGTTTCTGCTTTCTGATGTTGCATTTTTATATAAGTTTGGCAAGATTGTTACTATACTTATTTTAATAGCTCGAGTGGCTTTTATCCTGTCTGAACAAATTGTGAAAATAAATGTCTGAAAATGTTATATCTTTATTTATAGAGTTTTTAGAGAATTTCAAGTCCACATTTTTAAGAAGTTGACCTTGACCAATGATGGATGCGTAGAATATGGAAAGCAAATTAAGCTATTAGCTAGGTGTGAACTATGTAATATCACTCTGGTTTTTAATCGTAAATAATTTTCAAAACGCGACAAATGATAATTGAATTGTCTGATAAACGAAATATTACTGGTTGCAAATTAACTACACGTATTGTATTTGATAAGAATCTGTTTAACATCGGTGTGACTAGCGCAACGCATCGGTGACAGATCAGTATTTGATATCATAGTTTAGGTATCGCGGTGCATGTTCGTCATAGCCTTAAACTTAATTTCACTAATACCGTTATACTCAATAACGTTCAACGATATCCATGAAGCAAAATAAAATTTTGCACCATTACATACCATGATGCATGCTCGTCGTAGCCTTAGATGTACCATCATGCTCAGAATGAAAATTACGTTGAATGTACTTACAGGGCAAAATCGAATATTTGGACCTTTAGATTGTCTCTCGTAATCTTAATCAAAAATTAACATACTCAACGCTAAAAATAACAATTAATGGCACCCATGAAGCAAAATCGATTTTGTGCATTTTGGTACAATTCTCTGTATACGTCATAGTCTTAATCCGAATTTGACACGTATCACCATACACAGCACCAAAAACTACATTCAACGACAATCGAACATTCGCACCTTTGGGTATCATGGTGCATGCCTGTCACAGTCTTTATATAAAGACATTGACATCACACGTTCACCGACACCCACGAAATAAGATTGATATTTTGCACCTTTAGGTACATATCATGGCGCATGTAACTACGTCACAATCTTAATGCAGGTTTCTATAACTGATTCATGCATCCAGGGGCTCATGGAAATTATCGATAAAATCAATTTGCCGCCTCTCAGAAAAGTGAATATAACTATTGCTTTGACAGAAACTTGTCATCTGCCAATTATCGAATTATTTGATATATTTTGGTATAAGAAATTGCGTGGGAGTGAGTATTTTTAATATATGCTGTAGTGTTTTGCGGGATAATTAACATGGGAGAAAGCTCAGGTTCTGGAGCCTATATAAAGTGACACAGTTTCGTATAACTTTTAGATTATGTTATTGGGAGGTTAGGACTACAACAGCAAGCCTGTGAAATTGTACTGTGATGAACTAAAAGATATTTTTAGGCTGCCACAATACAATACTCACAGTTAAGTGGCAGTGACGTTAGCTGCAGTATAGGGGCACCGGGTATTTCACCTTTAGGTTCTATCATAGCCTTAATCATGCACCGTCATACTGCACATGAAAAATAATATTCCACGAAACTCTATGACGCTGTATATCCAATTTTGTATGAAAAATAGGCATTTTGACTCTAGGGCCAGCACCTCAAAAAGTTATTTGGGCACGCTTACAAACTAAGGTCAATTTGATGCTTAGGAGCCGAGATCTCACTATTCATGAACGAATGATGGGTTGCAAAACTATAACTTGTTTTAGCATACCTACATTAAAGTTGTGCCAGGAGACTCGAGCAAACGTCAAATGCACCCTTCCTTGATTGTCAGTCGTGATTTTATTTGTTATTCTTGCAGGCATCTTAGCTAGACCTAAGCTTTAACTAGGGAATGAAAGATTTCTACACATGTTCTTTATTAGTTGTGCTCAGAAGTAGGAAGTAATTAGATACCATGTTGGCAATGCAAAGGATCTATTTTAAATTTTAGGAATTTGAAACATGTAATTATGCTTGTGAAGGAATAGGAAAAGATAATTGATTCCATCTGGTTTGATATGCGAATGCAATTTAGTCATAATATTCACGTTTTGAAATTTACACAAAAATGCATTATCTACATTTTCTACGCGTGTAACGTTGAAATTTATTCTTTGGGCGTAAACGCCCATCACTGACGTGCCCAACATTATTGTATAGAAATGCATTTCCATAATGTTCAAGCTAGGCTTGGAGATGCATAATAGCGGATGTAATAAAAACTGAAAAAAATACTATTTCAACTGGTAATTTGTATTTTCTCTCCTACGATAAATTTTTACCATACACAATATAATCTCCTTAACTCTGTTAGTCGCTCCAAATTAAAAACTGATCCCTTATTTTGAAATATTTTAGGCCGATCTGCAAGGTTTGCTTTCGATAGGGGGCAATCATCGGGAAATTTTGTAATTCTCTTGGGATGAAGGGGTGGAGCGTTCTTTTGAAATTTTTACCTCGGAGCCGCACCGAACTCCTTAATAGGGCATCCACCCTACCGACTCCGAAAGGAAAGGTGCTAAAACACGTGTACGTCTTGAACTTTCTGAGAATATCAAACGAAACTAATTAAAGTGGAGGTGAAGTGACTGGAATGAAATATACGTTCGTTGGAGAAGACGCAAAGGTGTTGTTTAAAGCAGGAAAGGATAGTTAGCATTCTTCCAATTTCATTATTTTGACATGAGTTTTCCATCGAGAAATTAATCGACTCATTTCTACATCTATTTAATAAGATTCATACATTTTCTTAAATTATTGTTTAGAACCGTAATAATTATCCCACTTCATCTTAAAAGAATCTTTATATCATACGTAATGTTTTGGTTTAGTTAAATTAGCTTTATTATTTATTTTGCGAGATACATTTATCTCATTTTTACTCTTTCCCTTAAGTATTGACAACATATAATTAGCAATAACAAGTATCTATAAACATTTAGTTGTCTCAAATGGCATTGCACATTATTGAACTACACTATTTGGCATGTCTGTGGGTCGGTGTTTTAGATATTTTATGTTAGGTATGTGTTTATGACAAAGTGTAGGAACAAAATACGATACTTGGTTTAGTGGTTGAGTAAGGGTTTCCTGTCTAAAAACAGGCTCAGCTCTCACAGCAAGGTTCCTTTATAGTTAATTCAAAACATCTCATTTTCAAATTTAATAACTAAATTTTTTTCTATTCGTTGATCTTGCTTGAGTTTTCAAATCACTGGAAAGTTGTATTGCACTGCACCGTCTTGAAATATTTGGTTCTATGACGTTTGTCGTAATGTGGTTTTATCTGTATGTTTGTTGATATTTTCGTATTCTAACTGTTGAAGTCGTTGTTTATAACACCTACATATATTGGACTTTACTACTAGGTTATTGGTAATTTTATGGAGCAAGCAGGATTGTTCATAAAAATGACGTATTTCTAAGTGCATTATATTAGAGTTCCTTTGAAGACTGTTGGTGTTAAGTATGGTAGTCCCTAGACAATATTCACTGCCGTGTTCTATGTATATTCGTTCCAAAGCCTGAAGGTAAGACTTTAACTCTCCGTCCCACACGTTGTTCAAGTAGGCTAGGTGTGAGTTAAAATGTGAACTATAAATTTGTAATTTTATTTTTGTTATGGTAAGATTCTTAGCAGGCGATAAAACGCCCACTATTAGCTTCACTTTGGCAATAAATTAATATATTTGAGCTCTCCAGGGTAGCCTGTTAGTTATGACTAGGTAATCCCAATAAATACCTATTTTTTGTTCTTTGCAGTTGTTTCATTCCTATTCGTTTTTCTTTTACCTATTCATTCCGTCATCTCCTCAAACTCCCATCTCTAATTTGTTCCACCCACCTCTTTTCAAACCACCCCCTACACACCGTTAACATCTGCTGCTTTGAGCGAAAAAGGGTCTCCGCGTTTTCAAAAATTATTATTACGTCTTCGTCCACCGTCTAAGTGTGTCTTAGTGCGACGGTTATGCTGAAAGGCTATGGTAGCCAATAAAGAAGACCCAGCAAATATACACCTACTCATTGGAAGATAATACTCGCCATCCACAGAGATATCTACACCTACTCGTCGAAGACAATACTCGCCACCCTCCGATATTATGCACACCATGCAGCCCTCAAGATGCGATATTCGTCATTCACTCGTATTATATAATTATCTTTCATAATATTTGCCTTGTATATATGTTTGTTAATATAATTGCTCAATATTATCGTGTTTCCTTATTTACCGTCATAAATCGTCTGAGTACAATGTTATAATTCAACCCGCGTCGTGTTTGCGACAGCAGTATAATATTAACAATCCTGATGACAATATTTCTACGTATTGTTCCTATGTTTAAAATTATGTAGTTATCAGGGTAAATGGATTTACCCGTAGCCATTAATTTTTGTGTCATATCAGCACTGATATTCTCAGAAATATCCTCTCGTGGTCCTCCATATATCATGTATGTGTCGTCTCCATAACTGAAGATTGTTGTTCCATGTAGACATTGACGTAGCAAGTCATTGATGTTGATGAAGAAAAGTGTTTGTCCTAGGATCTGCCTTATGGTATGTCGCAAGTAACTTGATCGACTTATTATTTATTACATCGGTCACTGCTGACGTGGCGCCCTGTAGGACACTGCTTTATTGTTATTTTTTCAAGAACATTTAAAACTACCGACAGAACTAATGCAGGTCTGTAGTTTTGGGGTTCGTCAGCATTGCCGCCTTTGAAAATTGCTTTTATTAACGCTGTTTTCATTTCATGCTGTCTGGAAAGATGCTTTTCTCCAAACAAAAGTTGAAGTCTGCCAATGCAAGGGTTTTCTGAGATATAGATTGAATATTCTTAGTAATTTTGTTGAGACACCATTAGGTTCAACACTTGAAATACTACTTGAAAGCATGAGGTACTTCAGACACTGGAGCATGAAATCGACAGTTGGTAGAGCGAATCGAATGTGAAAAAACAGTCGAACCGAATGTCTTCGGCTATAGGTTGAAAATGCAAACCATAAGGCAATAAAAAACGCATAAAAACCAATGTCTGCGACAAATCTGCGTCTCTGGAGTATTCAGTCCCATAAGTCCCATCAAGATATCCTAAAATCTCTTTAGAGGCGTAGGGCGTTGTTTAAATCATGAAATCATGTCATATATTATAACTCCTGTATATAGTAATTAAATGATAGCTGATAATGCTTTTGCAGGCAAATATAAATGGAATAATTTAGCTTTGGGTGAGATAGTTTCTCGGCTGAACCACTAAACACACTTCCTACAAAATGCACACGATTAAACTCTCCTAGTAACAAGGAACAGTAGATGAGGGTAACGATTTGGTTAGAAAACTAACGGTTTTTGAAGATTAATTTTCACCAAGCGCTTCTAAAGTATATACACAGTGCCTTTATTCATTGTTAACTACTGAACACGTTAAGCTGGAATGGTAACGTTTGTTACAAAATTAAAGTTGCTGCTACAGTCATTACCAGCTCCAAAAATTTTAAATAGCAAGGTTATGTTCAACCTCATTTTACAGCTATTTTCGTTATCTACATAGTCGCGTTCAGTAAATTAAAATGGGATAATCTATTATCAAGTTCTTTACAAACGCTTCAGTGTAACCCTCATAGATTAACCTAGATTAACACGTTCAAAAGATAGGATGGGAGGAGGGCATTAATGTGTGCAGATAAGTTGCTATTTATTATTTATGAGCTAGTAGAGATTTTTGTGCCACTTTGAATTTAAAAAATAATATATCACCGTTGGAGCCAGAAGTAATGTGTAAAGCCCTAGATAGATAAAGTACTGCAACGGGTTTGTGCTTGTGACGCCAAAATGGTGGATACATGGTGACTTTTTAAGAAATTTGGTTTTTACTCTAACCTCTCAACACACCACAAATACTCAGTCAACATCTTATAGATACTAAATTCTCACTTCTCAGTCACCATATGCCCGCCATTCAAGCGCCACGACGTATTACGGCGTTCTTTACATTCAACATAGCTTAGCTTAAAACCTAAATGAATCCGGTAGGTGCTGCCATCAATTTATCTTATCGAAACTCGGTTTGCGCGTTTTTGCCAAAAACGGTTTTGCCCACAAAAATACTATCACTATCACTTTGAACCTGCAAGATTCACCTAGTAAATTTCGCTAAACAGCTGCCTTTAAAATTGGATTTTGATTTATCGAGTGTGTGAAACGCAATTAGATATTTGTATTGGATCTGAAAGGCGCTGTTATTATCATAATTGATTGCCTAATTGGGGATTTGAAAAGCGAATCGCTAGTCCTTGCAGAAGAGGGTCGAAGAGCAGACGTAAGTTCTTTTTATTCAATAGTACAGTGGTTTCACCATGCGTTTTCATTATTGCAGCCTTTCTTACTTTCTTGCTTCTTACTTCTTCATCCTCCGGTTGTTACTTCGCTAAATCCACGTGCATAAGGGCTAATTGGTAGGAAAAATACTCCGGGAAGCTAATTGACAGCTAGGATAGCAGCTGAAGGCCCATTTGGACCAGTAGGACTCCCAGAGGACCATCTTACCTTACGGTCAGACACTTTTATTTTTTTACGTTATCTATAACTTGGACATTCTTGCCGTTCCGAAAGCACGTAGAAGCGGTTTTCCGTGGATCGTCGTTCGTCGTTTCCCTGAAATAAAGAAGAGTTAACGTTTCAACATTTACAATTTACAATTTGATATTAGAATTTACAATTTGATCTCTACATTATGCAATTTGTTATTTTCTCAAAAATTTAATCGATACTCACCTGTATAGCGTCGGTTTATAGTAGTTTTTGTTTCCTTTCTGTTAGATTGTTCTAAAAATAACTTACCTTGATAAAGATAGGAATTTCGTTGACTGTTCAAACTAGAATAGCTTGTTATTTTTGTAAATAGCGGTTTGCGAGTCGCAGCGGCGTTTTGCCTATAGCTACGGGGATAATGTGAATTTATTGTGTATTCGGGAAGGTATTGGCCAATACTCCACCCCCGGGTGTCGATAATTAAGTAATACGTTCACTACTCACGAAATACAGTGATACGGTTTGACCGTTCTTCCCTCGCGCCACGACGCTCGCTTGCTAGACCGTTGCAGGGTCTTAGGGTAGTTATCACATTAATTTGAATTATAATCATTAACCTTGTTACATTAACTTTATATTTTTAATGCATATTAAATTTTTGTAAATAAACACGGGCATATAAATTATTTCGCAATTTTATTTGGCTCTTTGTTTCGCTGTTGGCTTTTTTTTCAAATTGCGTGGCGCCCATTATTTCTTTTTTTCATCTGTGAACCCAGCCCGTCTCCACTGAGTAAGCTGAGGCCAGCGAAACCCTCTTGAATATCGCCGTGGTTTATTAGATTTATTGTGAAGGTAAGATCTGTGGTTATAATATTTGTTGTTTGGTGGCTAATAAAGCCTTTGTGGTATCGTCACGTAATAAAAAAATGGCGCCCAACGTGGGGCAGCTTTGAACATTTTTTTCCATTTTTTGAGGTGTTTGTATAATATTTCGGGGCATTAGTTCTTATTGCTAGGAACGCGATCACGATTTCTTGTTCGGCCGAGAGGCATAAAGATTATTTCGCGCTGAGTTTATTTAACATTTAGGAATATGGATAAATCATATTATAGATTGTCTGTTGATCGGTTATCTAAGGATGAATTGGAATATGAATTATCGATTAGGGGTGTTGTAGGTAGCGGGACGGTAGAGGAGATGCGCAAGGATTTGCGTCAAATTATGAAGTTAGAAAAAGAAGGTAAACCGTTGCAGTATCCTCCGTATTCGCGTGATGTACGAATAGAATTTGCTATCGTGCAAAAGAAACTAGACGAGGCTAAAATATTAATTCAAGATTTTGCCGGTGATAAGCAGTCTTCAGAATTTATTAAAATACAAACCAAATTGCATCATCTGCTGAATCGCGTAAATAGAATAGAATCTGGGGACGCGAAAGTTCTTCAAGAGCGTGGAAATTCAATAGTACTGATTTTACGTGCATTGTCGTCATTAAATAAGAAAGCTGAACCAGAAAATGATAGCGACGAATCATCTGCGGAAGAACAAATAGGCGTTAGCGTTATTGATGCGAATTCAGATAGAGGTAATGTTGTTAATATTGCTCATTCAACACCTTTACATAGAATTAATAATTTATCGCGCGTAGGGGTGGACCATGGTGTTAAGTCAGTTCCGGTTTTGAAATGGGGTATTCATTTTAGCGGGGAGAGTCGAGATCTTTCGGTAAATGCATTCCTGGAACGCGTCGAAGAGCTGCGGGTCGCTCGCAACGTATCGGAAGCCCAGCTGTTCCTATCAGCATTAGATTTGTTTACGGGAAAGGCTTTGAATTGGTATCGGTCAATTAAGAGATCGGTTGATAGTTGGTCCGCGTTAAAAGTTAAATTACGGGAACAATTTTTGCCGTATGATTATGAGGACAGGCTTTGGGAAGAGATCCGTCGTCGAACACAAGGTCCAGATGAATCTCTAGGTATTTATGTCGCGGTAATGGATAATATGTTTTCGAGATTAACAATACCCCCTAATAGAGAAGAGCGTTTGCGAGTTGTTTTGAAAAATCTGGCACCATTCTACCAGGAGCGTTTAAGTCTTGTTGATGTAACGTCAGAAGAGAAGTTGTTGGAACTTGGTCGACAAATAGAAAAAAGTAAACGGTTTGTTGAAGCTTATAAACCACCGCATAGGTCTAAAGCAGATGTAGAACCTGATCTAGCGTACGTAGAAGTCGCGTCGGCAAGTACGTCTTTAAGTTATGAAGCACATGAGAGTCTTAGTAGGCGTGAACGCGTTGATGTTAATACGGCAAGTACTTCCAATACTAAATTGAATAACTGTTGGAATTGTGGTAGGAACGGGCATAGAGCTCAAGATTGTCGTGCACCATTTCGGAAACATTGTTATAAATGTGGAAATCCTGGATTTACTAAAAACGATTGTCCAAAATGTAGTTCGGGAAACGGAGAAACTCGTCCTTGTTGAGTCGTGAGGATAAAGAGTTAGTTTTAGGAAAACCGGCTCATTCAGTGGATCATAAAAACAAAATTATTTTAGACTACTTATTAAGTTCGGTGAACTCGGATGCAAGGGGATATTTGGAAGTTGACATTTTGGGGCACAAATTTTTGGGACTTCTCGATTCTGGAGCAAACAGCACAATTATTAGTGGCAATTGCTTTAGCATTTTAGAACGGTTAGGAATTCATTCGAATAAATCCTCTCAGCCTATTTGCCTTTTGGCTAACGGTTCTAAAGCCGAAATTTTGGGTACAGTTTCACTGCCGATTAAGTTGCAAGATAAAGTAGGAGTGATTGATGCGTACATTATGCCAACTTTACAACCATCAATATTATTAGGGATAGATTTCTGGCGCATAATGGGTATTCTTCCAAATTTTAAAACTATGGAGTGGCATTTTGCTGATTCACCAAAGGTAGAACTGTTTTCTGTGTCTGATCAGGGAGAATTACATTCGGATCAACTTAAAAGTTTAAATGAAGTAGTCAGTAAGTACTTAGGTAGCGATAATGGAAAGCTAGGTTGCACAAAACTAGTTCAGCACGTGATTCGCACAACGTCAGCGCCAATCAAGCAGCGTAGTTATCGTATGAATCCAATAATGCAAAAGTATATTGATGCGGAACTTAAAAATATGTTGGAGGCGGGAATAATAGAACCGTCTAACTCTCCTTGGTCCTCTCCAGTACTTCTTGTTCCGAAGAAGGATGGCTCGTTTAGATTTTGTGTAGATTTCCGTAAATTAAATCAAGTAAGTCTGAGAGACTCTTACCCCTTACCGTATATGTCTGCTATTCTAGAGAGCTTGAGGGATGCACGTTTTTTATCGTCCATTGATATTAAATCTGCTTACTGGCAAATTGAGTTGGAAGAAAATAGTAAACAGTACACAGCTTTTAGTATTCCTGGGCGCGGACTGTTCCATTTTAAAAGAATGCCCTATGGGTTGCATAACGGACCAGCTACTTGGCAAAGATTTGTTGACAAGGTTTTAGGACCTGAGTTAGAGCCCTATTGTTTTGTATATTTAGATGACGTCATTATTGCCACGCCAGATTTCGATACGCATTTAAAAACTTTGCGTGAGGTTCTAGAGCGCCTAACAAATGCGGGTCTAACTCTTAATAAAGAAAAATGCCAACTTTGTCTTCCAGAACTTCGTTATTTAGGATATATTGTAAATAGGCAGGGACTGAGTGTTGATCCTGAAAAAGTAAATGCAATTTTGCGGATTAAAGCTCCCGCTACAGTTAAACAAGTGCGTAGCTTACTAGGTCTTATCGGTTGGTATCGGAGGTTTATACCTAATTTTGCGGAATTGGTAGCACCTTTGTCCAGTTTACTTAAGAAGAATCGTCGATTTGAATGGACTGAGGAGTGCTCCAAATCATTTGAGGCTGTTCGTAACTTGTTAGTTAGTGCACCAATCTTGTCATGTCCTAATTTTGACAAACCATTTATGGTTCAGACCGATGCATCAGCTTATGGCTTAGGGGCGGTTTTGTCTCAAAAATGTGAAGATGGAGATCGTGTTATATCGTATTTGTCGAGAGCTCTAACGCGTCAAGAGCAGAATTATTCAACAACCGAGCGTGAATGCTTAGCGGTAATATGGGCGGTTGAAAAACTAAGACCTTATTTGGAAGGGCAAAAATTTACCGTGGTAACCGATCATCACTCTTTAGTGTGGCTACAAAATCTCAAGGACCCGGTAGGGCGACTTGCGCGTTGGGCACTTCGGCTCCAAAGTTACGATTATGAAATCATTCACCGCAAAGGCAAAGAACATATTGTTCCTGACTTTCTGTCGCGTACTATTCCGGAAGTAAATGAGGCGGTAGTGCAGCAAGAAAATAACAATTCTGTTGTTAACGATCCTTGGTATACAAAAATGATGTCTTTGGTCGAAAAGTATCCATTGCGTTATCCGGCTTTTAGAATTTGTAATGGTCGGTTGTTTAAACATATTCGAGATACCCATACGAATTTTGATGTTAAAGAAAATATATGGAAAGAAGTATTGCCTAAAGATAAACGTCTGCAACAAATGCGCCAAGCTCACGATAATCCAACATCGGGTCATTGCGGTGTTTTCAAAACTTTTCGTCGACTTCGTGAATTTTATTTTTGGCCGAAGATGAAAAGCGATGTAGTTAATTATGTGAAGCGTTGTCATGTATGTGCGCGTTACAAACCTCAACAAAATAAACCCGGTGGTGAAATGTCCACTCGTCCTTTCGCGAAATCTCCTTGGCAGGTGGTGTGTATGGATATTGTGGGACCCTTACCTCGTTCACACGGTTATGCATATATTTTGGTTATATCGTGTTGTTTCTCAAAATTTCCCTTGATTTTTCCTATGCGCGAAGCAACCGGTAAAATTATAGCCCGATTGGTTGAAGAAAACTTATTTTTATTGTTCGGTGTTCCAGCGGCTATTATCACGGATAATGGATCTCAATTTCGGGGCGGAGAATTTCGAAAACTTTGCGAAGGATACAACGTAGAGCTTTGGTTTACTGCATTATATCACCCGCAGGCAAATCCTGCTGAGCGTACCAATAGAATACTGAAAACTATGTTAGCGTCTTACGTTAAAGACAACCACAAATCTTGGAGTGTGTACTTGCATAAAGTGGCGTGCGCGATGCGTACTGCTGTGCACGAGGTCACTAACTGCACACCCTATTTTATAAATTTTGGACGCGAACACATAATTTCGGGTAAACTTCATGAGCAGATTAGTGAAAATAAAACACATTGTGTAGATGATTTTATTGGGCATCGTTCGAAAGCATTTCAGACTCTGTATCAAGAAATACGCGAACGTATAAGAAAAGCGCATTTGCGTAGCAAACAGCGTTATGATCTTCGTCGGAGACCTACGAATTTTCAGGTAAATGATTTGGTTTATGTTAAGAATCACGTTCTATCGGACGCAAGTCGAAATATCAGCGCCAAACTGTCACCAAAATACCAAGGGCCATTCAAAATTAAGCGAAAGGTGTCCTATTTGACTTATGAATTAGATGATAACGGAAAGGTAAAGGGTATATATCATGTTCAAGATTTAAAGCCTGCAACATGTGAAAATTTGGTAGAATGAAATTTTCATCGGAATAGGGGGGGAGTTATTACGGCGTTCTTTACATTCAACATAGCTTAGCTTAAAACCTAAATGAATCCGGTAGGTGCTGCCATCAATTTATCTTATCGAAACTCGGTTTGCGCGTTTTTGCCAAAAACGGTTTTGCCCACAAAAATACTATCACTATCACTTTGAACCTGCAAGATTCACCTAGTAAATTTCGCTAAACAGCTGCCTTTAAAATTGGATTTTGATTTATCGAGTGTGTGAAACGCAATTAGATATTTGTATTGGATCTGAAAGGCGCTGTTATTATCATAATTGATTGCCTAATTGGGGATTTGAAAAGCGAATCGCTAGTCCTTGCAGAAGAGGGTCGAAGAGCAGACGTAAGTTCTTTTTATTCAATAGTACAGTGGTTTCACCATGCGTTTTCATTATTGCAGCCTTTCTTACTTTCTTGCTTCTTACTTCTTCATCCTCCGGTTGTTACTTCGCTAAATCCACGTGCATAAGGGCTAATTGGTAGGAAAAATACTCCGGGAAGCTAATTGACAGCTAGGATAGCAGCTGAAGGCCCATTTGGACCAGTAGGACTCCCAGAGGACCATCTTACCTTACGGTCAGACACTTTTATTTTTTTACGTTATCTATAACTTGGACATTCTTGCCGTTCCGAAAGCACGTAGAAGCGGTTTTCCGTGGATCGTCGTTCGTCGTTTCCCTGAAATAAAGAAGAGTTAACGTTTCAACATTTACAATTTACAATTTGATATTAGAATTTACAATTTGATCTCTACATTATGCAATTTGTTATTTTCTCAAAAATTTAATCGATACTCACCTGTATAGCGTCGGTTTATAGTAGTTTTTGTTTCCTTTCTGTTAGATTGTTCTAAAAATAACTTACCTTGATAAAGATAGGAATTTCGTTGACTGTTCAAACTAGAATAGCTTGTTATTTTTGTAAATAGCGGTTTGCGAGTCGCAGCGGCGTTTTGCCTATAGCTACGGGGATAATGTGAATTTATTGTGTATTCGGGAAGGTATTGGCCAATACTCCACCCCCGGGTGTCGATAATTAAGTAATACGTTCACTACTCACGAAATACAGTGATACGGTTTGACCGTTCTTCCCTCGCGCCACGACGCTCGCTTGCTAGACCGTTGCAGGGTCTTAGGGTAGTTATCACATTAATTTGAATTATAATCATTAACCTTGTTACATTAACTTTATATTTTTAATGCATATTAAATTTTTGTAAATAAACACGGGCATATAAATTATTTCGCAATTTTATTTGGCTCTTTGTTTCGCTGTTGGCTTTTTTTTCAAATTGCGTGGCGCCCATTATTTCTTTTTTTCATCTGTGAACCCAGCCCGTCTCCACTGAGTAAGCTGAGGCCAGCGAAACCCTCTTGAATATCGCCGTGGTTTATTAGATTTATTGTGAAGGTAAGATCTGTGGTTATAATATTTGTTGTTTGGTGGCTAATAAAGCCTTTGTGGTATCGTCACGTAATAGACGGCAAATTTATCTATCTAGGGACTAATAATGTGTAGTGCTCCTGAATAGAGAGGGTATCGTCATTGTCACCATATACATAGTCTCCAAAAAATTGGAGAGAAATTAGTTTAATTTGTCATTTAGACCTAACTTCACAAGTGGCTGCTCTAAGATCCAAATCGCTTCTTTTTAACATCAGGACCCATGCTTTTCTTTACTCCTAATTTTTTGGCAAACAAAATAATCTAAAACCAGTCACAGATCGGTTATTACAGTTGAGAACGCAATCTTTAACATGGCATTTTAATAACCACACGCAATACGGTTTCCACTTACTAGGTAACATACAATGACAGTTTGACTGTACCCGGTATATACAGGAACACTAATAATGTGGACGATGCAATGCCATCTATAGGCAGACATTCCCCGAAGTGTCAAATATGCTGTGTTGTGCGCCTGCATCAAAATGAACAGCTGTTTCGGCTTATTATGCCTTATCAGCATGGTTATAGTCCCAATGCAATGCAGACAACACAAGACGAGAACACGGCGCTTATCTGGCTTCCCTCATATACGCCAAGGTGGGCGATGTTCCTGGGAGCAAGAGATGATATGGGTGAAACATTGCCATGTATAGACATTGGCACCCAACATGTATTTAGTGGAGATCGTTACCTGCTATCGATAGCTTGCCCGCTAGCAATCACTTAAACCAATAGAGATTAGAGATCCCCAGCAACGTTTTTTGCCAAAGCGCAGTTCCATTTGAATGACGAATATGCCTGTGCCGTGTTGCCTGCATCAGAACAACTGTGGACAACTGTTTCGGCTTATTAAGCCTCATCAGCACGGTTATAGTCCCGATGCAGACTACATGGCAGAGATTTGGCTTCCCTTATATGCTCCAGGGTGGGTGATGTTCATGGAAGCAAGAGATGAAGTGGCTGACACAATCCCACCAATAGGCACTGGCATCTAACATGTTGTTATCGATTACCGTTACTTAACGGCATCCCGCCTCGCAGCAGACATTTAAACCGATATAGTCATGTTTGTCATATTTGCAAATACAACTGGTAGAAGTCATCCGGTAGAATAAGCCTTGATGTCCTGACTTGGAACAGGAAATCATTGTAACGATTTCTTAGATATCTTCGGATATGGGACGATGACTTTTTAGAAAGAGTCGATGCCACAAACGCTAGACATCAGTTAGTGTATTGAGGGGAAAGATTCCCGTTAATGCTGGACTTAATCTAGGCATCAAAAAGTAGTTGAATATAAGGTCCGTGCCTTGTTTTTCGTATTAATTACAGAAAGAGAAAATTTGGGGGTCACTGTTGGCTTCGGATCCTTACGACCTCTAGCGGATATAACCAGCGACAAGTCCATTCATTCAAGTTCATTATATATAACTAGATAGTAGTTGTTTCATTAAATCTGTTTTATTAGCCTATTAGATGATTGATTTGGCGTAATGAATCTCATAAACACTAAAGTTAACATTAGCATTAGATTTGATACATTTGTTGATTAATGAATTTATAGTTAAAAAACTTTTTTCTTATAGATTCAAAATAAAAATCGTATTACATTTGGAAGCCTGACAGGTTGATCGTCTTTAAATCTTGTTTTCAAGCTTGTACTCTTCTCTACTATAATGAACAGATCGAAGTGTGTCGCCTATGAAGATGTCGTGAAAGCAATTAATATCGTACAAAATAATTTCGAAAATATTAGCATTTACCGTAACAGCTTGTACACCGTTCCTGCTTGAAGAGATACTGCAGGCCCAGTAGTTACAAAGTTCATCGGAGCCCTTAGAGCCTTTGCGCTTACAAGGCGTTTCTTAATGCCTGCCAGTTCCCTAGCGTTTAAAAATTCATCATCGCATCTCCAGCACATACTTCCTTTGGGAAATATCGCATAAAATATTTTAGCCTCGTAATCACCGATGATGGCGTACTCTGTTCGTATTAGATACAAACTCGCGGATACTGCTTATAATACGCTAGAGGCGATATAGGTTAGTGACTTTCCATGATGAAACATTCCATCCGCCGCGCTGCTTGGAATAAACAATTACATGGTAATAATTTTAGGCTATAATGACGTGTTCTGCAGCTCGAACAGTGGATGCTGAAGCAGTATATAAGTAAGAATATTAATTTAACTTTTAACCGACCCTATATACATGTTTATAACTTTAGCATAAAAATGTTAGTATAGTAATATCCAAGAAAATGTAAAATTGGTAACCGAGTTTTTCATACATTTTCCATCATGTATGTTGTATTCTAGATAAACTTGACAAAAATGGTTGTTGTCTGCGTTTGTATAAACTAGCATTAGAAAAGGTATAGCGATAGTTGTATGATGGTTTTTTTTAAACAAAGATTTAGGAAGCTTCCGTAATACTAAATTTCATTATAAAAGAAAGCAAATATATAACCAGAAATGGAAAATATAGCCAATATGTAGATCTTCCAATTGAAAAACTTGATTGGTTTAAAGTTTAAACTCGACACAAAATGTTTCAATATATATCGTCTGCAAACGATCCAGAATGCATCAAGTTCTACAAAAATTAGTCTTGTAAAGGATTCGGTGAGTTTAACTGTTTATTTCATCTCAGGTCTAGGTCGTGTTCCTACTTTGCATTGCGTCAACTGCATTACTGTGTTTTTCTCTCACTTACCTATTACTATGTACTCTTCAACTGTTGTAGACTTCTTCTTACTGTTGTAGATTTCTTCTTTGTTTTTCTGTGAGGACCAATTAAATAATAATTTGCATCCAATATTTTACTTGAAATAATGGGTGGTTCACTAATTAACGTCACTGTTAGGAAATGTTTAGAATAACAACAACAACAACAGCAGCAACGGCAACAGCGGTAACGGTAGTGGTAGTAGTAGTAGTCGTAGAGTAGGAGTAGCAGCAGTATTCGTATCAGTATCGATATTTAATCCAATAACCTTAGATTAATTAATTAATTAATAACTTTAAGATATCAGCTTTGTCAGTGAGAACACAACTAATTTCGTATCTAAAGGTAGTTTTGCTAAATTCGACAAGATTCTAATTTGTCGCAAGAGTATATAAATAATCAATAACTACCCTATATTTAGATCTAATATTAAACATTTTCAGCGTGCTCTATGCCCCTGTCCGTGGGTCGCCACCCCGAATATAATGCTCACAGTAGGCCATCATCTCATTAACAACAGCAACATTGATGTTTGTTACAACTTTATAGAGCTTACGTGTTTCTCTTCTGTGAGATCTTACATATTTTTTTCAGGGAATTATTTCTGCTATATCGTTGATTTTAAGGCATCCGTTAACTTCAAATTCGGAAGTTGCTAAATCTTGAAGTTTTTGGGCTAGCTAGTTAAAAAGTTATCCTTAACATCAACATGGTCCGAGTACAGAAAGGCCTCAGTTCCAGCATCAAAACTCAAACGAATCATCCCATAAAAAGGAATTTATCAGTCCCAGGTAATAATACAATTTAAATGATTGAATAGTTATGTAGTTGGAAGTGAAGTTACTTGTTTTTATAAACTATCCCCAAAAATAAAAAAATGTTACCTCCAAATTTAATAGTTTTATAAAACTTCCATAACTGGTTACTTCGCTTCAAAGTAAGTAGTTGAATAAATACAATTTCTCTTTATCAATTTGAAAAAGCTCTTAGAGCAAATTTCTAGCTTGACGGACAGCTCTTAACGTGGTGTTTGCTGATAAAGTATCACCGGAGTAAAACTTTCGGTTGATCTTTTCACCTCACCCGCTTACATTTACTCACGCGGCGAAACTGTAGAACACGGAATGTAACTTTTAGTTGTGGCATAAACGCGCCGTTAATGCTTGTCCCGAGTTCCTCATCTGCCACGACCAGGCGCTCAACTTATGCGGGAACTCGCAAAGGAGGCCCCGCAAAACAGAAAACACTTCGTTAGGCGGGCCAACTTTTATAGCCAGACACGGCGGAGCGTAATTCAATTTTTGTTCAAGTTTTAATTACATTTTAAAACACGTAGAGAATATGCAGATAACTCGGCTAATTCGATAAATTCGCAGCCCGATCATGTATTCCAGCGTGGTCCAGAATTAGGTCAGATGCATTAAGGGAAATTGATTTTAGCCTGTTGTATAATTTAGACTTCGCCGGCAAGCTCCGCTATGACCCGCGCTAACCAAGGTGACGGGCTCGGTGCCATCTGCCATTTAGTATGCGGTACATCCATTTATGTTTCCGACCATACGTGTTGGTGATGATTGACTTATACAGCGCGCGACAATATATGAGTTCCCGGAATATCACTATAGATTCTGATTATATGCATAGTGGAAACAGCGATACAATATCTCACTCAGCCAATTAGAAATCACAGATGGCTTGTTGTGAGTAGCGTCAATGTCAGGATTCTGCTTTCCAACTAATTAGACCAAAAAAAAGATAATCTAGACAATGAGATAATCTAGGAAGACAGATGATAATATTTAAATTATTCTCACAAATATTTATTTAAATATTATATTAAGAAGGCCGCCTTGATATTGTCGCGCCCTGAAGTTTAGGGTACAAACTGCTACGCTACCGAATATTGGAATCTAAAACAGAACTTAAGCATTAGTGATGTGACTTGGGTCGCATTGACAAGTAATGTATTATGTAGGTAAAGAAATCTGTGTATCAAACGTACCATAATCTTAAAACATCTAGAAAGAAATATAAAAAACTTAAATAGTTGTTTTGCGAATCATATTTTGGGCCTAAAGGACGACTTTAGAGATGGTTGGATGAATATCTTAATAGGAGTGGTAAGGAGGTGTGTTTGTGTTTCAAACTGATAACTGGAGTATCCGGGAGAAAACAGTTCTTCTTAGCCACCGGTCAATTAAACTAATCCCGTGACGTGAGTATGGTAGAAGTTGTAGATGGCGATGTATGCCTTTTAGAATCTTGTAAACTTAGTGTTTGAACAGCAATTATGGTGTAGTGCCTGTTTATGTTTACCTCACGCAGGTTTATATTCTATATGTGACACAGGGCTTTATATTCCAAGCGATATTATGTGAGTATAGATCATAGGGCTTTATATTATATTTGTCACAGAGCTTTATATTTTTAATGTGAGTGATTTATCGAGCAGGTGGTTCTTTATTGTTTAAATGCCAAGTGGTGAATTTACCTCACGCAGCTTTATATGTTTTATATTTTTATGTAATTTGAGTGGTAGGCTTACTGTGCGTGACTGACATCTTGAAGCTCTAATTTCTAATTTTCTGCAGCAAAGCTTTGTTACTATAACCTTATATATAAATTTAGAAAGTTCATAATACTATGAGCAAGTTACTATATAAATGTGATCGTCTAGTTCTTTAGTAGGAACCAAAAATTACGTTATGTTTGAATTAGTTCGATATCAAGCTCTATTTTTATATCATTCAATAGGCAATAAAAAATGAACATTTTTTTGTAATACAACCCTATGTCAAATCCTAACACATTCGGAGTTATTTGCCAAAAACTCGTGTCAAGAAAAAGAAAAGACTTTTAAGATTGAAAAGTTTGACAGTAAATTGTGGACATCTTTTAATAAGACGGATTATTAATAATTAATTAACAAAGATGTTAGACTTTATACAATACATTCCCAATACTAATTATATTAAACAAGCATTATTTGATTTGTTATTAAATTTTAAAACAAGAGGTGCAAAACCGATTTTTTTTCATTCTTTTGCGGTTATTTCTAAACACATTTGAACAAAAATATGGGAATATGTAAAAAAACCAAAAAAGTAACCCACTGCACACTAAAAAATATATCTTCCAACACCCTGTATAAACAAATATATTTTTTGAAATGCGTTATGTGATATAATACAAGCTCACAAAATATTAAAATTCAAACTTAAGTAATAACTGAGCTACAGAAAACGGGAGCTGAGATGAAGGACCCTGTATATACATAATATATTTTGCACCGAAAAACTGCGGAGTGCTTACAATTACTGGAGAAAAACCGCAGGAAAAGCTCCAGTCTTTGCATAGTAATTATATTGTTACGAATAAGAATTTCGAAAACTGCTGATTTTTAACTTGCTTTCATTCAAAACACTAAGTTTAAACACAACTAGTTCAAAACACCACTGTTTTAACACTTCTAATTCACTAAACTACTATACTGCACACACCAACACTAAAAACACTCGCTTCCTAAGCTTTTAGCTCGTTGATAACCGCTATTCGATTTCAGAACTTCATATTCAAACTTCCAACTTCCATCATGCGTCAGCCCGCGCTTAATATAGATAGCTTCAGCCTACGTCATCTTTCTAGATGTTTCTAGGAGTACATTCCATCGACATTCCCGCCCTCTAGCTGTTGCTAGGATAACTACTTGCAGTGTCCTATTATACCGCATCTACATGCCTGCAACTCCGGTCTACAGATGGCCCAGCACGTAACAATATGTTATATTTAACTGTTAAGTACATTTGTATGATAGCTAATCAGGCTAGACCTGAATTAAGGAGGCTCCTCAAAAGGTCAGGTATGCAGCAGAGACCTGAATGTGTTTCCTGAGAAAAAACAGAATTGTTTAAGTGGTGGTCACTGGCAGAACCACATTGACCAATAATGTTTGTTCTTGCTGTAAAGAAATTGTAGAATTGAGTCGTAGATAAATTATTAAGCATCTAAAATAAATGATAAGACAGATATTTGCGTAAACTATACATCACTAGGCGAAAAAGACAAAATATCAAACCAACACAAGAACACAAACAAAACACGAAGAGTAAAATACACACACATAATACAAGGCGGGGTATACGTACAATAAAGACAGCCTTGCATGACTTATTCGTATTGCTTCTTGCAGGCAATAACCTAGAGCTAAGATCCCATATCCCGGAGTAAATGATGTCTCGGCATTTTGTACGTAGAGACGCTATGCTGCCATCGCACTGCCTTGTGTTCGAAGAAGATCATCATCACTGTCTCTCAGAGGAAGCCTTTTTGAGCTTCGTGAGCACCCACGTTGTAGGACATTCTTGGTAGCCTAACAGGCTTTGATCTCTGCTAAAGGCATGGAAAACAAGAAGTCACGCCAAATAAAGCCTGCAGTGGCCCAATACATAATAAGTTCGATACCGTTAGGTGAAACAGGCGGTATGTGAGTAGGGTGATTTGCATAAGTCACATTAATGACAGTTAATTAATTCAGACAACAAATACACATAAAACTAGCATAAATATTTGGGTGGCGAAACTGGCGGTATTAAAAAGATATTATTAAAATGCTATATACGAAGATTTTTATGAGGTCTCTGTTACCTAGTGTTTCTATCGGTCTTCCGTATGATGGGAGCGAACGGCACGCTTCATTTTAGTGGGGTGATCAGCTACATTTGCGGAGCGCTGCCTTCGTGGTGACGTTGACGGAACGGTGACCTCGATGCTAACTGGTAAGATGCGGATAGGTGCTTTCCAGAGGTCAGCTAGTCCACGGAAGACTTTGGCGTCAGCAATGGGGCACCCAGGTTTGAACTAGGATAGGTAGTTTCTCCAGGCGTTACCTAGTCCACGGAGGACTTGGCGTCACCAATGGGACGGAGCACCTGGCGTCATCAACGGGGGTTACCAAAGGGGTACGAGCTCGGTTTCGGATTGGACTGCCACAGGGTCACCTGATCCATAGAGGACGTAGCGTCAGCAAGTGACAGTTACAAAACGTTACTTAACTCGGAAAATTCGAGCTTCGCTTCGTTTAAATCTACCTCAGGGTCACCTAGTCTACAAGACACAGCGTCAGGAGGTAATAGACTCAAACGTTCCTTAGCTCACAAAGCCGGGAAAGCAATAACTACAATACGACAGAGAAGACAGAGAAGTGATCGAAACCTGAAACACATCTCCAGTGCCGTCGTTGTCCTAGCGCCGCTGTTTTTTATACGGTTCTCGCGGTCCAGATTAGAGGGGGCACGCGCAATCGTTGGGAGCCTCAGGCAAAAGCGTGATTGTACGCAAAATAATAATAAAAAGTAGCACCTAGGGGTGGTATGCTTCAGCTTAATGTTTTATTTGTTAAGCTAGTAGCTCTTCTACTGGACGTTTCCAGTTCAGTAGGCCCAATAGGGGCCATATCAAGTAAAGCTTGATGTTTTACTTATTACTTCTACTGGATGTCTTCTGTAAACCCAATGGGGGCGGTATTAAATGAGTTGCCCAATTCCAAAGTGAGCTTTGTCCGCTTAACCAAATTCTGAGTAAATGAACAAAACGTGTTCTGAATTGATTTTCTTCTTAAAACACATTCTGCTTTTGCCAGATTCTTTAGTTTTATGTCCATTTTCATTCTTTTGTAACCATAATAAGCAATTTTAAATGCAAATCATGAAAAAATTTGTTTTAATTTGGACATTACTAGTTTTGGAAGTCACTACAGGACAAAGCTTGTTTTGTAATCAAACTAAAGGACAATGATGCTTTTGAAACTAATTTTATTGAAAGAAAACGAACTATTTTACATGTTCACATTAATATAAAATATGTTGCATTTTAAACACGAATATAAGAAGTTTCGTCCATGGGAAAGTCCTCTTCTTCAGCCAGATTTTCTTTATTATTATCAATCCGTTCATTATTTTCAATTATTTCCTTATAATAAGTCAGCTCTTCCATTTTTTGCCAGTCAGAACCAAAGTGTTTTTTCAACGGACTATCTACATCACAAAGTTTTTTTCGGATTTATTTTAACACCAAGGTTTACTGTAGCAGGTTCTATTTGACCCACAGATTTTCCCTTTTTACAAACACTTTTGGGTGTTGTAAGGTCACTCCTATAAAAGGCTTCTCCCTGAATCAGAATTCCTCCTTTAGGTGCCCGTTTGATAATAAAACGTTTGGCCTCCGTAAATTTGAAATGTTTGTTTAAAAACAGATGATATGGCAGATTTCCAATCCAAAACTGGATAATCGCGGCCTGGTCGAAAAACAGTACCGTGTTGTTCAAAAATTGAAATGTACTCTTCTGGATTTATGATCGTACTTTTTTCTTAACAACTCGTTCGATACATCCAAAGATTCTGTCTGGTGGAATATAGGAGTGGCCTGCAACTGGAAAAACTAGTAATACTTCCTTCATTGTTGGGGGAGCATCGTCATAAAGCCACTTTGATACCATCCCTATCATGGTGGTGTTTTTGTTTTGTCCACCGCAACCATCTGCGATCAAACGAACACTGTGACAGTCACTAAAACCCATATTTTGCAAACGGTGGTAAACTGCTGATGCTATTTGGTTGGATCCTTTACTACTTTCTACCTCAATCCATGCATAAATAAAAGTGTTTTTTATATGCTGCCTGGTCTATGAAGTACCTTCACATATTGTGAAGTTGTATGTGTATAGCTGTCTGCTGTAGTAAGCAGCCTGGTCCGGTACCTTGGGCATGACCATATTTTTTTGACAATCATAGGATATAGTCGCTTCATTCTCGGCTTCATTTCTTGAAATGCATTAGCTCGCATCTTGTGAACCCTTTTCTCAGTAATAAATTTTTGTTTTTCCTTTTCACTTTTCGCAAATTTCAATCGCTGCGTTAATTCGATACACCGCGAACATGCATCGGTGGAAGGTGATCCAAAGCTAACGTTGTATTCTTCCACAAATATTTTGCGAAAGTACTCATACTTCACTTTTTCGATAAACAGTTTCACAGCATTTTTTTTATTTTGATAATGACGTGACCTGGAGTCTCCGCCGCGATTCTCCTTTGGTGCTGTATCATTTATAAAATGAGCTTTGCAAACACTTTGGATCCTACTTTAGTCACAGCCAGTATAGACATAAAAGTTTTTTGGCACACGGGTACAACTTTTAACCCTGTTTCCTGTCTAAGTCATGGCATAAAATATCTAATGAAAATCGTATTCGAAGTAACGTTTTTTCTAGAACGTTTGCGTTTAGGTGATTCCGTCGTTGTGTACTTTAAAATAAACGAATCTTGCTCGATTTTGTTTTTTGAAGAATAAAATCCTTCGTGAAAACGTCTCACATCTTGCATGTTTAAGTTACCACATTGGAAAACGTTCTTATTTTTATGTATGCAGGTGGGTAGGCGAGGCAATGTTTTTGCAGAGTATCTGTAATATTAGTTTTAAGTACCTACGCAGATATTTAACTTTCAATCGTACCTGATACGTTTCCTCTTATTCTTTTCCCACTGTGTGGGTTCAGAAATTCTCCTCCTTCCTTTTCTGGTTTCCGATGGCACAATGTTTTTCAAACTTTGGTCTCCTGACTTTTCCATTCTTATACAGCTACCTTACAAATTAACTTTTACTAAGCACGTTGTTAAAATCAACTAATAATTGCACTATAATAATACTGCTCACTGCTGTCACGCTACACTGCCATTAAAATAATGTGCACAACACACAAAATTTACCTACAACTAACAAATGTACAAAGCATAATTTGGAAACAATATTGATATCGTCTACAAAAGCGACTATGCTCACTTTGCTGAAATTGCAGACAGACATGATCGGACATGATTCTGTATGGAACTAAAAATATACCGACTAAGCTGGATTTGGAACCAACTCTTAGTTTCGAAGTCAATTTTAAACGGACAAAACCATTTTTGAAACAAAATCTTTGTTGCTAGAGCTAACTTTTGGGTTTTAGACACAGATGGCGCAAAATGTCCGTTTTTTTAATTTAATGGACATTGCTCGTTTTGGAATTGCACAACTCAAATAATGCTTGATGATTACTTCTGGAGTTGGAGTTCTTATACAGGCTGGGATACAGTGAGCCTTGTGAGGCGATATCAGTGTGTGAGATTGATATTAGTCTTGTCTTATGCGACTTTATCAGTGTCATCCAGAAGAATATAAAGCTGATGCGTCTTTTTTTTTACATTTATAGAAGAGAGCGAGTGTGGAGAGTAAGCCTTTATCCTGGGTGGATAGAGGGTCACCGTCCGCTTGAGTGTTCTAACGTCACGGTAATCGTCTACCACCACTGACCTACAATTAACATTTATACATGCGAGTCAACTTTGTAGATAGTTTCAATAGATAGTAAAAACTTTGGCTGATTCTGATTTATTTACCCTACACCTGACAAAAAAATAGTGCCTATAATATTTAGCTCAGTGAGTGTTTAAGTTTGTTGTTTTAATTTTGGGATTTTACATTTTCGTTTATATAGTTTCATTGTTAATTAATCTAATCTATATGCTTACACTATAGAAATCTAAATCAGTATTTTATTGTTTTTATTTAGGAACGTCGCTGTATTTACGCCATCCAATCGCTAACGCATGTTGCTTTCATTCTCAGGCATTCTCAGGCCCGAATGCTTGAAATCTTACCACTTCCGTCAAGCATTTGGAAATTGCGACMCAAGAATCCAATATAAATCAAAGACAGCAGTTTGTGAAAGTTAACTTGTGTGCTGTAGGCTAGAAGAATGCCTTTAATTAACGTTTTCTCCATACCGGTCAGTTTAAATTCTTATTAAGGTTCCTTTATTTTAGTATCTCGACATCAAAAACTGAGTGAGTATATAAATATCCATTTATTAGTAAKTTAAAATTCGCTGTGTAAGAATGAGTACCAGCGAAACCATTAATGAAGGCAACGAAAGAAGCCTTTTTTCTGTTAAATACTATAACAAAAATTAATCAGGTTGACTTTACTTACAAAGGTCATGTATGCAGTTTTTACATAAATTGACCAATGTATTGGTAGCTGATAAAATGTGACAAATATTTTTACTTTTGTGAGTATAAATGGTTCATTTAGTAAGAAATGTCTTTAACACACTAACAGCAGTTAGGTAAATCCGAGGCATATTAGGTAAAACTAGACAGGGTATAATATAAATGAACGACTTTTAAAGTTAGCTAACATAAAAGTACATAAACATAATGTAGACATTACTTCCGTTGTATATCTGGCTTAAAAGATTTGTAGTGCCCCATAAAGGTGTCGTAATCACTGCAAGCTTTAACAGGGCTGGATCCTTCAATAAATTATATTTAGCGGTAACTGCCTAATTCGCAGTCGAAACAATCCTCCAAGTCCCATAAATGTTAATTTATTGGTTTGCTGTTCGAACGCGTACAGCATTGGATTGCGACCAAGCGACAGAATCAACGGCAAGTTGTCAATTTAAAAGTGGATAAGTAACAACCGAAGTTAGGGAAGCATTACAAGAAAGCCAACTGCAAAGCATTAATTTAGAATAGCAGGTCTGAATATGTAATAATACGTATCTGGTAAAACTTGCAGTGCAATTTTATCCAGCTATAAGAAATAGGGTTACCGCCGGAGTTTTGTGTTACCGCCCCCCTGTGAATTCCCTAACCCTGATTTAAAAAAAAGCCTATATCGTATTGTCCATTATTAATGCGGAATACAATAAAAGGACCATTTTCAGTAAAATAAAACTTTATAAGAAAAAATGCTTTTGTTGTTCGACTACTTATTTTTTGCAATAACAGAATCTGAGAAAATAAAACGTAAATGTTGCTTTTGCAACAGTCACTTTTCAGCCTCATTTGTATATCTTGTAAAAAAACGAATCAATATTTCTGGAATTTCACAGAGCCTCTAGATGTTTCTTATATTTTTCTGATTTGGCAAGCTTTTTAAACTCATTCTCATCACAATGTGGGACTTGACAAAACGTCATTTCAGAATTTATTCCAGCAGCTATCCAAGAATAAAGCTTCGTCATTTATTATACATTAATGGAATGGCAATTATCTCAATGCCATGCACTTTCTTATTTTTTCAATATTTTGGAAGGCCTATTGGATGGTTCGCCTAAATCTTGGGACATTTTTAGCGTTGCCGTACTACGGACCACCTGATTTACGAGTAATTTGTTGTAATTCTGTTGCATTCGCGCATCTGACGTTGGTCGTATTATTTATTATACATCGCACACTTTCCGACACAAGCCATTCTAAAAACATGTGAATGACAAGTGCCGGTGCCGATCCCGATGCCGGTGGTCTCGCTAGAGGGGAACACACACATAAACAAATAATATACTGATAATTTCAGTTTGGCAAGTAGCGCAGATGTCGTTAGGAAATTTGAAAATAAAAACTGGACATTTAGGACCTTCGTCGGGACGTGGAACATTTTAATGAAAATCGGTACTGTCCCACCAAAATCAGGACGTCTGGCAAACCCTACTGTAAGAAATGAGCCAATGATTGAAATATAAGAATTCGGCGTAACAAATGTGGTGGTGTGGGATTACACTTTAATTGGATTAAATGCTTCTAAAAACTGCAGAATTGCTTGAACCATGTATGATCTAGCGTTATCTATTTGTAGTATCAATTTTCAGTGGATTATAGCTGGTCTGAAGACTCACGTTTTACCATACTCATGCAACTAAGTTGAGGCATTTTTTCTACTATATTGGAGTAACATCACTCTGAAAGCGTATGGAATGAATCTGAGTAAAACCAGTGGCGTGTAACAATTAATTTTCCAAAAACATTTCCATTTCAATCTGGCAGCATAGTTCATCGTCTTCTGTATGGTATCCCTACTCCGACACTAAGGTCATAATTGATAACGCTGCCATATGAAACATTTGAGGTGTTAAATCCGTGCGATCAGCAGCTCACTGACTGCAAGTAAGGTTTGCTACTCTTTATTTAAACACCTAACTACAATTATATTAGGCCAACCAACACCTAAGGTATGAGTAATCTATTTATATAATTCAATAGCTAATTTACCGTCGTGGATTTAAGGCCTTTACGGCATCATTACCACTATTTTATCGTCATCGCTGTCACCATTTTGTTGTTTGATTTTTCGTCATAAGTAATCTTCGTTTTTCCAATTTTGGAGTACCATTGCGACATATCCTACAAGATCCACGTATCAGCCACGAAGACCGTAGACTACCTTGTTTAGAATCTGGGAGAGCTATCAGGAATAATCTTTGGGCAGGTCGATTCATTAATAGCCGCCCTATCATTGCATCCCAGGGGATACCTACAAGAATAAAGTAAAAACAGATAAGCTATACTGTGCTAATAACTTAAGTAATCCAATTAAAAATTTATATTTTAAGTCATACTTACCGTTCGTTGCTATCACATCCAATTTCAGAAGACTAATTATTCATTAAACTTGTACTTTTAAAGATATTTTGTTTTCTCTTAAATTTTAACTTATGTGCTTTGCTATTTTGGGAATTTAAGTTACGTTTTCACAAATTAGCTGGCGCCCTATTTCAATTATTGTTTGTTCTTTTACAACCTGAACCCACCCCTTATTGCCATCGCAAAAAAAGGAGCTGCCGTACGCAATAGTAAAGGTAGGTAAAACTACGTCACAGGCGGATCCTTATGATAGGCAATGTAGCCTCCGATTACATTGTAATTTTAATTAGAAACGCAAATTAGCTCTTAAACAGCTTCATTTCATTTTTTTCATTTTGATTTTTTATCAGTATTTATCATAAAAATCGAATCCCATATCGTTCGCAAATTTGGAACCGTCCTGTTGGCGCGCGTATTTATATTTTATAATATAAATAATAATAATCACCAACTGGTTAAATTATATTCCCCATCCCTAGATCCTTTCAAATTTACAATTAATTTATCAAACAGTAAACCGGTACCTGAAACCAACGGGTCACGGGTTGCGAACTAACAGGGAAATAAATTCCAAATTTTTTTTCAACGACGTTTCGACATCTATGAGGCATCTTCTTGGACACGTTGTTGTTTTATTCAGTTATTAAATTGCATTGGTCAAACTAAACCATATATCAAAAACAGGAATTGCACAATATAAAAGGGATTGTGGGATCAATAACATGAATAAAAAAGAAAAAGCGACCCCCACCCTTCACCATTTCGAGACAGGACATAAATATAAATTACCAGAAAACTAAACTTCTAGACAGAAGAAAATGCAAGAAAAAGATACTTATGTTAAATGATTCGCATTCAAACTAATAATACAGTTAATTACAAGATTGACACTAACAACCTTAGCATTGCCTATGCTACCATAATTTAGAATTTTATAAAATCAGTAATACTGTGAAAGTCATGAGACATTGCAACATTGCATAGTGGGGTTTGTACATCGTGGCCACATTCTGCATCAGATACCTTATATGTGATTTTACCTAATTGTTTTAATAACATTGTACTTTTGTTTTTTGTAAGTAGTACTAGTATAGCGCTTTCGGCTAACAAATAGCCATCGTCAGCACCATAAATTACAAAAAAAAGAGGAAGTCATGTTTGTATGTTTCCCMTTTTTCTTTTTTCCTGGTAATTTGTGGTACTGGCCATTTGTTAGGCGAAGAAATGTGATATAAGTTCGTTTTATTGTAATTTTTACTATTGTTTAAATTTGACTCAACAGCTTTAGTTGAAAATGCACTCCTACTACCAGAATCTGTTTTGAATTGCTATTTTTTTGTACTGAAATGGAAAACCATTTGTTACAAGGCTTCCGAATTCCGATATGAAAGCTTCTTCAACAGCAAGTGGCGATACATTGTTAGCATCTAATCTAGGCGGATTTCTCTCATCATTCATACAGCAAAGTCCACCTTCCCCAAACAATGAATATTAATTAACGAGGAGTAAGAATCAATCCGTTGTTCTAGGGCTGTAGTGCACTCAACGGCCAGACGTCCGACCCCCAGCGTAGGGGCTGAAAGGACCAGGGACGGCGCCGGCTGTATTGTTTTACTAAAAAGCGGGGAAACTTTTTTAATCGAGCCTGGGTATCAAGAGGCTGCCTCCTCTTTGAAGAACTATTGATTCCGACGAGTGTTTACCGAATGAGGAGGTCCACGTGCTCGCCGGAGTGAACCGTTTTGAAAAATGATCTGCCTCCTCGCAGTTCATTAGCAAACGAAAGCGCACTGCCAGGTCCCTTTGTCTGCTGCAGAATAAGGGATACGTCAAGATACAGATACTGTTTGTTGCTAGGTTGCGGGACAACAACATTGTGGGAGTGGGATGCGGTTTCCTGGAAAATTCTTTGGCAAAACTGTGTAGTCAGCGTAAAGAAATTACCAAATTACTTGATTTTATACAGATAAATCCAATTGGTACACAACTTATGTGTGGCGAGAAAACATATGTACTTTTAATTGCGCAATTACATGTACAGTAGTTGATGCAGCGGTATCCGTTAATCATTTGGAATGTGTTCTTGCGATATTCAGTAGGTGGCTCTAGCGCCTAGTATTTTGTTAGCCTAACTAACACATACCATTTAATGGATGATGTATGGGTGGGGATATACCTGTTGGACAAAAGTTTACGCCCATCGTCGATTTTCAGTGTTCTGGATTTTTGAAAACTTAATGTTAAACTGTTATTGACATGTGATTTGGCATACGGAAAAACCTATGCTCCTATGTTTTTATGAAAAAACAATTGATATTTCACATTTTTAGACATTTTTATTGCATGTTTTACTTGGACAAAAGTTTACGCCCACTTCGCATTTTTGTTGACTTTAAGGCGGCTATGTTAATGTAATGTAATGTGTCAGTTGTTATACGTATCTGTCAACATGGGAAAAGGAAAGAGTCTTTCTGATCCCACGCTTTTTTTCTAGGCGTAACTTTGGCGGTGGTACTTCTATGGTGTGGGGTGCATTCTCGGCACTTGGCACGCTAAGAATTGCTTTTACCTCACCTCGTATGGATAGCGCAGAGTACATTGATGTTTTACAGACAAATCTGTTGCCGTTCCTTTGTCGATTTCGCTGTTTAAAGTTGGTTTATCAGCAAGATAACGCGCCTATTCATCGAAGTAATGTGACTATGCAGTGGTTTCGACAACGACGTGTGGAATTACTCGAATGCCCTGCGCGTTCTCCGGACTGTAATCCCATGGCAAACGTTTGGGCTATACTCGTCCGTCGAGTTTATGCAATAACATGCAGTATGGGACCGTAGACGAACTGAAAGCCGCGATCAGACAAGTCTGGGATGAACTCGAGCCAAACATCTTGAACAACCTCATTTTGTCTACGAAAAAACGCATGATTGCGCTATTGAAATGTAACGGTGGCGTTATAAATTATTAATGTTTCAAATTATTATTAATTATTATAATTAATGTTTAAAATTAAATTAGTTTTGGCTTTTAAATAAAAAAATATCGTTAAAAAATGCAAAGTGGGCGTAAACTTTTGTCTAGGTCATAAATGCAAAAATGTCTATAAAAACGTGAAATATCAATCGTTTTTCATAAAAACATAGGACACAGGTTTTTCCGTATGCCAAATCATTTGTCAATAACAGTTTAAGGTTAAGCGTTTTCAAATGTCCAGAACACCGAAAATCAACGGTGGGCGTAAACTTTTGTCCAACAGTGTACCAATATTGCCTCTAGCATAGTTCGACAATCATGAAATACGGCAGAAAAACACAGGCATACCCTTTCCATCACCACCACAAAAAAATAATTTGCATATTTTTCGGTAAGCCATTTTGCTATTATGGAAGAATGTAAATTTGGTTCTTACATACAAATTCTTCAGAAGAATTCGTTTACTTGGTACAACAAATGCTCTAGAATGAAATCTCGGTCATTTTGGGTTGTACGTTTTGCATCAGTAGGAGAAGAATATGGCACAAACTTAACCCGACAACCACATCTAACAGAACCAAATCCTAAAGAAGAGAGATTCTCGGAGAGTGCGATTGCACCTGCTTTTATGCACGAGGTGGAGATGGTTAGACGAAAGGGGTAAGAGATTATAGAGGTGGGGTTGTATGCCCGGATTCCGGATTCTGGATAATAGCAATCTTTACGGTTCAGGTTTTTCGGGTGTTTACAAATATCAGCGGCTTCTCGGAATTTGCGAGTGGTGAAGAAAGGGACGCACTTTGAGATATCAAGTACAATATTGAGACCCGTTTCACACTGATGTCTGCAAAAGCTTACGTTCCTACAGTATTTTATGAATCGTGCGCTTAGGATTCATTAAGTCAACCTGTAAGTGTGAGACCTGTGACTGAGATGACAATGGGTGTATAAAGACTTTCTATTTTCCACATCGATTTAATATCATCTGCAAGATCTGTATATTTCCTTATCTTTTCTGCGAATGTTTTCTGTATGTTATGATCCAGAGGATCTGCAATATTTATTAAAGTTTAAAGTTGTGATTTTAATTATTTCATCTATTATTAGGTCTGGTCTGTTATTCAGTATTGTTTTATCTGTTATAATTGTTCTGTTCCAATATACTTAGTATTGATGGTTTTCTATTACTGATTCGGGTGTGTATTTTTAATATGGATCCTCTATTTTGGTTATGTTATATTTTTGTATAAGTATTTGTGGAGAATTTTTGCAGTGAGGTTGTCTCTTTGAATGCTCCATATTCCGGCATATATCGGGTACCCTGTTACATGTTGTATTGTTTCTGTGTTGTTTTACAGATTCTACAGCTGTCATTTTCAATGTGGTCGTTTGATATATACTTTTGGTAATTTCTTGTGGGTATCAGTTGGTCCTGAATGGCGCGGATAAAACCTTCTGTTTCTATATAATATAGTTATCCTAGTTCCATCCATTTCCTAGGTAGTTGGTATTGCTTCTTGAGATCATTCTTAAACCTGTTGTGTAGTTGTTTACACTCGCATACCTGTTATGTGTTTTCTTGTCTGTCTGTTGCATCTGAACGTGGGTATACATTTTGTCTGCTTGTTTCATCACTGCATGTAGTTGTGAATGTGGTGCCTTGCTATTGATATATGTTTGTAGACTGAACTTGTACCTATGTTGTGTGTTGCCTCTATGTTAATTAGGCCACGTCCGCCTTGATTTCTAGCTAGATATAATCTTTCGATGGCTGAATTTGGATATAATGCTCTGTTGTTTATGAGCGTTCCTCTTGTTAATCTGTCAAGTGCTGTATATCTGTTGTAGTCCACTGTATGACTCCAAATTAGTATGTTAAGATAGGTATTGCCTACGCGTTTATACATTTAATTTTGTTCTTGGCATTAAGTTGTGTGAGCATGATTTTGTTACTTTTTTTTCCATTTCTTTCGTGTTGTGTGCGTTTCTTTTATTCCTAGATATATATGTCTCGTTGCCTTCGGTTTTTATTGTATATGGTACCATGGGTTCTACTGTCTCACTTCCTCTCTTCTTCTTCTTCTTTTTCTTCTTCTTTTATCCACCCACTTCTTTTGTTATGTTCTACTGGGGTTAACCATAGTGATTTCCAGTACTCTTTTTTTCTTCGCTGGTTTTGTGTTGCTGGTTTCTTTCTCTGCTTTTTCAGGTTCTTGGTAAAACATTTTCTCGTTTGTTGCAAAGTTTATGTTGGCTTGTCTTCTTTGATGCTTTTTCTCTTGTGTTCGCATTGCTTTTTTTGTTTTGTTTTGTTTTGTTTTTTGTCGTTATTTCTTACTCCCAATGTTTCTGCTGTTGAAATGACTGTGATTTCTCTGAGATCTTCTATAGTTCGAATACAGTTTAAATATTTTTTATGTAGTTATTATATAATTGTACTGTGGTTTTGGTTTTCCGGTTATATAAATAAAACCTTTGGTAGGCTTTCTCTACAGTTGTGGTGACTTTCTTAGAAAAGGATCCCGTTTCTATTAATATTTTACCTATTTTTAATAATTTTAATTCTAATTCTAATAGCTGTTGTAGATTGGTTTATCGCATACCCCGTGATGGATGAGTGTCCCAAAGAATAGTGGCACTGGGTTGGCTTAGAGTAGATGATGATTATAGGCACGAGTATAGTTTGTCAGTATTTTTCTTTAATATTTTGGTAACCTCCTCACCTCCATACCTTCGAGGCAAGTTTCACTTTAGATCTGACATAAATGTTAATGTAGGGAATCTATCTTCACTATCAGGTCCTAGATATCGTACTACTTTGTAGTGCTGTCAATGGTTACGGTTAACCGGTTAGGATATTGCTATATTAACCGTAATAAGCAAACCTGGAATAACCGGTTAAAGATGAACCGGTTATAGACCGGCTAAAAATTGACCGGTTATGAATCGGTTAAAAATCGACCGGTTACGTTAAAAATTATCCGATTATGAAACCTGTTCAAAAATAACTAAATAAATTAGAAATGCAAGAATGCGCAGAATAAGACGCTCAGGCTTAGACTTGAAAACTATAACGTGAGCTAAGCGAGCCCCGCTAACTAAAACGGCAGAACACACACCCCTACAGCCAAATACCTTAAAAAATTATGAACAAAAATTTGAATGTTAAATCAGAGTGTTAAAGGTTAGTTTGTTTAATAAATTAACACTTTAAAATTGGTTCACAATTACGTACGTTCCGAGGTATGTTCATCGCGTTAGGTTAAACGATAAGCTGGTTCAAATTAAAATATCCATTAAAACGGTTATAATAGGCGGTTTTCTCGTTTCCATGTAAACAGTTTTTTCCTAATGCTTAAATTATTTGTATTATTTATTGAATTATTAGAACTGGTTAACCGGTTAACATATATGTCGGTTAACCGGTTAAGTAAACCGTTTAATCGACGGTTTGATCATTTTCATGAAAACCGGTTGTAACCGCCAAACCGGATACGGCGATCACTGTTGACACCACTACTACCTTGTTTCGCAGGTCATTTTCGTATAACTGTGTTATACAGCAGTCTGCCTCAAAATCTAAAAATGCTTTCATTACGCCAATTGCGAAAGCAGTTGAGGAAAATTTTGTTACTTTCGCAGTAATTTATATGCCTAGGTTAGTTTGCTATTGTTATTTGATATAAATAAGTTTAGTATAAGCTATGTAGCTCGTATATGTGGATTGTTCGAAAGATTGTTCCATTACCATGTGCAACTACTGCTTGTTATTGTTCCTATTGTTACAATTTGATTGTTGATTATGTCTTGTAGTAATGCAAAGAGGTTGAGTAGCCTTTGGGTAGACTTCGCCTTAATAGAGACGTATTATTATTATTATTATTATTATTATTATTATTATTATTATTATTATTTATCATTTCTGGATCTTCTGTTTGGTTATTGAATGTTTGTGTATCTTCTTATGCTATTTATGTTTTGTTGTATGATTAGTTGCTTGTTTATAAGTTTATTTCTGTTTCAGTGGGTGTTTGGGACGGTTGGATATTTAAGCTGCTGTGTTCTTTCTACATTATTTCCCTCGATTTCTAACGGTATCTGTTCTTTGATGGTTTCGATTTCTGTTTTTGTAAGGTATGCTTTTTTTCTCGATTGCTCTTTTCTGTCACAAATGTTTTGTTCAGTGCATTCGGACTCTGGGTAGATGATCTTCATTCAGCTAAAAAGTTCTTGATATATCCCGGTGTTTGCGTTTCGAAGTGTGTACTATAAAAGGCTTTGAAAATGTCTATTAATTTTTGCTACATTTTAGCCTTTGTGCCTTTTTCTTCAGAGGAGCAAGTTGTAACTAGCCTAATCCATAAGTAGATAGAGCTGATGTTTCGAGGTCATTAAGTTGTCAACTGTATTAGTCGGTTGGCTGTGTGAAATTTTAATGATTTATGTACTCCCAAATGCTTTTTAAATAAGTCAGTTTCTATTTCAGGTTTGTATCTGATAACGGAGAGAGCTACAAGAAGATGCGTATTTAAAGAGCAGTTACTCAGTTTGTTGCCCTTTAGTTCTGTCCAAGGAAATTACCTGGTCCAGTTTTTCTTAGGTATCAAACATTTGGGTGTAAGCTTGCCCTACAATGTAGGTACCTGAAAAAATAATGATCTGCCAACCTGTTACCTCTGTCCCGCGGATGTTCGTATTACAGAAAACAACAAAAAAAATATCCCAATATGACAGTCCTAGCATGCGAAGGTCTTTTTATTTATGGATAACAAAAAGTTGAAGCGGTTACCACTGTTCTAGTCTTGAACCACCTTCCCCGCATTGGAGAAGACTAGAGTAGAATTCAAGATGGTTACGGACTGCAACGCTTTAAGAATGGCTTTCTTAAAGAAGGACATGATACCGAGAATAGCACGATGGTGGCTAGAAGTGCAGGATTCTAACTTCGAAGTTAAGTATCGGCCCGGTGCAAAAATGGTGCACGTAGACGCCTTGAGCCGCAATCCAGTTAGCGAAAAGATTGTTGTCAATCAAGTGGACGTAACTGAGAGGAATTGGATACTCCCCGCACAGCTTAAGGACGACCAGATTTCGATCATACGAGATATTATGTCGACGCAACCTAAGAGGGGAGCCGCCAAGCAATATAAACGAGACTACGAACTGAAAGATGGAAGAGTGTATAGAAAATTGGGACTCGAGAAGATTGTATGGGTGGTACCCAAGGCATGCAGTGGCAAATTTGCAAATTATACATGATGACATGGGTCATTTTGGTGTGGCTAAAAAAACGTTGAAGAAGATGCAAGAAAAAAATACAAGCAAGCCTGTGGAAGGAAGGCAAGCTTCACCCGATCGAAAAGGCCGGAGGACCATCTTGGACCGTTTGTGACCAGCAGTAAAGGAAACAAATGCTTGCTGGTGGTGGTCGATGCTTTTACAAAATTTGTCATCATCGAGGCTGTAAAAGACACGGGCACGAAACATGAAGTGAAGTCGTTGATGGACATAATGTAACTATTTGGGCTTTCAGTGAGTCTCGTCTCCGATCGTGGCACTGCATTCACGTCTAAAGGTTTCAAGATGTTCTTAGTCAATTACGGCATCAAACACGTCCTAAATGCAGTCGCAACACCGCGTGCGAATGGACAATGCGAACGATATAACCAAACGATCCTGAATTCGTTAGCTACCAGTGCGGCAAGAAGTACAGAAACCAAGTGGGACACATTTGTAAAGCAACACAAAGTGCATTAAATTGCTTAAGCAATGGGGTCACTGGAGTGTCGCCATTGGAAGCCCTAGCGGGATACAAACCCCTCCACATGGCTGAGTCGCGAATACTGAGTGACGTGCAGATCGGCGTAGACCGGGTGGACCTAAAAGCCTTGAGAGGGGACAATACGAAGCGGATGACGATGGAGCAAGAGAAACAAGAGGCTAGATTTGACAAGACCGGAGCCGAAGCAAAAGTCTATGGTAAAGGTGACTTGGTAATGGTTTTAAAGACAGACAATCCGGCAACAGGAATTAGTAGAAAATTGAAGGTAAAATTTAAAGGGTGACGCAGGTGCTGCCCGATGATCGTTACGAGGTTACCGATCTGCGAGAAACAGGACGAAGGTTTACGACCGTGGTGGCGGTAGAAAAAATGAAACTATGGGTATTGTTGCGAGGTGCGTAATCAAGGTTAGCTGTGGTTAGCGAGAGTTTGAGATGCTGACGACTGGTCGGCTGAGTAAGATAGCTAGCTGCGGTTAGCGTCTATAAGGAATGCTGACGACTGTTTGGCACGAGTAAGTAGGTAAAGCTAGATAAGGTTACGTGTTGTTCCAGATGAATCCTAGTGCGAGGACGATCTAGATCAGGATGGCCGAATGTGGTGAATCCGATGAGCTATGATAAGAAATGTGTTACGTTAAGGGGTGACGGGGAACAAACAAAAGGGGTATCGGCCCGACAGTGCGGGCAGTACGTGCACAGGCGTCGACCAGGAGGGTTGTGAGTTACATTTGTTAATTGCTAATTAGTGTAAAATTATTAGTGCAAATAAATGTCCGTACAAAACTATTTTTAAGCCCATGACATTTCTTATGACGATTCTGCATTATTTACATTGAGCAGAATAGTTTGGCATAAACAATTTTATTGGAATTTTAATGTTGTATATACTCCCAAATGCTTTCTAAGTAAGTCAATTTCTATTTCAGTTTTGTCATGGAGAGAGCTACAAGAAGATGCATATCTAAAGAGCAGAAACTCAGTTTGTTGCCCTATAGTCCTGTCCAAGGAAATGACCTGGTCCAGTTGACCTTAGGTATCAAACACCTGGTGTAAGCTTACCTATGATGTAGGTACCTGAAAAAATAAGTGTTCTGCCAGCCTGCTAACTCTGTCCTGCGGATGTTTGTATTATAGACAACAAAAAAAAATATGCTAATATAGCAGTCTTAACAGGCGAAGGTCTTTTTATTTATAGATAACAATCCGTATTGGAGAAGAGAGGAGAATCCGTAGCAAAAAAATATGCGTCTCGCAATTAAAAAGGTTAAAAGCTGAAAAGATATATACTTCTTAAAAGACGACTTGCCTCTGAAGCAATAAAAACGACCTACAAGTGCATACTCCACATAGGGACCATGAAAACCTACGCAATATGTAAATTAACTAGTACCGGTGATCATTGGGTTTAATATTATCTGGTGATAGCCTAAGCTGTAAAGAAAAAGAATAAAGACACAATCAATGTTTGATTTCTGTATACTCGATAATTGTTATCATGTATTTCATAAACATTACACATACACTTCGCAAATTATTTGTTTTCTGTAGAGCATATTGTGCACTACATTTATAGATGATGTGTATGAAATACATAGACATATAAACACCCAGAATAATCACCTAATGTATAAAACAGAGGCTAGTGTAGCCAAGCTTCCTTTCACCCGACGTGCCCTTCTGCTGCTAATGTTCTTCTTTAATCGTCTGCATATTAAACTAATTAATAAGTAATCTACTAGCAAACTGAAGTGGATTAGCTTAAGCCGCTATTCGAGTTAAAGCTTTGGTTTTGGACTACCTCAAAAGCGAAAAGCATTTTGGTTTTATCCTTCACCAAACTTTGGTTACTGTTATAACTGAATAAACTTATACCGTAGGTAAACGACTTCAAATAAATGTTCTTCGTCACAAGACAGCGCTGTTAAGATGTAGCAATAGGGATGTTGACTGTATTCAAATAAAAACATAATTTGAATGTAAAGTGGTAGTGTCTATGATGTAAATACTGAAAATGACAATAGTTTTCTTTATTTTTACGTAATTTTATTAATATTTTACAAACAAAATGTAATTAAATCACTCTCAGGTCACGTGACAATGAACACCAATAAGAGTGCATGACGTCACTTGTTCCTATCCATTAAAGTTGGGTAGTCCGGGATTCGCAGATTGCGGACCCGATCCGTCGGACCCGTTCCAGTGAAACGACGTGTAACAAATTACATGTTGAGCACAGATTCTTCAGTGGACCAATGCAGTGGATCCGAAAGGGGTAGACTTAGTTGGGCTTTAGTATTAAACAGGTCAATACTTTATGACTGCATCCTACTGCAATTTCATTTGTTCACATTGCTTTACTTACTTTAATCATATTACACACAACTATAAAAAGATCCCAGTTTATATGAACCTGAGTTGAAATGAAATGCCAAATGTATTTATAAAAACTAGATTTTTGAAAATTTCATATCGTTCAGTGCGTTGTAAATTTTGAATCCGATTTTTTAATATGTAGGTATGTAAAAAGACAATATAAAATCACTGAAAAGTATTTTTAATGTAGTTGTATGCACTTAAATATAAATATAAATTCTTTATAAATGTAAAAAGGTTTAATGCGCGTGCCTATACAAAAGGAAACATTTTTACGCGTTACATTTTTATTTAAAGACTAAATACTTTCAAAAAATGAAGTATACATTCGAAAGGGACAAATAAAATAAACCACGCAAGTAAATCTCACGGCTTAAACTCGGAGTCAGTCATTCCAGTATACACGGTTCACATCATCGAGGTGTCTGGAGTCGGTTGTTTACATTTTCAAGTGAAGCCAACATAATAGTCACATTCTAAGGTGGAATTGGGGGAAAACAGAAACGTACAGTTGACCAGAGCAATACTCAATGCATCGTGCGACTGCCCGTCTTCAGGCGCATTTGATGGTCCACTGTACTACTAGTGTTTAGAATGTTCTGTATCTGTCGAGTAGTGTGGTGTAAATTTTTGGTTAAAAAGAGCGTATTGTGAGCTGTGTAAGGACAAGGAGTATAAAAAATTAATCTAGGCATTAGTGCGGATGTGTCAAGTATACAAAAAGGTGAGCTCTAAGGAGAAAACCGTATCATTTCACCGGTAAGCATTGTTTAGGTTATGTTTATATTTGTTGTCATAGGCGTCGTCTGATAAATTTAGCGAAATTAGTTACTTTATAGAGAAATAGTTTTATAAAATGTAATGAAGTTGATAGTGAAGGATTAATACATATGGAAAATGATTACTGTTAGTGGTAGACGTTTTAAAAATAAATATTTGTAGGTAGGAGAAGAGACCCGGTGTGTTCGGAGTAAGTACTTCAGTGATGATGATTTTACGTATTTTTTTTATTTGACAACAAATTTCATTTTCGCAGTTTCTGAATTTTTTTCCCTTATATTTCTATGTGAAGAATGTCGAGCGTTTTCTCGTTAAGTGTTGATTAATGAATACTAATGCTAGAACTGTGTTGATGCTTTCATTCGGCTAAAACTTTTTTCCCGCTTGTAACGAAATTAAATTAGTGTTTGTTGTACAAAGATGTTTCTTTGCTTTAACTGAAAGATTGTTCGAAATATTGTTGATGTACGCTCCGCTTTTGTTTTTAGTTGGAAGTTAAATTATCTCACTGTTGACCCTTTTATAATATAGTACGGCAATGTACTTGGAGGAAAACTGTATCTCCCCCTCGTACCCGCGCTCCCCTCACCCTTATTAGTCTTGGCATCAGTTCCAACCGTATTTATGAATAGGATGTCGTGTCCATCTAATAATATGTCAATGGTTTTCATCACGGACCGATGCGGATTCGGATCCGTGGAACGAATCCAAACGGACTGAAACATCTCTACTATACATCGTTTACGCTGTCAATAGGCTGCACGCTGCATTGTTTAAATAAAATAATTTTGTAATAATCAATAATTTCTTCCAGATTTGCTTTGAAAACGTTTGAACCTGGAAGGGTAGCGACAACGGCCGAGACGGATATAATTTTAATATAGTTACTTATAGTGTTATTGGCGAATTTGACAACTATAACAGCGATGGTTGCTAGGCAAAGTTGAATCCAGCAACACTTGCTAACCCATCTCTCGCTCGCACGATGAGAAAAGTATCATTCTGTCTTCTGTATTTACGGATCAAACCTAATTAGACTAGTGTTGGCAGTACTTAATAATGCACTTATCAACAATATGTGTTCGGCTACTAGTTATATTACCAGAAAATAAATTACTTATCTCACGTACACAACGTAATACACAAAATCTAAAATGGATAAACTTGCTGCATGTGATACAAATGGCAAATCCAAAGCCCAGACTGTGTCAATATTTGCGATATACCGTATCTATTCCAATAAAGTGTAGAAGCGATGAAAGAGCTGGCTCGTTCGTTTAAAAGCACTCACAAATATTTCACGTCCTTTTAGATCTACATTGATTATTTCCCAGCTTCTTAATTGTTCTTTCTAAAATGTAATGTTCTGGTATTTCTATCCTTCTATCCAAATATAAGAAAATAATAAAAAAACGATAAATACAAACTGGTTTGGAAAATTTCTTAGTATATTATGTTATCTAACCAGCATATTATTACTGTAAGGCCAATTGCATCCACCCAATTTTGTTGATGTGGACAAATATATGCATATTTTGTAGTTTAAGGAGAGGCAGCACGACTTCCAGGACATATGACTGCATTTTTTATACCGATCAAAGCTATCTACAACTAAAAGCGAAGAGGGACAGCTGCCCATCTTGCTCTTCGACTTAAACTTCAGTGCATTGAGTAACCATCCTAGAAGAATCTGAGCCACCACCTTTGGAGGTGGTTAGCGTTAGCGTTGCAACAACAGGTCAATGACGCAGCCACGTAGATTCCAGTTGCCATAGTAGCGACGGCGTAGTACTAGAACTTCTCTCATTGAGTAGATTGCGCAGGAAGCGTCGCTGGTCCACATCGATTATTACGCTATCCCCAAGGTGCGTTCAACTGGAGGTGATACAGCGCAGTTTTTCTAGCTCCGGAAAGCAATCTCCGTAATGACACTTTTCTCCTATTTGTAACTGAGCTTTCAGGAGAAAGCTCTAAGGAATTGCTCAGGCTACATGCGTTTTGGGAAGATAAAATTGCAGGAGTTTAACATCGACACATGAGCAGACTCTCAGAAGTTCGAGATAATTTTTTTTTGATCCTCTTTGAGGGAATAAGGGAATTCAAAAAGAAAACGCTCCAGACACTCCATCGATTGATTTGTTCCAACGTTTCTTTTAAACCAAAAGGTGGCGTCTCGAGCGGAAACTAAGTTAAGTGCGTAATTACCGCACTCGCTATGAACCAAATGACGATGCTGGTGTTCATTTCTCTTGTATTACAACAAAAACTTTTTATTGCTTAAATACATGAGTCTAAAACGAACATACTTCTACTTTTACACGAATTGTATTGGTATATGAGTTTTGAAATCCTAACTTTAGTTCTTTGTTGTGGTTCCATCAGATTCCAACTGTAAGCGCTGATTGCCACTCAACATTTCGCATGAATATTATACTGGTTGGATGTTTACTTTACTAGGGGATACTTACTAAATAATAAGATCGCGCATTAGTAATTGCATTGAAGCTAGTTCTTAGTAATATAATTTAATCAAACAAAAACAAAACCTAATAAAAGTGTCTGACTCACCTTTCTTACAACGCACTTAACAACAAAAATGAAAGGACAATGTTTCAACCGATATATTCAACAATTGTCAAATAAAATAATTGACAAAATACATCAAATGCAAATAAAATTTATGAAACTGTTACCATCTTTTACAAATTATAGTCCAAATAACAAAAAATAGCTTGAACCGGTAATTAGCAATTTGTTTGGAATCTTCGCAATGACCTATAACCAAGATGGCTGTGTTTACTATATTGTGGTATGCGTGGCTCTTTAAACCAAGAACCTGGTGTTTGCGCATGGGTTTGGAGGTACTTACTTTTGCGCAATTGTATAACAAATTAGATATTAAATATTTTTGATATGAATATTGAAGATGATAATAATAATAAGGCCAGGAAAAAATAATCATCTACACTTTTGTTAAAAAATTCTTTTATAGCCACCATCGTTCACATTTTTCATATCATTGGCGTTGTAATTGATAAAGATGTAACCGAATTATCAATTATATTTTAAAAACATTTCTACTATTCGGGAAATAACATTTTATTCAATTTAATACACTTATTCTTAGCTTATTCCCAGCCAGAGAAGATTTGAATTATTGTTTATTTCAGTACAAGTACTGAAGTAACTAGGTATGACATCTTCAAATTTCTGTATTATGTTCATATTGCCTCTCAAATTGTTCAGTTTATATTTCGTATCGGTTTTGGGAATGGGGCATATTTGCGACGTTCGAGGGGGTAGGTTCTTAAGTGGACAAGAAACAGATGCGCTTCAGTTTCAGTGTGTTCCTTCAACTGTTCACAGGTTAGTACTGTTTTAATTTTTAATTTTTATTGTTTGTGTTCCTTTTTCAATCACATTATGTAATTAGTTTTAAACAAGCACCATTGTTACTAAATAATTCAGTTGCTTAACTGAAACAGTTCTGTTAATTAATTAGGATAAATGCTGTATTTGGAGTCCACCGTATCATTGTAAGCTATGCTGCTGTTGTAGTCAGTTTATTTTAACTATTTATGTCATTTTCTTAAATGTGTTCTCGTATTCTTTGATTAGCTGTATCCACGCAGCAATAGTTACACGTGATGCTTGAAAGTAGGACGTTAGAGCCTTGATGCATGAATTAATATTTTCTCCCGTGCTGGGCAAACATCTGGTAAAAGAAAAATTAAGATTTTTGCACCAAACCATTCAACTATATAGCTGAGTTGCCTCCCGCATTGGACCTCAGTACCTGCTGACAATAGTCGGCTATGCTAACAAAAATCTCTTCAGTTTTGAATCTCGAGAGTGAAAGTGATATCGAACACAGATCTAGAATTGGCAGTTCATTCATTGTGTTAAATAACAATTTTCAGCAGCATTGCTACAATTTGTTAACCCTCCAAATTTGATCTTGTTTAGTAATAAATTAGTTGTTTTGAGATTGTTTTCGTATTATTTATGATTACATCACATCTCCCTATTTACGTTAGTAACCAATGCACTGAACACAACGTAGGTAAGTACTGGACGATCACATTTCAATCTAAATCTCTACGAACCTGGATATGTTACATTACAGTACGAACTTAATTTTTAATAATTTGTTTGTATCAAGATAACCGCCTAATAATGTTACTAGAAAATTAGATGGCAATGCCATCTGTCAGTTACAAACTGGCATAATGACAAGGCCTTCTATCTGCTATAATGGGTATTACTTCCTAGAGGAACTGACCGGTATCCTGCCAAGTTGGTATGCACTGTCAACTTGACAGCAGGTCTCCACGACTCTTCCTGCAAGTGGGCTAGAACCGACATACTTTAAAATGCATGACTATGCTATGCTGTCTGCACCGCAACCAACTACAGAAAAATCTGTTTCGCTTTTGTTACAGCTCGTCTAGTGTAGATAGCATAGCATAGAATTGGTTTTACCTATCTGTCAGCTACAAACTGACATGATGACATTAGTGATTATTCAATGTCAAGAGGAGATCTGTATTTATCTAAAATGAATTGAATTAAAGCGTGTAGTCATCCTTTTAGTATTTGTAATCCTTATAACAAATAATAAATAAAGACGCGGATGTATATAAAGATCATAATCTGCAGTACATTTGTCAAATCTGACATTTGACTGACCGTACGTAACCTTAAAGCAGCCAATGTAACTAGATTCATAAAAACCTGATTCACACCCAAAAATTACAGAAAAACAATACCAGGGAGTGGTTTTATAGAAATGGAATTGAGTATAACTGCCATAATGGGTGCCTAGACTACAATGATGAGCTGTAACAAGAGCGAAACAGATCTGTCTGTAGTTGGTTGCGGTGCAGACAGCATAACAAAGACATGCAGTTTAATGTATTCGGTTCTTGCCCGCTTGCAAAAAGTGCTGTGGGGACCTGCTGTAAAGATGACGTTATCCGCTTAAATATGTACGCTGACATTTTGAATCCTGTCGAAATACTTTAAATTTATGCTTGCTTTATTCCAGAAGCTATAACGATAACATAATAATATAAAAGGTATTTGTACGACATTGCTTGTTAAAATAAAGTCAACATTAGGCCATCAATTATTACTAAACAAAAAAAAAACTTATCCGATAGAAAAAAAATAAGCAGGCTTACCGTTCTCGTACCCACACTATGGCAGCCCGACAAAGTGTCACGGCCACGGCACGTTCCGCACACACATATAGTGAAAAGCAGGCTAGAACTGCAAATGTGCCGTCAGTACCTGAAAAAAGAATCGTATCAGCACCGCACATATTGCAGAGTCGGTCATTTTGAACAACTCGCACATGTACGACCCATTTCTAGCTGCAACCATATACTTTCTGAGCACAGTTTGTTGATTTGGGGTAGCAAAAATTATGGTCTTGCAGCGCTCAGCACTTTTTTACGTGAAAGCCTATCATTGATAGGCACTGGAACCAACGCAAGGTATATAAGCCGCGACCAGATACACTAATTTCCAGTTCATGCCTTTTGAAGAAAAGAGCGATATAATATGATAAATGTCAAGTAGCAGAAACCAGCGACGTAGCAACTAGCACGGAAGCTTGAAATACAATTTCCTAACACTGTATCTGAAAAAGAATAAGGGCCAATTACATTTTTTCCGTAAACGCCAGACCAAACAGTGACTAAGAGAATATAAAGGTTCTTCATGAATTACACAGTTTTGTAGGGCCTCTCAAGCGCCTCGGCTTTCGTGATAGGTTTCATTGAAAAATCTTCGTCTTCATCACGATCGTGAGCTTGACAATAAATAACTTTGTAGGAAAACATCTCAAGTCTAGCTAAAATTCGTCTGTTCATACTGAATTGCGTAGCGACTCGTCTCGTTGATGTTGAGAAACCTCGTCTTTAGTTAAAATTTGTCCATTGATACCGAATTGCGTAGCTCGTCGTCTCGTTGATGATGGATAAACCTCTTGGGCATATGCAGCTATATTCTAAAGCGAAAGGCTGCTTGGGCGCCGGTCAGCACTTAGATGTTAATAAAACCACACCTAGCTCTATATTCATTTATTCTGCTTCTGTTTACTTCATAAATGCAAAAGTCGTGATGATAGTAGACGACATTTGCAAACAAGTGAGCATGCACCCCTTGTATAAGGGATGCCATCTGGAGAATACATCAGGGATTTGTTTTAATTAATGGTTTTGTCAGCTTAGGGCTTTTAGCCAGCTCATTACGTATAAGTCTTTATTGTCTTCATGTTATTAACAACACCAATTCCCTGGGCGGGACTAGAACCCGCAGCCGGTTGTCAAAGGACTTGATTCAGTCTCTGTCAATTTGGCTCAAAAGTTAAAAAAGTAGCTGTTTTAAATATTTGTGTTTTGGGGTGAATAGGGAGTTTGCGAATACCGGTGTGGAGAATACCGTAAACGGCAACGTCCCCCGGTGCAGCAGAGTGCATGCGCAAAAGTTTTTAAATGTTGTCCATAACTGCACCTAATATGATCCTTTCTAAAATTCCAAATTTCGATGACGCGTTCCAGGAATTCAGGTGGTATCTGGCAAATTACGCGAAAAATGTTGTCTTGCAATTCTTCAATGGCCACCGGCTTATTTAAGTACACTTTGGACTTCACATAGCCCCAAAGGAAAAATCTAACGGTGTGTATTACAAGATCTAGTCGGTCCGAAGCGTGAAATTAACGGCTCATCGAATTGTACTCACAATAAAGCTATTGTTTCACGGGCTGTGTGACAAGTAGCTCCGTCTTGTTGGAACCAAATATAGTCAAGATCAAGAGCTTCAATTTCTGGTATCAAATAGGTAGTCCCTTATCATGACGCGATAACGCATGCGGTTGACAGTTACGTTTTCGCCAGCTTAATTTTTGAAGGAACATGGATCAGCCCCCAAACAACATCAAACCGTTGTTTTGTCTGGTTGTAACAGTAGCTCTTGAACCTTTTTGGTGGCTTTTGAGCCCAAATATGGGAATTTTGCTTATTAACGTAAACATTAAGCCAGAAATGGGCCTCATCGCTATACAAAAGTCTTGTCGAAAAGAGTGGATCTTCTTCAAGCTTTTTAAGAGCCCAAATGATGAAAAGGCATTGATTTGGAAGATCGAGCGGCTTCAGAACTTGCACGAATTGGATCTTATATGCCTCTCAACAAAGATCCTCGCGTAAAATGCGATAGGTTGTTGCATAACACAAGCCAAGCTGGTGAAAACGGCGCCGAATCGATTCTTCGCGGTCTTCCCGTACATTCTCAGCTACTGCCGCTATGGTTTCCTCACTGCGCGCTGGATGTGGCCTGCTTGGTCGTGTGTTATCCAATAATGAAAACTGGATTTCAAATTTTTGGAGGGTATAGCGAATTGTGCGTTCGGTAGGCCGATTGTGTGGACATTTACCGCAGTACGCTAATTTTCATAATACAGCTGAATAATTTATAGACGCTGTGCCGGGTTAAGTCTTTCCATGATGAAATGTCGAATCATAGACAAGGACAAGATAAATATATGGGAAACTCTAATGGTGGGGGTAGGTTCATATAAAGCGTCTGCAGTGTCACTAGGCTAAACTACACACGAATATGCCAAGTTGATAACATAAGAAACTGCTTTAAATGGTGCAGCAACAACATACAGGTCAGATTTTTTTAAAAATTTTCTTTTAATTTTTTTCTAATTTGCACCTAGTTTGTTCCATTGCTACCTCTTCGAAGTTACTTGTCAGATAATTTCAAAGGATGATGGAATAAATTACCTGCAAATTAAATAAGAGATTACGCACGAATACGTTCATAAACAAAACAAAAGCCGTTTGGTATTCACAAATAATTATATTTGATCATAAATGTACGATATAAATAGATCAATAAAACAAAAGAATGGTAGACGACTTCGTTTAAGTCCTTTTTCTCCAGTTAGTCGAAATAATCCATCAAAATGCTTGTGACAAACCAGATAGTGTAGATAAGCTATCTTTTTATCCAAACTATTTTGTAGTTTAACGCGCTTGTGATATTTGGTACATCTGTAACAGGTATGCGTTTTTTAAACAGACCTTCATTGTAAATCAAAAGAATTCCAAAGGGCCTATATTATTATATTATATAATAGTATGTAATAAATTAAGGGGTGGTACCCACACAAGATTTTCCAAAGGGACCAGTTTAGTAGGTACACTACATAAACGCCAAGAACAGAATGTTTAGCACTAAGTTATGGGCTGATACCAGCCAGGTCCTAATTAATATACCTATAATTTGGTTAATACTACAAGCAACATTGTATGTTATTATACCTTAAAATTTAATGGTAAACACTGGTGTATTCGCAAGATACGTATGTCCTAAATGCCACTCCATATAAGCAACGAAAGCACGAACGGCACAGCAGTAAAATTAGTTGTCGGTTCTTGATTCGCGAAATCGTGACGTGAGGCTCAACTTTCATCTCACAGACTATACCTACATCACTTAGAGTGTGAACTACTTTATCGAGAAACAAGTCTATGTAGTAAGTTTCATGCGGTTATTGAGATATATTTCTACAAAAACTAGTAGAACTCTCCTCCTCATCCGCAACTGGCAAAACTCGCTTTGTAGTAGAAATGAGTTGTAATTACTAATTACTAATTAATTACATCCAGCAGTTGAAAAATTTCTTATGCAAGCTAAGTGCGATCGTTTCAATATCAACAAATGATTACATTTTAAATTTGAAGTATTTAAGTGCTGATATACATTTTTTACAAACTGATCCTGATGCTACTGTCAAATAACAATACCGCCAACTGTGAGTACAAGTACAGTGACTTTATAAAGTCACTGTATTGCAAGCAGATGCTAGCGCCAAGACTCTGCCGTGTCACTAGGCCAAACTAATCCGTATGGTAACACCCCACCACTGAGAGATTGCAAACTGTTTGTCTTGTCTTTATCTGTGTCGAATAATACTAAACAAAAATATTATGTCAAGTTGACACTACTCACACGGCAGCCATAGATAAAGACAAGACAAATAGATTGGAATCTCTCAGTGGTGGGGGGTGACTATACGGATTAGTTTAGCCTAGTAACACGGCAAATTTTTGGCGCCAGCATCTGCTTGCAGTACAGTGACTGTGCTTACAGTTGGCGGCAGGTTGGCGGTTTAGTTATTTATTTGACAGTTGCATCGAGACTAGTTTGTCAAGAACGTATATCAGCACGTAAATAATTCAAATTTAAACTGTAATTTGTTAATAACAATAATGTTTAGCTTGCATAAAATATTCTTGACCTGCTGAATGTGCTAACAGTTAGTAATTACAAGTCATTTCTACTACAAGGCGAGTTCTGACAGTTGAGGACGAGGAGGTGAGTTGTACTAGTTTTTGTAAAAATATATCTCAATTACCGCATGGAAGTTGCTACATAGACTTGTTTTTCGATAAAGTAGATCACACTTAAAATGATGTAGGTATACTTGGTGCTACAAAAGCTTATTATGAATTCTTAACATGTTTAAATGTTCTGCTTCTTCTCAAGAGTTAAAAAAATTGTTAAAAGTTAAATGAGTGAGTCGATTTGCACTTATATGGATGAGAAGCAATTTTATTATATTTGTCTACTTGGGCATTGCAAATCCGCTATCACAGTCATTTACAGCTTTAAGCTATGTAATTTTATCCATCCCAATACAAATTGGTTCACTTAAATATTTGTAAGGGTAGTACAGTTCTAGTAAATAGTAGCGTCCTGATGATAAATATTGCTGCTGCCGTAAAGTAATTTATTATATCTGAGTAAGTGATACCTTTAATCGACATTCATTATACTATCATAGCAGCAGCACTGATGTGAATATGTTTAATAGGTTGTTTTACTTCTAGATAGCGGATGAGGACGTACACAATCTCAAAAAAATATTTCGTAGCAAATTCAACATTAACTTGACAACAATTCAAGATACTTTAACTTTTATCGAATGATACATCTTACAGTAGCAAGCAATTTTTATTAATAACAAAACTTGAGACATTTTGCTCTTGGCGTTTCTCGAAATGTAGTGTATGTACCTACCAAGCTGGTCCCTTTGGGAAATCCTGCGTGGATACCACCCCTTATTTATCACATACTCTCATATAATATTATAATAAAGACCCTTTGGAAATATTTTTATTTACAATGAAGGGCTGTTTAAAAAATGCATACTTGTTTCAGATGCACCAAATATGACTGAAACGCATTAAAAAAGATAGCTTATTTACACTATCTGGTTTGTCACAAGCATTTCGGTGAGTTATTTCGACTCCCTGGAGAAAAGACCTAAACGAAGACGTCTACCATACTTCTGTTTTATTGAAATATTTATAAATTGTAAATTTATGATCATTATAATTATTTGTGAATACCAAACGGATTTTGTTTTGTTTATCATCATTTAATTGCAAATTATTCTTAAGAAATCTCTTATTTAATTTGCAAGTAGTTTATTCCCGCGCCGTCTGAAGTTATGCGACAAGTAACTTCGAAGAGGTAGTAATGGAACAAACTAGGTGCAAAGAAAGAAATTAAAAGAAAATAAAAAATCTGACTTGCATGTTGCTGCTGCACCATTTAAAGCAGTTTCCTATGTTATCGACTTGGCATATTCGTGTGTAGTTTAGCCTAGTGACACTGCAGGCGCTTTATATGAACTTACCCCCACCATTAGAGTTTCCCATCTATTTATCTTGCCCTTGTCTATGACGGCAGCTATCATAAAATATCCATTAAAAAAGGTACCTCTAAATGAATCACCCGATATATTCGCTGCTTTTATATTCGTGAATCCATTTTCAGCGTTAAATAATTATACTCAGTTTCATACATCGAACACCATGCTCGTTCGAAACTTTCTAGCTTCACCCAGCCTGTTTATCAAAATACAACCTGCCCAAATAGTGGTCAAGTTGTTGTCCGAGGTAAGTTTATCCACCGTGTCAATTTTCCCTTACACGAGCATGCCTCGATTTCCCACCCCATTGGCGGCATCGCGCGCACCCCGTTCGCACGCCGGTTTAGTCCGTGTGTGACCGTCAAAGGGGCAGTTTGTCTCACGTGACCGCGATGGTGTTCTGTTAGCATGGGGTAGCCATGACCAGTGCTCCAGTACCGTGGTGCTGGATCGCCCTGCTTCTGTCTCCAGGTAAGATATTGAACAGGTGCATTAGCCCGGCGCCTCCACCATTCCTGCAAATAGGGTTGTTTAATTATAGTACATGTGCTTTTGGTGTCAGAAACATATTTTTTGAGATTTTAGAACGTTTTGCTTCCAATATTAATAATATCTACCGCGTTCTGCCCCTACAATGACGTAAGAGAGGAGCGAGTTGTATATTACGTTCAACAGCGTATAGTTTGAACAAAATTGCTGTGAGTAATTTATTGTTGCAGACAATCCTATAATACATAGATTTGCCATACTAAAATGATACTTATGCTGCAATGACGTTAGGTAAAATGTTACAAATGATACAGCACTTACTAACTAACCTCTAAATCATTCATACTGTATACTATATAACAGTTTTTTTGTAGATTGCCGAATATTCATCCTGAATGAAAATGGGACTATTTTCTTACATAGGTTGAGTTACATGCACACATAAATTTTATTAAATCTTCCTATATGTCTATATAAGTTTCTTACTTACTGATTACCTACAAAAATTTTTAAATAAAAAAATTGACTCTGTTGTCTAATGTCGAGTGCCGACGTCGACTCTTAATAACGAAAGGATTCAAACAAATTACAAACCTTACGTGCAAGGCTTTTAATATCCCTCCGTATAGTATTAACAACACATATTTTACTCTTGTTAAATATGTCTGTTTCGAAAAGACATTTTTATTAACATTTTCAAACTATATGCGTGTTTAAAATAACTCTACAGAGCTCTTAGAAAATCTAAATTTTAAAAATTGATAGATGAAAAAGCTGTTTTCTATATTAAAATTATCCTTTCTAATGTTCGCACCCCCTTCTAACTTTCTAACATCCAATAAACACAACCAAGTTTTGACGTGAAGGCAAATACAAAAAAATGGTAACGAAAACAAGTAAATCCGGCTTTAGTCCACATTGTATCATTTATACATTCATAGTCCATCAGACAATTTTAAGTAAGTACAAAAAGGTGTATGTTACAAAGCTGATACTATCAGAAAATATAGAAATTAAGAAAATGCCGTTTTGTGGAAAAAGAAACACTGTTAATGGTAAATTACATTAACTTATCTCGTTCCGGAAAATAGATAAGGTACTATGTATTTATAGTCTGCAAATTATAATATTAATTTTTCTCAGTCATGGTACTCCTGTGATGGGTTTTTAACACAAAACGGCCGTGGAATAAACATGTGGAGCATCTCAAGTGCTTTTATTATTACTTACTTATAGCTGAATAATGTATAGTATTGAACCTAATTATTAGGATAAAGATCTGATTAATTGTAAGTAAACCTGTAGACCGTTTTTGAAGTTCCGCGGAATTATGAACAGAAAGTGGTTATAATTAATGTAAATAATTTAAAATCAAAATGCAAATGTAACTAGAAGTAACATTTTTAAACCCTAGGCATTAAAATTCAAAATACTTCTGGAAAACTCAAATTTGTATTTTGTTAATTAATTAAAATGTACATCAGTATTAAAAAGATATATTTATTATTAATATTAAGTAGGCAAGCGATTGCGTAGTATGGTCTTTTGTTCATTTGCCTGGCCGAATTTCGTTTGCTTGTGAAATTAAATTCACTCTCAAAATTAAATGATATATCTCAGACCCTTGATATATATGSTTAATCAATAGTATAGKATAACCAATTTATTTCTGTAAATAACAACAACATACATGTCCTTACTAAAAGTTTTTTGATGTGGACATGCTAACACCTCACTTTGCGATTAATTTTGTGAAAATGCCTTTAAGTCATCCTAGCGGTGGCTATACGAACTACGACGTGTTACGGTCGGTAAGCACACAAAAAGCTTAGCGCAAGAGCCTAGTGAAATAAAATTACTTATTTGAATGATTATGATTATAGATACGATCACTCCTTTTTTTATTGATTAGGCTACTTTTTGCTTTAATATATCAACTATTTTTTGCGGATTTGCATTGCTTTTTTATCCTTGAAATAAGCTGGTCTTTACTGTCTATGGCTTGATACCAAAATAGTTGTGAAAAATCATATTTTCAAATAAAAAACCTTATCAAAGCAGATTATGCAGGTGTTAATACTGCTTTTTATTCGATGATAATTCTACAAAAATATAAAATAACCTCTGGTTTTCTTCCGTTTTTTTCAGTCTTATAGAAGTACCTTTCAGTAAGTTGCCTTGTTCCAGTGTACAAAGTAGTTCACAAATTTAAAGAAACTGAACCTGAAAAAATATGTTAAGGTCCAGATATCCAAAATCAGTTACAAATAATGTAATAATTGTTAGCTAGCTTAATGGATAACTTGTCTACGTCAACCACTCAACTTGCTTTGGATAATGATATTAGCCAATTGCTGGTTGTTCGAAGAATAAACAAGAAACAAATCCAAACCCTACAAAGTAAACTTTTCAGTGAGTTATATGAAAATGATTCTGACAGAAGAATACAGCTTGGTGGAATAAAAATGGAAATTACCATTGCTTAAATGAACGAACAGACATGGCTGCCTACCTAGTGAAAATACTAACGCTGAATAATAGAAGATCGCAGAGTATCCTCAGAATGTATTATTGGGCAACGCACTATAGGCAGGTACATTCTTCATAAATGAAAATGTAACAGCAAATATCTACATTCTACGTTTATTTCTTGAAAAACGACGAATGCCAATCCGCAATGTCTGGTTTTAATAAGAGGACGCGGCGCTACGCCACATTTTGGAGTTAGTGTCTGMCTGAATCTGAATGACATTTCCCAGGTCGGTGGATAGGACGTCGAGGAACCAACAAGTCGGAACTGGATATGAAATTCAAGAAATACCGCCTAACTGGCTGCAATATCCGTTGCTCAATTTCTATGATAGACAGTTTATCCCAGACTAGGTATTAGTTTGAACGTTTAATTTTATTTAAGGGTTTATTTGGGCAAATAAGGTATTACGAGCATTAGTATTATCGTTAGATTAATAAAAACCAGTACTCATATATGACCTTGATTAAAAATATGATCTTTTTTCAAAAATGTAGTTATCAAGCCATGCAAAATAAACACCGATTCATTTCAAGAATAAAAAGGGCAATACAACATCGCAAAAAACGCTTAGTTGGCGTAGAATTAAATAAAAAAGTACTAAGGTACCACTACCCTACAGTCATTAGTTTTTGAGATATCTGATGTTAAATAATTGCTGTTCACCAAACTAGTAGATGTCTCCGCCAGTTGATGTTCAATTGTTTTTTTGTAAACACCAAAAATTTATAAAACTTCTCTATCTAAACCACTAGTCTACGATGTCAAATAAAAAAGTTGCTATTGTGGATTGTTTCGTGAACAGCAATTATTTAACATCATATATCTCAAAAAATAAATGACTGTAAGGGTAGTGGTCTCTCTTACTTTTTTAATTTTTAACTCATGCGCTATAAAAATGGGGTCGTTCTATTTAAAATAACAAACTTGTAGTTGATATCTCGGTCAGTTGATGTGCAGTTTTGAGTAAACATCACAAAATTCTCAAATCTTTATAACACTTCCGCATTTAGACCGTTAGTCTATGACATCAATTAATAAAAAGTAGCATTTATAACTGTTACCGTGAACACCCTGCATGTTTTCGTTGATGCTTTGCTAGTTGCCAATTTATGAAATAGCCTGGTATCATTGAAGAGTTCCTCGCGTTTATGTTACACTAAGTTTTCTGAAAACACTAGAAACAACTTTTAAACTACATATTAAAGCGATTGATGTTACTGAGATAGTAAGTGGAGCAAATGCGGTTGTATATTAATCACTTACTTAGTTCATACTGCCCTATTCAACAATTTCAGAAACACCGAACATAATGTATTGCTGTGGGCGTTTCAAACAATCTTCGTACTAATTTGCTGTCGTTTGAAACCGCAAAATAGTTCAGACAGAACTTCACGTACCGTTAGCTTTATTCCGTCCCTATAAACTACTATTTCAGGAGTCACTCTGTTTTCGCAAATAATTTAGCGTGCTTCCTAAAACACGTTGAACACTCAGTTTCCATATTTAATGTGCGCTCAGAACGTTGTCGTGTGACGTTCCTCTAGATGCTAGTGAAGAATATTAAACTATCGATTTACCGAAAGCCGTAACTTGCGAGGCATCCCGGTGTGTAATGAACAATCCAGCTAATTAGAAAGGCACTTGATGGCAAATATAGGTAACGGTGTGTTGCTGATTAAACGAATCTTGCCTGTAGACTAATATTGCTCCGACAGGTAAATGTTAGGGCCTAATTAATTAGCATAGCGCAATAAGCATATGTACGTGTACAGCTGTTTACAGTAATTGTGTGGTGCTTCAATACATTGCTGATCTGTTATTTGTGTATGGCAGGTTCATGAACAACCATGATTGTAGTTGTTACTTCCGATCAGTTTTAATTTTTTATTTCACTAAAAAAACTAATACCCAACTTACACATTGTTGGTGCGCCACCTATTTGCGTAGTGGCAATTGATGATAAAATTCCACAACATGTATATTTATTTTCGCAAGTGCAAAACCCCACAGGTCAGTAATAGTAACGATAGCCATAAATTTAGAATAGAACCATTAATTCAGAAAAAAATCAAAAGACAGTGATATAGAAGATGTTAGCATATTCCAAGCATAGTATTCCTCCAAATTCTTATGAATGCAGGAATGAATTATAGCCGTGATTAGTAGTTACCGTAGCATACAGTTTCTATGCGGCAGATAGTATCACACAGACTAGTAGTTGCTTTGAAGGCATTTGTTACTGTCGCACCAAGTGCACTATCATGGTTTATATTTTTTTTGTCTTTGTTATGAATTTGGATATAGTATGTTTCCTAAGCAGTGCTCTTAGAATAAAATGCAAAAAATATATTTAATAAATAGGTTACTTTTTGCATACCGCTTTCGCTAAAAGAAGAAAAAACACTACCTCTGGAGATTAATGTTGTTGTTTATATGCATTTTGTTTCTCCAAAATAGCCCAAGTAGTTTTGAAGAAAAAAATTAAAATTAAATGACTATTTTTTTCTATTTAAAAAATAGGGCTTGTAACTCCAAAAAACGCATCAACAGTCCACAATAGTATAAATATAAACCGCCTATTACCTTTTATACTAGAAAATAATATCGCTTTAATTGCAGAAATGCGGCTGTATATTTGATTTAATTGTACTGAGCATGGGTGCGTAGAATTACATTTAGGTGGCTTCATAGCGTGTATTTTTTTAAATATAATCATGAATAGCTAAAGGACTACCATTGCTAATAACGTCAGGTTTCTTCCATATATATCCGCGATTTTGTAAACAAAATTTATGATGTAAACATGTTACCCGTTCATTTGATATTTCCGAACTATCAAACAGAAAAAGATTTACGTGTTATACTAACCTGTGGTGTACTGAGGACGGAATTAAAAATGCATGTTCTATTGACGAGTTTATTCTTCCAACTGGCTCTCCCAGATAAGCCGAGTACAAAAAACATCGAAAAACTACTATAAGAAATCCCATTTAATATATTTAGCAGCGGAATATACCACATTCTTCCCCCCTAAAGAAATTTTCAAATTATAAATTTTTAACTAACTTAAAATTAAGTATAATTTAGCCTCTCCGGCGCTCTCCTTATACGTTTCGGCCTACAGTTTGGAGAAGTTGACATTTTAATTTTTTTTACTTCTTTGCCAAAAACTTGAGGAGGCGAAACGGCTTCCCTCTTACCTGAAAACTGTTCAATATTGACTTGCAACGGGTTATCATTCTCTGTAAGAGGCAAACCATTTTGAATGCATTTTCTAATTTGGTTCGTATGTCTTTTCCAGGTTGTTTGAAGCTCAGGCACAACAACAATATATGTACATTTTCCAATTCTTTTTGTGATTTTCGCAACAATCCAACTTGGTTTAGAGAAACGATAATCTCGCACATACACTCTATCCCCCACAACAAAAACAACCCCTCGCCTGCCACCAAAATTTTTACTTTGAATTTTTTGTTTTTGTTCAACTCGTAATTTTATTTTAGAATCTGGACGCAAAAGATCGAATTTTGTGCGGATGTCTCTACCTAACATCAACATTGAAGGAGTAACACCCGTAGTACAATGAACTGTGCTTCTGTAGTCAAACAAAAAATTACTAATTGCAAAATTTAAATCTATCTGTTGATTTTGACTTAAAGCATTTTTTAAAGCCTTTTTAACAGTTTTAACGGCGTTTTCGGCTGCTCCATTCGACTGAGGGTGAAAGGGCGGTGACGTAATTTGTTCAATTTGGAATTGCTTCAAGAATGACTGAAACTCTTTGCTCCTACAAAGATTAATAGCATTATCGGAAACAATAACACGTGGAATACCGAACCTTGCGAAGACGCTATGAAGGGCTGTAATGGTAAAATGAGCGGTAATATTCGAAGTTGGAAACACTTCTATCCATTTCGAATGTGCATCTAAAATAATTAAAAAATGTCTGTTTAGGAATGGTCCTAAATAATCAATGTGTATCCGCGAAAAAACTTCTTCTGGCCATCTCCAAGTACTTAAAGCTGTTTTCGGCGGGTTATCTTTGTGAACTGAACATTGACTACAATTTTTAGCAACATTCTCAATATCAGCATTAATGCCAGGCCAGTAGAAAAAAGATCTGGCAATGCTTTTCATCTTTACCACTCCCATGTGAGACGAATGTAACTGTAGTAACATACTTTTCCTTAAATTATTAGGAATTACGACTCTATTATTCCAAAGCAATACTTCATCTTCGATAGTAAGTTGATTACGTAAGTCAAAATATGGTTTAAACAAATTGTCCTTTTTGGCATAGTTGGGCCAATCTGAACGTACAAAGTTCAAAATTTTAGACAAAACATTATCAAATTTAATTTGTCTTTTAACAAATTCAAAATTTACGTATGGATTTTCTGCAAAATAATTTAAATAGTCTACATCTTTTTCAGACTGTAAATCATCGACAGGCAACCTTGATAAACAATCTGCTGTATTTTCTTCTGATTTTACGTATTGCAGCTTATACTGATAATTTGAAACGAAAACGGCCCATCTCCGCAACCGGTTTGCTGAATACTGAGGTATGCTCTTACTCGGATGGAAAATAGCGATAAGAGGTTTATTATCACATTCTAGAATAAATTCGCGACCATATAAATACTGGTGGAATTTTTTTATACCAAATATGATAGCGTACGCTTCTCTTTCAATTTGACTCCAAGCCCTTTGAGCGGCAGTTAATGTCTGAGAGGCAAATGCGATGGGCTTTTCCTCTCCATTATCAAAAATGTGAGCAATCACTGCCCCCACTCCAATTTGACACGCGTCCGTTGTCAACTTAATTGTTTTATTCGGATCAAAAAGTGTTAATACAGGCGCTGAAGTTAAACAATTCTTTACTGTACTAAGTGCCTGTTTACATTGTTTATTCCAGTCCCAAGCAATTTCTTTTTTTAACAATTTATGCAATGGTTCCAAAATTGTAGATAAATTTGGCACAAATTTTCCATAATAATTTATTAGCCCCAAGAGTGACTTTAGTTCTGTTACATTTGTAAGGTCTGGGCAGTTATTTATCGCTTTCACTTTTTCAGCAGACGTATGTACCCCGTCTTTATCAATAATAAACCCCAAATACTTAACTTGTTCTTGAAAAAAATTACATTTTTCCAGCGATATTCTTAGACCTGCATCCTGCAATCGCAGTAATACTTGCTCGATTCGTTCGACATTTTCGACTACATTTTTGCCACAAATTAACACATCATCTATAAAAACAATGACTCCTTCAATGCCTGTCAGCAAAGACTCCATAATTTTTGAAATTTCGCGGGTGCACAGGCAACTCCGAAGGGTAGTCTCTGGTAGCGAAAGAGTCCCTTATGTGTCGAGATCGTAACTAACTCTTTAGACGTTTCATCTAATAAGAGCTGATTATACGCTTGTGACAAATCCAGTTTTGAAAATATTTTGGTCCCCGCAACACACGCAAACAAATCTTCGACCCGCGGTAACGGATATTGATCTATTATCAAATACGGATTGAGCGTTGCTTTAAAATCGCCACAAATTCTCAGGGTCCCATCACTTTTTAGAACAGGAACTATGGGCGTAGCCCAATCTGAAAAATCGACCGGAACCAAAACATTTAATTTTACTAATCTATCTAATTCATCTTCAACCTTAGACCTCATACTAAAGGGTAAAGGTCGGGCTCTAACAAATTTAGGCTGGACATTATCATCCTTTAATTGCAAACGAACTGTACCCTTCGTAAAGGTACCAAGTCCCTTGGAAAAAACGTTTGGAAATTTTTTTACTAAAGCGGTTACAGACAAAGCTTTATCGGAAACATGATTTAATTCTGTAAATCCTAGATTAAATAATCGCATAAAATCTCTCCCTAATACTGTTGGACCGCCATTTTGAACAACAAAAATTTCTAAATCTGCAACCTTATTCTTATAGCAACATTTAAAAATGTGTGAACCTAAGGTATTCAGTTTGTCACCATGCCATACATACAAACTGACACTAGGCGCAGTTAACGGAATACTTTTAAAAAGTTTATTCCACAATTTTTCAGACATTGCAGATCTGCTTGCACCCGAATCTAACTCTGCCGAAAGTTCTACATTATCTAATGTAATATCAAGAACAATAGGATCTCTATCATCATTAGTACTTAATAAAAACAACTCATCCTCAATTCCGTCGACACCACTTCTGGAAGAGTTGGCTGGCTGCTCGGATGCAGAACTCCCGCTGCAATGCGGCCTGCTAATGTCACTTAGCAGACAATTTTGTAGCCTTCTACCCTGCTGTTGCTTTACTTTGGGACAAACAGGCGAGAGATGCCCCTTCACATGACACGTATGGCACACGTAATTTTTGAACCGGCACACACTTGTCACGTGATTTCTTCTACCGCACACACCACACTTGTCGTTGCTGCGTTGACTCCCAAAATGTCCTTCCAAATGACCACCACTCTTGCTCCTGTTTTTGCTTGATGGTAAATGTTGGATACTTTCCATTTTAACATCAAACACTGGTTTCGTAGCCATCTTGGTAGCTGCTAGGGTAACGATGTCGGCAAACTTGGCGTCCGCCTTTTCTTCAAAAAGACGCTCCTGGACAGTTCCCTTCCCGAATCCCATTATAAACTTGTCTCTCAATACCATATCAAGGACATTCTCTGGAAATTCGCACTTTGTAGCTAAGCTTCTCAGGCGAGCTGCCCATTCTTGAGCATTTTCTTCAGGCACTTTTTTTGACTCATAAAACTTGCTGCGTGACAGAAACACTGATTCTGAAGATTTATAGTGTTGATTAAACAACTTGATCAGCTCATCAAAAGACTTATCCTCAGGAACAACAGGCATACATAAATTATAAATTAGCTGGTAAGCCTCTTCGCTTAATGCGTTCAACAGCATGGCCCTTTTCATACTACCATCGGAAATTTTGTTCACGATGAAGTAATTATCCATGCGTCGCTTGTAGATTGACCAGTCCGAAATGTGAGGGTTGAATTCTCGCAATTGGCCGTAATATGACGTACCGCTTGAGCTCGAGTTCGTCGCCTCTTCCTTTGTCTCAGGCATTTCTTCTAATCACCTTCTCACTAATTCGGACACAACATAAAAACTTGACACACCTCCCCACTGAAACAGTGGCGAGGTAAAAAAACTATGGAGATAATCTCCCAATTCGCGTAATCCTCGTCGCCAAATTTGTGGTGTACTGAGGACGGAATTAAAAATGCATGTTCTATTGACGAGTTTATTCTTCCAACTGGCTCTCCCAGATAAGCCGAGTACAAAAAACATCGAAAAACTACTATAAGAAATCCCATTTAATATATTTAGCAGCGGAATATACCACATAACCTCTAGAAAGTTTAGAATAGTGTGCAACTGTTGTTATGCTAGGTGTATTTTATTTGTATTATAGTGCCCTAGCGGCACTAAAACTCATATGCTGAGCAATAATTTTTCATGTGAATATAATCCCTGCGCAGGCAACGACTTCAGAACACGCGTTCCGCCAACTTTCCCGGTAAAAGCCATTCGTATATTTTTTCATTTCCAGTCGGCCGTAACAGTAAACTTGGAAATATAGAAGCAGTAAAAACTGTAATAAATTGAGTTATACCGGAGTTTTGTTAAAATCACCCGTATCAACTTAATCCCGCCGCAAAATGTGTTTTCTCCGCAGGGCTTGAAGGACATGTGGCAAAGTATCGTCATTTCCTGAAAACGTCCGCAGAAAAATGAAATCCGACGGGGCACTCTTCCCAAGCAGGAAATGATTAGATATTAGAGAGCTTTTACGGTGGAGACGGAGAAATGAAGCAGTACGAAACTAGTTAATCGTGAGGTTGCTCGGCGATACCTTTCAAGACGTCTTTTACTGGCTAAATATTTCTTCATTTGCTATACGTTTTGGTACGAGAAGTGTAACAAAACTGCAATGACGTTTGTAAGAATTGCAACCTTCCCCACATAACTGTAGACATATGTAATAACATACTACATCTAATTTGACATCTCCGTTTTTAAACAATCTATGAATCAATGCAGAACTGTACAATACCGAATGTAGCGCCCAAAAATGACGATCGTTGAGGTTGAGTAAAAAAACAATGCATGCCTGTTTTTTCTAACCAACGATCAATTTGGAAACCCTGCACAGACAATCTATATGGTAACCAATTACACTTACTTAGTAGATCTTGAAAACGCATGCTTTAAAACGTAACATTTTTAAACGTTGGATTTCTAGTATTATATTTCTTACTTATATTTCGGTATGGTATTGTACTGTATTGTATTGTACTGTTTTGTATGGTATGTATGGTTTTGTGTCGCTTACATTAAAGACTATTTTGGGGCGATTCTTTTATCAAAAAAATGTGTCTGGCAAAACACAAAAATTTTATGACATATGTTACACCATTACCGGTCTTTGCTAAAACAAGTGCTTACCTTATGTCCCGGAGCCGCTTACGTTCGGAAATAACTACGTCATTTTAAAGAAATTTGAATAGGGTATTCTCATTATCAGATTTACCAATAAGCCCTTAATTATCGTATTAAAATTATATTGTAAATCAGAAACTACTTTCGCAACTGCATCAGGACAAATATATGTAAGAAGTTTCGCAATTAGAACATTCCAATTGTAACTGTTCTTTGTTCAAGTTCTTGATATAAACAGAATAAATTTTAAAAAGTGTTCTGTCTAGTGGAAGAATATGCAATAAATATCACATAAGATCAGACTAATCACATTTGTGCACAAAATCCGAAAATATTTCAAAGGATTCTCCAAGGGTATAGCCAATATTGCATTTTGTTACTTGTGACTTTCACGTATAATAATAATAATAATTAAAATAGTGATGTTTTTATCTACTTACCAATCAGTCTAAGATGACAGAAACATTAGTTAAGCAGGCAAGTAGAATACAATTTCCCAAAAAAAATCTTAAGGATTTATATATTTTTGAATGGGCACTTTATAAATGGAATTGTGTATTTTATGTCGGTTATGTCTAGCAAAAATCTAAATGGACAAATGTAGATTTTTACAGCACACCATATAAATGAAGTAGTTGTTTAATATCGTTTATAACCAATTTAATACCTCTGACAGGAAGACAAATCAATGTAAGGTGGGTACTTATAATACCTATTATGCTTAAAACATTTTTCACGAGAACTCTAATATTAGTATGTATTTTTTTTTCTTCTTTTGCTGGTTTACTCCAAATATTAAAACTATATTCTTTTATGCGACGTTTCGGTGGATAATTTTCCACCTTTTTCAAGCTCTTATTATTTTTTCGACTTTATAATACAATTCTGAAATTATAAAACATATATCTTTGATAATGAAATACTATAAAAAATGATAGAATCTAAATTAATTATAATAATTTATTTACCTGTATTATATGTATCATATTCTGTTGTGGTTATTAAAATAATTTTATGCTTTTACTTCTTTTTTGGTTTATTTTTGATTTTGTCAGTGTCACTGTCATGTATTTAATTGAAATTTTTGTAGTTGTTTTTATACACTGTTTCCAAATTTTGAATTTATCGTTTTATTTGGTGGGTTATTTATTTGTTAATTTTAATTATTATTAGATAATATTGTGGTATATACTACTAAGTCCTTCTATATCATTTCTGTTATTTACTGCTTTATTTATGTTTTTCTGTATGTGTATCATTTCTAGTAATAATCTTTTCTGTGTGTGTTTTTCTGTTGTTATTATTTTTGTATTATCGTAGTTGAAATGATGTTGTTTTTCTATTTCATGTTTTCTTAGAGCAGTTTGTTGATTGTTATTGTAATTTTTATGTTGCTTAATTCTTTCTTATAAATATTGTTTTGTTTGTCCAATGTAAATTTTGTCGCAGTTGTTACATGGAATTTTATAAATAGTATGTGTCATTAGTTCTTTTGCTGTTTTTGTTTTTAGTTTGGTAAAAAATTGTTTTGTTGTATTTATTGGTTTATGTGAAATTGTAATGTTGTGTGGTTTGAGTATGTGTTGAATCTTTTGGGATAATTTTGGAATATAATTCAAAAACAATTTTTATATACAACTAGATGGAATGGCAATGGGCAGTCCAATATCTGGCACTATTGCACAACTATATATGGAAGACCTCGAAGAAACAATATTAAACAAGTTAAACTATGTACATTTTTACACACGTTATGTTGACGACTTATTTTTAATAATACCTAATAATAAAACCAATGATGTATTAACATATTTTAACAGTTTTCATAACAAAATTCAATTTACTATTGAAATAGAAAAAAATTACACAATAAATTATCTAGACTTAACATTAATCAGAGAACACAACAAAATCGTAACAAAATGGTTCAATAAACCTACATCAACAGGAAGATACTTAAACAATGAATCCAACCACCACCCCACACAAAAAAGAAACATAATCAAAAACATTATAAAAAGAGCTATAATATTAACTCATCCAAAACATAGACCAAACATTATAAAAAAGCACAATATTTCCTAACACAAAATAATTACCCAATAAAACTAATAAAAAGTATAACAAAATCAATCATAATAAATATATATAACAAACATAAATTAAAACAACATCCTATAAAAAATAACACATACGTATCTGTACCTTATATTCCAAAATTATCCCAAAAGATTCAACACATACTCAAACCACACAACATTACAATTTCACATAAACCAATAAATACAACAAAACAATTTTTTACCAAACTAAAAACAAAAACAGCAAAAGAACTAATGACACATACTATTTATAAAATTCCATGTAACAACTGCGACAAAATTTACATTGGACAAACAAAACAATATTTAAAAGAAAGAATTAAGCAACATAAAAATTACAATAACAATCAACAAACTGCTCTAAGAAAACATGAAATAGAAAAACAACATCATTTCAACTACGATAATACAAAAATAATAACAACAGAAAAACAAACAGAAAAGATTATTACTAGAAATGATACACATACAGAAAAACATAAATAAAGCAGTAAATAACAGAAATGATATAGAAGGACTTAGTAGTATATACCACAATATTATCTAATAATAATTAAAATTAACAAATAAATAACCCACCAAATAAAACGATAAATTCAAAATTTGGAAACAGTGTATAAAAACAACTACAAAAATTTCAATTAAATACATGACAGTGACACTGACAAAATCAAAAATAAACCAAAAAAGAAGTAAAAGCATAAAATTATTTTAATAACCACAACAGAATATGATACATATAATACAGGTAAATAAATTATTATAATTAATTTAGATTCTATCATTTTTTATAGTATTTCATTATCAAAGATATATGTTTTATAATTTCAGAATTGTATTATAAAGTCGAAAAAATAATAAGAGCTTGAAAAAGGTGGAAAATTATCCACCGAAACGTCGCATAAAAGAATATAGTTTTAATATTTGGAGTAAACCAGCAAAAGAAGAAAAAAAACATATATATATATATAAAATAACTCCAACAAAATAAAAGAAGATACAATCTAATATTAATAGTCCCCATATTATAGAAAGATGGATATAATATGTTTATTAACCATTAAAGTAGAATACAGATAAACATAAATGAGTACTGTTTCTGTTACATGTATACGATAAACATGCATTGAGTCCGAATCCTTAATGCAATGCATAAAATACATTTTCTTTTTCATACCCATAGCCGTATTTAATATTTTATTTTAAAAATAAAACAACTCAATAGTTTTTCTTTACTTTTCCCAAGGCCCAAATAGTCAATTTTAAATTGTATCGATACAAACTCGATAAATGGTATGTATGTAGCTTTTGTTGTTCGATTTCGAATTTGTGTCAAATAAATAATAATTAGTCCTATTGAACGACTTACCTAGAGTGTAGATACTTTTATTTTGCACTTGTGTAGAAGTACTCACTTAAACTATTGAATTATTCACGATTGTATACGAAGATAAAACGAGAACGCAAACTGAATTTATTTATTTATTTCGATGAAAACATCTGGATTTACCATGGATATCGCATGCTGTATTGAAAAAAACTTTATGAGAACACACTCATCGACGGAGTGAACTCAGAACAGGTTACATTAAACATTCAGGAAAACCCTAATGTTAATATTTCTGTCAGGCAACTAGTTAGCGAACACACAATTTTACAGGTAAGGATTCTGAAAACAAAAGAAATATATTCATATATAAACCAACAATCCTCTAGGAAATCACCAAAAACCAATTTTGGCTGCATTTGATGAAATAACTAGACGCGAAGGTTCTGTCAACCGTTACACGGCAAGGAAAGACCACACTCAAAGCCTAGAAAAAGTTGACGATCGGACAGTGATCGGGTATTAAGACCAATATTCTTCAAAGGAAATCTCAACGTGGTACAGTATTTGAAATTCTTGTATTATTGTAGGAGATGATTTCCTGAACAGAAACGTCAGGTTACAAGATGGCGCTCCGTCCCTGTTTGCAAGACTAGTGCTCGATGAGTTGCACTGACAAATAGGACATGAACGTAATGAAGTACGATCGAAACGAATTTAGCGTATCTTCTAAATAACGAAAGAACAATATTTTGAGCATTATTATTAAAATGTGCATCTTCTAATAACAGGAGGGTTTTTTAAGCATGTTTTTAAGAAGAACTATTATTTGAGTTAACTATAGCAGTTTTATTATTTTAGGCAAACTATACAGTTAGAAGCAGTTAAAAAATTAAAAAAAAAGGGCTTGAATGTAATATTATTTATATTCACTAAATCTAGACCAAGATAAAAGGTGTAACAATATCAGTAGTTTCCGAATACTTCAACGGCATCGGTATGTATTTAAAAAAACTATGATACATTTACAATATTCGCTGAAGCGTTCTAATAATCAATAAAGTCATCGAATCATAATTAAAACAGCACTTTTTCTTTGGAATAGTTTTGATTCACCTGTCGCCAGACCAAAAGGCAATATATACAATGCCAGCCTCGTACGATTGCTGAATGCTTTTGTAATTTATTGGAATTTCTTTCAAAACATTTCCTGCTTAGCTCGACGCTTCCATTCTCCCCGCTTAGAATTGCTGATGTGGCTTCTGAACGTTCTTTGGTAATTATCCTGAGACGAGAAATTTCACCGGTTCTCCTAATGCGTTCATCTCACGCAATAATTTTCTCACCCATTAGACTAAACGATTATTACAACCTATTAACATTGTTTCCATTGTTGTTCGTTACACGGGAGTCGTAGCGAATACCACGAAATTCAGTGATATATTTTGTAATAGGAGAAGCACAATAAAATTTGCATGCTTAACGGTGCTTTGAGGTTTTATATAGCTCGTGCTTGTTAGAGGACTTTGTTTTGTAATATTGTATACTTATCAAAGATTAATACAGATTAGACTGATTTCTAGTTGCATCTTTACTGTTAGCATATAAATTTTAAAATATCTAATACAAAAAAGGAAAACGTTCATGATATAAAACTAATACAATTTCTGACGTTATTTTAGATAATCAATGACAACATCAGAACCCTCTTTTGAGATTATATTCCAAAATATTTGGGTATAAATAAAACAGCACACGCAACAAAGAACGAACTTTCACAAAGGACACCCACATATGACAAATATTATCTTCCTCGCAGATTTATGGCTCAGGCAAATAAAGTTTCGCACAATCACGGCCGTTAGCATAATTGAACCGAAAAATAGGTCTGGAACAAAGAACGGGACAAAACAAGCTGGCACTAAATCAAAAAACTTGTTAACATGATGGTTTTGTACAGCGGGCGGATATAGCAAAAAGTGTAAGCGATAACAAAGATCTATTTCGTTCTTTGTATGCAGAAGCTTACATGAATATGCCAGACTCTAAGAAAGGCTCTTAAACCCTTTAACAACACGTATATGCTGCCTTTTAATACTAGTAATAGCGTTGTTTTGTAATGATTATCTTACAATAATCACAACAACTCTCGGCATTTCTATCGTTGTATATATTAGAGCAAAATCTACAATGGCAGGCAGAAAAACGATGTGTGCGGCTGAAGGTTTTGGCTACCGCAATGAATTATAATAGACAACCTCATATAATGGCTTGTTCAGTGTTGATTATGGTGATAGGGAGATTTTTTTTGTATTCTATCAGTGGACTAGTATAGAAAAGCCTATGGGGCAGTACATGTCGCTAAAAATGCATGGACCCTGTCTGTGACCATTTAGAGGGACCCCAAGGATTAAAAGACATGCATAGTTTTGTATACGGAAATATATCAGGTCTATTATGATATACATGAAATACAATCAATAACTCACTTCTAGGAATTGGCTGCCTTTTGAGTATTACCGTCGCCTTCCTTCACATCAACTTTTTAAACTAGTCCATTTACTGTTAAAATTATTTAATATCTAACGAGTAGGTACTCGTATTTACGTTTTGTACGTTTTTATTGATTCGGTTGTGTTCGCCACATACTCACAGGGAATCTTCAGTAATTATTGCTTAATAGGTTGCGTATCACATGGGTATTCATTTATATTTTACTGGCGTTTTCTATTTTTTAAATGTCTTCGTTTTATAAATTTCCTAACGATTGGTGTTCAATAAACTTGCATTATTCAACTTCACAGTTTAACGCATCAACAGTGAAAACCTCATGCCTTTACCCAGCTCTTAATTTGCAAATAAAGAGTAGTCGACTATAACCTAGAAATTAAAATATTTTCTGAATGGGCACGAAAAGCATTTCCTTGTATAGCTAAACGAATAACATCTAGAACATGTTAATCAAAATTTCTGGATCATTTAAAGATATTTAAGAAATAGTAGGCTTAGTATCAAAACAGGCTACCTCCACTTTGTTATGTTGTTAATTTTAATGCACCGTCTGGTTCCGAATTCAGGTGCTCACGTTCTGCTCCGGCCAATCGCGTCAAATCTGACTGTATCCAATTTAAAAATGCTATACAAAACTGAGCTTCGCAGCAAAACAGGCCAACTCCATTGTTTACTCAGCATCGAAAACGTCCAAATCCATCGCGCATGCTCTTTAGCAAAACTCGTGCGGCTCGCCATAAGGCTACCGCCACAGGTTGTTTATTAGTTTGTTGTTTGATGTTGTTTGATACTTGGTTTCGCATTTTGTTGTGATTCGTTTTATTTTGCCAACATGGAAAGCTAATTGAAGAAACGAAGAATCCAAAAACAAGGGTTGAAACTGCAGCCTCCTGGATTGTGAATCGAGAAAACCGATTCCGGTAAGTTTTCTATAAGTGGTTCTGAATTGTACAGAGGTTATATAACTGTCTGAAATTTTATTAAGGTATTCATCATCAAAACCTCCCCAGTTGCCAGCATGTAGGCACAACACGAAGGCCTTCAAATGTACCTCGTTTCGAAGCCATGCAAGATTTTCATGCGAGGGTATTACAGTTTCCCCAATACGTACTCACGATTATCAAATACAGGGTGGAGGGAGTTGCGCGCCGATACTTATTGGAAGGAAACATTCCAAATGAACGTAGCGGTAGTGACAGAAAAACTGCGAAGTTTGCCGAAAAATTCGTTTCCCAAGTAGCTGATATTAAACAATTCAACGTATTAGGCTGGTGTTATACTATCCTGTTTTATCGTTGCAGCAAAACAGCTCCCTTTTATTAGGGCAATTAAAATTTTCTTCTTAGCCCTGTTACATTTAAATATCCCCACTTAAAATATCTTGTCCGCGTATATTACTCGCCTGGCTGGGATCCGAACCACAGTACCCCGGTTGTATAATTGGTTAGAGCGCCAGAGATCTGTTCTGGAGGTCCGGGTTCGAATCCCGGCTAGGGCGAGTAAAAACTTTTTCATACCGAAGTATTAGCCTAGATACTCGTTAAAACAATTGTTACACATGATTATACAAATAGGCGGCAAAAACAATTATTATATTTAACTACTATTGGGTAAGTGTGAGTCACCGGCTGCTTATCTTCTTGGCTGCCGTGATATGATTCCCTGAAGTTCAAAAACCTGAACGACGGGATCATAGCTACAAATGTGGTAAAGGGGCATTGGTAGACCCACTTAAAATGTCTTATTCGTGTATATTACTCGCCTGGCTGGGAAGTGAACCGGAGTATCTCGGGGGTGTAATTGGTTTTAGCACGCCAGAGATCCGTTCTGGAGGTCCGGGTTCGATTCCCGGCCAGGGCGAGTMAAAACTTTTTCATACCGAAATATTGGCCTACATACCGTTAAAACAATTATTACACACTTCTTCCCATTCAGCGGTTCMCGTTTTAACGTCTCGCAGAACGGGATTGTATAACGGCCATAAAGTCGAATTACTGCAGGAAACACAGTCAGTGACTGTGAACTGTCAATTGCAAAGACGTGGTGAATGTATGACCAGCAAATCGAAAATCCCCCACAAAGTGAACGGGAGTTTCTTTCGTAAGGTGTTCGTGACAAATTTAGTATTGGTTTTGGGACAGTACTAAACCATGTCTGCTCAAAACGTTCGGAACTCGCCGAGAGACTAAAATACGAATCTAGTGCAGCTAAGAAACAATCACAACATTACTGAAAAACGTATCCACAAACTTCGGAAAATGCATTTTCCCATTGACTTCAAGAGAAAAGGGATGGTTTACTGACTATAAGTTATGATTGTCAAAAAAAATTTCCATGCCAAGACTGCCTGATCAAGTAACCTACTAAGGACGGCAGTTTTATTTGTATAACTTTACCATAGTCCAAGGAAGTTCTGGAGATCCTTCAGCGAAAAATACGTTTGTTTATACTCTGGGAGAACATGAATTCCTGAAAGGATCGAATGAGATCGCTTCCTGTATATACCATAGGCTGCAACATATAAATATAACAGGAATTTCTGTACCAAGACCTGTTGCCGACGGTTATGGCAGCCAAACAAACACTCCGTTATGATACTGATACTAAACAAGTGATTACTCCAAAAGGCACCTCCAGATGTTGAAAAAATTGAATGCATTTTTTTGTAACGGAACATTCTTGTATCTTACCCCATCGGGTCCTTATATAGGATAATTGAAAAGCCATCAGAAAGAATTAGCTAGTTTCTCAGTTCGAAGATTTTTAAGTCATTTTGAAAGAAAACGGTTGTAGTATTTATTCCATCTAGGCCAAGATGTTCAAGACTTGATTGTGGCATTTTCAGTTTGCTTCTTCAGAAGCGATTCTTTATAAAAAAGAACAAGAAGGGGAATGGCGTCCTCATTCAAGGATAAATTGCATACAAATCAGAGGTAGGAAATTACAGTGGGGTGTGTAAAAAAGAAAATAATGTCGGTATGGCCAAAACAAAGCAGATTGCACCAGCGTTCTAAAAGTACGGAATGTTGGGAAGATGTTAAAATAACACTACGGCGCTGACTGGAAGCAACTAGAACCGTTGAAGTTTTAAAATGAAATTATAAACAATCATACTGACTTTGGACATGAAGCGGGAGATGATGACAGATTGTGTGAAGAAATGCTGGAAAGGGTTGACGTCAGAATTTAACTTTTTTGTCTAAAATTTCATTGTTTAATTTTTTGGCACCTTAATATTGTATAAGGCATTTTACGTAAAGTTGGTCAGAATAAAGTTTATTTGGACGTTTCATTTCAGCAAATGTTACGCTAGAAATGCTGAAAAATGAATTAGTTTTAGAACCGACTAAATCAAACCTTTAGGGCAAATTTTTCGAAAAAATACGTGGGTATACCGGCGCAACCCATTCGTGGCAGGTCAGTTTTTAATACCCCCAAAATTTGAGGATACCATATTGCATATCAGTCATCAATGGCTTGCTCAAAAATTTTGACTGGGAGATGTTAGTCACGACATGTTTAGCAGGGTGTGGGAAAAAATTATTTCGTAAATATTAATAAATAAAATTCAAATTCGTAAGATAAAACGTAAACATGTTTTATTAATATACACGTATGACTTTTCTCCGCCCCCTAGGTACGCCACTGTCTGTTATGGCCTTAATGAAAATTTGACATGCACCATCAGCCAGCGCGGTCAACGACACCCATTGCATGAATACGGGTAACTTTATTCCACCTTAAAAAGGTCGGTTGGATACGCCTAGCAAAAACCCGAAGTGAATACGATGCTTAGCAGCCTAAATGCTACCATTCGCAGACGAACGGACGTAAAATCGAGCATATAAGAAGCGCTACCACCTTTGTTAGGTGGATTGAAAGAAGGAATTAGTAAGATAGCATAGATTTTAACTTCCGTACTAAATAATAATATAGACTATCAAGGAAAGTTATTAATACGCAAGTAAACAATAAAGCAAGTGATGTAAGTGTTTAAATAAATTTTAGCTTAACGTTTATTCAAGATTAATATTTTCTATTTCATCAAAGACCTGTTAATACTTTGTCGATATTCCTAGAGCATTTCGTGTACCAATTATGAAAATCGTATTTCTAACCCTATTTCATCGCCGATTAAATCCGTCTGAATCCGAGGTAAATATGGGGAGATTTAGCAAATAATTCCTTTTTACGAAGATCTACGAAGATCAGAGTGCGGGTTCGACGGTTCAACTTGGAGAACTCGTCAATTTTTACAGTTTTCTTTACCTAGCCTTTAACGACCCAGCGCATAACTACAAGATAGCAGCTTCACCGTAATCTAGGCAGGAACCCAACCAGGGCGTTATCAGCCGGGCCAGCTTACAGTGGGCTAGCTGAACCCAGGTGTTTTTACGAGGTTGTTACTCCTCCTCTGCACTTTTTCATCCAGGCTCGGGAATGTCAATGGCGGAATCAGAGAATCAGATATATCGATGAACCAGGGCATCATAAAACAAAATATTCGGGTTTCACTCTGACACCTCCAGGCAAAAGCGGTGAAAATATCCGCAACAAATTTTGTCAGGTTAGAAGGGTGATCCCGCAACTTAATGCAGTAATCTGGTCCCACAAAGTAAGCCGGACAACAAGATATACAGGGTCCGCCACCTAAAACTCCCCAGGCTCGTATTTTCTTTATTTTTCTTACGTACAACCTTGTTATATGTCAATTTGTTAGTCTTTTTAAACTCTTTAAAGATAGCTTGGCGGGTGTTCAAAAAATTTGTTTGCAGATTATCATATTTTGTATTTAAAGTTAATTTTTGTAAATATTTTTTAACCTTACGTCGTATAATAAGTATTACTTGACAGTTGAATGCCGACTTTTGTCTTCTTCAGTTTGTGTCATTACCATGTATGCGTAATTTTTAGTCCTTCTTAGTGAAAAACAAAGAAAAACTAGTCGCCGCCATGTTCTTTAAATAGGGTTGTTCAAAATTTTTAAGTGTTAGTTTAGTAGCTTATTACGGTACAAATTGTACCTACATACCCACCGCTGCACACAAAACCCCAAAATTTTGGGTAACTTTTAAATAAATCGAGTGCAAAGTTCGTTCTAAAAAGAGAGAGAGAGAAGCTAGAAAGCGAAACCCTGCGTTGAGGCTAGTTTAGTTTTCTACAGCGCGCACTAGCCTCGTCGCAGGGTTTATTTTGTACCATAATAAGCTACTAAACTACCACTTAAAAAACTGTGAACGGCGCTATAACAGAACATGGCGGCGACTAGTTTTTCTTGTTTTTTACTAAGAAAGACTAAAAATTACGCATAAATGGTAATTACACAAAATGAAGAAGAGAAAAATCGGCATCCAACTATGAAGCACTATTTATTATACGGGGTAAGGTTAAAAAATATTTACAAAAATTAATTTATTTGCGAAATATCACAATCCGCAAAAAAAATTTGGACACTCACTAAGCTATTTTTAAAGAGTTCAAAAAGACCTACAATTTGACATAACATAAGGTTGTATCTAAAAAAACAAAGAAAATACGAGCTTGGGGAGTTTTAGGTGGTAGACCCTGTATATACACGCAGCCCTTGTGAAGGGTTTGACAACACATGCTTCTGAAATATGGGAGTTGGTGCAGCAAGTCAGGGAGAAACTGCTTGCCATGGAAATGGACTTCTGGCGAACGCACTTCAACGTTACACCGCTTGCGATATATTGCTATACGTGATACCGTGCTGGTGAAAAAAAGATCGAGGATGCAATAGAGTCCAAGCAGCTGATATGTATGGTCACCTACAGAGAATGCCAGGGGATGCCATGGATCCCACATCAGTGCAGAAGACCGAGTTGACCAACCAGATATTGGATCCAAAATACTACTGAGGCAAAGAGGTCCCGAGAGTTAAGTGACGGTCTCACTAATGACCATTAAAGATGAGGAATGAGAAGAAAGAAGCGACGACAGTCATAGCCAACTCGCAGTATATACTCGTACGATACCTCCTAACCCTTTCCCTTGCATGTCTGCTTTGTGTGTTTTGCTGGCATTGACTGTGTTGCTTTTGTATTTATAATGTTTAAGAAAATAGAGAACGCCGCCAATTGAGTAATTGTGAAGTTAAGGCTGTGAGTAGGATACTTAAAGCAAGAAACATGCGATTTTGAGATATTTGTCATAAATTGAAGGAGGTGTATGGATACAATCTTATGGGTGAGTCGTCTGTTCGGCGCTGGTGTTAATAATTCAGCTTTTTGTGGGAGAACACCCATGATGATCAACGTTTGGGGCGGTCGTCGGTCATTGCGGATGAACTGCTGAAAAAAGAACGGCGCATTACAATAATTGATGAATATCACAAGGTTGCAATTTCTCTCGCGTCGAGAAACCTAATCATAATCCTAACTTCACAACTGTCGGCGATCTTTATTACCTTTAACATTATAAACACTCTCAGAAACAAAACAATCAATTCCAGTGAGGCGACATAATCCGGCGAGTACTCTATTCTGCAGCGCCACATATGTGTACTGCGCAAACGGGTACCAGTTTACGGATGACCCTCGTATATATATATATATATATATATATATATATATATATATATATATATATATATATATATATACTTAACATTTATTTAAATTAAGTTACAGAATTATAAAAAATATCAACATGAAGTTTAAATCATACGCGCAGTTGATTCGTTATGGCCAAAATTCGTTCTATTAAGGGTTCACGGAATACTTAAAAAATGAAGGTGCATTCAAACAAAGTAGTTAATCAATAGTGCCGTTCACTAGATACTTTAGAATATGAATAACTAAACCAAAGTAACGCGGATTACATAGCCGGCTTTAATATTCCTTCTTGTGACAGTTGCTGGATTCTTAGTTGTATTCGTTTTCGGTTGCTATTCCTTGGTTTACTTTATCCCTCGTCTAGGACCTAGGACCTAGGAGCGGTTACGCTAACGTTCATGGAGAAGCGAGTTACGTCATGCTGGCTGCAGGAATTGCTTGGCTACCGTGCCTGCATTGGAAAGATTGCCAAATCGGGCGCGGCGGTAAACTCAAGTAGTTTGCACTAACAGCTCCTTAGTGGAGAAGGCATCTGGGTCGTAACTAACAAATCGAAAATGTGATATACGATTTGACTCGGAATTAAATTGACTTCGGGCGCGTACACAAAATAAGAAAGGCACAAAGGACGCGGGCGAGTACGGGAACTTATTTCCCTCTTGCAAAATTCATTTTTACCGCTGACTCAATATAACGCGGTAGGAAAAGGGCAAAATGAAATTCAGGAGGACTTCAACGATGAAAATCCGCGCACCTCATTAAACTAATGCGTAAAAGCCGTGAGCCGTTGAGGTTAAAAGGAAATAATAACGCTGTTAATCCGCCATGCTAACTTATAAACGAATCGGGATTTCCTCTAAAACAGCCATTTTGGTTACATGGCGAACTAGCTGAGTTGGATTTAGAGAATACGTGAATAGTAAATATGCAAATGTTGGTAATGGACAAAACAAGGTCAGGGGATTTTCGTTAAAGAAACTGAATCGGCACTTTAAATAATGTTGACAACACACCTTTAGTCTTTTGCAAGAATCCTGCTTTATATCAATATTTTTAAGTTATCGTGTCAATTCAATTAATCAACGAACGAAATACCGAGAGTTCTGAAGTACCGAGTACATAGTGATGAAAAATTGATTAATTTGTTCATTTTTAGTTGAAATGTGATCCAGTGGCGGCTCCTTAGGGTAGGAAGTTAGGCGCTCAATCAACAATGCCATAAAAAATAAAAAACAATTAGCTAGAAATTTGTAATTTTTTAATGCAATTTGTTTTTATACCAGTGTTTATTTAATATTTCATCTCAAGTTTACCCATACCGCTCAAAAATTACGAACCGCGCTATTACGGCGAACGATTAAATAGGGAATAGGCGATTACAACTTGACGGCCTGAAATTCATTTGTATTTGTGTTCACGTCCTTCAGAATCTGTACCGTTAACGTCCGCAGTTAAAGGTAGACGTAGTAAAATCTTCGCGCATATAGATGCGTCTCAGGCGGAATGATCGGCCGCCTATGATAAACTTTGTATGGACTCGGGCTACTCGCATTCATTGCGAGATAATAAAAGATACTGAATAGGAATAAAAATAAATGATTAGCATGACCATCAAAATACATCGAAGACTATGATAATAATTGCCTATACTATATACGAGGGTGTCGCCTACCCTACTTGAAAGGTCACGAGCCATCACTGATGTGATCCTGTTGTATGTTCAACATAATCGTTTCAAGAAGTGAATTAAGTTCGTCGAATTAACTTAAACAATTTTAGAGATTTACCCTTGAAATAAATTTAAATAAAACACCTTGAGATTCACTGCGGTTTCAAATTTAATTAAAGAAAATAAATCGTTGGGTTGACACGCAATTTTGATTTTATTTAATTGTGGAATGTTATTTTCTTTAACAAAACCGCATGGTTTCAAGCTGATCATAACACTTACACATTTCAAGTGACTTTTCACAAACTCAGAAAATAATCACAAAATTGAAATTTGGACAGGACATCAGCTAATAGTTAATGAAATAAATAACAAAAATAATTGTTCAAAACAATACCAATATAATATAAAAAAACTGCACATCGCACAGTACACAACAAAAATTGAACAGTAGAAATAAAACAACGTCCTGATTTGAGTCTAGACTGTCGTCGGTTGGAATTGCTTCCTAACGTGTGACTAGCACAAGTGACAAGTTTCTTCATATCCGGTGCAGTATGTAGACTGACGAGTTCTCCTGCGCAAGTTGTATTTATACCTGTGGGTCGGGGGCGGGGCCTGTTCCGCCTAGGTTGACGTCCGGATGTCGATCGGCACAGCTCGGACGTTCGCGTTCCTGAGAATCGGGTTCTAGATCCGGTTGAGCCTGAGGGTCTCCTCTTTTCTATTGAAATTATCAGGATGTTTGTGGATCTCCATGGCTTCCCTGATCAGTCTGCTGTGAAGTCTTCATAATTTAGTTTTCGTGCTAACTGGTATTCCGAAGACAAAATAACTGTAGATCACAAGCAATTTGTTATTATTTTGATTCGTGAGAAAAATCTTTCTGCAGATGCGACAATAACGCAAAACATTTTATGACGTGCAATCAGACTAACAGAAGTTGTCTGACAGAATTTAGCTTTGGGATGTTATGGGTACAAATTGGAAATTTTATCCCATCTTCTACAGACTCTAGCAGCTAGTAATGATGCTGTACAAAAAGCCTAGAATGAGAGACTTTAGGAGCAAATCGAATATCAGATTGAGGCGATGATAAGACGAGTTAATGAGTTCATACAGTGGAGACTTCATCCGTTATTAATTTATTTATTTTAGGTTCGCATTGTCCAGTTCTCGTCTATTTTCTAATGGTTTATTTATTTACTGCAATAAAGATGCACACGAAGGTACAAGTAGAAAAATTATTACTGGGTGTAGGCGCAGATCATTCAAAGTTCGCAGTCTATATTAAAGGAAATATGGGAATACATTTGTGGTTCGACGTTCGACCCTATTGACCACGTTTCAAAACATTTCATGTGAATAGCTGTGAAAGGCTTACTACAGTTTCAGCTCATTTATTCTCTAGAGAACAGTTAAACAGGATAGCGAAGAATAGTTTTCATCTTGCACACAATTCACACGGCCGAACCAATCGAGCGTTCGCAATAAACGAAAACGTCAAATCCCTTCTTTCTGCTTGCGGGCGAGCAATTTCATTGAAATATATCTCATCGTGATACTATATGGAGGAGTTTCAGCGTCGCCATCTATTCCCTGTGCAACGGAGGGGTAAACGATGCACACGCTGTAATAGACACATTTGTTTAGCGCAGGTGGTCTAGATCTGAACCTGTTTCAGGCGAGTGGTGGCACGAAAAAGAGGGCGAAACAATTGATCTCTGGGACCTGGTACTCGCCAAAGATAAATTTTATGCTCGTTCGAACATGTGACCAATCCTGAATTAGATATGCCGATTTGTTTTACATTATGCGTTTGTGGTTGAAGGATTCGATTCAGAAAAAAAGAAAAACATTATAAGGTTTGAGTTGGAATCGGGAAGCTTTATAAAGCGCAAAAAGAAAATTGCGTTTGAATGTAAGAGTACAGAGAGAGCGACAATAAATGGCATCGTAACTTAAAATACACGGCAACAAAAGGGTTTTGCCTTGTATTTTATTTCTGAACTGGATTCAGCTTTCCATCTGTGCGCATATAGAATTAGGTATACATTTCATAGGTCGTTTTAACAAGGCATGTGTAGCAAGCACTTCTATTTGTGCTTGCAGCTTAAATCTAAACTGTAAACTTTAATTTATAAACTGGCGTCATACTTAACAATCAGGCTGATTCAAAACCTAGTAATTGTTTGGCGAGTGTTTCTCGTTAATTAATCAAGCGATAGTGAAGTATACCTATAGCTCATGCACTGGAAAAAAACTAAAACTATCAAGTGCGCGAACAAAACTATGAAATTTCTAACAACAATTATGTCTTAACAATTAGTTAGTCAAATAATTTAAAAAAATACATGTGTCATATAGACTATTTACAGGCCAATTTGGTGCTGAACTCATTGTGTCTCTCCATCCACTTTTATTTTCTTTACCAGTTTTATATCTGTAACTTCCGTGTCCCACTAATACTTCTAAGCTAACGAGCGTCCATGAAAAACGGGTCAAGTGAATGCCATTTTTTTTCTTTCTAACGTAAACGTAGTGCCTGCCGTGTAGGTTAGTATAATTTTATACTTTTGATATGGTAGTGATGAAAATAAGTCATTATTAATGTTACCTGTGATTAATACAGACATCGTCGATTCTGTGAAATATCCTATGGATGTCTGCAACATCCAGTGTGTTGGACAAGCAAACATGCACAACATAACCTCATTCAGGTAAAAATTGACCCAAGTGACATCACCACCACTGCGACATACGTTAACGACGACAAAAAGCGTCACCGACTTTACTTGGCCGTTTTTTTATAAGCGCTCGCATTACCTCCTCCTCGGCCTGCTTGCTGTGTCGGTAATTCTTGTTGCCAGCATACGCTTCACTATTATTTTCTTCTGCTATCCCCATGTGCGGAAACTGTCACAACCTTCCAGCTTTTATAGAAGTTATTTTAGCTTCTCCGAACAAATTCATAACTTTCCATTTTGTCCTGCGTTCCTAAACCCCATTTGCCTTTTTTCTCTAAATATACACCTTAGAAACTTCCTATCCCACACCAGCAGCTGTTTTTCTTCTTTTGTGCTCATAACCCATATCTCACTAGTATTGATAACTATTATTGATTAATGTTTTGTAAATTGTTCATTTTGTTTTTTCTTGCCACATTTCTTGGTCTTATGATTTTCTTAGTGTTTCTATATACAGGTAACTAAACTTGCTTCTACTTTATTGCCTTTCATTGCACAATACTGCGTCTCTTTAAAATGTACAGCTTTGTACCATCTCAGATCTTTTCATTTGCCCGTTTACTGTTAATGACGACATTTTCTCTTGCAATGGAGTAGACAAATTATAGGGTTTGAGTATTTTTTTGATGGAAGATTTGTGCGGCAATGTTTACTTTTCGCATTAAATTACTTATAAAAATAAAAGATGCGTAATACATTAATCTCTCTTTTTATTAAACTACATACAATTATTTCGACAAACTAAAAAACCCCATCTAGACAAAATAATAAGATGTTTTAGAACCAAGATAATTATCCATTAAATCATTCTAACTTTAACTTGACTTATTCTTATATTTTGCAACACCAGATACTTTCAATAACAGTTCGCGTTTTGTTGTTTTGCAAAAACTGCAATATGTGACATCTTTGAGTTATACTGAATAGAGATCTAACACAGGCCAATGATAATCTGTTTCGCTCTTTTATCCATTCTACTTTCTACACGTGTGTTTTGAACATGGATGGATTGAAAAAATGCGCTCGCGATCTCAATTCCCCAATAACAGTGGTAATCTTGCGATAGTGTAGTTTTTTTAAATATTTGCTCATTTTTAATGCGGCATTGTACTAAAAATTTATAGTTTTGTTGCGATAAACCTATCTCTTTGCTATCTATATCAAAGGCAAGCAGCGAGTAGGATTTATTATTTGATTTTATGATTAAAGTGTCCGGACTTTTTCCTAATGCCCGGCTTTTTGCCAGGACTTTTCAATTTTAAATTTTACAATAAAAGAGCAACACGACTTGGCCATTTTTACATTTAGGTATGCCATCGGACTCAGTATCTACTATTTTACTTGACCTTCAAAAGTAATAATTGTGAAAAGTATTTCATCCGCGGTAGGCAATTTAAAACTAAAAAAGAAATTTGCATTATACTGCTGTGGAGAATAGGGACTATAAGCTGTCATTACTTAGAATTATCAATTAACATCTTGTAAACAATCAGGCATATAATAATAATAATAATAATAATAATAATAATAATAATAATAATAATAATAGTAAGTCTATTTAGGGTTTAAATTTACAGAAAAATAATACAGCTTTACCCTTTGTACATAATTCATATAACTCAAATAAGACTATCTATCACATGAAATACCAAGTGAAACAAATAAAAATTATTTTTACTTAAATTCCAGCAAAAAACACTAAAACAACCACAAAAGCAAAGCTTGTGCGTGGTTAAACTGAATATATTTATAATTAAACGAATAACAAATAGCAGCTAAGTATTATGTTTGTATAAAATAAATCAAACATAGAAACGAACAACTGACCTGCGACCTAGACTGTAAGTTTTTTTTTAATAAAAAGACACCGCGATCACCCTCCAAGCTGAACCAACCCTAGCAGATGAAACAATTTATCTATCCCATCATCAAATTATAAACAAAGTTTCTATTACGCTCAAACAGAAAACTTTATACCATTGTCTTGAAAGCATGCACTGAATTATTATGTTGTTATTATGTCGATGCTCAATACATTGTAGAGTCTGCTGGATAAATAGGCCCAATTTTTCTGACCTATGTTTTTATGGGCATTCGAAACCTTAACAAGCTCTTCTGCTTTCTGTCTGCTCAAAACTTTTCTTGTTTTTATACTGGTGTTGCCTAATGTCAAGCAATCTAGATTCGCTATATAATAAATCGTAGGGGTAAGTATTTTCTTTTTTTGGTTCAGATTCTTATATTTTTTTGTAGAACTTCTAATTTTTTCAAATAGCAATTAGCCACAGCACCCCAACCCATCACCACATAGGTGAGTCTTGACTCCACCAACGTATGGTAAACGATTTTCATATGAGGAAGGTCCAAAATATTTGCCAAACACAATTTATACAACAGTTTTCTAACCGATTCAGCTATCTTCCTCACATTTACATTTCCCCCACATCATTTTTATGAAACAGGATGTTGGATCTATCTACTTAACGCAGGACTCGAAGCAGGATACATGTAAGCCTTTTCTACACTTTATCCAGGGATGGCGTATTGTCACAATGCACTAACTAATAAATCACTTTTTATTTTTTTGGTGCCATCCACGTCTTGCAATAAATTTGAGACAATTATAACCGATAATTTGATTTTTATCATATCATGATTTCAAACTCAAAAATCAAAATTAACGTTTAGATGATCTTGAAGCTACCCCGTCTGCAGTTGATTCCATAGGCTCGCCTACTACCATTTTGTATAATAAAACAAAAGGAGCCTATTTTCATTCACCCTTCTTCCTTTAAAGATGCTCTGAGACAGCCATCCTTATGTTCTTTTCCTGCATCCTAGGGAGGGTTTAAATACAATACCAATGCCGTTGTTTATAAATACGAGTACCGAGGTTTCAGATTTCAGCAACCTTCTTTTAATTTAACCGGATACACGACCTTTTGTTTGAACAGCACTGCACCCTGCAGCTCTTGAAGGCCACTCTAGTCGAGTAGTCTGAGGGGAACGCCACTGGGGATTGTACCAAGTTAGTGGGATTGCTGAAGTGTCACAAATACCACTGGTGATTTTGAACGCGTGGAATATTTCGGAGTGGAAATCTGCCCAAAATGTTTTAAATGATGCTACAAATGTAGACAAACCTTAGTGTTATAAGATTGCTAGTAGGAGTTTAAGTAATCACTTGTTTTCGTTTCGTAAACTTGATATTAAATAGATTTATAACCGGACGTATCCTTTTTAATCTTACTCGAACTTAGAGTGCACAATCATATCTATTTCTTAAGTTATTATAATTAGTTAAATGCTAAAGGCACATTCTTGTAAGTAAGCAAATATCTAATTTGTTAACCCAAGTTTGCTTATAAAATCTGATATTTTATTAAAGTAGATACGCCATCGTTATTTATGCTATCAAAGATAAATGTACATTTCGCACTGTTAAGAGTACTGTGACTAAAAATGGCCTATTTGTGCAATCTTCTTTTGCACGCTTTATTAATACAGCGTTTATTTGTATGTAAGATTTATCGATTCGTCAGCGAGCGAAAACTTGACAGAATGGAGCCACGACGTCACCAATTACCTAGTAACAACCGTTCAGCGTGCATGCAATTTATGGTTTACGCATGTTAGTCCATAGGATAATTGCCAAATAGACGTTTGTCTTGTCTCTAGGACAGCAGCAGCTCATGACGCAACTGTTAATAATGACCTCTAGTAATTTGGTCGCAGAGAATCAAGGCATCAATTAATTTCTCTTCAACGATCATACAATTTTTGGACCGCCAGTTTTTGTGTCTCGAATTCTGACCGCCACGACCACCCCTCTGTCATTTATCAATATATACCTGTACTCTTTTCTAAAAGTTATGTGCTGTTTAAAGCTTTCATGAAACATCTTGTTAAAATTTCTGGTTTTTGCAATACAGCCTTTCGATAATTTCTTTAAAGAATGTTCTGGTCGTATATATGTGTTTACATTTGTTTTTTGTTGAAGCAAGAAGGTTGATTTCTGCATAAAATATTTTGACAAAAAGTTGGGGCTGACTTAAAAGCAGAATATTGTAAATCCTATTAAGAGATTATCGAAAAATCACAAAATTCATATAAATTGTTGAAATTATCCCATAATAACTGTCCCACTAAAAGTTGCTGTGCCGTTTTTGTTTTACCGTTGTTGAAATTTATCTAATTCGTCGTCATATTGATCTCGAGATTTTTTGCTCAACAATTCCGTATGTACTTTTTCGGCACGCCCAAGTCTTAGATGCTCGGTCGTTTCCCTTTCATCAGCTACACTAAAATATTACCACCGTCCTTTGCTTAGAATTACGGCACATTTGCACAATAGCTTCTATTCGCAATATGGCGATCTCCCATTGCGAAACAACTGACCCATTTGAAAAAAAAGCAAAGAACGCGGGGAATTAGTTAGGAATGGGTAAGCTGAATGAGCTCTTGGCAGAGTCGAGGTACGGCGTTAATTAAAACAAGAGAGATTAATATTCTCCAGGCATCTTTTTCAGATGTTGCTACATCCAGGTGGGACGCTCGGCACTGCCGTAAAAACGTCTGGAAACGTCAGTTATTTATGCAAAAGAATATGCAATTTGTGATTCTGGCGTGAAAAATTACAGACACACGAAATCTAAATCTTATTAAACCAATTTTTCATCGAGCTATTTTTCCTTCTTTGCGGGCTATGTGCGATTTATTCCACATATTCAAAATTAATATGAAACAATAAGTTGAATTTTATAGATATTGTATTGTATTCAACAGCTTAACGTAAGGATTTGAAGTTTTTTTGGTGTGCAGTGGTGGATGAGTAGGAACTTTACTTCTCATCTCAACTTTTCTCTTTTTTTTTACAAATTCTTCATAAAAAGGTTAGCTTGATTTGGAATATTTTTACACAGTTTTGTTTTTCGAATATATGCTATATAAAAAATAACTTATCGAGGGCGAGGTTTACTCAATATTCTTAAAATAGAAGGCTTCATAAATAAAGAAGTACCTATGTCACACCTACTCGTACGCTGTATATCTACTCTCCATCCGGTTTCAATCAAATACCCTACGGAGGATGACAATAATCCTAATGTTATCCTAATTAATTGTTAAACCTAAAGACAACGCTATACACATACGTAAGGATAAATTATAAAAGGGCTCACATTTATTTTGTGAAAGCTTCGTCATTCCCTTTCTGCTTATTTTTAATATATATTGTTTTAAAATAGCTCGAAGGAATTTTACATTATTTTAAGTGATCTTTTTAACGTCATTAAGAAACTTTATTATAAAGACGCACTGAATAATAATCGTGTAACCCGTTCACATTTTTTACCGTCAGTGCACCTACAACTTCGAAGTTTTTGTCTTAGTAACTGGCTTTGTAAGTGTTCTAGCATAATACATAGAAATATGTTAACTGTGTTACCTCTGATTTCACAAGAATTCTGCGTGCGATTAAGAGATCCTGACTATGCTGACAGGAATATTAATGCAAGAAGAAAAACAAAAATGGTTCGGCGTGCATTCGCTTTCTGAGAGAAATTACGCTTTTTGGTAACGGCCTGTTAGAGATTTCAAGTGAACTTATAGGTAATTGTGCAAGAATCTAAACGAGAAAGAAGTAACCTCAGCTATTTAGAGCTTTCAGCTGAAATAAATTCTTAAACGCAAATTATAATATCTAAACAGTTTCTGCATTTACGAGTTAGAAACAACATTTTCTTCATGTTTCTCGCAAAGTACTGGATAACTAGATGGTATATTGTTTGGCAAATACATAGAGTTGCTTTTATAACTCAAGTGGGAGGTCTAGGCTTCTGGGTAAGGCAAAATACAACTGGGGCAATATACTTGTTGGAAATCGTTGCATTGATGATTACTGTTTATAAATGAAAACTCCCCAATCAATAATGGAACCTATAAAGAGAATACACGCTTTAATAAAAGTAACAAAGACCTAATAAAACAATAAAGTAAAAGTATTTGAAAAGAGACTGTTGGAACATACTCTGCTGATTATATAGATGGTAGTTCACACTGGAAGGTCCTCAATTTTGGTATTAGACTGCATTGTGATATAATATCTTTAATATTTATATGAGAGTTAGTCGGGGAATGGGAAAGAAATAGGGTTTATATAACGCAATCTAAATTAGTTTAGATAGAAGGGCTTCAGAGAAATTTTTTATTGAATTGACGTTGAACTGGAGCTTTGGAGTAATACTAGATTTTTGGTTCGTTTCCATTAAATTTGTCGGCTGCATTTGCGTTATAGAAATACCAATACCGTATACATTAGATAATAGTATCTAGAGGTTTATAAATCTGTAGAGCAGGAATCTTTTGAAATTTGGAATAAAACGTAGTTGTAAATTTATTGCGAACGGTATAAGATTTATTTCAATAAAAAATTATATGCTTGTTAATTGTATTTTGATACACCCGTATGTTTGACCTGGATACTTCTTTCTTAAATACATGGTGGAAGAGGAAGTTAACTTTGAACTACGAGTAAAATGAGTAAGACGAAGAAGATTAATCATTCCAAATAATTTCATTTCACACTTTTCGCGTTGTGATTTTCTAATGGGCTCAAACACTCATTGTAAGTACAAGAGACAATGTAGGCCTTTGTACTCTTCTACTGCCTAACCTACGCCGTAGCTCGTAAAGTCATCGCTAGATGGGAGAATAAAACGTGTCCACTTTCAGTGGTTATTAAAAATACATTGGTTACAAAAACGCAATACAATACTAAAACTATAATTCATTTCGTTCCGTCCAAACAAAGTGTGTTAGTTTATCAGGGTGTTTTATAAATATACCGACAAACCATGGACCTCATAAAAACAAATATTGAGATCGAATATAGTTAGGTCCGAAATGGCGCCGTTTACAAGATAAATGGTGTTTAATTTCTTATTTTTTAAATATTTGAAAAACGATTTGGATTACGGATATCAAATTTAGGACACGCCACGGTGGGAATCGAATGTTTTCAATGAAAAAAATGGTACGCCACTGACTTTTTTCATACTATTATTTTTTTAATGCACCACCAATTCTTAATAAAAATTACTCTTAGTGTTTAGTTTGTCCAGTAGCTTTTTTAAACATAAAAATTAATTTAAATTCCTGTGCCTACCCTAACATCCGGGATAGATTTCAAAGTGCGAATTTTATTAGAAACTAATTTAGTTTTAATGCTGCTTGCCAATTTCATTCAGTTTTAAATAATAAAGAAGTTCTTGACAAAGTAATTTCACATTTCATGAAATTCCTGATATGCACCTATTTTACGGAGCAGAAGATTGTAATGGCTTCGCGTCTCTATAAACAACGTCAACAAAGTCACATGGCATTTGCCTCATTCACACTGAAGGGTTCTGGTCGCCTAAGGACAGCCCGTAGTGTTTAATTTGAAGAAGGATCATCCACAGCAAGAACTTTGCGCTTACTCTATGAACAACTGGTACATATATCCCTTCCATGTACGACAGGTACAAGCTTTAAACATTGATGATTATCCTTGGGTCTTTCTCCATTTTGGTTTAAGGATACGTCAGTGTTTGCATTTGAAAGTCCAGTTTCCTGACCTCCTCGTTCTGAAGACCTCTGTACACTTGATTTTTTTTAATGGGGATATATCAAATGTTTGGTTTATAACAGACCAGTCCGTAATCAAAAAGAACTTCTCGCAAGTTTAATTGCAGCATTTACACACGTAGAAACTATTCCTGAAATCTTTCAGGGGTTTCGTCAATCCATTTTCAAAATTTGTTGTACAATATTTATCATGTGTTGTCTATTTTATTATTATTATTATTATTATTATTATTATTATTAATTTATCTGTGTTTCCAAAAAACATCAGATTAATACCTACATTTAGTTATTATATGACGTCATTTCTTTCTTCTAGTCAAAATCGTTAATTTGCGCACATATTTTATTAGATAAAAATGTTTGACTTCAAGCACTGTTACTTCAACTAAAAGAAAATTTCAGGGATTCCAAAAGAATTCAAAAAATCGCATTTTGAGGCCTATACCTTTTTTTTGTAGACAAAGAAATGAGAACAGCTACTTGAGCAACAAAATATTAAGAGGACTTTTTTGTTAAGAAATGAGTATTTAAAAAATATATTGGTGGGTAGATTGTAACTGCAATACCATCTTTTTCACGCCTGGCACAGACGCCACTGATAGAGGTATAAATAATCTACCTACCACAGAACATGCAACATGCAGGTGTTCCAAATTTTACGCCCGTATCCCAAATATTTAAAAAAAATAAGAAATTCAACACGTATCTTGGAAACGAAGCGATTTCGGACATAACTTAATTCGATTTAAATATTTGTTTTTATGAGCTCTACATTTTCTGAAACTTTGTCGGTATGTTTATGAAACACGCTGTATACGAACTTACAAACTGGATGGATGATGTAGGTAAAACGGAAGGTTTTAATTTTACTGAAACTGAAATTAGCCAATATATCATTATTTATATAATTGAATCGACAATTAATTTTAAATGAGTAATTTATTGGCAGGCATCTCAATTTTTTACTGGATTTATATTTAGTGTCAAACGTATTAAAAGATACACAAATCTAAATCGTGGGTGGTAACATTTAGATGTTTGTCCAAAATGTTCCCTAAAAGAGATCTAATGTCACAGTAAAAACCGTACAATTTGCTTCCAACGTTGGACCTATAAGAATGCACATTTCTCTCTGTGACTTATCATTCCCGGAAAAGATCGCAATCAGGTAGCACTCAAGCGAAAGTACTCTTGACATGTCAGGAGCAGGGTTCCGCGAACCGATGTTGCATCCTGTCTTGAATACGCTCGCCTCATTAGGAGTTTTAATAGGGACGGGGCGAAACGACAGCTGCATTGATGAATTTATGAAACAATGCGGGATCACGTACTGGCTACTAGCGTGGACGATGGCGTGGGAGGAATAATTGACAGGAAGGCAATCCGCTGATGTGACGTCAGAGGGTTCGCGGAGTAGGAAATTGGAAGCGGTCACACGTACCGGCAAAGCTGTATTCGTCCAACGAGAGCTGAAATTGTAAACTGATAGGATACGCTGCATTATTTAATCAGGGGATATGTATTTCAGTGTGCATAATCATTAGCTTAACGCTAAATAAGCTTCATAATGGCAAGCGCTTTGGTGTACCTACATGGTGCTGCAGAATCAAAATATCATACCTATCAGTTGTCCAGGGAGACAAGAAGTATCCTAGTAATGTGTTAGATCATTACTACAGTAATTGGAAGTTTGCTGTATCCTAAAAATTACCTCCACTATAAAATTATATAAAACAATACATACATATGGTATAAATAGTACCACTGTCATGAATTATACTTAGGTATTTATTAAGTCATGTTCATTTGGCGATAATGGATGTGAAGCTTAAACGAATGTAGCCTCTCATCTTTGACAGTTACTCTATCTTACTACTTTACATCTTTTTAGGATCAGACTACGTTTTTGCTTTTATTTTACAATGTGTTGGATGTTTAAAATTCTAAAACTGTTTGGACTGATTGTAATCTACATTAATCCTGAAAACACTATTTTCGAAATTGACACTGAATAACGAGAAAGGTTTGCGCAACCGCAAGAGGCTTATTCACTTGCTCTAATGGCTATTTAAAAAATTGTAAAAATTCCCAATTACATATAACGGGCGTTCATAAAAATACCGTCAAGCAAGACATCTCTTTCTCTTTTTAATGTGAACGTAGCACCTGCTGTCTATAAATTAGTTTTTCCATTGTCCGTTCTTAATTAAACCATCATGAAACGCAAATTATTTTTCGTAATAGAGCCATTACGAAACGGAATTTTTTATTTTGCGGTGTTGATATCACTAAAATAAATCTGAGCAAACATCAAAGAAACTCCACCTCGTAACATCGTAACTGTGTTACTAGGGTAAAATACTACACACGAAGTTGATAACATAGTAATCTGTAATCGGCATCGATAACAAAGTAATCTGTTTTAAATTGTGGAGTGACTGAGCGCTAGGCTGTAATTTCAATTGYTTTTTATATTGATTTGCTAAAATAATTTCTTTTCTCGTTTGCACTTACTTTGTTTTATTATCACTTGTAGCTGTCAGTCAACCTGAAGTGAGGAGAAAAAACCGCTGCAAATTGAATCAATACTTCCACATCCAATTGTCAAAATGACATTTACGTTTTAATTCTTATACTATATGATTAGTAATCAGATTTTGAGCATTTTTTCTCTCTACACATTTTTTCTAAGATAAACGATCCTCGCGATATTAGCAAAAATACATAAAGTTTTAAAATCGGGTTTTTCGAAATAACTCGAAAAGTATTACCTTAACAAAAAAATTACAAGAAGGCTTTCCGATCAGAAATTTGATTTCTATATAATACCAAAATTTAAAAATATCCTACGAGCAGGGTCCAAAATAGGTTTTTTGGAAATATTTCGAAAATGTCAAAATTTTGGATAAATTTTCTAATACACTTTTTATGCGAAATTTTATTTCCTATCTGATGGTATTTGCATTTTTTTAATATATTAAATATATTCGGAGATATTTAGGAAAAACTGTTTTCTTTAAGTGACGCTTTTTTGCTAATATCTTCTAAACAATTTACTGCACCGAAAATTTATAAGGGCAAATAATACTAGCAGTTGTACTACTAATCTCATACTAAAACGAAAAAAAAATTTGTAAAAAAGGTAGTTACCCCACAATTTTACCCCCTTTCCGATAACCTACTTACCCCAAAAACAATAGGTCGCTTTGGGTAATTGAGATTTATACGTATGCCAAATTTCAAGTTCATATATTAAGTCTTTCGAAGGTTATCGTGTCCACAAACAAAACCACAGACAAAGAGACAAGAATTTTTTGCTCAAATTTTGTTTTTTTACGTTTTCGGCCATTTTAAAGCGAATGAACAAATAAAATTTTTTGAAATTTTTTTTAGCGATACAATACTTCCCATCCATTGGACGTGGAAGTAATTATATTACATATTTAGGTACTATACAAAAATCCACGATACAGTTACATGAAAATAAATTAATAGGCCACTGAAGTTACATACTTCTCATGTAACTTCGTACAGCGATGGAATAAACTATCTGCAAATTAGAGAAGAGAGTTCTTAAGAATAATTTACAGTTCATAAAATATTAACATGGCAAAAACAGAAGTTGTTTAGTTTACAAAAAAAAAACTATGGAAATAGTAAATGCATCTATGAACAAATCCATGTATGCAATACTATAATAACAACACTAAAAAGACCGAATCAAAAACATAAATTATAATGGAGCAAAATATATAATTTACTAACATAGAAACTAAATGCCCAAGACGGGGAACTTATTTAAAATGAACAAGAAAGAGTTGGCACTTAGAAAACCTACACATATCATACAACAGGCTGTGTTAAAAGGTAAGTATGAGAATTAGTTCAGAACAGGTAAATTAAATTGGACTTTTCCTATAAATTTTTCCATTTTGGAATTTTCCAATGCATGAAAATGTAAAATTCCATGTGAAATTGCAAGTTACGAAAATTCAGTTTTGGGCCGTTTTATTATGCAGCATTCTGGGAAGAAAGGAAGATAAGGTAAAGTTTCAGATATTTGGGTAATACTCAATCTTCGGTACGTCAAAATTCCGCCAAGGCTTTCCTCTAGGATTTGAAGCTTATGCAAAACCGATCGATAAACTGAGTAGACTTGAAGGATAGCTACGCCTGACCAGTGTTGGTCGTGGTGGAATCTTCAAAACGTACCGAAGATTGAACATTACCCCAACATCCAAACTTAATGATAAATAATCTTCATCAGAGTTAAGCACTCAAATTCCTCAACGTGAAACGCTGATATTTTAGTTACGCCCTTTGAACCTCACACTCTGACAGTTCTCTATGTTCGTGTTCTAATAGCTATGAAAACTGAGTTTTCCACTTTTTTTGGAAATTTAGTTAGTTTTTTTATCTTCCATGGAATTTTCGAATTTTTTAAATTGCATGGACTCAGGTCAACACAGCCAGGAACACAGCACTTCACAAACATGTTTTCTAGTTTATGTTAATTTCAATTTCAAACTCAAAACGCAAATCACCTATACCTACCACCTATTTATACAAACAACAACACCAATAACAACAAAGTGACAGCTTTGACAGTTGCTTATCAGTTTTGAAAAGTTTTACATGGTTTTACTCTTTACTTTTTGTTATTTCACGCTTTGACGGTTGACAATGGCCCCTGGTGGGCGCTGCAGCAATCCAGGGGGGCGGTGTTGGACATAGGAGCATTTGGGGGTGATGAATAACTGTTGGGGGGGGGTGAAAACATAAAAGAAAAAAGAAAAGTGCTACACAAGCCAGCATGTGATATTATCAAGAAAATTTTGTTGAGAAATAATAAAGTGCAAAGAAGAACTGTTGAAATGGCTCAAGATGTTGAAGATTTATTGTGTGGCTATTTAAAAACATCCCAGTTTTCTATTCAACTTGAAGAGTCCACTTAGCTAGGAAATGAAGTATTACTTTTAGCATATGTGCGGTTCATAAAGGAAGAACGAACTTACCAAGAATTATTATTTGTTAAATATTTGCAAATTGATATAGAGAAAGGAGAATCAATATTTCATGCATTGGAAGAGTTTTATAAAGGAAAAGAAATACATTTAAGTAATATCTTATCAGTAGCGACAGATGGTTCTCAAGCGATGGTAGGGCGCTACAGGTGTATTACTTGCATATTTAAAAAAGGAGGTGCCGAATGCATTTACAGTACCTTGTATCATTCATTGTCAATTTCTAGTTGCTAAAAATTTAAGTGCATGCCTACATAATTCATTGCAATATGTATCTGTAATTGAAGCTATCACCACAATCAATCAATCGTTTGCTGCTTCATACAGAAGTTCTTTGGTTATCAAGGGGTGCCTGTTTAGATAAATTTTATAAGCTGTTTGACTCGGCGCTGGAGTTTTAAGGGATAAAAATGATGCTTTACGATCCAATTTAATTCAGTCCAAAAGTGACATCACTCACTTGACTTGTTACACAAATTTAATGACAGCAAATTTTAGCTTCAAGGTGATGAACTGAATTTAATAAAAACAAAATCTGTTATTTCTGCATTTGTGGCAAAACTTCTTCTGCACAAACGAAATTTTGGATGAGGGGAATTTAACCAACCAACCAACCAACTGATTGGATTTTGGAGCATTTTTCAAGTGCAAACACAGAAGAATCTCCAGTTACAGGATCTGATGGAAGTAACTACAAATGATGAATTGAAATTTAAATTCAAAACTGTTCATAAAAATAGAGTCGAGCATTACCAGGTTCATCCTTTTCATTAGTTGTTTTTGAATGATTTAACCTTTTTATATTACCTTTCTTTTTTGAGTACAATACATAGTTTCATAATTTCAAAGTTCAAGCTCAATGTTTCTAATTTACATCTTTCTTTACTGTATTTTACGAAATAAGTAGAAACATTAATACATATATCTTTCTATTTAATTGCTATTACAATTCAAAAACGATAATTTACAGGGGGCACTCAGTAATATTTTTCTGGAAAGGGGGCGGTAGGCCAAATAAGTAGCGTGGAAGCGCGTCTGCCTATGGCCAGGAAGGCTGCGGGCTCGAGTCCCGCCCAGGGTATGGGTGTTATGAATGTTTAATAATACGTATTTAATGTAATGTATACAATAAAAAAAACCGTTTCCACTGAATTTTATAGGAACCTTCGTTCCATTTTGGAGCCGAATGCGTAGTAAAAATAACAATATTTCTACTTGTTTAGGAGCACCTGTATAGCTTGTACCTTGTACTCAGCAAACCGTACAATCCCAAGCGAGATGGGTCACCTTGGATACCGTAAACGTTTATTAGGTGCCTTTAAAATTGAAACAACAAATAATTTAATAGATTTGTTACATTTATACACTCAATTAATTTTATATGTAGATCCATTTACGTAACAGAAAAACACTTTTTTGTGTTTAAGGATTACTACAAGTCTATTAGGTACCAGATAATATATTTTCGGAAAGATCGTTGTATCTTGAAAACACTGACAAAAAGTTATAAGTCTGACATTTCGATTACACCTGTAATCTTTATCAATGATGAAGAACCTCAAAATTTGCCTGACACAAGTTCAAACAAAATTTTGTTATATTATCTTGTATTATGGACGCCGAAAGCAATTCACCCACGTTTATCTATTAGGTACCTTTCAGTATTTAAAATACAAAGTATGTTGGATACTTTTTTTGTACTTAAATACTTTTTAGTATGTTAAAATACTAAATATATACTCATACTTTCAGTTCCATGTACAAGAAGGATAAAAATAACAGTCTACTACAAGTAGCCACTTCTGCTCTAAAACATAATCTTGTCAATTTATGATATAAAGTCAAAATTGGAGATTAATACAGAAAATAGTATTGGACTCAAAACTAATTCGTGGAAAATTATGGAATTAACAGTATAGATGTTACAGCAAAATTTACTTATTTTGCCAGTTGCGTAATGCGGTACAAGTTGTTTCTAACTAAAATCTTGGCTAATAAGAAATCAGTATAATGCTACAATGATTTAAGGATAATGTTTAATTTAACTTAATTTAGTTTAAGGATTATGGTTAATAATATCAAGGGTCTTACTATAATCAAGAAGGACTAAGTATCCATGATATCGTTGTCAGCGGCCGGCTTGTTTATGTTATTTATTACATGTAACAGCGCAGTTTAGTTGATAGATAGCTTAATGTAATTGGTTAAGGATGTTAATATACGTTCATCTAAAAAATAATAATTCATATGCAGAAGATATGATTTCATTGTGAATTTCATGCTCAGTACAAGAACTAAAGATGTGTACCAAACAAGCAGGAATTGACAATTTCATAATGTTACGACTGGAAAGATTATAGCAGTTGAACGTCCTTTTTTGCCTGAAACCAGAACTATAAAAGCGTACGGGTCCATATGACAAATTTCAAAGTGTGCCAGCTCTAGTATTTATCTATGCGCAAAACGCAGCCGTAGCCCTTCTAACGGCGTTTGTCACTAATGGAGCTCTTTGTTCATGTGTTAAGGTTAATTCCGCATTTAAAGGATTGTATGCTAGTCTGGTTTTGTGTAACGAATGGGTCGCAATATCCGGTACGGCGAAAAGGTCAGAGTCTCGAGCGTTCGCCGGAATAAAATGATAGTCGTTCCTGTGTAAWTTCCTATTTCGTCGCTGGCTCGGGAAGCAAATGAAGAAGACGAAAAGGACGAACCTTAAACGATTTCGATTCAATTTTGTGAATGTGGAGAGGGAGCGAATTGGAAGTTGGAAGTCGAGAGGACTTGGCCAGAATTCGTCGCCCACTGGGATCCTAACAAGCAACTATTTTTCTTAAGATGGGATCGAAAATTTGACAATTACATATTTACACAGCATCTACCCGCATGATAGGGAGCTCAAGTACAACTAAATCAAATTTAAAGCACAGGACCAGCAATACAAATTATACTAATGTGCTACATCAAAGCTTGGCTTATAAAACGGCAAAACAAAATAATAGTTCGTACTCTTTTTAGTTTATTTTGTAGGAGTGTATTTTGAAATGCGTTAAATAGAACTCAGCTTTGTGTATATCTGAGAGCAAATGTTATACCTAAAAGAGAAGTTACTCTAGGCGGGCGGGAGGAATGCAAGTGCAAAATTTCTTTACAATCGCACCAAACTGACAGAACAATCTTTTTTTGGTGATTCTCAGCTTTTGATGTTGTTGGATCTGCTTCATTCTTCTTCACCCACGATTTGTTGATTCACTTTGTTATAAACTATACACTTATTGTGTTTTAGAAGCAAATCGCAGATGATAACACATTGGATCAAATACATAGATCAAGTTTCTTACCGTAGATGCTTTAATTTTTTAATGCACGCATGCGATACGTTTAGCTTTTCAGTAATATCACGTGTTGTGCTATGGCGGTCTGAATCGATAACAGCTTTGATATGGCTTTCATTAACATTAACTGAACATATCTATAAGAGAAAAATCACAAGAATGAAATTTGGCACAACTTTGACACTGCCTTTCTTTCTAGGCTTCATTCCCATATATCAGCATGTATGCTTGCGATGGGTACCCTTTTTGGAAATAATACAATAACAAATGTTTTACATTGTGATAAAAACGAAACCAGACAACCAGTCGATTCACTTTTATTACTGATTGAAGATGGAAGTCTCAATAACACAAAACACGTTGACAAAGTATAAGAATGTGTTAATCCGCAAATATCTAGATATCAACACTAATATCCTTTGAACTACGAACATTTCATATGGTACCACCGCGGGCACTGGTCAAAGCAAATGTTGTTTGGGTATCAATTTTAGTTTCTTATAAACTATACACTTGACACGATCGCCCGATGTTCCAAGATTTTTCTATTTTTCTATTCGCTGATTATCTTTTTCACCTCGTCTCTCCTACCTTGTGATGAAGCTTATTTTTTGGTATTTCGTGTCAGTAGTACCTAGTTTGCTTTAGTTCGTCTTACTTCCTTTTTTTCCTTGCTCCTCACTTCCTCTACTAAACAGCTCGGACTTTTCTTTGCCTACAATTTTCCTTCGCCGTCTCATACTGCCTTCATATCTTCAATGATATTGCACTTTAAGCTTTTGTATTTCGCACATTATATTGACTGGTTTATAATAGAACAAAATTGGCTCAGAAATTCAATATGAATTTGGTGAAATTGTAATGATGCTTTGATTCTTAGGATCTGCAACCCACTAGAAGTTCTGTTTGGCTGACTTGCAATCATCGTTTGCCATCAACACGTTTTCAGTATAAAAAGCACTTAGTACGTATAAATGGTTGAATGAAAAGCAACAGAAACTGCAAGGTCAGACACCATCGCTAGAAATAGTTGATGCAATAACAGGGCTTTTATATAATCTCAAACAAAACAAAGCAACCGCTATTTGTATTCAATCGTTTAAAACTGCTGTAGTAAGCCTAGCTTATAAACAAGGTAGCTTTTTGTAATCTGAACATTACAGACTAATTAAACAATATTTCTCACAGCAAATTATTTGATAAAAACTGTAATGTCAAGATAATTTTTGAAAGCGAATGAACTTAGTTTACATATGCTATTTGGATTCCGTGCTGAAGTTCATCTGAAGAGGCAAATTTAGGATTACTAAATAAAGTGTACACTGAGCCAGATGCTGGAGGACCATACTTATACATTTTTCGTGACCTGTATAAAGCGTTTGATACTGTCAATCATAACCAACTCCTCTGCATACTGCCCAAAATCGCAGTTGGAAGACTAGCATACCATTTTCTCAAATCGTAATTTACAGCTAGATTGCACAGAGTATAAAAGTGGGTTCATATCACAACAGATCGCAGGCTATGGAATTCAACAGGACACACTTCTTTGGTCTTTGCTGCGTTGAAGATTAAAGCAACTAATCACATGCCGATTGTTGAAAAAGAGTGTATATTATTAAAAGGTTTGGACAAGAATAAACAATACATTCTTAATAAAATGGGTTATTCCTTTTTTAACTTTTTAATTTTGCGAATCTTGCGCTTTCTCATAGTTGGCTGATGTTTTGTCAAATAATCATTAATAATTGATTTTTAGCACTCCACAAGTTTTCGTTTGCTATGGCTGTTTAACGCAGAATTAACCAATGCGCATTTTATGCATGGTCGCACTAACGGCATCGTCATTGTCGTCATTCTAGTGAATGAAAGTAACTCAATATTCGACTGGATACAATATATTCCAAAACTACGAAAAGGTAAAAACCAAAAGTGTAAAAGGTTCTTTAATCTTACAAAAACCTCGCAGATTATTGCATAAATGTTATTTGCGTTGCCMATTTGAAATGTCRGCAAAATGGGGGGGGGGATCTGTTTTGTMACTAACGACATGTTTGAGTTTTTCTTTCTTACCAACTAACAAACAATTGCACGTAAATCGCAAATAACGCAGCAGAAACCTATATTTTGCTTTACCCTCGATTAGCCGATCGCTCACGGTAACACCCAAAATCGTCCGAATTGGGTATTTGCCATGTATTTATATTTTATTAAATTCCATATTAATAGGTAGCATCTAATCCACAAAACAGCTGTGGCAGCTTATAAATTCGAAAAAATGAATCGCACGGTGTATTTTTAATATTAAAAATGTGAATATTTAAAGGGACCGCCAAAACGCGACCATATTGGCCGTGACGTCAGGTGTTTTGTAAATGGCCGCTTGTTTCCATTTGGGGTCAGCGCGTCACGCGTCACACTCAGCCCTTCAATTTATCAGTTTGTTGTTTGCGTTCATTTTGTGACAAGCGAATTAAAATACGCCAAGGAAAAGTGAAATACTTATGAGTTATGACTTCTGAAGGCATGTTCATTGTTATTGAATTTGTGCACAGCGACGAGCGGTTTGACGCGGCGGAGACGAGGAACGTAAAAGCAACAGCATAGGTGAATTTTTTATCAAATTAACGTAGCACTGATAATTTGATCACAGTGGGTTGTTGGAAACATACTATTTGTAAACATAAAAATGTAAGAATCAAAAATGTACCCTAAACTTGACATTTATTTTAGAGGTCAGAATAAATATAAATTGCCATTTATTTTCGGGGCTCTTGCGGCTCGTTTCCGGTCTGGCTAACAGTCGAATATTTGCGGAACAACGTCATTCTTTATTATAACATTTCCCTCTATCAACTTAAAACGCATATAATTTTTCATATCCCCTTTAAGCTATAACAAAATGGTAAACACTTATAACCCCAAAAAGAATAATAAAACTTACAGTAAGAATTAAGATGATCTTCACAACAGAAAAACAAACTTTGCGATTTCGGCATATCACGTCTAGCGGCCCTAAACAACTTTTTCATACGTTGATAATCTCGAGGAATGGTTACAAGAATTTTGTTAGCTGTACTGACTAAAGTACTTTTATAACCATGAACAAAACAACACTTGTTTTGTTTTCCATACATAATAGATGCTTGTAAAACGACACAGATCACTTTTTGGTGCGACATCTTACACCGTTCGTTCAATAAACACAACACAAAAGCTTTTTCAATACAAGAATGATACTACACCATTAAACAGCACGCTCCTCGGTAATGTTTACATGACACTTGACGTCACGAGTTGCATAAGCCTGAATAGAAGCGTTTTGGCGGCGACTCCTAAGATTCGAATTTCAGACCTGAAATTCTCTACCTACAAATAATTTTTTTGTTTTTTTAACATGGCGTACGATATATATGCACTTCAAGATTCATTTTACGTAATTTTCAAAAATAGTGATAATACCCAATTGAAAAGATAGCATTTGTAGGTGTTAACGGGTTGTCTTGTTGAGTAGTCGAGTCTAGTCTTGCTTATGATGCGTGAATACGAGTAATTGAAGTCGAGTCTAGTCTTGCTAATGATACGTGAAGAGAAGTAATTGAATATTTCGTGTGTTTTTTAACGTGATATATTTAAACAACTTTTTGTTACAACAACTTTTTTTATGTTTCTATCGTGACCGTTTCTATGATTGTACTCTATGATTATACATATTGCCGGCCACCTTGAAATGTGTACATTTCAATTAAATATTTATAACAATGCAGTAATAAAACGTTTTTAACTACTAATGGTTATTGTCTATTGGTAAAGAACATATCTTGCGTAGCGATCGCTTCATCACAGAGCCATTCGCAGTCTTGACTGACACTGTTCGTATGACTTCATCAGCACCGGGATGCAATTCTACGATTCGCGCCATTGGCCAACGAAGAGGAGGCTGATTGTCTTCCACCAGAAGTACTAGTGATCCAACACGAGGCCTGATTTCACTTCGTTGATTCCACTTCGATCGCTTCTGCAGCTGCGATAAGTACTCCCGCGACCATCTTCTCCAAAACTGCTGAACAAGTTGCTGTAGTCTTTGGTAGCGGGACAATCGACGGCTTGGCTCCTCGTGGACATCAGCTTGTGGGGTTGCGGAGAGTGAGTCACCGATCAAAAAATGAGATGGTGTTAGAGGAAGAAAATCATTTGGATCGTCCGATAAACTTGTGAGAGGACGAGAATTTAGGCAAGCCTCAATTTGAGTGAGAACTGTATACATTTCATCAAATGATACTATCGCATTTCCTAAAATTCTACGTAAGTGGTATTTTGTGGATTTGACTGCGGCTTCCCATAAGCCACCTGTATGTAGAGACTTGGGTGGAATAAAATGCCATTTAATCTCGTCATTGGCAAGAAATTGTGAGACATTTTCATGGTGTTTGGTGTCTGAAAGCAACTTGTATAGTTCACTAAAGTGATTTTTAGCTCCTACAAAGTTCAAACCGTTATCACTGAAAATGTCTGATGGTTTACCACGTCTGGAAATAAATCGTTTCAGAGCGTTTAGAAAACCATCTGTAGTTAAGTCCATAACTAGTTCAATGTGTATAGCACGAACAGCAAAACAAACGAATATGCAAATATATGATTTAACGAGCTTAGCCTTTCTTAAAGATCCCTCCTTTATCAAAATGGGACCGGCATAATCGACACCACATTTTAAAAAAGGTCGACTTGGAACAACTCTATCACGTGGTAAATTTCCCATTAGAAATTCCATAGGTTTCGGATTGTTTTTAAAACATTTAACGCAAGAACGAATGACTGATTTTACCATATTTTTAGCATTCACTAACCAGTACTTTAAACGTAGTATGGATAGTAAATTTTGAGTACCTACGTGCAAATATTTTAGATGTGCGTTTTGAACAACGAGTTCAGTAAATCTGTTTTTGTACGGTAATATGATAGGATGTTTTTGATCATACGGTAAGTCTGAATTCGACAGTCTACCACCAACTCTAAGAAGACCGGTAGTATCTAAGAATGGATTTAAATTGATTATTTTGCTATGTTTGTCCAATTTTCGTGACTCTGTCAAGGCAGATATTTCGGAAGAAAAGGATTCTCTTTGAACAAGCTTCAATAATAAAGTCAGAGCGTCTCGTAATTCTTCAGTGTTTAAAATTACAGACGATTTGCGTTGCTTAAGAAGCAATATTCTTTTAAAACGTAAAACATAAGCTACTGTGCGTTGTAACTTGTTTAGAGTAGAACAATCGTTGATGAGTTTCGCTAAGAAGTTATGGTTATTGAAGCTTGGTAAAGAAACATTGCAATTCTTTATTTCAGGTAGAGATTCTAAATCCAATTTTATTTCTGAGGAGCACGGTGTTCTGTTGGGATTCTGTTGTAATAAGAATTCTGGTCCGTGCCACCAAATTTCCATATCGAGTAAAACTTTAGCAGGAACACCACGCGAAATCATATCGGCTGCATTTAATTCACTCCTTACGTGTTTCCAATCGTTTATATTTGTCAGTTCTCTAATTAATGCGATTCGGTTAGCTACAAAAGTTTTCAATTTTGGGAGATCGATATGAAGCCATGAAAGAACAATCGTGGAATCCGAAAAATATGTTGTTTTTGATATATGAATATCCATTATTTCTTTTACTGTTTTAGTCAATTTTGCCAATAGCACCGCAGCTAATAATTCTAATCGTGGCAGAGTTAATTTTTTTAAAGGAGCTACTCTCGATTTAGAGCATAATAATTGTGATTCCGTTTTGTTCGATATGTCTGTTGAAACCAAATAAAGGCAAGCACCGTATGCCTTCTCCGATGCATCGCAAAATCCTACAAGCTTTACAAATTTAGGTCTGTCTATGATTATATGACGAGGTATGTGGATCATGTTTAAATCTTCAAACTGTATTTGAAGTGAATTCCACTGATTTAATAACTCAGGAGATAGTTCGTCGTCCCAATCAATTGATGATTGCCAGAGTTTTTGCAGAAAAATCTTAGCCTTGACTACTGCCGGCGCCACAAGGCCGAGTGGGTCGAATACCTGAGATACAATTGATAACACAGAACGTTTAGTATGAGTTGAAGTTGTTCGAAGATTAACAGAATAATTGTACGAATCGTGTTCCTTTTGACAATCCCAAACTATACCTAACGTTTTAAAGACTTTGTTTTCTTGTTGTAAAAATTTAGGATCGTTTTCATTATTGTTGTCTACTATGTGTTGCAAAAGTATAGGCTCATTGGAAGACCACTTCCTTAGCTGAAATCCTGCAGACGCCATGATTTCTGTAATTTCGTTGTAAATTTGAATAGCTTCCTCTATGGTATTAACACTAATTAAAAGATCGTCCATATAAAAGGAATTTTCAATAATTTTACTGGTACGTGGATAAATTTCTGAAAATTCTGAAGCAAGCTGCTTTAAGCATCTAGTAGCTAGAAAAGGTGAACTAGAATGTCCATAAGTTAAGGTATTTAATTCATAAACGTGTATGTCTGAATCGGGATTAAATCGCCAAATTATTTTTTGATATTTCCGATCTCTGGGATGTATCCAAATTTGACGATACATCATTTTGATGTCCGCGTTTAAAACATACTTTCTTAACCGGAGACGTAATATTATAGCAAATAGTTCGTCTTGTATCGTGGGACCTACGCAAAGAATATCGTTTAATGAATAACCTGAAGTACTTTTGGCTGAACCGTCAAAGACTACTCGGCATTTTGTTGTTGAACTAGATTCCCTAATCACTGCATGGTGTGGTAAAAAGTATGCATCGTTTTCGATATCTTCTTTTAGAGTACCTTTGTCTGTCATATGGTTTAATGAAACATACTCCTGCATGAATTCTTTATAACTGTTGTTTAAACTAACGTTACGATTTAAGCGATTCTCTAAATATTGAAATCTTCTGATAGCATTCGTCTTTGAGTCACCTAGCATATCTTTCGATTCATTTTTAATAGGCAGTCGTACTATAAATCTACCTGCTTCATCTCGAGTAGTAGTGTTCTGAAATAAATTTTCGCAAAATTGTTCTTCGCTTGTGAGCAAACGTTTTTGTGGAAAATCTTCTACCAACCAAAATTTCTGTAGTGTTAGATTTAAATCATCCAGTTTATTTTTCGAAATATTTCTGGCAAAGTTACAAATAGAGTGAACTTTACAAGTATTATTTGATAAACTTAACGTTCCTGTCACGATCCAACCTAGTTTTGTTTTGTGCAAAGTTGGTAGATTTTTACCTAACGAAAAGCTATCACCGTCTAATAATTCGTAAAATATTTCTGCTCCTATTAAAACATCTACATTTTTCGGTTCGTTAAATCGTTCATCGGCGAGTATAAACTGTTGTGGATAGTGTATTATTTTTTTTTTCAAAACGAACTAGTGGTAATCTTTCTGTAATAGATGGGAGAACTAAAAATGTTAAGTCTGCTTCATAGGAAGTACAATGAGAACGAATTTTTGTAATTAATTTATTGTTTACTTGTGTTAAGTTTTGGTTTATTCCTGAAATAGGTAATGAATACTGCTGAAGTGGCAGTTGCAGTTTTTCAGCCAGTTTTTGGGAAATAAAATTTGATTGGCTTCCGCTATCTAAAAGTGCAATGCATTCGTGAAAACGCCCAAAATTGTCTTGCACAAGTATAAGAGCGGTAGATAATAATACCTGATTTATGTTAACTGATGCAAATGATAATGTAGTATGTTCATCATTTTTGTTATCTGTGGCTTGTTTACTTGTGGAAGGAATCGGTTGTATAATATTTCCAGATATACCTGATTGTGAATTAACGTTTGTTTCTATGTTAGAAACTTGAAGAGTTTGTGGTTTGTCTTGTTCGTAACTTTTTGATTCATCATGCAGTAATGTATTATGTTTTTCTGAGCATTTTTTACAATGTTGTGACCTACAATCACGAATTGTATGACCTGGTCTTAAACAGTTATTGCATAGTTTTAATTTCACTATTTCTTTGTACTTATCGGAAATTGACAGTTTTCCGAATTCGACGCATTGGTAAATGAAATGTTTTCCTTTACAATACTGACAAGCAGCATTGTTTATTGAAAAATATGATTGTCGTATTGGTTTCGATGAATTAAATTCTCGGCGGAACTTTGGGAGCGTGTTTGACTCTTTCAAGCTATTAAATGTTTTAAATGAACTGGGTTCACTATATAATACTTCCAACGTGCAACATTTTCTCGTTAAAAATTCCAATAAATCGTTTAATTGTGGTAAATGATTATTATTCTGTTTGTTTTCCCATTCGTGTCTTGTATTAAAATCAAGTTTTTTAATAATGAGTGGAATTAGCAATAAATCCCAATGTTGAGTTGGCAATTCGAGTTTCGTTAAAGATTTGATGTGTTGATTAATCGTGTCTACTAGTCTTCTGAGCGATAATGAAGAGTCTTTCGTAACTACAGGTAAATTAAACAGTAACGTGTTAATGTGGTGATTTATGATGGCACGTTTGTTTTCAAAACGTTTTTTCAGCAGTTCGATAGCAGTCATGTAGTTTTCACTACTTACCTTAAGGGAATCTATGATTGTATTTGCATTACCTTTACAGCATGTTTTCAGATACAAAAATTTTTGAATATTTGACAAGTCCGATCGATTATGAACGAGTGACTGAAAAACGTCAAAAAAACTTAGCCATGTATCGTATGTTCCATGAAAATTCGGTAGTTCGATGTCTGGTAGCTTGGTGAATGTACTTTGCGAGTTTTCTGTTTGGTGCAGGAGTGGTTGTGTTATTTCTGTATGGCGTGTTTCTTGTGTATGTAAACAATGATTCGCTTGTGATATAACTGAGTAAAATCTTTCTTCGAGTATTTCTCGCTCTTCGACCTCTTGATTAACGAGATATTCCAGACGTGTTTGGATTGACTCAAACTGCGAGAAATCATTTTGAATAGTAGTCAATCGTACTTCAATTTGCTCTAACAATTTTAGATTTTCAGTTTTACTTAGAAAATTTTCAAAACGTGTAAGTCTAGCTTTCAATACACCCCTTTCGAATCTTAATTGCTTTACAGATTCAATGTTATCTTGTCTCTCAATTTCTGGCTCAGACATGTCTACACTTCAAATCTACAAGAATCTGATTAAATGGACTGTATGTGAGATAAATTTTGAAATAAATTTCGATGTCAGTAGTGATGTCAGTTTTGACTAATATGTTCTACTACAAATTGAGGCTTCGTTAATTTTATTAAAAAGGGAGTTGAAAGGAGAATTAGGAAAGGAAAGACGTGACTCACCCTTCACTAACACCCTGTCCTCTGCTGAGGCCTATATGTCCGTGGCTCGATGTTCTTAAAGGATTATCCAAAGTTTCTGGCTGGGGTAAGTTTTTTGCTTTGGTTCTATTCTTGTTTAAATTCTCGAGCTTCGGGCTGCTTGGACTATGTAGATATTTTCTTACTTCGGGCTGTATATCCAACTCACTTGGAAGGTTTCCTGGCTTTGGGAGTATCTATCCGGCTCGTTTGGACCAAAATGTTAACGGGTTGTCTTGTTGAGTAGTCGAGTCTAGTCTTGCTTATGATGCGTGAATACGAGTAATTGAAGTCGAGTCTAGTCTTGCTAATGATACGTAAAGAGAAGTAATTGAATATTTCGTGTGTTTTTTAACGTGATATATTTAAACAACTTTTTGTTACAACAACTTTTTTTATGTTTCTATCGTGACCGTTTCTATGATTGTACTCTATGATTATACAGTAGGTATTCGGCGGCCAAATATGCGGCAATCCTGCCTATCAGCATGCCGGATATTCGGTATCCGGTATCCGGCCAAACAACTATCTGTATCATCTCTAAATACTAAATATATTTAGAAAAATTTGCTAAAGATTGCGTGATTCCGGTTCCTTGAGCAAACAATGCCATTATTTATTCAGAAGACCAAGACCAGAAGAAGAAGTTCTACCACATCAAGAGTGTATAATCAGATGACAAGTGTGCGCAGAATATCAGCCGAGTTGGCAATTGGTGCTTCTCTTGTGTGGAGAATTCTGTACGAGCAGCTGCTTTAACTTTATCTTGTACAACTGGTATAAGTCTAAAATCCACTTGGTCATGAAGCATCTTTGGTTATTTGCCGCAATGATGCCGAAGACCCATGCGCATGTTTGGGCCGATGAAAATCCCCATACTCTAATGCAATCTGCATATGAGAAACGTTTTTCTTTAACCATTTGGTCGGATATTGCAGGCATCAGATCTCTATGTCCTGTTGCTTTACCAAACCGATTAATAGGCGCTGCTTACCTAAACTTTCTGCAATCTTTTCAAGGCCATTCCTTTGAAATAAATAAATATGGTTCCAGCATGCTTATGCGTCACGTTATTTTTCGACTGCATTTACATAAAACTTTTTTACGTAGATGGGTAGGAAAGAGTGCACGTGTATCATGCCCTTAATCATAAATGCCATCAAATTCTATCCAGTGAGGGGATTTTGGAAAGAATTGGAATATTCTTCAGATAGAGATGTCGTGCTTGCTTGGAAATGAAAGGAGTCTACTTTAAACATCTTGGGTAATTTTATTTTTTGTTTTGCTATAAGCTTCCTTCGTGTTTCTTTGTACATAATAAATAAGTAACCGTTATCTTGCGGACCCATGTTTATTAATACTTTTCTGATTATTTTGGTCCACACTCTTTAAATGCTACACCCTATTTAAAGTATGAAGGCATGGTTCGATTCAAAATTGCTAACTAATAACTACTTAAAAGAAGTCGAAATTTGCTGCTCGAACTACTTAAATTACGTAAAAGTTCGGCGCAACCAAAGTTTTCAAACTAACAGAAATTACTTATAAAGGTAATATTCATTGCACAGTAATGATATATGAAGTAATGAAGAAATTCTTTCAGTGACTGTTAGACCAAGATAACCACAAGTGTGCGTGTTTTCCCAGAGAGCCGTCGCCAGCTTCGGGGCGATAACGAGAATAAACATTTAAAACTTTCCATAAAAGGAGTCTTAAAACCTTAATCGCTCAGCGTTCACGTCGGCTCCCCGGAGGAAACGGGAGTTGTAAAAGTCCCTCGGAGCTCACCAAAACAGCCACCGTAACCGAACTCTCTTAATATTGGCCCCGGCACGTATACCTCTCGGTAAACTCCCAGTGAACTCCGGCGCGGTTCATTGTAGTTTCGGTATTTGTACTGCAAACTTTGCGTATAAAGTAGTTGTGATAGTCTAGATAAATCTCCCAGACGGAGTAACTTTAGCTAACCAGACATGCTTAGTTGGAGTTCAAAACCTGGCTTCGACGTTCAAATTCAATTTATAGACATGTTTATCGAAACTGCGTTACATCCACTACTCCATGCGGAAGTCCTTTGTGAGCGTTGCTGCAGAACAGGAAGTGGCCGCAAGAGGATCGTATATTGCCTAGTTGAATTTTAATTTTTAATGGAGTTCGTGTATTTTCCGATAGTATCTTAAATCATCATGACACCACATGAGAAAGTAATGTCGTGCACGTATAGATATTTAGAAGATATATTACGTAGCAAATTTAGCAATGTAGGTTTCTTAACGCATGCAGAGGTGGGACCTCTAGTTACTTGACGGGAACTAGTTCCCTAGGTCTCGGTCCGGTTAAGGAACCAGTTCCTTAGTTCCTTTAGTTCCTAGATGCTATAAGTCGAAAAGCGAAAACGTATTTCACTGGTAATAAGTAATAAATACTCATTATACTCGCCAACATATAAAAAGTCATATAAAATCAAGATTCTCTTAAAAAAAAGGAACAAAATAATTATATAACCACCTGAATATGAAAATGATATAACTATTAATGGAAAAGTGTAATTTATTGTTGTTGTGAAAGTTGAAATGAGTGTGAATGCGTTTTATATCGCTATAAACAAAAACATGATTTAAAATTTCATCTGCCACGCATCTATTAAATCAGAAATAGAAAATGAGAACTTGTCCTTTTATCGGCATTATATATGAGCTCATGTAAAGGCGCATAAACTGCACACATTATTTACTCCAACAGGTGCAGTTGTCGGCATCACTTTGTTAAAAAATTAGAGAATCAATGAGTATAAAAGTACGCTGTCCAAATGCTTCATATAGACATAAACAAAGAAATAAATCAATATTTCAGGTGTTATCATCTGCAACTTGTTTACTACCATAAGCTTAGAAATAAATGCGAAATGTGCATTACATCAAAGAGCTACCGCCAGGGTCAGTTCATCACGTCGTTCAAGTTGCACGATCAGGGTTGCCACTAAACGATAGTCACCACCAAAGGACACGGCGTCATCATCTTTAATTCCATAAAATTACTAAAATACGTTTGACCAAAAATAATTACATGTTATATCACATCTCGCTTGATAATAACAAAATTTTATTGGGAAGTTATATTCAAGCCTCGGATAACCCTGCTTTGGGATAAATCGTATGTTGGATCCCACGATCCTAGCAAGGGAACTTGCCGGTGGTAGTTCTTGTGCCTGCTTTCCGAACGAAGGCACTACGTACAATTATGGAATCATGTACCTATATGAGATCTGTTTGTTGGGTATAATCCGTGATACGCCGAATGCTGAACCTATGTGGTTACCTTATATACTTTAGTTCCTCTGGAACTAGTTCCGCAATGAACGAGGAACTAGTTCTTCTAGTACCGGCCTAGAACTAATTCCTGCAGGAACTACCTCTAGTAAGCATGCAGTGTATGTGTGTATGATCAAAGCGCTAGGTCGGTAGACAACATACTAAGAAAGCAATATCATATTCTTTGAACTGAACAGAGACCCAACCCTGCGGGCATATCGAATCCGGAGGTTAAAATCAAGAGTCGGCAGATAGCATAAAAAGGTAAAACATAGATCAGCATTTTTCAATTATTTTAAGTTGTCTAACCAACTATATTATTTATACATGTTTATGTTTTCTGTTGAGTAGTAATGATCTACTTGATACCTTTTAGATACATACAGTAGGTTTTTTATAATCGTAATTTATTTTATATATTTATAAACATTTTTTACTGAAGTTAATAAAGGCGGCGTGGCGTTTACAATCGTCGGATTCCAGGAATTAATTTTAAAATGTACATTGTACAATAAATATATCTATACTAAGTGTATACTGAAACCACGAGTTTTCTACGGAGTTTTAATTTTTCCAGAATTATTGTAAGAGCTTTCCTCCTAAATAAAAGATTTTAAGCAGATATAAAAAAATAACAGAATTAATTAAATACATACAGTGGTTTTTTTTATAATCGTAATTTATTTTATGTACAGGTATTTATATACATTTTTTACTGAAGTTAATGAAGGCGGTGTGCCGTTTACAATCGTCGGATTCTGGGAATTAACTTTGAGATATACGTTGTACAACAAATATATCTATAGTGCTATACTGAAACCACGAGTTTTTTTTACGGTTTTAATTTCTCCAGAATTATTGTAACTGTCCTCCATAATAAACAATTTTAAGCAGATAAATTTTTTTTATAGATTTAATGAAATACTTGTGATTATAAATTTGGTCAATCTGAAATCACTCAATGGTCAAAAATTTCGCGCAAGAAGAAAATAAAACAAGTAACCGCCAGTACACGTATAATCGCTTAATGTTGCCTGCCAGACTTTAAAACACATACATCGGATAGCACTCAATATAGATCGGCTCTCCTTTCCAGTGCATTGCAAGTGCACGCATAAGTAACTCAGTTACATAGCTGCTTTCTAACTTGTGGGGACATGGAAATTAACTGAAGTAGCCAGTTTTGGGTACATGTCAGAGAAATTATAGTGGGGAGAACACGCATAGGCCGACTGCACATCCCAATTCAGCTGGGACACTGTAATGGTCGCCATATTGTCCACAGAAACGTAAAAAATCAGACAGTGTTGTCAAATAGCAATACTTTTTTTGAATTAAAGGAACTTTATGTATACCTATAAAAATGAAATATTTATGTAAACTTATTTTGCAGTGTAAATGGTACTAAATATTATTTAAAAATATGTAATTATAACACATAATTACTGAATTTTTTTTATTAAGGATTATAATATTTACTTATGCAGGGAGACATCTTGCGACTTCGAACGTTTATTCGATGTAGGTACACTGTTTAACTATATAACTCATAACTAAAATTAATGAAACTACCAAATAAAACTACGAAATATGCCGTGCAAGCAGAGAACAAAATCACAATCACAATAGCTAACGCCACGGGCCACGAAATGTAAACAAAACAATGCCACGAGCATAGAATAACATGTGGCAACGCCGGTCTGGGAGCTTTGTTAATGTGCTGTGTAAATGATGACAGTTGATTGACGACAGTATTAAATTAGCCATTTAATTGATATTTATAGAACATTCCAAGAACAAGTCAAACTGATTTTAGTATTTCAACACTGATACATCAAATTGGTTCGCATTTACCATATTTTTAAGTGAAACTGTTGCACAAGATGTCATTATTTAAAGTAAGCGCCAAAAGTTTGGCGTTCTCGTGGACAATATGGCAGCCCCCTTGTTTACTAGCATTCGCGCAGATCCATGAGCGTTCTCCCCACTCTAGTTCTCTGGTACATGCACAATCCATGATAGCAGCAATGCGAAGACGATTAAAACAGGTTAACATGCTTGACCTGGCGATTTTGTTGGATTGCTGTAGAAATGGCGCTATTGAGTGGAGTTATTTAATCTACAAACCAATCCACAAACCTAAAAATAAAGTTATCCTTCCGAGCTTTTGTTTTTCCTTATCAATGTTCTTGCTAAGCAGAAAAACATCTTCAATTACCAATTCTTACGTTCGTAGAATAGCTTCTCTGTTTTTAAATCAAATTATTATGTGCTTTTCGCATTAAAAATTTTCACTACCTACATATTATGCTTGGTTATGATCAAGTTGTTTTGAAAGTGCTTAGCGGTAAATATCCCAATACATAAAAGTGTATTGCTTGCGAAACCAAGAAGTGTGTGCAATCTAATATACGTTTTCGATTATTACTCAGTTAAAAAGTATATATAATTCAGCCATCGATACTGGTTATATCATTTTTAGCATAACCCATTCAAGGTGGGAGCGCTTATGTGCTCCACCTGGTAACGCAACCCGCTCAACGTGAAGGCGCTTACATGCTCGATTAGGCATCCGTCCGTTTGTTCGTAAATGGTCAGATCTCGGCTCCTAAGCATTAGACCGACCTCGGGTTTTCGCTAAATTTAAGGTTGTGGTCTGCAGACAGCCCAAATATCTTTTTGTCGGGTTATTAGGATGCTGTCTCTATGGTAAAAATTATAATTTTTCACATAAAATTTGACATTGATTTTCGTGGGTGGGGGGGGGGTGTTTTTGAACGTGGCAACACTAATGAGTTTTGTTGTCTTATCAAAGTGATATAGAAACACTCCAACAAGATTACAAATAGTTATTTTGGAATTTTAATTTCGGATTATCAAATAGTTGATATGTGTGTTATAATCTTGTATTCTCAGTAAGATAGCTAATTGATTTACTACTGTATATAAATATCGATAAGGGCCAACTGCATTGCACTAAAAGTGGCTTGTCCTGGAATCCGGAGATTATTTATCCTAAAAATAACTCACGAATATTATAAGATTGGACTAATGAAGAATTAACTATGTACTTTAAATTATGATCTTAGCCGAAAGCGATATCAGCCTGCGCGGCTATTTTACTGCAATATAACGTCATGACTTAATATTCTATGTTATAGTTTGCTTAATGGCCTCACATTCAATAATCTCAGTTAACTCGAAGCCCAATTTCGCGGAAATGGAAATTCCACCACAAAATGATGTATAGCAGCATAGTTCATGCGTCCAATGGGTAATTTCAAATAATGCAAGTTGCAATTAATGGTACACATACACAAACTGTCTTGAACGTAGACGTTTATTGTAAGTCACAAAACAAAATAGCAGCATGCATGCGTTGGCATACATCGGCTGCCCCGTTCCCCGCGTCAGAGCGGAGCTCACCGATGTATATGGATGCACGGGCGCTAATATACAATATTATAAAATACTCTGTTGGAGTAGAAGAATCGTTTTCCACACAAAGATAATCATTAATAATTTACTACATCAGGTGTACCAAACAAGTCTGTATTATTATCTACATCAACACCTACCTGTCTCTTGGAAACCAGTTGCTGAAGTTGTTAGTAAAACTCCGCGTTATCAATTCTTTAAAGAAACAAAGAAGAAGTTTAAGTAATCATGGGGTACTTTTCAATTATCATGTTTGCGAAATACGATGTAGCAAAATAGCAGGAAATAATTTGTTAAAGGCCTTTTAATTTAAATTTATAAAATTTCAAATGTATTAACGAATGACAGATATCAAAATTTTCGTACGTTTATAAGTAGACATACACAGATTTGTGAATTTTTTAAAATACCCACCCATTGATAATGCGTGAAATCATTAAAATGAAGACGCTTATATAAAGGCAAATAAGAGCATCCMATAATATATTGTTGCGAGTCAGCTCCATCTGTGAACGGGAATTACAGGCTTGTGGATATGCGGTGTGGTMGGACACKGCAGGTAGCGATTCTAACAAAAAACAGATAGCAGAAAGATGTCAATACCGAGGTCGATATTCTCCAGAGGATTCCATTTTGCGAAGGTTCGAGAACGCCCGGAAGGTGTCGCTTTTGGTATGTTCGGTGGGGGATATAAATAACCCGACGGAGAGAAGCGCGTAATTGTGAATTCGAATAGCGACTATCGAGCTAGTGGTGTTAAAACAGTAGTGTTTTGAACTAGTGCTGTATAGACTTAGTGTATTTGATACTAGTGTTCCGTACCACTTTTAGCTATTTTTTTAGACTCAAAACCCAGTAAAAATAATTTTGAAACTCGGGTCGAGCTGTCGACCGAAATCACCTTCCAATTGTATCTGTTTTTTTCTTTGTGTTTAACAAATCTTGTACCTAGTGCATAGAGCATGAGTGTTTCAGCGAACTGGCGATGCGTGGTGTTGCGCTAGTCAGAATACCTTGAATCCGTAATATGTGTTACATAAAATAAATAAATAAAACACCTGTATTAATTTTCTCTCCTGGACCAACGGAGAACCCAAATTTATCAAACCGCATTTTAAACCAGTTAATACCAGATACACTATACTGATACCTCTGGAAGAAAAAATATTTTTAATTGCATACTGCTTTTCCTTATTTCCCCATTTTTTTCTCGCTCTCTCCCCAAGGGTAATGTATTACAAAGTAAGTAGTGCAGGTAGATAATAAAAAAACAACGGGCATGCTGCACTAATCCGTTGTTGAATAAGCAATCAAACGTGAAGACATCACGCTCGCCTTTTTCAGACGTTTCTTCAAGATCAACATTATTATTTTGTAGCAGTTACACCCCATTTTAAGCTCGATTTTAMGCACAGTGAAAAMAAGACAACCACCACAATGTATCTAAAAATTCCAAGATGACAACTGTCTTCTAAATGCGCTTATTAAACAATTGCAAGGTATAAGGTATGGAGTTAGCTAGACAGACTTTCCACTTACAATCAAGCATGTAAGCATGTAGTCCTCCTACCCAGCGGTATTTCTGTGAGTTGCAGTAATACTGACCGTACACTGGTTCACTCAATCAATCAATCAATCAAATTTAGTGAAAATAAAGTTGTTCAAAATTTTAATAGGCAATTACATAGGTGTGTAAGTTGTTGAATACTTACACTTCTTTAGTTTTATTCATCCAAAGTACGAAAATTGGCCAGTAACTGGTAACTTTCTTTTGATTTACATGTGCATAAACATAATATGATCATTTTTAACATCAACGAGCAAGATTCTAAACAGAAAAATTATATAGAGCCTTGTCGTGCTTAATTATTAATAAACATAATGATGTATGCATGAAAAGCTCACCAATTCTTCATGTTAGCACCTTCATGTTCATTTTCATATTCACCCTTATCTAATATAAACGACAATATAATTTTCTCCTCTACGCCTTGTACTTGTTGAGAGCTACACGTATATTTATTACATGGCTCGTCGCCCACAAGCAGCACATTATTAAACCTTTGAAATCCTGAAGCATAGAAGTAAAATATTTTCAGAATATGAAAACTTTATTAATATCGTGAAAATCAGTTTTGTTACATCCAGAGTTTAAACATTATATTCAATTCAAGTGATATCTTAAATAAATTTTCCGCATAGCAGCATATTCTCCACGCGGCAACGTAAATTCAGTCGTTACAATTTTACGGCCTCTGTGTACTCTGATACGGCTTTTAAAAATTCAAGACGCACTTTGCAAGTCAGTGGTCTCAGTTGTCTCTTCTTCTTTATATTTCTGTCGTTTAATGTCTCACCCGCTATGGCGGCCTTCAGTCACAATGCCTTGGATCTCATGAATGTTTAATCTACGCATAAAGACGTTAATTTCCAGACTCTTTCAAATTATCCGTGGGCAAGCGCCACGAAGTTTTACGATGCTCTGCAACTAATGGAGCTTGCACAGTGTATAAACCGAAAGCAGACTTCGGATAAAGTTCTTTTAAAGTGCATATAGTCGTAAAATTGTTACGTAACACCGCAGTAAAGACAGTTGAGTTGTTGCAAGTACGAAGTTCTAATAATGCCCGGCTTAGATGCAGACGTAACCGCAGAGTGGGTCGAGTTGGTAAACTTGCAAGCGTAATCAACTGTTGCGCAGCATAACTAGCCATTGCATTATAATAACGCAGTGTACTCACGAGGTAAGTGCACATTAGGCTGTTGCTGAAAAACACTCTAAAACAGTCCCTCGTGCTAACACTTAACTTGCCTGCTTGGCTGTCCTGCTAGAAGCATCTCCTGAAAAATCTCGCTCTTATATGCAGGCTAGTAAATATGAATCAGGCCTTACAATAACCTAGTATATCTGTTTCTATATAAATAGTTGAACAAACTCCAGCTCTTTCTTTCTTTACAAAACGCAGAAATCCTAATGTCAGAGAACTTTGTGAGCTGCAGCGATCCAAATATTCTGTTTTATGAGGGCGCACATAGTTCAAGCTAGCAATGCCAATATACCAAGAGTTCATACTAGCGGAGATAGGGGAAAGATTGAATGACCTGTTCCGCTGGGTCAGTATTTCTGCGCAGTCGCGAGACGGATTTGACAATTTCGTCCTTTCGTGTGCTGATGGATTTTCCAGAATGTTCTATGACTTTATCGAAACGTCTATATTCTTAAGTCTTTTATTGAATGTTCTACGACTTTCCTGAAACGTCCATTGTCGATATCTCGACTGTTACTGTTATGACAATGTCCCACAATTGGGGTTCATTCGTTTTTTGATAAATTTTCCAGAATATTCTATGACTTCCTCGAAATGTTATTTTTTGCATTCTCCGCAAGGAGACGGTTACGGCAATGTGCTATACTTAAGTGTTCTTTCGCCTCACTGATAAAAATCTGCTCTCTTGATTGTTGGTTTCATACATACGGTTATCAAACAGTTAGTAATTTATCGTATATCGTAAAACTATCCCCTGTTGATATGGATTATTAATAAAAATATTTTCAAATAGTTATTTACATAACGCTCGATTTATTGTTTGGGACATAAATTAAACCGACCTGATCCCTTTTTAGCGAAAACGGGCAATTTTCCTCGTTGCCTTTGATGATGGCCTATCACAAGCAGGTACCACAAGCCAAACCTATCCAATCCGTTTTCAATTTGGTCCGCACGAGATAAGAGAATGCCTCTAATAGACATCGGGTTGGGTTGGGAGATGAATTATCAGAACTAATTCCGTAATTTGCACGCATTGGCGCTAACGAAGTAGACCCGATCGGGGAGAGAGAAGCAAACCACTAGGAGCTACATCATCCGAAAGCGGCAATTACGACGGTAAGGTTGTCCGGTAATGGAGTTCGTAAACAATGGACGATTTGCATAGAGTGAAGTGATGCTGTTCGTGGTCAAGTTGAGCAGAAAATGCAAGTAAACAGGCCATTAAAAAATTTGAACAAAAATGTATTTTAGTAAGCAGGTTGTAATACCTACATGTAATTAATCTAACAAATGTACAAAATAATATATTGAACTAATTTTAGTCATGGTTTCAGAGAAAACAAAAGGATTTCTATGCAGGGTGTCCCAGAACATTTGGGCAATCTCACTGAATCTGAAAGATTATGTAAAAATAACACCATTTCACCGTACAATGTTTTTTGAAATAACATTCGCCTTTTGAGATATTCACCGTACGGTTTTTTACCCTTTAATCTTTCATGCGGCTAAAATTTTTTTAAATGTTTTTTAGCTATTTTGTTCTTAAGCAGCAAAATATTTTTCTCTGTTAATGCATTTATAAAGTTAATGGTTTACGAGAAAATTACAATTCAATGTTAGCGATTCTCATTTTCACTCCCACCCGAATATAATACTTTTTTATCAAATCAGCCGTGAACATAGCCATGGTCGTGATAGAAAATTTCATTGTCACTACATTCACGTTATATTTTATAAGAGACTAAAATGTTACTAAAGAAATACTATTTAATAAGTATCCCGAAATCCATTTTAATTAGACTATTTATTAAGAGTATGTTTATGTCGTTTTGTTTTTAATATTAGGTAAGCTTGTAAAAGATATAGCCAACAGCGGCCATTTTTACTATTTTAGAGGATTTATTTGAAGACCAAACTGCTAGTATTGGAAAACCCGCGGTGCAAACCAACTCATCAATTCATGTGCAAAAGGTACAAAAGTTAATTCCAGGAGATATTCATGCTAGAAAGCAAAGCAAATCTTCAATTACTGGAGGTTGGAACAACACAAAAGTAATCGGCATTTTTTGAATCAATTCTTTATACAGATATGATGATAAGTGGCATTGCAGTATTCAGTTGAGTGTCAATTTTTCCTATGTGATGACTGTTTTTCCAAACAGGACAGCAGTACTCAGCAGTGCTATAAAACAAGGCAGTTGCAAAAGTACGGAGTACACTTGCATCTGCACCCCAACTTGTACCAGCAAGCATATGCAGGATGTTATTTCTGGTCTGTAATTTTGTTTTCTAGATGTTTCTTATAGGTTAGAGACGTATCTAGGGTCACTCCAAGATATTTTGGCGAGAATTTATGTTTAAGAATGATGTTATTTGACATAACTTGAAGTTGTTTTGTCTTTTGATGATTGTTGAGATGAAAACAAGTTTCTTCAGTCTTCAACGGATTAGGGCACAAGCGCCAGGCTTTAAAATAGCAATTCATAATCTCGATGTCTCTTGCAAGGTTTTGTTCAAGGAGAGAAAAGTCTTTACTTTGCAAAGCCAATGCCATGTCGTCTGCATACATACATTTTCTCAATTGAGTTACTGGAAGGTCACTTACGCAAAGGTTGAAAAGAATAAGAGACAGAATCGATCCTTGTGGAAGACCATTATTCAAAATCCTGAATTTGCTGCTTTTCTTTCCCAGAAATACTCTAAATTGACGTTGGGACAACATTCGTTCGATAAGCTTCACAATCTTTCCACATTTCAGAGTATTATATAGTTTGAGGATCAATCCATCTTTCCACACAGTATCATAGGCCGCCGATAAGTCTATGAACACTACTCCAGTTTTCAATTGTTTCTGGAAACCAAATTCAGCATACATTGTTAGAGCCAAGACTTGGTCGCAGCAACTTCTGTTTTTCCTAAAACCTGCTTGTTCCTTCGGGAGTGAGTCTTCTATAATAGGTCCTATTCTCTGGTAGAGTAGTTTCTCTAGTAGCTTGTAGTAGACACTCAGAAGGGCAATAGGTCGGTAACTTTCTGCTTCATTTGGAGGTTTTCCAGGTTTTAAGACAGCAATCACCAATCACCTTTGTTTTCTGAAACAAACTTGAAAGAGTACATGTATCTAAAATATTATTGTAAAACAATAACAACCATTTTAAAACATTCGGTCCCAAGATTTCCAAGAATTCTGGGCAGATACCATCAAAACCAGCAGCTTTGCGGGCTTTCAGAGCACAAATAGCTTGTCGAAGTTCTTCCAATGAGAATAATTGTGACAACTATACTGAAGGTTCGCATCTTTTTCTTAACTGGCGAAGTTTTCCCTTCATCTTTTTATTTCAAACTGTTAATGTCTGGGTAGGAATAATAAGAAAAAATCTTATAGGTCCTTTGATTAAATGACGTACTTTGTTTATTTGTTTTATTTGTTTATAATTTTTGGAAAATTACTTTCGGGAACTTCTAGAAGGTGTACGTTAGAAATTCGACAAAACATGCGGTCGTGCACGACGGAGCGACCCCTGTTTAAGCATTTGCTGTGCGAGAACTTTTAAATAATATGTACCAAAGCCAATGGATGGGTCAAGGAGAACCTGTTGCTTGGCCTCCTAGCATATTTCTGAATTTCTTCATTCTATTCTTTCAAGATTTCCTGAAATAACAAAAAAGAACATAAAATTATTGTTCAAAGCAAAAAAAAAAACTAAATTTTTGTATCTAAATAATTGAAAATCTTTTCTGTAAATCTGACGTTTAACCTACACTTGCCAGTAGTGAATGTGTGTAAAATAAAAGGAACTAATGCGGTAAAGTGCTAAATACGTCCTGTAAACAGTGTTGGAAATGAAGTCGTCAAGTAGAACATAAACACTTTAATCCAAAAAGAGCTGTATGAATTTGGCTACCTTCCTTCATTAATCATAGAAACACCTTTCAGTGCCTTATAATTCACAGCGAATCACTTTTTTGCTACTACTATGTTTATAACTGGCTTTATTCGCATTAAAGAGCACCACTTTACACAGTCTGCACGTCAATGATTCTAAAAATCAGTCAATCGAGATTATAAAAATGTTGAAGTAATCTTCAACATTTTTTAATATAAGATTTGATTAAACTGCCTATTACTTTAGACCAATTTGTAACAGACTAGTTTTTATAGTACTTTTAGGTTTAGGCTTTGATATTTTATAATTAAATTCCCCCTTTAGAGAAAGCTTGGCGGTAAGGTCATCAATTTCATTTAGTTGAATGAGGACTGTTTGGACGAGACTAACGGTAGCGGGTGACGTGCGGCTTTTTCCAAAATTAAATTAAATTGATATAAACCACGTTGATTAATCTGTTAAATTGCGGCTGACTTCTTAAAGATTGCCGTGGTAAATCATTATCAATTTTGGCAGACTTTTTTAATCTCTTAATTGCGTTCTTGGCTACCTTTCAGCGGCGAACTGCGAACCTCGAGCAGACAATGAGGAATTGGAGAGAGTGTGGTTTTAGGCCGCGCTGAATCTAATTGCAATTTGTAATCTAATGAATGCTACGGAAATATAAATGTGGACAAATTCAAAATCTGTCGGAACTACTTTACCTTAATCAATTACCGATAACGGTAAATAAAATTGTTAAGTATAATTATATAAGTATATATAAGTTTTTATCTTAAGAAGTATTGCAGTTATTTATTGACAGAAAAGTTAAAAAGATTAAGACTTGCAAATGTGAGAAATTTTTACCGGAATGCTCGTAACTGCGACTACTAGAAAAACATAATGCTTATAGTTATAAGGCATTACAGTCCAAAATGAAGTTATTTTCTTCAATCTCATAAAATAGCCAACTGTGGTCGATGCAATCTAAATGGTAAAAAAGCGTGCGCAACTAATTTTCCTTTACTACGTGTGATGGAATTAATTAAAGCACATCATTTTACTACTATTTTTAAGGACGATGGCATTAGATTTACTTTAAGTAAAGAGTGAAGTTAAGAAATACCAATAGATTTTAAACATCTTTATATAAACAAACAGTCTTGGTTTCCTCTACGTTCACAATAAACTTTGAATATGCCCTCCACAGTAGTAGGTAAGCAAAAGACACCGCCATCGTTATTGTTTTTACTTTAAATAAGACCTCCAAATTATCCTTAATAATTTAATGGAGTAGTTATTCATTTAAAAATAAAATAAATTAAGAACGCCATATACATGAAATAAAATGCACGTCACACGACCGTGAACTCGGCTCCATCGTAGCCTTTTCAATACTCATTCACACACTAATAAAACAACCAGTGATGGGAATGTTACGTGTACGTATGTATGTACGTTATCCACTTAGAAAATGTACGAGTAGAGTAGAGCACTTTGGCCTAGATGTTGGGTATAAATTGTAAGACGAGTATATTATAGCCAAAGTGTATTAAGTATACACGCTAAAACTAAATGGAAATTATTTTTTTATAATTTCCCTGTTTTGCTGGCTTCTCCATGTACCGAATCCCTTAAAATTTATAAAATTTAATAAAATTTTATTTAATATCTATATTAAAAAAATGTTTTTGAGGGTGTGGGATACAATATCACAATGAATTTTTTCGGCAACGTTTCGAAACTATATTGTTCCTTCCCACACCCTCAACAACAATTTTTAACCATTTGCAAAATGGGATAAAGAAATTCTGTCAGATATTTACTAATTATCACTTACCACTTGCTCCTTTAGATCAATGTACCTATTTCAGCAATGAAACTGACCTGTGATGTTGGTTGGTGTAAAAGAACAAGGGTAACTTATGAAATTGTCCGTCTATTCCCGTTCAATTGACCGATTGAGGGCTACAAAGCACTTTTGACAGCATGCTTGTCGTGCTTGGTCGGATCATCTGCCCTTAATAAACGTATAACCACTGAGTAAGGTATAACCAAACATGTTATTACTGTTTAGACATGCGCCTAGTTAACTTAATTACAACAAGGTAGTATTTTGTTTAGTTAACCCGGAATAAAAATACAAAAATACAAAATAATATTGGACTGGAATTTGAATCGTTATAAACAGTAGATACTGATGGTGCACACCAGTACAATACTAAATATTTCTGGATTTCTGTTTATTAACAAGTCAAGATGAAATAAATATATTGTATTTATTTAATAGGCTATTCACAGTTAAAGATAAAATAGAATGAACATTGAGTTAAAACGAACTGTAATAATTTAAACCCATATTGACCAAAACAGTTGTTTACATTCCAAGTACTGAAAATAATACTTTACAGGCCAAACACGATACATACCTACAATATTTTTTGTTTGTTAGGTTCTTTGTGCCATTATTAATAATTTAAGGTAAGTCTTTTGGTAATTATTTACTATAGCGTCCCATCACCTTTCACCTATCGAGCTGAAATTGTGCATACTCCTAAAAAGTGGCCTCATGAACCTGTTTTTTCTTACATTAGACATAGGTAGCTCAGTAATAGCGTTGTTTATTGAGTTAATACAGCAGTTACGTTATTCCTACATTTCGGGTCTTCATTACGTTAAAATTTTAACGAAGACAAATTTTACTAGTCAAACAAATGGCAATTTTTAGGATATGCGAAATATAGAAATTCCCTAGCAAACAACATACCTCGGAAGTACAAACAGGTTGGAATGACAATAAACATGATAACAAAAGTGAAACGATTACATTTTGGTACCGATAATAACATTAAAATTAAAAGTTTTATAGAATTTGTAATGTGACAATATTGCAGATTTTAAAGTAAATTGACCGATCAAATGACATTAACCATAGGGCAGCCAACCAACTGAATTTTAGGGGAAAACGCTAAATCCCAAACAAAAGTAAAACGAAATGACATCTAGTAAGAGATCAGATCAATTAAGAAAGGGGAATGGAAAGGCCAAACAAAATTATTTTGACTCATACGGTCAATGTCAATTTCATCTGTCAATTTACTTTAAAATCTACATTATGTGACTTTCATTATTTTGATTTTATAAAACCTTTTTTATATCTAAGAATGGGTCCACATTTCCTTAAGATGAAAAAATTAATTCAAAGTCGTCCCTTTCGTTGCAATAATTATTCACAAACGCTTTTGGATAGAATCATCCGTCATCAGGTGAAAAGACAAAAACAAATTAATGAAGGAAGTAGAAATCCAAATAGAAAACTATATATTACATCGGATCGGTCGTGAAACTTTATAATATATGTTAATGAAACATATAATATGTTAATTACCTAGTTTTTAATACTTTAATAAGGAACCGAAAACTAACAAATTAGAAAAGTAGTAGTTTACGAATTAAAGGAAACAAACAACAGGCTTCAAATTTGTAAACGTTACAAACATAAAAAATCCTTAAATCATTGAGGAGCTTCGAACTGCAAGGAAGCAAATAATATTTTTGTTTAATGCAAACGTAAAAGAACTCATTTTTGCTGCTTGAATGAATACAATACATTTTGGTCCACCACATGCTTGTAACACTTAAAAACAAAAATTAAAACGAGACAAACTGGTTCAAGTAAGCTTTAATAGTAGTGATCAGCACTAAAACTTTTAACTGCACGAACCCTAGACAAGTTAGTCTTGTCTGTATAATAGCTCCACTGCTTAGAACCAGAAAATACGTTTCACGTAGTCACCCACCCTTTGTGCCTTTCATGCTTTTGCGAGGCAGCTAATTTTTACAGTCCGCTACTCCTCGCTTCTTTTTATTTTGTGTGTGGGACTGGAATTGTAATTTCGCCTTCCTCAAGGAAGTGATTAGCGAGCCGTACTATGGCTTCATCAAGGGGGAACTTTTCAACGGCAGGCGGTACCGTGGTTGACTTCGAAATGCTACACCGAAAGGAGGAATTAAATCCCGGCTAAGCAGGCTTGTCGGCTGTTCGTTCGTGAGATGCGACATTGATTTTCATGCGACGAAATTATTTGAGGGCTGTTACGATGCAGGCTTTAAGAGTGATCTTAATCTTCGCAGCTATTGTCATCTACTAGCAGAATGGGGATGCTCTACAAGTGTTCTATCAACTTTGAAGTCATAAAGAGATATCGAAGAAGAGATATCCGATAAGTATAATTTGTAGATATAAAAGCAGAACTGGTAGTGATACCATACCTTCCAAATCTAACTAAATTATTCAGTTCCACTTTACTCAAATACTTAAGAGAAAACTGGGTTATACATTAAGAAACTAATCTAGTCTATTATAATTGATACATCATTTTGTTCATTCATATCGTTAAGTGTAGGGGTTCGAAAAATGCGGATTTCTGACAACTTCCTGATGCACTAACAGCGAAATACACTAAACTATAACCCAACTAGTTCAATACATTACTAATACAATAAAATACTGACTCAAATAACAACTAATTAGATTAACCGCCATTCAAAACACTGACTTCATTCACTAACACTTAAAGCACTTTTTGAATCACACTTCTCGCCCTTGCGTGATCTTGCCAAACTCTTCCCACACACAAGGTAGCGTATCTGCAGTTATTTACTTAGTGGCTACCGCCTATATGTTTGTATAGTGCATCAAACGGTGGACACATTGAAATTTCCTCTTTTCATAGCTACAAAAATTGTTAATTTTGGATTCGAACTTTGATAAATACGAATTTAAATAATGGATCCATCATTTTTAATAACCCTGTATAACAATTATTATTAGGTCTGCACAAATCCACCAGATATTTACGATCTGTTTTTATGCTTTTTAGTGTAGATTAGATCTAGTCCAGGAGAAACACAGAACTGCTTTGGCCTATACCTATATAATGATAGATGTAAGTAAAAATGTAAGTTCGAGTTTTATAAAAAACGCCAAGCTCGACAGTTAAAATAGCTTAATTTATTTAGCCAAAAAATTTGCACTTAAAGCATAAATGGCTACACCACGCTTTTATATTATTTGTACTTATTGTAACGTAGATAACACAAAATTACTTAAAAAAAGCAAAAAAAACTGAACTGAACTGAAATACTGAAAGAAAAAAAATAATTCGCTTAATAGCAAGTATACGGTTACTTAAATTACTTCGTAGATAAAACTGATTTTGAATTGAATTTAACTAAGTGTTCATCTTGATTCTTTGTGTTTTATGAATTTGGAAGTGTACAAAAAATCAAAATCCTCAATCCCCAATACAAAATAAAGTAGATAGTGCTTTGTTTTTTTATACCTATGAGCCCAGAAAGCATTCGCTGTCGTATAATAATATACATTATAATAGGCCAAGCGACTTAGCATTAGCTTCAAAAATAAATGGAATTCCATTCACCTCATGCATCTAGTGGCGTAGGTCAATCTTTCTTGTTTTAGCTAGCTACATAATCTAGATACAAACGCCAGTGGCATTATAATTGGTGTCAGTTGGTAACACTGGCCTATTACTTGCGGTCTCCATCTGTTTTGCTGGTCTAAGATAGGAACCGTCGACTCGGGGTTGCTAGAGATGGGGTAATCAGTAATAATTACTTTCAATTCAGTATTTAATTATCATAATTTTTCCTTGTAAGGATTTATGTAAAAATAATTTTTTTGAACATCATTACAATGGTTCAGGCTTAATATACACGTTGAGCTTGAAGTCAAGCTCCCAGACGTAGGTAAACGCCTTGATTTTAAAAGTTGTTTTATTTCATAGGGTATTGCATTTGCAAGAGCTGTCTTGTCAAAGAAAGTTGAAACAGTAGTGTATTCTTTCTTAGTTTACTGCGCAGCTACTCTGCTGGTGTTTATTTTGTGTTTGTTTTGTTCTAGCGATATTACATGTTATTAGTTTGTTATGCCAGGCAAACGAAGTTAGAGGCGCTGCGCCAAGCTTATTTACTCATGCTTTTCATGTCATTTCAAGGCGGGGCATTTTAATTGCAAAGCACAATCTATACAGTTATGTATCTTATAAGATGTTTTGCCAAAAGGATGGGGTCAAGATAATCTAAGATGTAATGCAGTAATGATAAGCGCAGAAATTATAACCACGTCCCTGCATACATGAATTATGTGTGTGTGTGTAATCAACAAACCATACAAATTTAATATATAAGAAGGCGTTAGCAAGCTTTTTATAACAGTTACCTGTAGTATTACTACAAATAGGTTTCTGACTTGAGAAAAAGGATTAAAGTGAACGAGTGTATTGAAGTATTTATTGCAAAACGACTAAACACAAATTTACTGTTGTATACTTCCTTTCTTAAACAATTTGTCTGATTGTTTTAGGTGTATAGTACAGCAACCTTAAATAAGATACGATCTACGGAACAGTTACGAAACTTAAAATGCATGTCTATGCTGTGCTATCTGCACCGCAACCAACTGCAGAAATTTGTTGCGATCTCAAAACACCAAAATTTGCGCTATGCAGCCTGTAAAGTTCAAGCTCATATGTAGTTCCCGTTATTTTAGTTAGTATATAATACATTATAGTGTGATATAATAAAGCTTCAACTATTTGAATTTTGAGGGCGTCATCAATGTACCCGTGCGCCATAATTTTTCAATAACAAATTGATATCCTCAAAAGCGCTAAAACGTTGAAGGCTAATCTGACCTACAGTTCTGGCCAAGCAGGTAGTTTAAACGGGCCTCTATCGCGCATATTTAATTTAATATTGGCTATAGTTGTCTTTTCTTGTTATCTATTTAGTAGTTATTACCTCCCAGCACGGTTTTGCAAAAAATAAATCATCATAGTATCACAGACATTAAATTATAAAACAATAATAAAAAATATCTTAGTGCATTTTGCTTGTATAAAAAAAACCAAGACCTATCCAACAAAATATCAACTACAGGCCGATCCGATTTTTTGAGATATTTAGAAATATTGAATGGAGGGGGGATAGGCTGATTTCCGGGGAAGAAGTACCTACATGCTGAGCATCGTTAGGCCAACGAACTATCAACCCGACCCATTGATCCGTTCTTGAGCTACGAGTGTGACAGGCATCAGACGAACAAAGTGCAAACTGCACCTTTTTTCATAAATAATGATTATGAAAATATGATTTTTCTATATCCACTGATACAGGTACCATAAAGTCAACATATGTAAATTTTAAAGCTTTTCAAGTATACCTCGATTAAATAATATTTTTTTTCTTTTCAGGTAAGCTTCAAAGTCATTGCGGATTAGAAACAGTATAAACAAGTCGTGCAAGGTTTGTATGTACAACTACAGTAATGTCTGCTTATAACAAACCCGTTTATATCGAACCAATCTAAAAAGTACGAACCCACATAAACGAATCTTAAATTTTTGGTATAGCCGCAAAAGTTATCAATTATGATGAACTTAAAACGATCAGGTAGGGGATTTCCCGAATACTGCAGGATGTGTCATGTCAGGTTGACAGGAGCAGTAGCCGTCGCATGCTGCGTTATGTGTAGGATATGGGTTGCTAATATGCGTGTAATTACACGAAATGTATTTTACAGAAGTTGCATGCAAAAAATGCAATTTAGTGCTGGGATAAAAATAATAAGTCTTATCAAATGTCACTAATTTCTGTAGTATTCACAAAAAGAAGTTTTCACCTTTCAACACTCTCTAATGTGAGGATTGAGAACGTAACTGCGTGCAACCTCGTTTTATCTTTATCTGTCTATATATTTATCTTTAGATACAACATATACATGCTGAAGGTGTACAGTATATGGAGTAACGCAATTTCGAGAACTTTGAACAGTGCTTATTATTTATAACAATGTCCAATCGCCTATTGAGCTAAAATTTTACATACCTCTAGAAAATAACCTGAACACGAATCTGAAATCAGCTTCTTCCGATCGCGTCCAGTTCTTGAGAAATACACGTTTCAATTTTGAACTACTTTAAGACGCGAAGTGTTTTTCCCTTTGCTGCTAATTTGAAACCTATTTGACATTGACAGCCGGAATTAAAGTGATGTAAACCGTACTAATTGAACGATTTTAACCATTCAATACATTTCAGCTTAAGAGCATTTTATGAATTGCAGTTCAAAGATCATGAAAGTAAGTAATAAATATCAGCAGATAACTTCTGGTGTAATTACTATTTTTTACATCTAGGCGTTTATTTGAAACAAACATACTATGTAGAAAGTAAATAAGTGCTGTTGTATATATTGATCAATGAGGATATATAAAATTACATACAATACCCATATAAGTTATAATTTTCATTGTGGATGCTTTCATACAAATACTTTTGGCAAAACCCAGACAAAAATTACGAATAGACGATTATATACCTATACAAAAAATACATTAGCTTTGATGCATCGTAAAATATTCTCAAAAGGATGTCATCTAAGTGTTACGGTAAAATTACTGATTTTATTATATTAGTATATCTTAAAAATATCTGATAGGTACCTACTGTGCAATTTTCAAGTACACAATTTGATTAAGCGTTACATATCATGTTAATAACATGTGAAATGAATAAAAGGGGTCAACTTTTAAGAAAAGATCCAGAGAATCATAAATAAAGCTCGCCCCTCCTTCCCTCAATCAAAGTCTGTTTTTGCCAGTCGAGAACAGCCATGATCAGTACGTTATGAAGCCAATTAAGTCGAAAGCACCGCTGGCTATTTAGCTCATTAAAACTTTTAACGCAGCACTTCAAGTTCAACGTCGTGCAGCCGTTGCCCCGTGAGCAACTCTTTGCAAATTAAAACATCTACTATAATATCCGCCCTTATTATTTTTACATAGCAGGGTGCGGTTATCTAATTTATAAAATGGCTGGTGGAAAGAAACAATTACTACCCACCTACCCTGTTGAAACGATAAATTTTAATACAATGCGTGCTCGCGCGAGGTGCGGTCGTACTAAAGCGCGTAATTTATTTTCAGACCTGTCCCAAAAATATTTACGTACAACGGCCTTCGTTCAGCTCACAACGCCGCTTCATGTTTACTGATTTTGCCACTTCCTGAAAGCCGGTGTAAAAAATTGCAAAAAATACAGAAGCCGAAGTTAAGAAGTCGACATAAATCAACTTGATAGTTTAATTACAATCAGTGTGATTAATAACTTAGATTATAATTTTAGGTCATTTTTGACAACAAATGTACAATCGCAAAGGCTCCGGGTTAACACAGATAAAGGCCAGCTTAATAGGTTTTGTATGCCTCGTCATTAAAATAATGAATAAAAATAAGGAGTTTCCTTTTTTACCCATAGGGTGTAAAGGTATGCAGTGTCTCTCACTCGTTTACTGTCTTTTGCACTATTTTCTTCCACTTGGTCCTGTCCTTTGCTATTCCTCTAGCTTCGTCGCAGGTGAGGTTTCTCTTCTTCAACGCCTCGTCCACTGTCATGTTACATGTCTTCTGCGGCCTTCCTCTTTTTTATTTCCTTGTACTTTTGCCTCCCATACTAGTTGTGCTGGCCTTTCCTCATTGACTCTCACCAGTTGCCCGAACCTTTTCAGTTTATTCTCTTCCATAGTTTGTTTAATCGACTCTATTTCAAGTTCTTCTATGATTCTGTCGCTTCTTATTGTCCATTCTAGTCACCCCTGTAACACGTCTCAAGTATTTCATCTCTGTTGCCTACAGTCTACTTAAAAGTTATCTTTTAACACCCAGCTTTCACTACCGTATGTCAATATTAGTCTATAAATGGTCTTGTACATCGTAATTTTTGTCTTCTCATTTATTTCCTTTTTACTTATTAACGTCCTATTTAGTGAGTGGTACACCTTTATGCACTAGTGATTCTTCTATTCTATTCTATTCTATCTTCTGCGGTGCGACCCTGCAAAAGGGGCGGGGCGCTGCACTTAGACCTTTCGATCCATTGTGCCCGCACCGTAGCTTAGAAGAGTCCTGCCTTCTCAAAGAAGTGCAGTATCTCTTTCCAAGGTAATCTATAAAGATCTTCAGTCTTAATAAATTGAGACCCAAATTCTCCAAACCTTTTGCCCCCCAGCGGTCCGCAGTTGGTAAGGAGGTGAATCGGAGTTTCCTCCTCTTCTAAGCAGAACCTACAGGTGCTACTTTCCACTACACCCATATTATATAGGTGTTTATTGAGCCGGCAGTGTCCCGTGAGGACACCCACCACTAATCGCAATTGAGAGCAACTCCGGCTTAAAAGCCATTTGCGTTCCTGGGCAAGCGTAGGTCCAGTGATGAAGGCCCTAGATTGCCTCAGTTCTGGCGCGTCTTCCCAATACAGGTAAAACTGACGACCAAGCCACTTTGTGATCTCGGCCCTCAGTCTGCTTTCTGGAATGGCGATGGAAGGTTGTGGTCCGAGATAACGTGCGGACGCCGCCTTCTTCGCTAATTCATCAGCCATTTCATTGCCTTCAATGCCTGCATGAGCAGGCACCCAAATCAAGTTAACCCGATTATGTTGGGCCAACCTTACTAATGTGTTGCGACAGTCCAGTAAAAGGCCGGAGCGCACCCTAACACAGGTAAGCGCTCGAAGTGCCGCCTGGCTATCGCAGCAAATGTAGATATGCAGTCCGGAATACCCTCTTCTGAGGTTCTCATGAGCACATGCCAGAATTGCATAAATTTCCGCTTGGAATACGCTAGGGTACTCTCCTAGTGACAAACTGAGTTGCACCCTCGGAGATGTACCACATACTCCCGCGCCTGTGCCTGTGTCCATTTTAGATCCATCTGTGTACCAGATGAGTCCTTGTGGCACAAGCATGTTTTCACCATTCAGAAACCACTCCTCCTTATCGGGGATAACGATTCTGTATGGTGTGTTAAAACACATAGTCGTGTTAATCCTATCTCTTGTCATTGAGAGAATAGCTTGATCTCCGTTCGGTACAGAGAGCGCTATACGGTGCCCTTCTCCCCCAGACTTCCAATTACCTAACCCCTGCAATCTAAAGGCCGCTTTCCGGGCTTCATACTCTACCCTTACGTGTAGAGGTTCCAGTCCCAGAAGCACCTCCATAGATGCAGTAGGTGTCGTTCTCATGCCACCGGTTATCATAAGACAGCCCAGTCGTTGAATTTGTGCTAATGCCTTCCTGATATTGTGTTTCGCAGTAGAGCGCCACCATACCAGGGCGGCGTAAGTAATGAGAGGTCTCACCACAGTTGTGTACAGCCAGTACGCGACCTGTGGTTGAAGTCCCCAACTGTTTCCCCAAAGACGTCTGCACACCCACAGTGTTGCACACGCCTTTCGGCTGATTTCGTTAACATGATCCGTCCAAGCAAGTTTGGAATCCAGGGTTACACCTAGATACCTCACCGTCGGTACCGGATTCAATGTTACGTTTTGCAAAGAAGGCCATCGAATGGATCCCTGTTTACGTTTATTTGTGAACACCAAGAGTTCCATCTTTGCCGGATTAACCGACAATCCTCTTTGTTCACACCACCTACTGGTCCTGTTTAGAGCAATTTGCATCAGCTCTGAAACCGGCCCCAGAAATTTACCTGAAATTCTTCCATTTATGTCTTATTCATCCATACTTACATTGCTTCATATTGTAACTCCTAGGTGCTTAAAACTTTTAACCTGTTCTATTTGTTTCCTATTTATTGTTATGCCTATCTTTTTGTCCTCCTTTCCTATGGCCATTGTTTTAGCGTTGCTCGTATTTTTTTAGCATTTTACGTTTTGTTAGTTCTTTCTCTCACAACTGCCTATACAATAGATAATGTTCCCATTTTCAAATTAAGGGGTATAAAAATATCACATCATGTGTATATAAAAAAGCTTAACGAGCTTCTCGTGCAGCTTTAGCAAAAATTTCATTAAAATCAATATATTCTGTAAACATCTATGGTTTTAGGGCACCGTGTGAATCTTATTTGATTTCCCACATGAAGGAATATTGTACAATACATAAAGTTTGTTACTGGCATTTACAATTATGGAAGTTCAGTAACTGAATCATTTATATGGTAGTTCTTAAAGGCATGTGGAAACAACACAATGCAAGTTTTAACAAATTAATGAAGAAACTCATTAAGCTGTTCCAAGTAAGGTAATGAATTGGAAGTTTTCTATTCTTATTTTATTCATTTAGCTTTTTATATTAAACTTATAACAATTGTATAATTCCTAATAAATAGGAAATGTTTTTATTGTTACTATTATTCAATAATTTCATGGGTTCTAGGGTAGTTCGTAAATTTATTGCTTTAAAATATAAACTGTTAACAAACTCTTACAAACATTTAGAAAACAAAGTTTTATAAACAGAAAGCTTGAAACACTGATAGTTTTCGTATTTACTTGTTTTTTTGTATTAATATACTGAGTACATGCAGTCTGTGCTTGACAAACAAGTTCATTGTAAGTAATGAATCCTTAAGAACAGGCATTTATGGATGTGAATAATATAAAATAATACTTTATGTCTGCAAAATGCAAACTTGACACTTGTAACGATATAGAATAACTTAATTTATCCCTAATGCTGGAACTTGCGCATCTTCCGCCTTACTTGTCTTGCTTCCTATCGAGTCTGCGGGTTTTCTTGATACCATCGCTTGCACCACAAAGGAATTCCTATATGACAGACAGAACGTACAATGTCCCCGATCACGAAATTCTGGTGTTCGTTTATTCCAGAATGGAAGGATACTTTTTGCAACATCGTCAACAAAGTAGTACGAGATGATAGAGTAACAACTTTTCATAAGAACCTATAATATTTAGGATTCCTCTTCAGAAGCGCAATTGCCAGTGCCAGTACCTTATCTACCGTCTTACGTCTTCCATGGGGATTGCGTTTTGCACAGCATAATTGTGACAACATCCCCCTGTGAAAAAACAAAGAATTATTTATTATTTTTTAAATTAGATCTAGGTATTTCACCTACCTTTAAATAAGTTTCTTAAAGAAGGGGAATCTGCAAGTTCTGTCAATGCCCCCACATCTCCAGATTTATTTTTGTACTTCCTTTTCAATTTGCAAATGTAGGCCTCTTTGTTTTTCACCGTATGCATAAGACGCCTTTTTCTAGATGAACCGTTTGCTCTTGACATGTCTGGAATGCCCCGGAAACAGGATGACCACTCACATTAGATGTGTCTTGGCTGTCTTGTAAACCAAAATAACTAGCTGCTAGATGTTTCAGCTAAAATATATGATACGTTAATTCCCAAGACATCATAAATGCACATTTTTTACAGGTTAGGTTAGCATGTTCTACACCAACTAAATTGGTATGCTTACATAACTGCTGGATATAATGAGGGAACAGCATCTACTCGCAATTTTCACGTAACTAGATTCAAGCTACAAATTCTATAATTGCGAAAAGAAAAGCCATGCAGATATAAAAGCATTGTGATTTTAATTTAGCTATATTAAGCATTTTTCAGCATTAGAAGGATAATAATGCATTCTTCCCACAACCACATCACTGCATCGGCAGACCAAGCAACGACACTGTTGCATAATGTTAATTGCTACAGCAATCTAGAGATACCTATGATAAGTTTTCTTAACAAAAMTAATATCACAATTGCTATTGTACTACTTACATTTTACAATCAGATGGTGGTGATATTGGGTTACACACCTTTAACCAACCAGTACTGCTTCTACGGTAATGAATTCTACATTAATGAAGTAAATTTCCTTACTCCAAATAGTTATTTAACGCAGGCTCCTGCTGCTTTCGTTCTCAGACTCAAGCAGCGAAAAAAGATGCTGGAGTCACTAACCTCGTGTCTCCACAAAGCAGTAAGACCCATAAACCAAAGATTAATTAATAACAATATCTTATCCCACAATAACTACAAACTTACCAAGTTTACCCTTGTAGCAGTGCAATAGTGTTGTCAATATTGTAATGATTCGTTACTCAGTAATCGTTACTTCACAATAATCGAAGTAATCGATTACCAATTGTGAACAGTAGTCGTTACACGATTACTGCTCGTATACCGATATTCTGCAGTGCCGCAGCACAGCACAGTCATGCGGTAGTGAGTAACGACTACGACGAATAACGAGTAAGGAAAGATTCGGTTCGGATTCGATAGGTAACGGCTGAAGTAAGATACGTGCATCGATTGTAGATAAAATAGAAGGTAGTTAAATGCGGGGAAAAGTAGGTTTTTAGTCTTTTAGCTTACAAAATAAAGATTCTAAGGTCGCGTTGAGAAATAAGTTTAAAAATATTATGGTCCAGGTGAATGTTGTTAATTTTGTTTTTCCATCAGCATTTAATAATTATTTGCTCTGCTTCTGTTACAGTAAAAGTGAAACCGTCTGACAAAATCTTACTACCTACACCAAAAATAATTATTAATGTAATAAATATTGTTAGTGCCTTACTAAACGCATATAATAATTTAGTTTGTGTTATCCTTAATGTTTGTTTTTTTTTCTAAATACAAGAATACCATTAACGAAAAATACTCCACTTATTACTGACGCATTTGTTTAATGTGTATATATTTGATAGAATTTTTTTATCTGCTTAACACCAAAATTAATCTTGTTGACGGCAAAATGTAGGAAATCCCATGTCAATTACTGATGTAATAACGCTGTTTCTATAATTACATCGAAAGAAAAAAAATGAGTGAACCATTTTATGTGCATATTTTTGCATATATACCTACCTTTCATTTTTACTCTAACAATATTATTTACATTTGCCGTTGTACTTCTTTGGTTATTATTTGCACAAAAAGGTGTACCTACTAATTCTCATTGCTTTTATTTTCAATTATATATAATTACATAAAAACTTCATAATTTTTATGCGCCTCCGTTTTAAAGTAGGTACCTACTTATTAAATTTCAAACGCAGCTGCAATAATCGTACGTGTTCGCGTGGAATACAGTACCTTCCGTAACCGCGGTTGCTTTACGAATAACGATTATTAGTGCAAGACTGTAACGTACTCCTCCCGTATTCTGGAATGGCAACACGAATGTGTTACCGCTGAGTAATCGTTAACGAGTACGAAGTAACGATTACTAGTTATACCAGTAACGAGTAATCGCGATTACATAAAAGTAATCGGATTTGACATCACTACAGTGCAATTACCACGGACAGCCGTAGTTCAACCAACGGTGCAACTATACAACAAAAGAGCCCAGAGTACTACATCATGACATTTCAACAATGGTAACTTACCAGGCTTCACTAGATATTAACACTTTTATGTAATAATAACGCAATGAAATGAATTTAACGTCCAAACACCAAACACAAAGTCGCACTTAACTCTATAATTCTAAAAAGCAATATGGCGGACAAATGCGTAATCACGTACACGGCGCAGGCGTGCAAGGATGCCAAATTTATTTCAAAATAGTAATAACTCTGATCTGATCTCTGAAATCCAGCGAAAGGTTATTTATATATCGTCAAATATTTCAGAGTATTAAGTCACAACCAAAAATATTCTTAAACACTATTAATAAAAAAAATTGTAATAAAAGTGAGTGGAATAAAGTGAATTTCTTATAACAGGATAAGGAAAAAATTGTGCGATCTGGCAACTACACAGTTTGTCCAATCGGAATGCAGAATCACCGCGCTCGTGCTGCCCTCTGAGCTCCTTCCCAACTGAAGACAGGGATAAACATAATAGAATAATGCTAATGTTAAACAAGGATAAAATTTCGCTTAAAACCGAACCAATTTCCCTTTTTAGTTGGGAACGGCTGTTTTTGTCATACCATTAGGCATTCCAAACCACGTGATTCCAATATGGCGGCTGTGGGCAATTTTTTTTCGATACTGCCATATCGTCTCTCTTAATTGCAGCAGTCCATAGAACCCCACGCATCTCGGATAATTCATTTTTGTATGCAACAAGTTTATGTTTTACAACAGCAAGAACTGAATAAAATTTCACTTCATCTCTGTGACTTCGACTTCCACGGCTAACCACAAAAGGCACGTAACAGGCATTTTTGCTTAAAAAACATATCTTAAAAAAATGATAAAGAACTTCACAACTTTACAAAAAGACAAAGCGTCTCAATTATGAAGCTGTTTGCTCTAATGACATTACAATATATGGTTGCCCACAACGCCCATTTGGATTTTGTTTGACAGTTTGTTGGAATGCCTAATATGCTGATGTTTTAGTTGAAGCTGAGAAAAAAACGAATATGCATAATAATTACCGATTTATGTTATGACCTTCAAACACTCCTGGATTTCAGAAATAAGTAAATTGCTAGAAATCTTAGCGGAGTAGAAGAAGGGAGGGGGGAGGCTTTTCTATCTTATTACTCACTCGGGCTGGGCGTGTTCTGCCGGCCCCGGGTTTGCCTGAATTCTCTTCTTTCAAGGCTTGAAAATTTTCATTTCGGCCTGCTAAAATCCTTACGCTAAGATATGCAACGCTTGGCAGGTCTCGCATGAAACTGCATTTCAGCAATATTCACCAAGAGCTCGGAATGTTACATAATTTTCTGCCCTAGTATGTGCGCAACATTTTCTGGTATTCCAATAAAGGAATTCCTGTCAGCTACGTAAGTACAATTTGCCACGATCAGCAAGTGCCGAAAATATACATTAAATACACTGAATAATATATAACAATATATTTAACCTTTTATATTTTTATTCTTTTACTCATCGACAAGATGATAAAAACAAACAATTGAAACCAATAGTGTCGCAATTTTACCCCATACGAAGCTCAGCTAACGTCAAAATTTTTGGATATCAATTAATTACGTAGGTAAACTTAGTGGAAAGATGACAAGATAATAAAGATAAGGCGGAAAAACTAACAAAAACAGCATTTGGGAAATTAATTCGATCTTCAGACTTACGTCATACGTCTTTGCTGTCAATTATAGCGAATTTTAAAGCGACCTTATCAACATACGTTCTGACTAACATCAAATCTTTAACGCATTAACTAAATCATGAACTTGGTGTTTTATTCCACCGACATCAAATTAAAAAAAGTTTCATCCAAAAAAACAATAAACTTGAATAATATTAAAAATTACTGGTATAGATTAAGTAGAAATATCCCACTATGATATTAATTAATTGGCTAAAAGCGGCAAAAGTATACATAAAATTGAATCTTTATTGGTTTTTTATAATCGGCAAAAAATAATCAGTTGAAAGTGCACTTATAATATAAAAAGAAAACGTCCGCAACTAAATGTATATGTGCGGCAGATATTTTGTCGGTTGTTTATCTGCAATAATAATCGGGCAAATAGTGAATGCTTATTCGTTGGCACATATTTGTACGGATGGATAACCAGAATAATATATTCGTACGCACAAATGTACGGATGGCTAAGCACGGCCTAAAACTTAAACTAAACTTTTGGCATCTTGTTAAAGCTGTTCGACTCAAGGTACTTAAAGATTCAAAGGTAATTTAAATTAAATAATCAAACTGGTCAATTACGATTGTGCACGTACCGAAAACAAAGCCTTATATTATTTTGAAGTTTATATAGGTATAGAGTAGCAGTCAACGAAATTTGAGAGTGCTTGTACAACGTAATGCGGCTTTTTACAGCTTTATGATCGGTCGTCATAAACTACTCAGTCTAGTTGCACCCTTGAAGGTTAAAAAATGGACCGTATTTTAAGAAAGCATTAAAACAATTTTTGGATACGGAACGTTCCGCTGCAAGCCAGTAGAACGTGCCGAACCCCAGTATTATTAATAAGGCACGACCTGCTAAGAATCCCGAATCAACAACAACAGTTAACAATAATGTTTGGAAAAATCAAGTCTGAGTATAGTTTAGTTCAATTTGTATACTCGTAGATTTATTTAGCGAGAGTCTCAAATCAAAGGAAGGCAACTAATATTTTTGCTCTAACGCTTTTACAAAAAAGATGCAGTTCTAGATATTTTGTTCGGCAATAAATTCTAATACTTATAACGTTAAAATGTTCTAACTTTTGCTTAAAGGTAGTCTGAACAATTTTTGAAGCAAAAAAGTCAACTAAAGATTATGAAAAAAAGAAAACTACTAAGAACATGATTCGGCTAGCAACTATAATAGTTTGATACTTATGTAAATTATGCAAAAATTGCTTCTTAATTTCTGACCGCAATAGTTTACTTCTGCGCACACCGCCAATTTTGTCATCAGCGATACAACTTCTCTTTTAGTAGGATTTCTGACCGTGTAGCAGTCGACAAAGTTCTGCTGTTTACAGATTAACTCAACCGTGCGCAAATGAACTACCCGCAACTTTTTAAAAAGCCACGAATATCTGCTTTAGCGGGTCTACCCAACGGGATTTTTATTTGGGCGCCCGAGTTAAAAACTTATTTAAGCGTTAAAAATTAAACGGAGCGGAACGCGGAATAGGTTGTTGGGGATCCAAATGTGATTTGAATTTCACCCCTGTATGCCAGGTATTTTCTGTTGCGCTCTCAACTTCCTGTCGATACTAAATACGAAGTTAACTGCCAAAATCGATGTACGGTTTGATACTGTTCGAAGTTACGTGTCCCCAATTTAGTATTTCGAAGAAATTTCGATTCAAATTTCAACTCGTATTTTAAAATTGCATGGTCTTAACCTTCAGAAAGCTCCGTTTAAGTATTTTCTTGCAGAATAGTTCTGAAAACAATGTCATCTATTTTTGTTTCTTATACCTTTTACTATACTGTCTGGAACTCAATTAAATGTTACTGGAGCGTGTAGTAACCAAAATAGTATGCGTATGCAGTAATTCATAGCTTTTTTCTTTACTAAATGCAGTTTTTTTTATGGAAACCTGACGAGTTAAGAATTATTAACATCGATCCGAATCTAATGTAATCTAATGTATAAAAAGTGACGTGCGTGTGCGTATATTACACCTTGCAGCAAAAACAATCTACCGCAGACCAACGATGTTTGTGTGAGGTGGTAGCCTCGAGTCTCCCATCGTGTACTATGGTGGTTACGTGTGGGTGGATAAAGTGGTTTGGGAGATATGGGGGTTGAAAGGGATCAGCTTCGGGTACCTGAAAACAAAATTCATAAAATACTTCACCTTGCAGCCAAACTATTCATTGCATACCATTGGTATTTATGCGTAGTGGTAGTCCCCGGTCGTCTGAAAATGCACCAAGGTGATGCATTGCAGTAGCTGCAGAATTGTAGGGATATAGACGGTTGGAAGGGATGAATTTCGAGTACTTGCATACAAAACATACCCAATATTTTACATTGCAGCCAAACTGTCCATTGCAGTTTCAGTTTGCGGAAACCGTCTCGCTGTGTTGAACTCAAAAATTGGTGTTTCCAGAAGTCAGAGAACATTCTGATAAATTGGTCAGCAATCGAAGGAATTCTTAAGTGTGGCACATTGCCATAACTCTCTTGCGGTAGAGATGTCGAAAATAGACTTTTTGAGAAGTCACCAAACATTCTGGAAAATTCATCAGTAGATCAAAGAACTCCCAAGTGTGGCAATTTGCCTTAACCGTCTCCCATCATAAAATATTCTTAAAAATTCATCAGCAGACGAAAGAACTTCCGAATGTGGCACATTGCGGAAACCGTCTAGCGATGGAGACGTTGGAAATCAACGTTTTGAGAAGGTCGTCTTAAGGTTACCACAATTTCTATAACTTTATGCAATAGATATTGATGTTTATTTTGTGGAGTCCTTTTGTGTTATTTTTTCTTATTGTATTTATTTGTAGGTTCTGGCTCCTTTTCTTTTATAAATTAAAGACACTTTTTTCTAATAATATAACGTTTCGCCCTATAATTTAGTTCTTTGTCGAATATTTTTATTTTGCAGATTGACAAATTATTATGAAAATCAATATGAAACTTACAATTTTGATATTAATATAAAATGTACCTTCAAGTTTGTTCCTTTTTCTATCATTGTGGATGGTAAATGTGACGGTGAGAGGGTGTGTTTAAATGACGGTGTAGTAGGTATTACTTAGTCCTTGTATGTATCTTTTGGTGTTTTTGTTTTTAACGGTGTGTAGATTTGTTTAATTATGTTACAAGGACTTCGGGCAAAATTCAAAACAAAAGGAAGAAAACTAGTCTTGAGATTGCTGATGACGATGAAGATTACGCAATGGAAACAGAACTGTGTGAGGATGACTCACGATGATTTAGAAAACTATTCTGCAACCATGCGTATAGAAGCAATACCTGAAGTTTTTTATGAAACACCCCTGTCTGGTCAAATATTTCTGTTGGAAAGTTTCTTTTAGTGGACTTTAAGGATGGCCGCAGGAACCAAACCCATTACGCATACGTCTGTCGCGTACTAGAAGTTGACTATGATGAAGGGGACATTGTTGTACAGGGTTACACAAAACGCAACAGTTTGGCTACTGAATTTGCCATAATTCTTAAGGATATATCAGCCATTTCATTGAAAACGGTTGTTGCTATTTTACTTGACCTAGAGAACAAACAGGAAAATGAGGAGGAGTTTAGTGTTTTCCTGGGTCGGGTTGCTGTACAGAAAAATAATAATATATAAGCACTTATATACTTGTGTTATACACTAGTTCGTTTTTTTTATACAGTTAATAAACATTAAAGAACGATCTACTTTGTGTTTTTTTCTAAACAATTACTATTCAATTGGGGTAATTGTAAACATGAATATTTTCGTGAAAATTTGCTTTGCATATTTTTAAATGCGATTTGTTCATATTTTCCCCTTAAATATTTACGTAGACATTTATGAGACACAAATAACTTGTTCACAATTACCCCCAAGTCGCGGGTATTTGTAAACAATGAAAGGTTCAGATTTTGATTTTTTATCTTAAAAATGAATTATGAAAATGCTTTATCTATGTTTATATTTTATGTCCAGCATATAAAACTTAAATAAGTTATACATTACATGCCAGCAAATCGTTCAAAATTGATGAAACTTAAAAACGGTGCAAAAACAGTTGACAATTACACCACTTGACCCTAATATAATAGGTGTGAACTCTAGGAGAAATTTGAGTTATTGATTTGCTCCATGCAAGCATTACCTAGCAAGCGCCAATCTACAAAGCTGACTCGTTTTTATTTCTTTATGCCAATTATTCCTTATTACTACTAACTATTATTATTATAAGAAAATACAAGGTGACATTTACAAAAATATTGCAGAAGCAGAAGAATTTGCCTCAAATCAAACAGGAATCGCACTGAGTTATTAAACGTTAATTGTAATATTCTTATAACTGTTACCTTGTACTTTTTTGATAAGCACACTTCATAACTGGTAAACTTCATATCAGGTCATTGATTTAACAATTAAAAGCTTATCAAAGATAAAAAAACTTCCGGAAAAACAAGTCTTTCATTAATACCAAATAAAAGCCTAAAATAATAAATCGTAAAAAATATGTTGGTTATTAGGGCATGAGTGTCTTCTTGTGTGTTTTTCTGACGAGAAAGTCATACTTTTACTAGCAATGGATATCTTTTGATATTAGTAACTTATCTTCCCTAAAGGTAGGCAAGAAATTGCCGAAGAACATAGTCATGTAATACAACTTTGAATGGACATCTTTGTATATAGATGAAAAGTTTGGATAGGCTTAAAATTCATTAGAGATTACTAAGTAATAAAAAGTAAAGTATCTATAGCTTCACTTACTACCTATCCAGTATAGTAAAGCCTTTATCTATTTGTTGGTGTAGAAGGGTCCTGATAAAAAAAAACGAGTTATTCAGGTAGACCACTGTGGAAAACAGGTTGAGAGCCACTGCCTCAAACGTTTCTATACTTTTACGTGGACAGATATATTTATTTATATACTACATGTGTGTATCTGTTCTTTAACAATATTAACAGCTGATTATACGATCGTAATGGCGAATTTTATTTGAAAGATTAATTCTAAATTCAGACTTCACAAAAAAATGCATATTGGTGACCGAATGGAAAAAGTAGATTTGTCAATGAAGTAGGTGACGGTTTGTTTAACCTACAAAATTATTACAATACTATCGTTTGCTAGGCTTACATTACCTATATTACTGTCTAACTGCCAGTGAATCAATATCTAAGTTTAAATCTGGTAAACATGAATTTAGGCACCGTGGAGGCGCAATAAATCTTCTAACTTTAACTTATAGGTGCGGGTTAGAGCTTTTAGCTGTCCGTGTGATGTCCTTGCAAGAAACTTTTCAGCAAAACACCTTATTAATTATTGGTTTAAACGGTTTAGCTGCTACGGATGACACCTGAAGAGCCATTACAAATTGAACCGCTTATTTATGGAACGCCCGAGGATAAAATCATCAATTACATCCAGGACCGTCTCGTAGCTATATTTGTGGTTAGAAATGTTCGAGACTGCAATATATATTCGCGCTTTGGACTTTTGGGCAATTTATCTTGGCGGTTTAAATCGCCCGCTCTGAACTCATCTCTTCCTCAGTCGAATATGTACGTGTGGTAAAAGGTGAACATTAAATTATAGATAGTGGCACTGTCGGGATCTAATTCCTTACGGGTCAGCGAGTGCGCTTGGAAATGCTATTTTGCCGATGCAGATAGGGAAGAATAATGTTTCTGTTGGCGATCTGTTCGATAATGTTGATACAGAGTATGGGCCGCATGATGGCGGAATATTTGGATAGGTGCTCAGTTTCATATAGATATATTTGTATTACATCAGCGGAATTCAGTTGCGGATGTTGCAGGAAGGTTCGATTCCGCAGCGACTCGTTTTGTCCTTCACGTGTTTGTTAGGTATTCTACCGTACAGTGTTCGGCGATCAAAGTCTTCTTAAAAATAAGTTGTGGGGAGAAATTATCCTTAGAGTTCGAAATTTTAGATAGTTCAGGGCACAACCACCTAAACGAGAGGATACTAAAAGCAAAATTCGTCATGTGCGAAGCGACAATCAGAACAAATATTTCTTTAGTCTTTTCGGTGAGATTATTCAACTTTAAATGTGTAGAGAATAACAAACCATCTGCTGAGGAACATATTTACTTGGTATGGAGTTTATAGTAAGTATAATTTCACGATATGTGTTACTGAATAAAATATAAATAAATTGTTCATTAACAACACAGATATGTGCAGTGCTTGCTTTTTTACATATTGCGGATTTAAATGTATTTACAAATATACACCTTCATAAAAACATCCTCCATTTTTACACAATTTGTTCGAAATAGATTTGTTGTTATTGTGACAATTTATTTTGCGGGCGAATAAAATAAGCGGTTTGAACAATAAAAAGCCCTGAAAAGGCTAATTTAATATGCTGAAAATAAGCTTATATAAGTCTTTGAAGTCAAATTGGAGAAATTTTGTCTTTTTCTAGCTCTACCTGCTAGCTACTACTATTTGGTATTCTTCAACATTATTTAATTATTATTTCGAATTCCTCATACATTATTTTGTATTTTTTTATAAATCATGCGCTCTACTCTATTAGTCTCTTGAAGTCTACTAATGCGTAGTTGTCATTTACTTTTTGAGACATGGTAGTGTAAATACCATGGTTTATTGATGTTTTTTATAATTCAAAATTAAAAACTTCTTAACACCTAAGTAACGATATAGATACCGACATGTATTAAAATTAGTGTTGGGTGATACATCAAAATGTATCGATACGTATCGTAATACTGTATCTCGATACACGTATCGTATCGTTTTCTGAGTATCGATATTCGTAGTATCGGATAAATATCGTTCCAGGAAATAGCAAATCGATATAAAGTGAATTAAGACATTTCTTGTTTTACACAATTTACATCATTATTTCTAAAAACCTTTCTATTCTTCAGCTTCGTCAGTTACTAGTGCATCATGTTAAACGTATCAATAATTTGTCACCACGCAAGGACAGCGAATTGAATAAGTGAATTTTATTAAACTGATTTGCTAGTTTGCGTTTATTTGAACATTGGTGAGAAAAAACACATTTGATGAAAAAATCTGAACTAAAATAGTCATATTTGCTAAAAAAGGATTGACGGCATTTGAGGATTTATTACGAGAATTAAATTATGGATAATCCAACTAACACAAATAAAATTCACCTGATTTTTTTATATTGCAACTGTATTACTAATTATAAAAAAGTGCACATGCACATACCTAGATAAGAGGTAAGCCATTTTTGAGACTTAATCTGGCATTTTAACGATCACGATTTCTTATGAAAATACAATTATATACACAAATTAGAGCCTCCAATAAATTATTTATACGGACACAATTTACATTATTGCAATGTTGTTCTATAAGAAGAGTTCCTATTGCGTTAAGGATACACTTTTTATCAAAACCGTAATCAGGCTATATGGTTTGGCAGAGTAGGTATAAAAAAATATAATGCTATAGGTACTATGGTAAAGTCGTTGCCACTTTTTTCCGCAATTTTAATGGAAAATAACGAGGATATGGTTGGCAGAAAATAAATGATTCGATACCACTCTGATTGGAATCGATCCAGCGAAATATCGCAACACCAACTATCGATACAAAATATCGGGTTTCGAAAGCAAAAGTATCGATACTTAGAAGTATCGATACGTATCGCCCAACACTAATTAAAATAGGAAGAATTGTTCCACTGCGCACTGTGAAGTTGGTTTAGGCACTTAGTGCACTGTGTCTGTCTAATCATGTTCGTCGCACACATAATTCGAGAACGGCCTAAAGGATTATGCTGGTTGATAGCTTGTTGGATATGTCTCGGCCTAACGATGTTCAACATGTACTTTTTTACTTTCTATAAGAAGTATATTTTCTATATTTAAAACGAAATTAACTACATCTCGAGGATACAATGAAAATGTGCCGAAAAGTCAGTTTATTCTTGTTTAATCTATACTGCTGCTTAGGTCTGTGACCCGCTTTTGTGCTCTTTTGCATTTACAACCTATATACAGAGTTTATTGAGTAATAGCTGTACCAAAAAAATCAAAGCTGCTTCTGCACAAATTTTTTATGTACATGAGAAAACGGCTGTTTCGAAATACAACTTAATACAGTTACAGATTGAATAAGGGTCCCGAAAACTAAAGGATTTACTAGTTTTACATGTTGGTACACTGATATGGCTTGTATAAAATGCAAGATGTCGTTAGCAAGTGAATGGAGAATTAATTATCAATGATGTTCTAAATTTACAGGAAAAGTCATTATATCTCCTATACGTTTTAAATAGTATCTAAATATCTGTCCCCATCCACTTCAGTTACAAATCGACTCTGGGGACGGCGATATTTTCGTGCTTTCGCCATCCATTCTTGTGGCTTTTAGCTACATGACAGTTTCGCTCGCGATTCTGCCACAATAGCACACAAACCGTGCCGTTTAGCAAGTGTCGTTTACACTGCTCGCCCTTCTTTACCCCTTGGTCAAGCGAATACCACCTAATCCACTCCAACAGACCCTACGAACGACCACATCTGTGCGACTATCATTACTCCAAACAGTGGAAGCCACAAGTTAACGGCAAGATTCCGAGCCGGACCCGATGTGCGGTAAAGTTTAATTATGAACCTTGGTAGTTACGTAGAGAGCAGGCATACTAAATTTAATTTGAATCAGGTACGCTTAAGAGCACCATTCTAGAATGAATTTTTTGCTTATTGAACTAAACGCTTAGTAATCGGAAACGCTAGATTAAATAGCATATTTTCGTACTCAGCTTCAAAAGAACCAAGAGTAAAGCAACGTTTACTTTAAACTAAACAGTTAACTTTAAAACACAATGAAAACACAAAGCGGAATTTGGATATTATATTACATTAATAACTTACTCCATATACAGTTTAAAGTTCCGTATTATTTTCTTTAGTATGTTTGCCACCTACTGTATTTACTGACATGTTTACTTGGACCCTGCGTTTTAAGGTAAAATCTTTAATGCCAATAACTGCAAATCAAGTTTTAGTCTACTTACGTTAGGTCTGCAAAACCTCTTGAGGCGACTCTCATTCCATATAAAAATTTTTGCATAAACACTACGTCAAAAAATACACTTATTATTTCAAATTTTTGATTGCAACTAAATAAAGTCAATGCTATTATAGCAACTGTTTTACGTAAAGTTTGTTTCAAACATCATTGAGAGGAATCATTTTTAATTCCAAGATATGAAGAATACAAAACACCTTGTTTTTGGTGCAACCATACAATTCAGATTACTTAGTTAACTTCAAGCCAAGTTACAAAAGAAAATCTCCAGCAGTTTAAAAATTCAAATTTATTTTTCTACTTTGCAGAATTCACTTTAACCATGGCGAAAATTATATTGATCAAAAATTTCATAAAATTTGGTATTTTCACAATTTATCAAAAATTAACATACTTTCGAAACGGAGAAATTTCTGCGCAAAACAACCTCTTGAGGTTGCGCAGTCGTGTAGCGTCATGTATGTGTCAATTTCGACAATGATATTTCCATGATTAATATAGATTGTATTGAATACTAACAGCTTCAAAATGGAACGAACACCCATACCGTATCAGCACATAAAATAAATGCAAAACTCGCAGTCTGGTCCCAAAAATGAGTGATTCTTTGTGTTAATATGTCACATCCCTTTTCGGTGCTGATTTAAAGTGCCTAGTTTTCAAATGAACATTATTTAATACCTAAATACGGCAAACTCCTAGTTGATAAAAGCATTTCTGTAGTATAGCTCTTTCTACATTTTTACAAACTTTTATTGGAATAAAAAACGTGTAGGATGAACACAGCCAAGTATGCTTATAAAGAGGACTTTTTAGATATCCTAACTCCTTGTCAGGACGATTTTAGTTGATTTAAATGTTTAAATCAGATTGTTTCGAGCGAAACTATGTTCAAATTGATATAAAATATCGGATTATTGCATTAAGTATTGTCGCGCCCTGGGGTTTAGGGTGCGTGCTGTTTGCGTTGCCGAAGATTGGAACCTGTAACAGAACTTGGAACAAGGGCAGGAGTGATACGACTTAGGTCGCTTTAATATAATAATTTATTAACAACACAAAAATAAATCTGTAAACAAACACAGGTTGTGAAGTAAGTAATAAAACAATTAATAAAGACAAATGTAATCAAACAAACATTCTTGGAACTTACATTGCTGCTCGAGGGTCAGCTCCTGCCTAGGGGTCTTCGAGTCTAAGTATTAGACTGATTTATGATTGATTATTTTCACTATTTATACTAGAATAAGCGCATACGTCACATAGATCGTACGACGCGTAAACTGCTGAACTAGCGCATAATCCGCCGTTCACGGGAAGTGCATTGAGCAAAAAAATGCTGATAGTGACGTTAACAATGAAATGAATTTAAAATTATAGTTGAATTGAATAGAAATAAATTTGGAAAATATTCTCTGTTTGACAGTATTTTTAGTCAATCACTAGTTTTAAACATAAAACGTGTAAATCTAATTAACATGTTTTTATTCCACCATATAATTAGGATTAAAAGTTATTAGGGTAAGTTTTAGTATCTGCAGTCTAGTTTTAGTATATTTAGTTAGTAATCTGAATCAACCACTTACGCACTGCCAAGTTTTTTTTTAATAATCAGTCTTTTACCTAACCTATCCGCACTAAATGAAGGAAACGGTGAAAAGCTAATATGGGGGGCAGCATTTAAGCCATGTCCTCTTAGGCCTAAACACAAGCCATATACTTTAGTAAAAGTGAACCTAATAGGTATAAATTAAAATATTGACCGTTGTGATGTTATATTACTTACCTACGTTGAATAATGAGATGTCGGTCGCGGTAAATACAATCCTTTTTACTACTAACTGCCAAGTTCTCGGGCTGTTTTGCCCCTTCTTCATGGTCTAAAATGTATTAGCTACTTTATTTGTAAAAATCACACAAAACACTTACTTATTGTTGTAGCCGATCATACAAGGGGACTAATAAATAAAATATAATATTTAGGGAAATAATAATTAAAAGACAAATATATTACAAATTGACAAAACAAACTAGTCCAGCTGGATCAATTTCATTTTTTTATTAGCATACAAAGAAGGTTTAACGCCGGTGGTTATGAAACGCAATTTTTTTTCAAATGGAAAAGGTAAAAGTTTTGATAAGTTTGATAACTTATGTATATGTGTATATGTACATATAAGTTATGTATGTTAATTCGTTTATTTATACCGTTTGTCTGTTTTCTATAAAAAATCGCTTATTGATTTTTGCATCTAAATTATTCGCATCTTCAAAGTTGAATTGGTGGTCAAAATCAAAATAATGTTAATATTACTTTACTGTAAATTGTATGCTGCTTGAATTATTATTTTTTTATAACCATTTATGTAAAGCTGTGAATATTTTTTTTTCAGTATCAATATTTTTTCTATCCGACAGTTTAGTGGACATGTTAAAAGGGTATGAACAACGGCGAATAGTTGACGAGAATGGTGGTGACAATTTGCATTTAGGCAATAGTTTGTGTTATTGTGGTGTTGTTTTCCCATATACAGTATGTTCGATGTTATTATGTGGTTCTTCTAAAAGTACTGCTTCCACTGTTAACTGGATTTAGCCCCGCCAAACCTATTTATCCGTGGCTTCAGCCAATGTCGTTTCTATCCAAATACCGAGGTTTGCAAGTAGTACATGGCTTCTACAGAGCTTCTATAAACGAACGCGGGCGGCGTTGATGTCTAAATTCTTTTTACCGCCTTTTTGTAACAGCTGCCAAGCTACAATAAGCAAAATATACTGTAATAAAAACTGTGTATCAAGTTATACAGTTATAGCCACGCAATTGATGTTTTTATTAAAATTATCCAAAACTTCACGTATATATTTTCCTTTCACAAGTAAGTAATAACAATAATTTGCACAATATTACTTTAATAATTAATATACACAACTACGTTCGTCATAACCACCGTTTGTTGCGGTCACCGCTTTCACGCTTTATAAATTTAATTGGTTGTTGTGCCTACTTCTTTCGTAAATAGTTTTGCACCGCCACAATTTCGCTGTTTACAGTTTCTAGGTTAGGAAACTTCCCCATGGAATATTCTGTAAAGGAAGTAACGTCAATACTACTTAATGTAGATCCTAATAACTGTTAATTTTACCATTTCTTTTAGTTTTCTTACTGTAGTCATAAGTCATAACCTCACAATTACGACACAACCTAAAAGTTAAACGAAACCATGCCACCCCACAGCTCCGAAATCTGAGCTTTCTCCAACCTTAAACTTATTATCCTACAAAACACCATGACATATGTTGAAAATACACACGCCCGCGCGTTTTCTCATATTTAAATATATCAATTAATTCGCCAATCAGCAGATGACAAGTACGTGTTAAAACAATAGTTGTGTTCACCTTATAGTTGTGATTACCTTCCTGAGAGGCGGCAAACTGATTTAATCAATAATTTCCATAAGCGCCTTGGATGCATTAATCATTTATAGAAACCCTGTATAAAAAATACGTTATAAATTTATCATAGCAACAGACCGCTCTGTTTAAAAATAGAGCTGTTTTTCTACAGGATTTATATAAATTATTCATGCATCCAGGGTGCTTATGGAAATTATCGATTAAATTGCAAATTGATTTAATCGATAATTTCCAGCGCCTGGATGCTAGAATATCATTTATAGAAACCCTCTAGAATTATACGTAGTTGCAGCTTTTCAAAGGGCACCACTGCTATAAAAAAACGTAATTTGAGGAAAAAGCAGCTTTTTTTGGGAATGCTTACTTTTAACGGGGATTACATTTCAAGCATCCAGACACACATGAATTGTTATACTATTCTAGTAGCCAAGATGAAGATATTAAAAACTCTGGCCACAAAAATTCGCGTCTAGCAAAACTCCAAACTGTCATTCTTGCTTTGATTATGGGTACCGCTAGCTACACCGTCCCAGTGAAAAGGAGAACGAAAATTGGAGGTTTTATTTTATTGAAAGGCAGATTCCTTGTTACGCGTCACATAACGGTTTTGTGGCAATCGCCAATATCGCGCAACAAAAAGGGCAAAGAAAAAAAAGTAAAAGATTAATGAGCTTGGCAGTTCGAAATTAATCCGCACACGAAAGACTAGTTGCTAAACAGTACCCACTAACACAGCGTAGAGGGGGGTGGGTTAAATAACCATATAACAGAATTTACTAGAGTAAAGGACGCCACCCGCTTTCTCACAACATCTCAACAATAGATATTTAAATAAAGCGGGAAATACAGTAGCTTAAAGTGGGATGATTAAACAACACTTACTGCTTCACTCAAGACTATTGATTATAATTGAAAAACCAAAATAAATAATACATGTCACTTAAGTACGGAATACAATTTTGTATGAGACACAGACAATATTAAAGTATACTTTGGTACCGGGTATAGCTATACGAGGCGTACAAGATTTTACCTTTAGTTTATAGATAAACCCAAACTACAACACGCATTTACCCAAATATAGAACAGTAGGTATGAACCAGTAAGTTATTATGTAAGAATAATTATAAATATTAAATTCTTATCTGGTTGTCCGACCGGCTGCGTCACGGGGTTGCTGTTACATAGCTGACAGGGCGGTGTTGTTCCAACGGTAAGGTAGATCAGCAAACAACCCCCTTGACGTCGTGCAAATGGTAAACCAGAGCTGTAAGTCCAAAAGCTCTCCCATGTACAGATGGTGGGTCAGTCTCTCAAAGATACCGTAGATCGGCGGTTTCAACGTAACGACCAGGATAAGCAAGGTACAACCCAAATATAAGATAGGGGACCAACAGGAAAAGTAAAACGAAACGTACAAGTAAAAAGGCCTACAATAAAAAGAAAACGCACATTAGGTTGGAATTGAAATGAATACAAAGGCATACCTTCGGATGTTATGCGGCCTTATGTGGATTGGCGATACAATGGTGATTATCTCTTAGAATGGAGAATGGATGTAACTCAACTGCTTCCACGATATCCTACAAGTGGCTTGGTTCAATAAACACACCAGGAAACGTCTATTGCCACCAAAATTGCAGAAAGCAAGGGCTACACTTATGATAAATCCGTCTTACGACGTTTACGACTCAAAAATTAAAAATTTGAAAACCACCATGGAAACAATGGAAGGCCGGCAAATACTTCTAGATGAAAATAAACATTCGCCCAGATAATGTCACCTTTGGATTTGTGAAAACCAAACCAGCTGTTCAACATGGCGTTTGAATATTATGTAAGCGATGATTTCCAAACCACTAATTTAAACAATAAATCTGGTATTCGAAAAATGAACCTCTTAGATTTGAGGGGTTTTATTATTCTTTCATGTTCATATTTCAAAGTTACCCGATATTCAATAATCAACGGACTTCAAAAAAATTTAACCAAAATTATAGACCTCATAAAACAAATTCATTTCATTGCTTCGGTCGTACACCCCCAGCGTACTACCACTGCTACTATTTCACGATCCTCTCCGTGTTTAATGTAAATGGAGTTGAAGAAACACTATATACGACACCCCTGAAAAATTGTTATCATTATTTATTACAAAAATTTACTGCAGTCCTTACGAAAGAAAAGCGCTTTAACAGGGTTACACCGCTACATTTTTCTTACTTTTTTTCAGATATGGAAACCTTGTTAAGTAAACGACCCAGCTGGTCTTGCTATATTTCACAATCCCTGTAAGACTGACCAAACGCCCGTACTCCACTCCTGCGACCGACAAAAGGGCGTCTTTATCGCGGAGTCACGCGCACACCTCAGCTATTTCGATGTAATTACCGGTCTTGTTTTTCCCGAAGAACGCGCGACGTTCGAATTTGATTAGTCCCTCTTGGTCCAGGAGGCTGGGGCGAACGTGACCGGTAGACGTCGACCTACCTCATGCCTCGTTACCGCCATCGATTTCTTTAAAAATGCAGTGCACCTCTAATTACGGCAACTACGCTTACACTGCGCAACCGCCGGCTATGATTATCCTGCACCGTTACTTTGCGCGATGCATCTTTTTTGCCAAGTCGGGAGTTGCCAAGCAGTTCGAAGCAATTATTCTTTTCGAAATAGAGCTGTTCGCTAGATTTCAAATAGGTTTGTAACTTTAAAAGTGTTTTATATCCTATATGTTTGTAATAGTGAATGATAAAATAAGGTAAAAATCTAAACTTTCCTTTAAAACACAAACTTAAATATAAATACGAAATGCATTAATACTAATTAATGGAATTATACAAAATAATAATGACTAAAATGAACGGAGATGTCTTAATTATGCATTTATGCATTTATTATATAACAAAAATTGTAGAAACAAATGAAGAGATGTAACGTCTCTAAAATCTCACAATGTTAACGCTACTCTGTAAAGGCTCTCCGTAAACAAGAAAAAATATTGAATATTTGCTGGTCAACATTAGAAAAATAGTAGGTACCTCTCTCCATAACTAGCGACACAGAAATAGCATTACCGCGTTTACCGGTTGCATTTACTACATATACTAAATTCACGCCAAGAGCCTGCCTCTGCTCTGCGTCCCATTATTTTCCGAACACCCTATATATGTATAAGGAGAATAGAAGAACTCTACTTTCTCACGTGTTATTAGCGTCATAGAAACTCGTAGTAAAAAGCTCACAGATCAGTACTTTAGAGGCAACTGAATATATTTTAATGGAATTAAGAAGCATTGTCTTACAGGTCTCCGCTTCCTCGAAGGTTAATCTTTTAACTGCATTTGATGGGTTATTCGCTTACTTAAATGTATTACAACAGCTGTAGTGCTTTATTACATGTCATTCGTGATAGAACCTATAAGTTTACGATTTATGACCGAATTATTATTTCTACTAATATATCTACCTACATTAATATTTAATTTTTAAACAAATGTTATATATCAAATAGGCATGTAATTTCTAACCAAATTAGTATATTTCAACTTTTTACTGAAAGCCTAAATTGATTGATTAAACCTGCGTACGGTCAGCATTTCTGCCACTCCCGGTTACACCGCCGGGCCGTCTACGCTGGGTTCGAGTTAGTGTGATTTACAGATTTTCTTCTTATTTTTCGTTCTCGATTTATGTGTTATTGCTGGACAACGTTCTCCCCTATATATCTATTTCGTGAGGTAATGTCCTCCGTAGGCGGTTGCTGTACCACAATTGTGTAACTTCTTGTATACACTTGGCTAGATACACGTAACTACTTCACTGTTAACGACGACAACGCAACACAAACACAAGGATGCAACGCTAGAACACAATATTAACGAACATTCTAGAATTCAGTATGTTTAACGCGACGCTCATCTTGAGTCATAGGCGTATAATATCGTTCTAGGCGGTTTCTCTTTTCCCTTAAATCTATTTCGTCTTCTCCTTTTTCGGTTTCGCTGAGTTCTTGTAGCTGTAGAGCATCCTTTTTCTTTTCTTTTTACTGGAAGGACGTCTAAAAAGACGAGGCTTGCATTTGTTATTTGTTGGTTAGTTGATCGTTCTAGTTGTTTTGACTACTGACTACGGTGTATGCTATAGTTGACCTATTTTTAAACATCGCGATTCTACTGTCATTCTGGGGTTAAAGGTTAAATCCCGTTGTATTGTATTTCTGCGCACTACCTATGTAATTCGGGGTGTTTTATGTTTAATGTGAAGGCCTTTTCTAGCAGGGCTAAGAGCGGTTTATGCTTGGGAGCGCTCGGACTAAACTTGTACATGCATATTATATATACCTATAATGCTGATTTGGTTATACAGGAAACACATTATTACGGATCATGCACATGCAACATGCGTAATAATTATTATTTTAGCCAACTATTTAGCTATTTTCTTATATGGCTCTGATTCCTTGTGTTATTTAGGAACTTTATCAGGTCCGGTGCGTTCTTATCACACATATATTTACATCGAGGCGCATCGGTCTAGCTCGGTGATACACAAAACAAAACACCTTTCCACGATCACAGCTATATAAAATTCACAAGATACACAGTTTTTGACTGTTTATTTCTAATATAAATAATAACATTGCAATGCAAGCGGACTGCACGTCGTTTTTTCACGTCCGTATCCCACGGGAACCCAACCGCGACTCTCAAGTTTTACTAAAAACCTGAATATTTAAATGTTGCTTCGAAAACAAGAAAATGCTCATACGAATTCCCTTTTCACCCCTTCAGGGTTACTTCGTTGTGTTACTTTCTCGCCAAAGGTCTGAATCTAAAACTTGATGTTTACTTGCCATTATTACTTCGCACATAACCGAAATCACATACCTACCTATGAATTTTGATAAACTTTCTACACTTTTAGGACTGAACTTTCTAAAATGGTAAATAATATGCGTTAATATCCGAAGAATAACCTAAATAAATAATCCATGTCCACTCAGAGGAAGAACTTTTAAAAACGCTAAAACGCGTATTTATTAATCAAGATAATAACGTTTCATGCTTTTAACTTCAATTAACTTAAAAAATGACAGAACTCCCTTATTAACTTGCATCCCCTGTTTAATTCCCTTAATGATGCAAATTTTTCAAAAGCACGTATTATTATTTCTAATCAAAAACCTAAAAATAAACTTTCGAGCTTCTATCTTCAATAGTTTACGCTCGGCGATAGTGAATAAGTCAGCCAGGACATGTTATTTTATAACTATTTAGAGTATAAATATATACAGAAACAGACCAACTAGTATGCTTCCTTAGAAATAAAAAAAGTAAACAAATTTTTGTTAAGCTCAATATAGTTAGCAACGAAAGGGTATCATTTTAAGCAAGATATGTAAGATACTTTTAAAAACTTAAGGCACGGGCCAGAATTCTGAAATTGCCTGCTGCCTAAAGCCTCTCGTGTATTAAGAAACCAACAGCTACAAAAACTGAAAATTTTACAATCAAATATTGCCTAATTTTGCAAAAGCTTCGAAAGTCAATCCGCTCCAGTGGGGACACAAAATAAATTATGAATAGTATTCTTTTACTCTTTGATGTCTAAATACACACTTTTCAGGCTGTTCAATAATAATATTATTCTCTTTCTCGTTTAGTTAATAAATAATATTGTGAACAGTAGCTAGCTGGAAAAGCGACCTCAGTCCTGCCGAATCTTGTGCTGCGTGTAGGGAAGTAAAATATTCATTGGTTCCGGCTAAAAACGTGCCCCAACCGTTTAGTTCCACGGGTTCGACCGCCACGCTGATAAATCGTCCCAGACGATGGAAGTGATCTATTATACCGGCATTCCGCTTCAATAAGTCACACGATTCCATCGAATTATTATACCGATAACGGGCGATAATCGTCAATAAGTCTTGCAGTCATTTGTTAAACAGCGTCGCGTGAAATAAATTTTTGTTCGTGCGTGCATATGTCGAATGTTTTCGAAAATGGTTTTTGCTTCGCAGTATTTATCTGACAAGCGCATACGGAGACTTGATGAATGTCCCGAAGTATAATTCTGATACATTACATTGTATGACTGTGATGTATGGCTTTAGCGATGGCTGGTCGCTACCGTTTGCAGTATTGCTAAACAGCTTTAAAATGGATCAAACGCGAAAAAGTTATACATTTTGCATGCAGACCCATTCATGTAATCTCCATGCGTTGACAGTTGCATAAAGCACTCGAATATATTTAATACTTTGCGTTGATGATACATTTTGGAACTAATGAATAGCTTTTAGTGTGATAGCAATTCAATTAAAAGGTTCGTTTAGTGCGAACGTGCCAGATTTTTTTGTCTGAGGCGTGATTAATAATAGTGTTCTGGTCCAGTAAATTTAATGCTGTATATAAGTATTTCCTAAAGATCAAAAGTAAACCATATGCATTTTATAAAAAAATTATAAAATATAGATAAAATGGATTAAATGATGTTTTCGCAAACGTAGAATTTGCTTTTAAAAAAAAAAGAATATTAATAGTTTACTATAAGAGCTCGTAAATTAAGTTTACATTTAGAAACCTGCTTTTCTCGCATTAAAAATAGGTCTGTAATTATATTCTATTATGTTTAATCCTCTTATTTTGTACATAGTCATAATCCGTTAGAATGTAAATACATTATCGTTGACAATCTTTTGTTGGTACGAAACACTATTCGATTGTAAGATTGGAAATAAGTTTAGATAAGTATAGCTTATGGCATGTCAAAAATTATTTGATAAATAATTTTTGCCTTTTACGGCTTATAACTTATTTACTATTAATTTTATGTATAGAAGTTTTTAATAAACGATCTTGACAGTATTTATTTTTCTGCCAAAAAATTCTTACTAAAAATTGATGTACGACAGGCAACTTCTGAAATAATATATTATAAAATTGTTTGCACCCTTATTTCAAGATGGCGGGAAAATACATAGCGTTGCAACTAGGAAAGTCTTATACGTACACAATAAAATCGCTGTCTCCTCAAAATGTTCAGCTTTACCTATACTATCCAGAATCTGGCAATAAAAGTATAAGCAATTATTTTATGGGGCAATTATATTTAAGTTTTGTGGCGCGAACGCGTATGAAGACGAAGGGCCGGCGGGGTAGTGAGCGGCTGTGCGGTAGTAGGGATGGGGTGTAGCATAGTTGTTCCAGAGGCACAGCGACCAATCGCTTCACCTCCTTGCCGTTTGTCTGCTCCAAAGAAAGAATTATTGCAGAAGGAGATCAATAAGCTTTTAGCCGATGACATCATCGAGGAGTGTGAAAGTCCATGGGCTGCTCCAGTTGTTCTAGTTCCAAAACCGAACGGAGAAGTGTGACTATGTGTCGACTACAGTCGCCTTAATGAAGTCACAATAAGCGATAAATACCCTATGCCGAGGATAGAAGATCTTCATGCAGCAAAGAATACGAAATGTATGACCACTCATGATCTTCGTATTGGATACTACCAGGTACAAGTACTTGCCAGTGACTGTGAGAAAACCGCTTTTATAACGCCTTTTAGAATGTATCGCTTCAAACGCATGCCATTCGGCCTTAAAAATGCACCGGCGACCTTCCAGCGGCTTATTAATCAATTCAAGTCAGGTGTAGGCGACGTTACTCTATTGGCATACTTGGATGATATCATTATCCTGTCTTTGCTTTGAGCAACACCTAGAAGACTTACAAACTGTCTTCGAGAGACTACGTACTTTTAACCTTCGAATAAATCGAGATAAGAGCGTATTTGCTTGTACAACGGTGCGTTACCTGGGACACCTTATTACAACGGAGGGAATTACCACTTGCCCAGATAAAGTCGCTGCAATTACCAAGATGCCTGAGCCGAAAACTGTCAAACAGTTAATGAGTTTCATCCAGACTTGCGCGTGGTACCGACGCTTTATTAATAATTTTTCAAATGTGGCCAAACCTTTAACAGACCTCCTTAAGAAGACTGCCGTAATATGGTGTTGGGGCCCAGAACAACAACAAGCCTTTGAAAAATTGAAACGTCTTTTAACCACAGCGCCAATTCTTCGTCAAACAGATGAAGCAAAACCCTTCATAATTAATACTGACGCCAGCGATTACGCAATCGGTGGAGTTTTGGTACTAGGAGATGGTAGTGATGAAAGACCCGTTGAATACTGCAGTCGTCTCTTGACCGCCGCTGAAAGACGGTACACGGTGACCGAGCGAGAGGCCCTTGCAGTAGTGCATGAGGTCAGACAATTTCGTGGTTATATAGAATGCTCTGAAGCTCTTATTCGCAGTGACCATCAACCCTTGCGCTGACTAATGAGCATCAAGACACCAACCGGACGCTTAGCAAGGTGGGCTCTCCAACTACAGGGTGTCAACCTGAAAATCGAGTACTCACCTGGAAAGAGTAATAAAGTAGCGGATACACTCTCAAGACCAGCTGGAATCTCTGACGAAATCGAGGACGAAGTTAGTTCCGCCGAAGTTACCTTTACCAGGAAGAGTGCGGAAGAACTACGAGAAGAACAACTATCCGATCCGGATGTGGCTAAAATTATCAACACCTTTGAGAAACCTGAAGATCGCGAGTCTATTGGACCAGTCGCGGTTATCTGTTAGTAAATGATGTGTTATACCGATACTCTCCGGAAGCCGACAACGAAGACGCTCAATACGTCATTCCTAAATCTGCCAAATCTGCCATACTTACTGAGTATCATGACGCTCCCATAGCGGGACATTATGGTATAGAACATACTTTACGTAGAATAAGGTTTTGCTGGCCTAGTCTAAGCAGAGATGTGCAAGATTATGTCCGTAAGTGTGTCAGAAGAAGTATAAACCCACAAACCTAGTTCCAAGCGGACTCCTGCAAACTTCTCCTAATAACCAACGATTTGAAGTCTTGGCAGTTGACTTATTTGGACCCCTTCCCGTGACTCCAAGAAACAATCGTTGGATCCTAGTAGTAGAGGATACAGCCACCCAGTGGGTTAAACTATTCGCTCTGCAAGAAGCCACTGCAGTTGAGGGCGCTAAGATTTTAGTAGATGAAGTGTTTCACCGCTAGGATTTCCTCGAAAGATAATGTGGCGTACAATTTACAGCAGAAGTCATGCAACATGCTATGTATGTTCTAGATGTCAAACAGACTTTCACGTCATACTACCGCCCGGCTGCAAATCCAGTAGAACGAAAGAACAGAGACCTAAAACCACAGCTGGCTATACTAGTAGGGAACAGTCACGAAACTTGGGATTTAGATTTACCATCTACACGATTTGCAATGAACACGGTAATAAACAACAGTACACAAAGAACTGCTGCTTATTTAACTTTTGGTCGCGAACTGCGCACCAATGATGATGTTGCCCGAGAAATGCGAGTTATCATGGCAAACGAGAATTTTACCTGTCAGATTACACCCTACCTAGAGCAACTGGTGGAATCATTTTATTCCTCTAGAGAACATGTCGAGCGAGAAAGATTACGTCAGAAGGAATATACTGATACTCACGGAAGTCCTTCACCAAATTATGAAGCTGGAAGCCTGGTGCTATTGAAGAACCACATCTTAAGCCAAGCTTCCAAGGCATATACGAGCAAACTGTCTCCTAAACGCGACGGACCCTATCGCGTTCGGAAAGAAATCAGTCCGAATACATATGAGCTGGAGGAAATTCAAGAACCTCATCAAACCATAGGAAAGGATCATACCTCGGAGATTACCCCGTTCATTGGAGACCTGAATACAACACAGCCTTTACAGCCCAAGAGTAGAAGAGGACTACCTAGAAAGGAACTGATCCACTCCCGTGGACGTCAGAGTGGACCAGAGGGGGAGCGTGTGGCGCGAACGCGTATGGTGACAAAGGTCCGGCGGGGTAGTGAGCGGGTGTGCGGTAGTAGGGATGGGGTGTAGCAGAATATTTCGAACACACAGTGTATGTTGAGACGTAACGCAGGACATGCGTGGCAGTCAGCTGGTTATTGTGATTGCAAATCAGATCCTGATATTTTTACGTCCTTCGTACATGTATGTAAAATCTGAGCACAACAATAAAACCAATATACTGAAACCGTTCGTAAGTGTATTTACGTTAAAGTTTTATTTTATCTCATTATTAATCTGTTTCAGTATCATGGCCATTAACAAATAATTGCTCTTGCTGACAAGAGTCAGCACAGAAATTGTACAGAAAATCGACACCAATCGATAAATATTTACATACTACATCACTCTCTTACAAAAAAATAACAGAAACATTTTTTTGTTAGAGATCAACTTATTTCAGACGAAAGTACACTACAAGTAGAAATTTATCATCTTAAATCTGCGCTTGCAAGAAATCATACAAATAAAATTTCGCAACAATAGTAATAAAACTATTTATTGTGCAAAAAGTGCAAAACAGTAGGCGTTTGATGTAACTCATTCGACCACACAAAAAATATAGATCAAAATAAGTGCAAATGTATCAAATTATTTATTTAATAATTATAGGAGCAACACATACTGCAAAATATAGTAATATAATCTAAAAATCACTTTATTAAAAGATACATTCACTGAGATGTCGGCCAATACCGCCGAAGGTAAGTCTACAATATCTCGTATCTTATTAAGAAACACGGAAGCCTTGTAGTAAAAACTGCCCTCAAATTTTGGTGTACCATAGTACGGTACAGTAAAGGTACTGAATTGACATTGACATCATATATTCAGGAGCGCTACACAAGATCCGCTGGCACTCTGAGATTTATTTCAATTTTCAAGATGTTTAATTTAGTTAATATGGATACCTAAGTCTTCAATAGGCGTTTTAAGTAGAGTTCCCTAGGTGGCTGATGGATTCATTTTTGTTGATGTTTATTATCGGATCGCAGTTTTTGCCGCATTTTTGTTCAAACCTTCCATTTCGGCTTTTCTGATATCTGTCCGCTTACAGTGTGCATTATTAGTGATTTGTGCTCGACGCCTCTGGTTGCTTTCGCAATAACTTCCTATATTTAAAGGGATATGCATTTTAGGCTTGTTTTGGTGCCATTGCATCGTGTCGTGTTAGGTTTGATTACCTTTAGCAAAGCAACAGCAGTATTTTGTAACTGGATTAATTGGCCTGATGCACATCACCATTGTACATTCATTTTGTACATCTCTTTAGAAGCCACCATCACAGGCTTCTTCTTTTTCTTCGAGGGTTTCACCCGGAAACCTCTTTTGTAAATATCTGCGCGGCATATAACTTGCGGGCCACCAGTATATCAACGTCTGGAACCTTCTATGCCCATATTCTAGCGAAATACAAAGGAGTACAGATAGGTGATTTGTCAGAGGAAGGAAAATATCCTATGGAATTAATAAACCTCCAGGAACTGTCGACTATCCAATTCTAGTTTTGACTAAATGACTTGTTCTTGCTATCTGATTCCGCCATTGGAATTTAAATGGACTTGTACATTGTTGAAAGATGTAGTGATTCATTTAAACGATTGGATTAGAATACAAGTTAATATCTCAATAATACATTCTGTATTTCACGCCATCTGCATTGCATAAAAAACACATTGTAACGACAGATTTAACTTTTATTAGATTCTATCTGGAGTTCATTGCATTATTGGTATAGAATTTAGAACTGTACGAAGCGGCCTACCGTCGTGTGCGCGCTCCGCGGTCGGYTGCGTTTAGGGGTGTTCCCGTATATCGTGAATCTGAAATAAAAGAGAAGTTTTGATGAAAACATAGGTAAGTTATATGTGAACGCTGGAAGTATCCTGGTTAACTTGGCACTTGATATAAAACGTAACAGTAACGAAGGTAACAATTGTAGCATAGTAAATTAAACTAAATATTAATGATGCAGCGTGGAAATAAAGACCTGAGCCTCAACTAGTCGGCATTGTGAAGAAAGCAAACGATAACTTTAAATATCCCAGGGCACGGACACTACATCGAGCAAAATAAATTCATCTCAAGTGCATTCGCAGTAGCTAATTAATTACGTTACAAGCGCATTTAATTTAACCTCAGTGCGGCCGCTATTATTCCCCCGTTTAAGAATTCTCCCCAGAGAAACCAATAAAATCAGCTTGTGTATCAAATTTACGTTCGATTCAATAGTCCGGAACAAAAATGAACACTTGATTTGAGCGAGTCCCAGTGGGACCCTGCGCGATACATCTTCTTTCCGGCGCTCACGTAGAGCATCAGTTAAGCCGACAGAAGTCCGTATAAAAACACTCAATTCCGAGAGACTTAATCCTACAGTTTATCTGTTTCTGACGTCTGGGAGTGATTAATACCGTGTTTTTCATTTCGCCATATCTGGAACGGCGGTAGAGCAATAAATGATAAAAATACAGGTCACGCTGGAGTGCACCTTTATAAAACTAAAAAACGTCGTGTTTCATCATCAGGCGACTGTTAAAGTGAAAAAGTACCTAAAATACAAAAGGCATCTTAAGCATCTGGAGCGATTGAAAGTGATCTTACTCGGAACAGCCATAGTTTTTTCAGGAATAGCTTTAAGATATGGGGCGCTGGTTAGGGCACGAATATAATGCTTGAGATCTATTATAGTTCAATATAAAAGAAAATGGAACAAAATATGCACAATAATTCATGATAAACGATTTTTTCTCTTGCGATAAATATTTTATTTGTAATTGATAAAAATTTTTGAATTACATAAAATATAGAAAAACTTGTTTTTTACTTATTGAAAACGTTCTTTATTTAGATATCACAACACCAACGCAACGCACGATTTCTGATAAATAATAGATTTCTTACCAGCGGAGCTAATGCTGTTTTATCCCATTAGGCTTTTTAAGATTACGTCATCCAATATGGCGTCCAGGGGGCAAAAAACGCACGCATGGGACGCGCCTGCGAAACCCTGGAAACGGACGCGTGGCTGATAGAGTTGGGTCCTTCATGACCAAGTCGTTCAAATTGAATGACTCATGCCTTGATTTGGCTCACAGCTAATGAATCAGCGTCGTTCGTGCGTCGTACATGGTTAACGGCTGACGACAGCACACGACGAGAACACAGCATGAGAGCATATTTATATGCTGTGGCAAGACAGGAGACACCGCTGTCACTTTCAATTCACGATTCATATGTCTTTAAGCAGGTCTAAACAACTCGGTAACTCGTTCTCAGTAATGATTTTTGAACGACTTGAATGATCCGAATCTACGCGATTGATTGAACGATTTGAATTGAATCGAATGTTCCAGCTCTAGTGACTGACGTTGGCATTAAGTAATGGGGTTTCTATGACAGCGCGCTAGAAGCTGCATCGTTTTGAAATTTGCCCCCTGGCAGTCGCTCAAAAATCACGTGTTCTAAAAAGCCTAATTCTCCCATCAAATGAATATATGGCAACGTCCCTTTCTCAGCCGAAATGAGATTGAGGTTACGGTACTTCCTTAGCAAGCAAACGTCGCCAAACGTCAAACATGTGTAATTGTGTAATGTCTTGTAATGGTATATTACATAACGAGAGTTGTAAGAAGCATTATTACGCAGGAGTAGAAAGTTTACGTACGAGCCGCATAGCGGCGAGTAACGCATTTTCACGAATGGGTAATTGCCTTACAACTCGAGTACCTACCTAATGTACTATATTGCTTCTACGACATCTATATTTTTACAACTTTATATTGCCTTTTTTTCAGCAAAAACGAATAGGTAAATGACAGTAAATATGACAGTCACAATAAAATATTGACAAACGTCAGATCGACTTGGAGAATAGGGTTCATCGGATATAATCACTTACCACTGCTTAAAATAACTTTTAATTTTAATTTAATGTTATTTAGATATTTCTTGTGATATTTCTAACAATTAACTGACAAGGAACGCAATACTGAATTTGAAACTGAACGTAATATAAAAATACGTGCTAGTCATTACGTAACACTTGATCCGCCCAAAAAGTTTTGTGCAACGACTTGATCTGATATTACCTGGTGCAAGCACTATGTTAACTTTGACAACTGATCTGCGTTTGTGCAACGCCAAAATGACTTGATCCGAGGTTAAACTCGGCTTAACCTCGGATCAAATTTTGGTTCGCGTTTCTGCAACCGGCCCTATGTGTAATAGCGAAATCAAGTACACGGTGTGTAATGAGCAATTTACTAATAGAGGGGTAGAAAAAGGTTATTTTCTATAAAATCTAATCGATATACCGGTTGTAAATTAATCTATGCCTACCCTTTAAGTACCGTTAATTTTTTAGATGTAAATACGAAACTTTTTATGTTTAATATATCAGAAAATTGGCAATTGCTGAAGCAGGTTACGATATTCTGCGACTACGACTTGAAATGACCCCAATAATCGATTTTGAAATGGAATGCCATGTACATTTTAGCAAAATAGTAATTTATGATTGTGGAACAATAATTATTAGAGGGTTTGGGAGCAGAAATATAAATAATCTTAAATAATATCCAGCAAAATTGTAGTTGGTTATTAATTGCAAAAGTCGATTCTTTTCTAAGCCAAGCGAACTTTCACATTATAAAAAATTATTCTAAATTGGCACATTTCGGCTATGTTGAATTGTGATAATAAACATTTTGTATTTACTATGCACCTAACAAAGATTTTATTTTGATTTCCCAAAAATGTTTCGTTTCTTTCAATATGATCAATTTTCATTTTCTTTGATGTAGAAGTACGTATATTCACAAGTAAATAATTCCATACTAATATAGGAGCAACTTACTGAGTTAGCTAAATAATAGGAGCTAAAAACCATGTTTAAAAATAATAAGGGTACCACAAATGTTGGTTTCGAAAACGGATACAAATTGTATGTCTATATTTTGCAGAGTTTCTGTAAATGATTCTTGCTTCCAGGCTCTTATGGAAATTATCGATTAAATCTATTTGCCGCCTCTCAGGAATGTGAACACAATGACGTATACTTGTCATCTGTCGATTTTTTTTAATTATTTGATCTATTTTAATATGAAAAAGGAGTGAGAGGGTGTATTTCAACATACCGGTAGTATTTTGATAATTAACCTTAGGTTGGAAACAGCTCAGATTTTGGAGCTGTGGGGTGACACGCTTTCGTATAACTTTTACGTTGTGCATCGTAATTGTTAGGTTATGACTACAGTAAACCTGTTAAATTGTACCGTGATAACTAAAAGTTGTTTTTTGCCTACCGCAATGGTAAAATTCACAGTTAGGGATTAGGATTTATAGGTACTGGGTCCCTAATAGAAGTGACGTTTGCTGCACTACCGGATATTCTATGAGGAAATTTCCTAACCTAGAAATAGTAAACGGCTCAATTGTGGTGGTGCAATGCTAGTTACAAAAGAAGTACTAACATTACAATTTGGAAAAAGACTGGATTGGCTTCAAAATTGTGGAAAATAATTAAATTTATAAAGCCACGTCTGAGACCGCCATAAAATAGGGTTATGACGGACGTAGTTGTGTATATTAATATTGTGTAGATTCGTACAAGCAAGTTATTGTTATCAATATATCAATTTAGTCGCTATAACTTTACCAGCAACCTTCAGTACATTTTATGATAGTTGACAGTATGTTGTGCTTATTGTAGCTTGTCAGCAGTTACAAAAAAGCTTCACAAAAAATTCTTAAACCAGCGCCGCCGCMCACGTTGCATGAATCCTTTATAGAAACCCTGTATATTAACAATGTTTACAGTACAGAAACTGCTGGTGACTACATTGAGCGACAACAAAACTTGTAAAAAGAGTTGGCACTATTAAAGCTCCAACCAAGACGTTTTAAATATTTGTCATTTAAAGTTTTCTAATAGTTGGTCGAAAGGGAAACCTGTGCCTAATACAAACACTATGCAATTTAGAACAGAAAACTTAATTTACCATCTAAACCTTTGCCACCTTATTCCTGCAGATTTTCTGGTAAATAAGTCGCTTACTGCTTGAGAATCGCTTAGAAAAAGATTTATCGTAGTCAGACGGATAGAAACCATTTTACTGGAACGAAATACGTGTTAGCTATTTGTCGAATACATGCATGGCTGGCTTAAGCCAAAGACACAGAGAAATAATGTCACCCTACGAGCTCTTTTTACCGCCTTTTCACGTTCACGCACCCCTCTTTAGGATCCTTTTCTCGTTCGCGTTTTTGAAATTTACATCAGCTAATGGAAATGTCGTGTTGTATACTCCTTGTAAAATATAATGCCGCTATCGATTACAGTATAAAATTTTTGTGGTACCGACTTATACGTTCGTGACCTGAGTGTCTAAACCAGCCTCCGTTACTGGTCGGATATTTTTACGATGCATTCATTCCTTCAGCCCTCTCATAGATGCAAGTATGTGAACGGCGAAGAAATAGCAGAAGTAGTCGCGTTTGTTTGCTAAGTAGCATTAGTTTGGAGGTTTAAATGAATACCTAATCTGTATTTAGAAAATAACAATTTTACAAAACACACTCTTATTATACACTTTATTCCTTCACAAGATTCTTTGAGTAAATACACTAGGACATACCTTGGTCTCAAGTCAATAGCGTACCGCACTGTCTGAAGCTTTCAATGGACTTTGTTTTCCAAGCCCGGCCCGGCCCTGACCCGATTCTGTTAAGGCCAGGCCCAGCCCGGCCCGTTTACATTTTTCATTTCATTCATTTCCATTACACAACCTCGTGTTTTTCATATTATGCATGTAACTGTTCAATAATATTTAACTATAAACATTTATGTTTGTAATTGTTTTTGCTGTCAGCCGTTAACTCATGTTGTGAAGGCCGGCTAGTTGCGTACCCAGGGCAATGACAGTTTGACCCGCGGGCCGGACCAGACCTGGGTCCGTTGGTTCTCTAAAAGCAAGCCAAAAACAATTGCCAAAAAGCAAGATATTTCCAACTGGTGGTCACGCTATATTAGTTATTCTTAGAGACAGCCATTGCCAATGGTTGAAAAATTATAAATGGTATAACTTTTGGTTGCTAGAGTGTCTGATAGTATCTGACTTAAAAAAAAGCTAGAATGCCAGCAACCAATTGTACAGCGAATTGTACTACCAAAAAAAGCATCCAGAATGGGGAACAATATTTAATTCTGAAGAATAAATTCATCCATATTTCAAAGTAGAATGTAACTCAAAATAATTAAAAACAAAAAGACATACAAAACATTGCAAAGCTCCTTCGCAGTAAATTATGACACTATTATTCACTTGTCAATTTACCTGTGTCACACTGGTCACAACCTTGTGAGGGCAGATTTTTCGTTTCCTATATAATTTTGTGTCATTTCCACTTGTTCATTGTTCTCATTTTGATTTAACCTTCTTCACATATACGTTGATGTTTTATATATTAACCAATCAAAGTTATCTTGTTTTTAACAAGTAAAACTGAGAGGTTTTTTCTTGGTAAGCGCTATATTTTTGTTTTTGTTTTTCTTACAATGGAATTGAAGTATCTCCTCACATTTTTATTTATTTAATATTTAATTCGTAGTTGCAAAGCTCATTTAATGTTCTTTCTTTTTTAGTCCGTGACTTGACTTGACGTGACTTGAGTTGACTTCAAATGATTAAACTGATAAAATATAATTATTATGAACTTACTAGTATACTACCTCTTCGGATAACCCTATCCGTTTCTTAACCTTAATTTAACAAGAATGGATACCCACTAATTATAACTAAAGATTTCTAAGTAATTTAATAATATAACAGGGATAACATTTACGTTTTTAGTACTTGTCATTGATTGATCTCTAATAAACGGAAAATAACAAAGCATTTGTAGTAATTTTATATTGGATTTTACTCCTACAAAAGTACCTGGATAGCATTCATGAAATTAAAAATGGACAAATGAGCTAGAGGCGAAGGTTGAGAATTGTCAAAACAATAAAAATAAAAATAGACTAATAATAATTGCCGGCTAATTTGGATAATTGGGCGTTTTCCACTAATGATTGACAAAAGTCTAAAACAAACGATTTTGCCGGATCGCAATACGCTTGCTAAATGTTAAAAGCTCTTGTTGACGTCACAGTTCGTATCATGTGACCAACTCGGCATGTATAACAGCAAACATATGCATAATAAAGACACAGATAACGCGTGGATTGTTGTTTTCGCCATCCGTTTCTGCTTGTTTGTATTTGGCACCGGTAGCTTTTTGATAACATTTGTTCTCATGTGTAATTCGTATTAGGTGTAGGTATTTTTGGTGTATGTAAAGTTCATGAATACGATACGATTTACTACAAAATCCACGAAGAACAATTTACTGCGCATTGAGGTTTGAAATGGTGGCTACTTTTTAGTGTAAAATGGTCCTCACAGTTTTAGATAAACAACTTTAATCTTTTTCCTCTGGTACAATAACAAACTTTTTACTAGAACTTCGACAAGTTTTTTTACACCCAGGGACAAAACGGCACTTATTTGCAAGTTTCTCTGACATTATGACGAGCACAACGTGATATTATTAAATATTACTCCTATCTAAACTCAGCACTCATTCGAATAATCGGCAGAATTTATTTTATATTATTACAAGCGAAAACCACAGAAATCTACGAAATGAAATCAACGAATGCTTCAGCGTGTCAGCAGGGTTACCAGATTTGTATGGACTATAACTAAACTACACCCAAAATTTAACGTCCGTATCAAATGCTATCTCCATAAATGTACTGGTATATGTTCGATCAAAAAATTTTCTTACACATTTATTTTTTGTCATATTGCATCTCGCATAGTGCGCGGGACTGTGTTGAAATATTAGGAACTTTGCCTACAAAACTAGGAATGTTGTAGCCATTTGGGATAGTGTTATAACAAATCACATGAAATGACCATAAATTGGTTAGATAGGTCAACAAGAAGAACGCGGTCAATTTCTTGGTTTGTTTAGATATTGAGAGTTGTATAGCATATCCCACTACTGTCATATTAGTTCTTAGAAGCGCTGATGTTCGATTCTTCCAGGTTCGGGTGTGAGCCACTTCTGCAGTTGGAGCATTGGCGTTATATTAAGAAGTAAAAAAGTGTTTTAAATTGAAGAAATTGCGATGTTTTAAAAATGTTATCTGAATGCCGAAGTATATTTTTGAAGTCTGTATTCATATAGATTTTAACTACCGTGAATATTATTATTAAATTGCGATAGATGATTATCTAACCGGTAGGTAAGCAAAAGAACATTGTTTGTGTCAGCCCTGATAGGGAATCGAACCCTGAAATTTGCTGCCAACTTCACTACCAAAGCCATTATTAGGATACAGGTACAAAAGTGTTTGATGGCATTTCAGTAGCATCGTGTTTGACGTTTCGTTCAAAGCTGACTCATGTGGTTGCTCGGATCTATTTTCCTGCTTACCCACTCATCTATCACAATTGTAAATACTTTCAGGCAATGATTCAGAGCAGAGTAGATTTTAACAAATTAAGTAGGAAAATCAGTTATGTCGGGTATGTTACAATGTTAACGATTTATCTTTAAAACTGGATTATTGTACGTATGTATACAAAGAAAAATGCACTATGGATAAGCCACTACCAGTTACTAGATACGTAACGAAACTTTAGTCCTTATACATAGTAGATCTAAAATATTTGAGTTTGAGTGTCTATAAACATGCAATATTTAATAGAAATTTTTAACATGCATTACACTGGAAAAAGCATATACGTTTTCCAGCTATATTAGTGTATTGATCTTGACTGTTTTTTCGAAACTCACATGCTATTTTAGTAGCAACGAATATCACTAAAATACTACTTTTTTACTACCTACTACCAACCGTTTACTAAGTGCAGTTTAGATACAACTTCGGAATCTTATCTTGTACGAAAAAATGCCTTTAGTTCAAGTAATGAATTATACATATATAAAATCCAGCAACACAAATATTAAGAAAATAACAACAACACATTGATAGAATGACTGAAGCGATAAAAAATATAGGCAATAATTAACACGATATGTGTATTTCTATCTATTGCTGTTCTTCAACGACCTCCATCTTTTACTTAAGCTATAAAAATCAACAGTTATTTGCAACAATATTTTACTGTTATAAATAAGTGTTCACCCGTCACTATGCATAACACATTCAGTCCTGTGGGAACTAGCACTATTCCAATGGTTCTCCCCGCAACATGCACACCAAGCCATAATTTAGATTCATGATAAGAGCTTCTTCACTTTAGCGTAAGTGTGTTCGGGATGTTGTAAAGTAGAAGCGCAGCACTAAAGTTTTAAGGGGTTCGTGTACCTCGCAGTGCTCCTGCCTGAAACCGTGTTTATTATTGGTTCAATGGTAGGTGGGTATTAGTTCGAGAAATACGCCGCCTGCCTAATAGGGCTCGCGATTAGTAGAACTGCTGTTGGCCTCGCCGGAGTTATAAATTCGTAATATTCGGGAGGCTTGTTATGTACGTAAACAAGCTCTTTCACTGGCGTAGCCAACCGTTAATTACTTCGGTGGATACAATCGGCTTGCTTCTAATAATGCTAGTGTGCTTAACTTGAAGGCAATGTTAAGTAGGTGGAATTTTTGGATTCCTAAAGTAGCAAGGACGTAATAACTGTTAATGAAGATGAAGAGTTCGGCACTGTATCAAGTGGGCGCGCTAACGGCGATGTTATCCTTTATTGCACACCGGCAAGCCCACCGAAGTATACCTACCTACTTGCAGCCACAGAAAGAAGAAAAATATAAACATAAATTTACATTTTGTGGGAAAGATGCACCTGGATGAGACACTGCAGATCAGCAAATTGAGCAGAAAAGTTTTAGAAATTGGGACATTAGATACTTGTAAATTTGTGTATCTCAATAACAAAAAAATTGACATTGGTTATGTGACCAACAAATAAAATAGAAGAAGGTTGCGAAAATTAGCAAACTACAAATTGATTATTATAAACAAGGAAAAACAGCAAGATGGAATTCGAATTAAATGTTTCAGTTTGTTCCGTCCAACTGCAGTAGATATAAATATACCAGGTGTCGGATAAAATTCAAAATAACTGTAGACTGAACTAKAATGAAGGTACAGGATTTCTATAAATGATTCATKCAACGCGGGCGGCATTGATTTCTGAATTCTCTGTGCCGCCTTTTTGTAACTGTTGCCAAGCTACAATAAGGACGGGGATCACGCAACATCAATGATCACGATAGTAATAAGGTTGCAGATAAAGTTACAGTCACGAAACTGATGGCTTTATAAAGATTTTTTAACACTTTAGGGGTCTATTTTTTTAAAGGTAAGCAATAACAATAATTATTGATATAGTAAGCTTGTGGTAACCTCTACAGTACAGTCTACACCTTTGCACTGTTGCACAGTGGAAGCTTTGTTTAGTGCAGCTAACATTACTACCACTTAGTTTGTGAATTTTACCATTGCGGCAAGCTAAAAACATCTTTCAGTCCATCATAGTACAATTATTTAACAAGCTTACTGTAGCCACAACCTCACAAATACGATACATGAAACCGTGTTACCCCACAGCTCCGACATGTGAGCTTTCTGCAACCTTGAAGTTGATTATCCACAAAACACTACAGAATATGTTGAAAATACACATTCCCACGCGCTTTCTCATATTAAAATATATCATATAATTCAACAATCGACAAACGACAAGTTCACATCAAAGCAATAGTTGTGTTCACTTTTCTGAGAGGCGGCAAACAGATTTAATCGGTAATTTCCATAAGTACCTGGATGCATGAATCATTTATAGAAACCCTGTAGAAAAGCAGCTTTATTTTGAGGGCTTTAAAACAGATCATGAACTATGATGAAGATATAACTTATTTTTTATATAACCATATGCATTTTTTGTATCATTATAGCCCTTATCATCAGTTGTAATATCACAAGGAAGTGAGAATAAATTGAAAATCAATCTACAGAACTTCGAGAACAGTTGTCTGGCATCAAAGAAATGTTCTGGAGAATTATATTTTCTAATTTACTCTCACTCTCGTGTGGTATGCGATAGATCATTTTTTACTTAGTTTCCTTAATTTTATCATTTGATTTCTATGGGGCGCTGTATGGGACAAAAAGATATATGTGTTTTTAAAGTAGAAATTATGGTGTAGTTTATAGAGAAAGTTAACTATTGCCTGAAATTTGTTTTTTAATTAACGTCGATGATATTTTAATGGGTTAACAGACATAAAAAGAAATGAAAAAGTATTGCCAGCCTTGACCGAGTTTGAACTCGGGACCTCTTGAACACTAGTCAAACGCTCTATCACTGATGAGCTATCAGGGCTCTGAAGCTTGCAAATAACGAGCGACGAGCAATTCAGATGCAAATGCGCCGGATGGCGTTCAGCAGCGTTACATTATGAACTTTGTTGTATATATGCCACCTTGACCTCGATTCTGAATAGGGCCCTGACGGCTCAGTAATAGAGCGTTTGACTGGTGTTCAAAAGGTCCCGAGTTCAAACCTCGGTCAAGGCTGGCAATACTTCTTCATTTCTTCTTATGCCTGTTAAATCATTAAAATATCGACGTTAATTAAATAATTTTATATATTATTTTTAATTGGTGATACGTCAAATAAAAGCAGGCTTTTGATTAAACCACATATATTGATTTTACCCGACGTTTCGGTAATATGGTTCGAAGCCATTTGTAAATATTACAACAGTTATATTTGGATACCACACCAAGACGGACCACTCAGAATCTTGTTAATTTTCTGTATTTAATCTATAATCCTATAAATTCGTGTCTTAAATGATAGACTAGTAGTGGGAATATTGAAAGTACAACTGTTAATAAAGCTGGACTGAGTTTCAACTACATAATCATAAAACTAATTCCATCGCTACTGTTACTTTCTCTGGGCGTAATATTTATTGATTTTATCAAGCTAACGTTAAATCTGTCAGATAATGTCACTTTACTATTTCATACTGCTGGGAATTCCAAATTAATATTGTTTACATTACAATTATTAATTTCTAAATTGTAATAAGCAAATGGATCAGAAAATAACTCTGCAATCAGAGGACGGAGTTTTATTCCATGTAGACATAGAAGCAGCAAAAAAATCAGAAGTCATCAAAAGCATGCTGGAAGGATGCTCAGCAGACGAAGAAGTCATTCCCATTCCAAAGGTAAGGGGATCGATCTTAGGCAAAATACTGGATTGGTGTATCTACCACAAACACCCTATGCTAACCGGTGATTGTGACTGTTGTACAAGCGAAGGTCAAACTACGATAAGCTCCTGGGACCAATCTTTTCTAAACGTCAACGTGGATACTTTGCTCGAAATCGTGATGGCCGCTAATTACCTAGATATAAAAGAATTATTTCAGCTATCGTGCTTAACAACCGCGAATATTATAAAGGGCAGGACGCCAGAAGAGATAAGGAGCGTTTTTCACATCGAGAACGACCTTGATGACATAGAGAAAGAACACTAAAAAGAGAAACGGCTGCCGTCGTTAAGTGTAACGTTTACTGTCTTAATAAAGGTGGGATGAGCTAAGCCAACGGCCCGCTGATAAAAGTTTTATTATTGCACTTGAAGGGAATTTAGTGTTTGTCTTGTATGTGGGTTAGATGCGCTAATGGGCGTTTAAAATGTGGTTTGGCGCTGAACACTAAAGTAGCTGCACAAAGCAGTATTATTCTTTGCTTTAATTCAGTATACCATCTAACGTATTTCAAATGGTTTTGGTTCTTTTATATTAGAAAACTACATCAGTTTTATTTTTAGACTTGCCGTGATAAACGAGCGGAGACTCCGGAAAAGCTGAAGTGCTTGCCGTATACGTTAGATCCAATTCCCTTTCGTTTTAACACTTTTAATCCGTTTCGTTCCGAGCCAGCAAAAAGTTAACGTCTCGGCCTCTTAATGCAGTACAGCTTCTGACCTCACGACCTCATTTTCCATCACTGATACGGAAAATATTATTTCTTACACTACTACAAGGTTCGTTCACAGCTTCCTGCAGACACGGCCAGCATTTGTAAAGCATAAGTTGTTCCGAATTAGGATGTATCTTATCTGTGAAGACACTAAATTTGCAGAAGCAATGTTGAAGTACTACGATGTCTGTAAAATGCCGTTTCTATGATTCCGTCAATTTTAGTTTTAAATATTCTTATCACTGAAAAAAGAACTCTTACTAAACTATTGGGCAACTGTGCAATTATTCTGCTACTGTACATCTTGTCTTAATAAACCTGAAATTTAGCCTTAAGTCTTGCTTTAAGTTTACAATGTGCTTATCAAAAAAAGGCCTTTACGCTAGTAACATATGTATAAATAGCATACTTCATCGTGTTTGTGGGAATTTCGATGTTCTTTAATCACCTTTACACAATCAAGCTTAGTTTGTTCACTTATTGGCCCGGTTGCAGAAACGCGGATCAGTTTGATCGCGGTGTTAACCTCGGATCAAACCATGGCAACACCAATAAGAACGCTTAAAATTCGTTTTTACCATGGTTTGATCCGAGGATAACACCGCGATCAAATTGATGCGCGTTTCTGCAACCGGCCCATTACGTTTGTTTCTACGACAGCAGGGTGCGTCTACTGGTTGCTAAGGTTATCAAAACGGTAAGTAATTTCTTTACCGTTCTCAGAACGATAAGTACGTAAACATACAATATACGTGCGAATTGCAATTAAAATTCTTAACTAAGAAGTAAACTCAATTTAAAAAATATGTATTTAATTAAATAAGTGTGCAGTTAGTACAACTATTTACACAAGTTGTGCAGTGCAGTACATGTGTTTTACATTTCGGTTTCAGTTATATTTCTATTTAGAATAAAATTAAATATCGAGGCCCGTGAAATAAAAGCTGAAGTAGCAAGTAATAGGTTAGTAAATTATTCAGAAATGTTCTATGGTGATATGTTGTCATTATCATGAAATTTTTTTTCGCATATAGCAATTTGTTTTGGAGGAGGGGATTTCCATCCACCATGCCTTTTAATCCAAGCACACCCTCACTTCTATTCGTTATAAAAATGGCTGAAGAAAGGTGAAACGAATGACCTGTATAATTATGTAGGGTCTTGTAGTTTTAAATACTTGGTTATCTTCGATGGCCAGTTTCCAATTGTACCTTTCCCGACTACCTGGTTGTAGCACTTATCATTAAGATAATTAAAAAATACTTGTGAATGTTTTGAATGTTTTTGGCCAAGAGTTGATACCGATAATGAATACTTTCATTCTCCCTGTTTATTACAGCAAATTTTCTCTAAATATTGGTTTTTGTTTGCGGAATTTTAGCAACAATAAATTAATGTTCCTTGATCATCAATGTCCTGAATGGTCAAACTGTATAACTCTTTATTTCTAGGTGCTACCGATATTCCTAATATGATTACTACATAAAATGCAAAAAGAAGAACCTGCTCATATTTTAAGTACTCGTAAGTCACACAAAATCACCTTATGAATTAATATTTTTCATGTGGTGCCTCAATTCGGAATTAGAAAATGTCTTTTTTAATAAAAACACTGGAATTTTCTTGTTTACAACCAAGACTTTTCCGCATGAGGTAGCCAATTAAAGTTGAAAATTTAGAAATGTCGATCGAGTCATGAACAACAATTTTACCTTTTAACATTGAATACTCTGCCCATAAACTACTAGGAGTGTTTTTTTAATTTGCGTTCCTTTGGTAAAGTACGTCACCATAATTTTCTCACTATGTTGTTATTTTTTTATATCATGCCACTTCTTGATCTAAACACTTCACGCTTTGCCTGCAACAAAAACGAGTCGCACATTTTTCAAACAACTTGCAGTTTTAAATTCTCGCAAATGCAAGAACGCGTCGTAACGTTGAGGACTACCAATCATCAATAAATAAAGCCATAGGAACCAGTGATGGGCGTTTACGCGTAAATTATAATTTTCTACGCTACACGCGTAGAAAATGTATACAAAGCATTTTGGCGTAGATTTTGAGTAGAAAATTCAAGACAAGTATATTATGATTAAGTGTATTAGGTAGTTACGCGATAAACTTGAATGGAAACCATTTTGTTTCTAATTTCTCTGTTTTGCTAGCTTTCTCATGTGTAGATTTCCTTTTATAATAGTTTTCTTTAGAACATAAAAGAGAAAGCATTATGTTTTCCTTCCACGACTATATTAAGTACATTCTTAAGAAGCCTATTTTCACATGCTATCAAATTAGTACAAGTTGATTTTTCTCCAAAGAAAGGTATCTACTGTAATCAATTATCACCTATTACTTTTAGATCAATGTACCTAGTTCAGTATACATATGTATATACGACAATCAAATTGACTGGCAATTAAAAACGTCCGATGAAAAAACAAGGATGGCGTATAAAATTGGCCGCATATTTCCGGTTATAGAGAATAAAGATAATAAAATCCAAAGTGCGCCAAAGTGCTTTTGGACAGCACACTTAGCCTGCTTACTCAGGTCTTCTGGCTATAATTGACGTATACCCAAACAAGTTATTATTTAAACATTTATCTAGTCAACTTAATTACAACAATTGCTTTGGTATATAAGCAAAACCAGTTCTATGCCGTGTTGTCTACACTAGACCTAAGCTGCACTGATGAGCTGTAATGACAGCGAAATAGTACTATCTGCAGTTGGTTGAGGTGTAGACAGCACAGCATAGACATGCATTTTAAAGTAGTATTTTGTTTAATTAAGAATAAATATAAAATAATAATAAAATACAAAATAGTATTGGCATTTGAGGCGCTTTGAGTGGTACTGATGATGAACACCAGAACACCACTAAAAAAAAACTATATATTTCTAGAGTTCTGTTTGTCTACACAATGCTGTTTTCTACAGTAGACTTTTAAGGTAGAATATTACATAGTTTACGCGTAGATAGTAGCGTAATTTACATGGCGTATTCTACGCGCCCATCACTGATAGGAACCCGTTATAGAATTTTGGCAATTAGGTATTTGCCAGGTATTTATATTTTATTAAATTGTATATTATTAGGTAGCATCTAATCCACAAAACAGCCGTGACAACTTATAAATTCGAAAAATGGATCGTAAGGTGTATTTCTAATATTAAAAATGTGAATATTTAAAGGGACCGCCAAAACGCGAACATATTGGCCGTGACGTCAGATGTCTTGTAAATGGCCGCTTGTTTACATCTGGGGTCAGCGCGCCACGCGTCAGCATCAGCCCGTCAATTTATCAGTTTGTTGTTTGCGTTCATTTTGTGACAAGCGAATTAAAATACGCCAAGAAAAAGTGAAATACTTATAAGTGATGACTTCTGAAGGCATGTTCATTGTCATGGAATTTGTGTACAGCGACGAGCGGTTCAACGCGGCGGAGATGAGGAACGTAAAAGCAACAGCATAAGTGAACTTTTTATCAAATTAACGTAGCATTGTTAATTTGATCACAGTGGATTGTTGGAAACATACTATTTGTAAACATAAAAATGTAAGAATCAAAAATCTACCCTAAACTTGACATTTATTTTAGACGTCAGAATAAAAATAAATTGCCATTTATTTTCGGGGCTCTTGCGGCTCGTTTCTGATCTGGCTAACAGTCTAATATATGGGGAACAACGTCGTTCTTTGTTATAACATTTCTCTCTATCAACTTAAAACGCATATAATTTTTCATATCCTCTTCAAGCTATAACAAAATGGAAACTGAATGGTAAACACTTATAACCCCAAAAAGAATAATAAAACTTACAGTAAGAATTAAGATGATCTTCACAACAGAAAGACAAACTTTGCGATTTCAGCATATCACGTCTAAAAGCCTTAAACAACTTTTTCATACGTTGATAATCTCGAGGAACGGTTACAAAAATTTTGTTAGCTGTACTGACTAAAGTACTTTTATAACCATGCACAAAACAACACTTGTTTTCGTTTTCCAAGCATAATAGATGCTTGTAAAACTACACAAATAACTTTTTGGTGCGACCTCTTACACCGTCCTTTCAATAAACACCACACAAAAGCTTTTCCAGTACAATAATGATACTACACCATTAAACAGCACGCTCCTCGGTAATGTTTACATGACACTTGATTCACTAGTTGAATAACCTTGGATAGAAGCGTTTTAGCGGTGAATCCTAAGATTCGAATTTCAGACCTGAAATTCTCTACCTACAAATATTTTTTTGGTTTTTTTTAACATGGCGTACGAGATATACACACTCCAAGATTCATTTTACGTGATTTTCAAAAAAAGTGATAATACCCAATTAAAGAAGCCGTGACTTATCATCATTATACATCAACAAATTTCAGAAAAAATAGATAGGTATGACTAACTTCGTTTTCATTTCTTGCGATCATGCAAAAATATTACTTATTAGGATCACATGCATTAAGGTTTGTTTCGTTCTCAGACAAAGAATTATCTTGAAAAGGTAAACTACCATAATGGTCTGGATATTACAATATTATTAAAGAAATTATCAGTTCATACTTATGTAAGTAAGCTATGTAATCAGAAAACATTGAATATTTACGGGCTTTTTGTTTTTACAGTTGCTTGTCAGAACTCTAGTCCACGAATTTGTGTGATACTGTTCATATTGTTTAGTTATGTAGTCTTTTAACATACACTTTTAAGTTCATAAAAAGTTGTTTTAAACTTTATATAACCTATACGGATCCTTTACTAACTACTTTACGTTGCTCGACCAGTTGCAACAATAATATTTGTACGTTGTAAGCAATGCTGCCTTTATAACATCTCATCAACAAAGTTTACTCCTGCTGCATGCTCGGTAAACCTAACAGCATTCATGTTGGCTCTCATTTTCCGCACCCATTCCAGCAACATGAACTTCAAACCTGGAAATGAACTTGTCTGTCATTCAATGTCTAGATTTCAGCTTCATGTCAAGTAATACAAGTGCTACAGGAATTCCTTGTTACTGGTGTCTAATAAAACCTTACGCCTAGAGAGCATGTTACGTCAGGTATAATAATTAGGTCATTACCGGTATTATTACACGCGGATAACGTTTAGGATGGATATTGCTTAGCACAACAAAGGTATTGTCATATGGGGTAAGCCAAATGTATTCTATAACAGTAATTTACAAGTTGAAATAGCATAATCCTTACTACATTATTTCTCTGGTAATAGTTATTTTCAAGAAAACCTCTTAAATAATATGAATTTGACTTATAATCCAATTTGAAGAAAAATATTTAATAGGTATAATTGTACAGCAAGCAGTAAGAAACGTACAATACGGTAATGTAAAGTTTGTTTCTATTATAAAACGAGCATTTGATAAAACCAATATATTCCTAGGAAACTTGCATAATTTAATAAAGCCACATATTGTGCTTTTCGCTCCACTACACCTACGGCTCATTCGTATGTATAGTTATATACTACGTAAATACGTAATAAGTCAATAACTTTTCTTATACCATAATAATGTAGGGTTTTTAAAACAAAAAAAAGGGTATTTGTGTTTGTTAAGTTTTTAATATAGTCCGATATTACAACGAATGAGCGCTGAATGTGGGTTTTTTGAAGAATGTTTGCAATTATTAGTGTGTTATGTTCTTAATGTCCTTTATTTTCATGTTGTACAAGTGTTTTATTATGCATTCTCCAAATATTTATATTCCTAATACCATCCTCACCTAAATCATACAACCGTATTTATCTAGCACACAAAATTATAATAAGCTGAATTTACCCTAGTCAAGAAATTTTTCGTTTGACGCTTCCAGTAGCAACTATATAGCTTTTTTAACGATATTCCGCGTTGCTTTTTTTCAAGAAAGCAATTGGTACATATCTACCTTAAAAATATATCCGTTGAATAGCAGAGAAAAATAATCCTTTTCAACATGGAATATATCACCCACAGACTTATTAAAGATTTTAGTTTCTGTTTACAAAATATACCACCAAAGTTTTTTTTAAATTATTACTCGTTTCTTCTTCTTGAGCTTATTTGAAAATTGAACCGCAATTTCTACACTGAATTTATTCGTCAAGTAACAGGTTGCTATTAGCTTTAACCGCGCCGAGTAACAAAATTTCAAAAAACCTTCCAATGGCGCTATTAGTTCATACAATTCAATAAAAATAGTTTACATTTAAGTATTCTATGATGCTCATTATGGTAAAGTTGTGGGCAAGATGACGGATGCAATTTTTAAATCTTGAAATTTGTGCTTGACAACAAATAATCTTATAAAGCTGTTTGTCAACAGGCCAGCCTAGATTTAAAAATACAAAAATACCTCCAATAAGTTAAGCGCTGCATGGTCACTTTAGTTCAGTAAAATAACAAAAAAGTTTCGGCTGTAATTGCCGGGAATCGGATTTTGACATCTACATTGATAAAAATACTAGCTTGACCAGGGCGTTATCACACATTATAAAACACTGTCTCTATATTAAAATGCATGTCTATGCTGTGCTGTCTACACCTCAACCAACTGCAGATAGTACTATTTCGCTGTCATTACAGCTCATCAGTGCAGTTTAGGTCTAGTGTAGACAACACGGCATAGAACTGGTTTTGCTTATATACCAAAGCAATGGTATGATGAAAGTAAGAATCAGCATTACACTGACAGATGGCATTGCCATCCTAAATTCTTACTGTCTCTATAGTTGAATAAAGGATATTTTAAACTTACTGCTGATTTCAAACTAAGTGATTGGAACAATACAGACTTTTGGCTTTTAAATGTTTTGTTAATCTCCCTATGACATAATATCTACAATTATTTGATTGCCATGTTCACCAAGACAGCTCATTTGGTGTGAGAAACTGAAGTATTTATGTATACCGTCATAACTGCGGTAGTGTCTGTTTACAGATCAAAGTTAATATAAAGCGGATCTATCAACTTCGATCTGTAAGTTCTAATTACCATTAATAATTAATAATTAATAATTTCGTACCACAAAGGTTGCCCGTCATAAATTTACTAAAAGATGCTTACAATTAATGAACTAAAGTTATACAAAAATAAAACAGTAAAATAAATCAAGAAACCAAATATCGAGTTATGTTGGATTTAATACACATGACTAACTTGTCAGAATCTTTACCTCAATTATAAGAGCTCCACCTAATAATTTAGCCAAAACATTTTTTGGAAATACGGGGAAGCATAGGTAACTGACCCGAAATTTATGTGAACTACATCAAAACAAATACGCGCTTCTACCTATTCAACAAATATTTCTTTAGAAATCTTACTTTAATTGTACTTTAGATCGCTAGCTAGATCAAAATAACACGAATACCGTTCACACGTTGTTATACTGTAATTGTCTATGCTAGATCCTGATTAGTCTATGTTGGTGAATCCCCACCTCCAACTCATGGTGCGAAATGGTCATGTTCCCGTTTTACAATTGAATAATGCAATATAAGAAGTCTCTTTAAAGGTTACCAAAGCTAATCAAAGTTCAATCTATCTAGCTCGTATGTTCCCTAAATATGGGACTGAGAAACACGTCAGTACAACAGCTCCCAACTTACAATTTAACCAACTTATTTATTTTCTTATCAGCCTTTTGGTATGACAGAAACCCCCACTAAAAGCTTGTCCGATCTACTGCTTGTCACCATCTAATTATTATTACAGATCGATTTGACCATTTATACCTCACCAATCAAAATGTTGATATAAAACTAATTAAACTGCTAACCCTTAATTTCCAAAGTTAGTGATAAACGATGTCTGCTGACTGCTAGAAACGAGAAAAAGAGCGTCTGCTTTTTCGCGTACCTACTTAAACGTCTGGTAACAATAAACTACTACAAGGCCCTTCAAATTTTTTGAAAATAAATGTACAGTTTTACAAAAATTAACCCGATTATGTCATCTTGCAACTAAGTAATGTTAAAATTCATTTACTTATAGCTTAAAAACAGCCATCATCTTACATATAACACTATTCTTCAACAAGTATAATTCTTTTTAATTCCAGTGTAACAATAGTCATAAGTCAAAAGGAAATTAGTACGCAGCCTCGACAACTGAAACTATGTTAAATATTCTGACACTAGATTTATCTAGAAAAATGCAAATACTGGATGTACATTACAAGTTTAACGCTACAGCTTGTGCAGATAAAATAGGTAAACAAAGTGTCCAGTATGTCAAATATGCATTAAAACGAACTTTATCTTCAACTAATGAAATCGGAAATTTATCTCGCCACAATTAGGGATAATAATGATTAGCGCAATTTACTTCTTCCTATTCTGCTTTCTGCCAATTTTCTTGGCCTGCCTTCATTATTCCGCACAGCGTTTTATTAAGTGCAATTAGGCCTAAGCTGCCTCGCGTGCTAGCCGGCGATTGCGATCATTGTTGATTCTGAAAGGCATCGCCAAGATTAAGTTGAATTGGCGACGACTGATGTATACGAAAGCGGCGAGATTTCTACGCAAAATGAGCAATTAATGCCAGTTTAATACAGCGAAAAATGTCCATTGAAGCTGGTAACTGCCGCAGAGGGATGGTTAGAGTTGCGACCCCCCAGCGCGGTTGCTGGCGTAGAACCAAGTTTCCAAACACTGTAGCATAAGAGCGTTGTTTTCGTCATTGAGGAAACCACAGACTTCCAATTAAAAAATAGTATTGTTATTTATCACATGAACTAAGCTGTAAATACGCGTGAAAAAACATGAGCAGTGTGTATTATATATTCTAATTTGTAAGTCACAAAAAGACAGACATGCCAAAGGTTATATAGAATTAGTGCATCAGTCAAATGATCAGGCTGAATATAAAATTTTCTTGTGCGAGATTGTTACAGTCTTTGTAACACAAAACTTTTCAATAATATTCAGATGTCTATTTCTATGAGAATGCGATAAATGGTTGTCAATTAATAAAAATTGTAGAATCAGTAAAGATGTTACACTTATAGGTAACTCCAACTGAATCCTAAATTAACGCCCCGATAGAAAATGCAAATTAGTCAAAGTGAAAGAGGTGTATCTATATCCCCAAACTAGATAATTTGGATATTAAGCTTGTTTTGGTCACTAATTTAGCACAATACAGCAAAAAAGCTTCAACAACCCGCACTTTACAGAAAAACCACCTCCACCTGAGAAAACGCTGCAACTAAAACCTAATTTGTATTTAATTGTCTATTCATAATAAAATAATTTTATAAAATAACATAATATGTTCATAATGTACTCGTACGTACCTACCATGTAGATGGTCCTAATAACAGGCAATATTATAAAATTTGTCTTTTAGCTATGGACAATATATATCTCAATTCCTCCAGGAATCTTGCGAGATTAGATAAACTTGCAGTTTAGGACTACTGAACTTCTATAATTTGAACGAGTTGTGCTACCGTTCGAATGGTTGTGATATGAAAGTCATGTAAATGTAAGGAGTACAAACAGTTCATTCCAAATGCGTATGCGTATAGTGATCTCGTGTTAGTAAATATACCTACTACCGTGTTTGTAACATAGTTATACATAGACGTTCTATGACCACAAAGAATAACTTTCTCGCTTTAGATAATTACATGCAATATTCAATACAGTGATAATATACTCCTGCAAAACATGCTAATAACTACAGAAGCAGCTCAGTCTACCCTTATCCACAAGTAAGCTTGAAAATCAGGCCTCGAATAAATTTAGAATGCCGTATGATAAACCATCCCAAACAAAAGCTTATGTTTAATGCAGAGACCCCCTTAAATGATTTACATGTTACGGGATAGGAGCACTTACCGCTCCCCAGCTTGTTACCAGTGGCGGAACATAAGCATCAGTTAAGTATGTTTTACCCTAATACATTATACATTAAAAAAAACTTGATAAATAATTGAAGTCTGTATAATGGTACGATGCAGACATGTTATGTCAGCATCCTGCAAGGAGGTAAACATTCATGAATTAGACAGTATAATAAGCAACCTAATATCACATCTACAGTACTTTTCGAAATTTTACATTAGTTGCTGGCTTATAAGGACGTTTTCAATTAACAACAGCCGTTTGACCAATACCTTGTTATATTAAATGCTAGCAAATTTTGTCAATGATATCACATCATATTTTGCATAACATCATCTTAAATACCTGTGTGTCCACTTGCAATAAATGAGTATTGCGTTTTAATAATTTATGATAGGCATTAAATCATCACATTCTTGATCCATCTGTTTTGCTTTAAACATCGGTATTGTGCATGACAGCGTTATGCGAATTCCTAAACAAATATGCTCAATATTTAAAATGCATGTCTATGCTGTGCTGTCTACACCTCAACCAACTGCAGATAGTACTATTTCGCTGTCATTACAGCTCATCAGTGCAGTTTAGGTCTAGTGTAGACAACACGGCATAGAACTGGTTTTGCTTATATACCATATCATACCTAGGCCGTTCATAAGTACAGGCCGGCAGGCGGTGAATGTGACGTCACAAGACCGGACCCATTTTCTGCACTGGCTGCGTGCAGCACTTCACTTCTCTCTGCCTAAAATACAATTTGCGAATAATTCAAGCTTATCTTCACTAAGCAAGATAATTCCTTATATAGTACGTCTAGCATTGCCTTAAGAAGAAGCATCTGGACGATTGTTTAAGCAGCTATTTAATAAATAAACGTAACATTGCTTAACGTTTCAAGAAAAACATGACTTGATTTGTCTCTTTTCGTACGGAGAAAAACGGACGGGATAGCAATTTGCATTCGATTTATTGTAGAGTACACAACTATCAACATTAGTTATCAGTAAATAAGACCTAAGCTTGAATTTGTAGTTACCTATGTCATAACAAATCAGACTATTTTAAAGAACGTAAAACAAATTAAGCAACTAACATCATAGAGATTGCTTCAAATTAACCGTGTTTTATTCGGACAGATATTTAAACGAATAAATAAAATAGATAGGTACAATCCAAGATCTCGAGCTAAAATGCTCAAGTACAAAAACTATTATCACCATCATACGAATTTCCGACCTTAGTTGATAGTACCACTCTTGATTTACTAGTTAAATAGCTCGTACTGAAATAGTGATAGGTATAGTGACATAAGTCGTATGTCAAAGTGAATTCAACCCATCAGTTGTTTAATTTGGAAGCACATAACAGTACGTATTATGGTACATAAATACCTATATTATCGGATCAATGTAGATAATGTAACAGACAAATGAAATTTAAAAAAAAACTGTTATACAATAATTAAATATATATTCTGAATAAAAACAGGTACATATAAATAGACTTAACATAGCCCATACATTTAAGAAAACGACAATAAAATGCAAAGCACAAAAATGTAACTAGTAATATTAAAAAACATTAAAAACGCCATTTTCAACGAAAATCTAGCACATTTTTTGTATTTTATTTATTTCTCATATTTAGAAAGCAAAAGAATAAATACATGTTAATCATCGATAGGCCAAGACATATCCGACGATCCTGATCTGTTAAGTTACAAGGCAGACATTCAGACGGACAAAGTGCAGACAGTAGCGTCTTTGAAATATGGGTTAAAATGAAACACAAATGTTGATGTTTTGGAAAAGATAGTTATTTAGAAAGGATGTGGATATTTATAAGTGTCCCAACATTTTAACTTTCTACTCTATGTATATGGGTACCCCAACGCTTTTTACACCTAAGAATTTGTATTTATTTCTTCAGTAGAGTTTCAAGTGATTGATATAAAATTTGGTATCGAGATTCGACGCAACATAAAGACCAAAGCTAAATAAGGGCTACTTATTTTAAATTATATTGATGTTACTAAGGAAATGATAAATTTAAGAAAGAACATTCTACAAGCGAGGCATTTTGGCGTGTTTTAATTACCTATTCATTATTCACATGACTTATGTTGACTTGTAAAGCTAGCGGTTGCTCAATGTTCCACACTTTATAAAAGAATATAAGAAAACTTCAAACACTTGATAGATTAGCTATACTTTTTTATCTTTTGATGCCTACGAACGTGTCCTAAATTCGTCATTTTTAATAATAAGCCAGGGAAACATCACCGCGACGACGTTTTAAGTTTTTATTGTGATACGGAGTATAAAGCAATTAAGTGTAGAACAGTGCTCAATGAGCGGTATCGGCAGTTTCCTACTATTCTCTCGTAATAGGTGCACATGGCTACTAAAAGAGTATATAGGAGTTCTGGACGAAGTGGACCGATTTTGTGACGTAGGCGTCGAGAGAGATAGCGCTACATGCCGGCCTGTTGTAATGAACGGCCTAGATCATACCATTGCTTTGGTATATAAGCAAAACAAGTTCTATGCCGTGTTGTCTACACTAGACCGAAACTGCACTGATGAGCTGTAATGACAGCGAAATAGTACTATCTGCAGTTGAGGTGTAAATAGCACAGCATAGACATGCATTTTAATGTATGTTGGTTCTTGCCCGTTAGCAAAAAGTGCCGTGGGAGCCTGCTGTCAAATTGAAGTATGCAGTGCATGCCAATTTGTCAGGCTACAGGTCACTTCCTTTAGGCAGCTATGTGGCTTTGTCATCATGTCAGTGTAATGCTGACAGATGGCACTGCCAACCTTAATTCTTATGTTCAATATTTAGTTGAGAATAAAATTTAGCCAACTCAGCAACTGCATTCAAATGCCCTGTTAGTGCAGTGCGCGTTTAGCTAGTTATCAAAAGGTCCCAAATTCAAATACTGATCAGAGCTGGCAATACTGCTTCACAAATATGTCTACCTGCAAAAAACCCAATGAAATCTCTTAATTTAATTTTTATTTTATTAAGCCTCCGTCCTCCCTAAATACATCGCAAATAAGTGGAAGGCTTCGAGCTCCTTACTCAAAATCACGTTCGTATAGGTCTTAACAGATCTTTGGGTGCAATTAAACAAACCATGTTCTTGGGTTTTTGGCGTAGCGTGTTTTCATGAAATTCGCGCATCAAGCTGACACCATTATATTTTCTGTTTTCTTCCGTTTCGGCAACCAATCGGTCAATCATGTTTGAGTAATAGAACTATGTCAATGTCACCTTGATGGCGTAGTAGTAAAACATCTGGTTGTAGCTCTTTTAACTATTGTCGTAGTAAAAGTATCTTCACATTTTGAAAATTGCGTAAAGGGCAATCACCTACTTATGCAAACAGTCAATTTGATGAAATCACGTAAAAATCAAGTTATTTTCAAAACGAGTAAAACAGCTTCTTGCGGTTGCGCAGTAGTGTGACACCATTAATTTGTCGCATGTATCTATTTCAGAGTTAATATAGACTATACTCAATCTTAATAGGTTCGAAAGGAATGAACAGCATACACATTGTAGAATAAATGCGCAGGACTAGCATTATGGTACTAAAAAGAAGTGATATAAGGTTTTAGTAACTGTTAAACATGAGAAGTTTTACCACTTTATGCATCAAATTCGTTTTGGATACTGATTTAAAATGCTTGATATCCATAATCTTGTAGTGGACGTATTTTTTCATTTTTGGTATATTGGTATATAGTTCACAATTTTGACGAGGGGCGCGAAGCCTGTGTTGACGCAAGACGCGAGGCCAAATCATTTTCTAAACGTTAATATAAAGTAGCTTACTTATATCGTGTCCCAAAGCTGGAACATACGAATAAAGAGTTAATTGATTTAATAGTACGCTAATAACATTTAATAGCATCACGTTCTCTTCACTTACATAAGAGATAAGAAGGTCACAACAACTTCAAAAAGAAAATAATGTAGATCTGGAATTTTGCACAGATGTTTTTCATAAGAGCATGAATGAATGCATCCATGATATCAGATTATTATGTTTTTGGATGAACGAGATTATAAGTCTGATGTCAGATGTCAACGTATAGTTAGTGACAGCGTTTATCCGACAATATAATAATCTCATATATGTAATTAATACCCTGTCCTGATGTAAAACTATAATAGACTATTTCTGAGAAGTCTACATCATAGTTTTTCTGTCACAAAAAAACTTAAGTGAGGCTTAAGGACCATAACAGTCCCTAAATAGGTTTTATGTCGAAAAAACGACTCCAAGTAATATTTTTCACTTATAGTCATTACTAAATGCTCAGTTATAAGTTTAAGAGTAAAAATATAACCCTATTAGCAACAAAATATGTAGAAATGTGCAAAGTTCGTTTGATTCGAAAACCATTTATTCAGTCAAGACCTAAAACCATGGTTGTTATACACATTTTTGTCTTTAAAATGGTGTGATGGATGGGCTCTAGCTTTCTTTGGTAATAAAAATGTTTGATGGGTTCATATATTATTATATTGTAGGTATATTAAAAAAGCTGATACATTCTGCATGCCCTAATCATAACTGATGAACACTAACGTTTCAAGCTGAAACAATTGCAGAAAAATTGTGATTGTTTATGGACTAGTAAACAAATTTTTAAACTGTATTCTTTATCTCCTCGAGTACCCTCTAATGACAAACGCCTCTGCTTGCCATCCTGAACGTGCCCGGGGGAAATAAATTCTTACGTTGAATGCACCTCCCAAATTAATAGGGCCTGTTCCTCTGTTATAAATCGTAACGCGGGTAGCGTCGTTTCAATTCCGCTTCCTATATGAATCAAAAAGCCTACCCTTAATATTCATGGAGACGTCCCAGATCGACCCGCTGTTTTTCTCCGTCGGGCTCGAAACAAGAATGCGCGACGTCGACTTGAACTTTAACTCAGGGAGTAAAACCAGAGGACTAACGAGTAGAGGTGTGTATATGTCAAGGCAGATATACGAAGTGATCAGTTGCAACAATATTCGATTAACTACACGATGAAATCGCGTTTTGTCTGCAAAGCGTCTATAATCTACATTACCTTTTTTATGTACACACTTAAAGTCCTTGTGTTGTATTAAACGATAAAATACAATATGATTTAATTTACTAGTTTGTGAGTAGGTAACAAATTAATATGCATATTTGATTTCATATTTCCGCACAGTATAAAATAAACTCGAGACATCACAAACTTCATCCTTACAGACATATAGTACCAACTACGTTAGTTGATAGAGGTATACGCACGATGCCATATGGAGAGGGGCTCATTTCGTAGCCTGCGGCGTTAGAGAGAAATACGGCATAGTTGGAGTCATGGATGTATAAAAGAGGGGATACCGCATCTCATTGACAGAAAGCGCATTGTTGTGAAGCCAACATCTAAACGGTGTGAAGTTAGCGCAATAACAAACTTTGTTTTCTTTCCGCGACATTGGCGTGCTGTAATTTGCATTCTTCAGTATGCTTCGGAAACCTAAAAATAATAGAAAAAAATATTGTATGAGTATGGTTTGTGCACGCATATAAAACTCATCTTTTTGTTATACACTAATAAACAATTCATCTTTCAGTAGTAGTGTTGTAAAATATCGGCATAATAAGCAATTTAAATACCGCACGCCTATGAATCTTAACCTTAAATACTACTTGGGTGTTACATACCTGTGAAATGAAACATTGGGTTAACGTATATACGTATATCAATCTTTCTGCTCATTTGACACTGCCTGATCATCTTATCACTGCCACCGTTAACAATTGTATGGAAATCATTCCCTGCGTCTTGCACATCATAAAACCAAATAAAAACAAACACTAGAGCCTTACAAACACGCAAACGCCCAAATGGTGTGTGACCGTTAACATGAAGCTTAGTCATTGGACATACACAACTGGTCAACTGGAAGATATAATGTTTTCTACAAATAAACGCTTAGACTGTGATCACATGTTGGCATCAGTTTACAATGTGTAAAGCTGGATCCCCTCTTTTATACATCCATGGTTGGAGTCGCTCCACACATCATTACAAGAGCATGTATATGTTTGGGTTAATATTTTCTGTCGTAAAAAAAGTCTCCAATGATCGGATTCATAGAAATCTGCACTATACGAAATGTGAAATCCTACCGACATTTCTAATGCGCATAAAAATCCATCTAATAGGTACTAAAAGCTAATCCGCGCAGCCAAAAAAAAATGTGTTCCAAAGGTTTCAGCCTTGCACTTGGAAACCGCAAAAATGTTATTCGGCTAACTGTGATTGCGCGCCAACTAAAGCATGACGACTACGGGCGCTTTGTAGTGACGCACCTCCTAATCGATTAAAGATAGTGTTGTATAACTCATGATCTATAAATTTAAATTACCTGAAATTTTTACTGAAGGTTACGTATGTACACCTAGATGTCTGGTATTATTACTTCCACATTCAACGGATGGATATTGTATTACCAAAAAAATTTTCAAAAATTTTTATTTGCTCATTCGCTTTAAAAGGTCGAAAACGCAAAAATGCAAACTTTGAGCAAAAAAATTTCTTGTCTGTGTGTCTGTGTGTGTGTGTGTGTGTGTGTCTGTATGTCTTTTTGTCAGTGGTATTGTTTGTGGACACGATAGGGTATCGGGCAGGGGGCGAAATTGGGGGGTAACTACCCTTTTTGCAAATTTTTATTTTTTTATTTTTTTTCGTTTTAGTGTGTGATTAGTAGTATAACTGCGAGTATTATTTGTTCTTATAAATTTTCGGTGCAGCAAACTGTTTAGAAGATATTAGCAAAAAAGCATCACTTAAAGAAAACGGTTTTTCCTAAATATCTCCGAATATATTTAATTTTGACATTTTCGAAATATTTCCAAAAAAACCTATTTTAGACCCTGCTCGTACGATTTTTTTAAATTTGGTATTATATAGAAAATCAAATTTCTGTTCAGAAAGCACTCTTGCAATTTTTTTGTTAAGTTAATAATTTTCGAGTTATTTGGAAAAAAAGCACTTTAAAAATTTATATATTTTTGCTAATATCACGAGGACTGTTTGTCGTAAAAAATGTGTAGAGAGAAAAATGCTCAAAATCTGATTACTAATCGTATAGTATAAAAAAAGAAAACATAAATGTCATTTCGACAATTAGATGTGGAAGTATTGATTCAATTTGCAGCGGTTTTTTTAAATAAATTATAAATAGCAAATTAAAAAATTACGTCAGTTACAGCAGTTATGTATCTTTTTAGTAGAGCGCACCTGCATAACACATTTCATTACAATTGAAACATTTTGTGTTTCCAAAGCGGCGCTAAAACCCAAAACTCTCCTTAATGTAGATGAAAGACAGCTGTTGCAGAAACAGTTGTGTGATAAATATACTCTCTAGTTGTGGAACATTTAGATGAATTAAAACTTTCTAGGATATAAATCTGCTTAAATAATAATTCTGCAATGCTTGGTTCGTATAGAATGGAATGCATATCTTTGCTGTTTTCATCGTCTGCATTGTAGGTCAAAATGGAATCTACTGTTCTTGAAGTCTTCAAATATTTATTATCAGTATCATGTTGATGTAATATACTCTTAAAGGTATCAAAAGATGAAAGGATGGTGGTTTGAAAAATGTATAAACAGAAAGCATAGCTCCCCGGAATAGAATAAAAGCAGCCATTAATAGTAAATGTGTTAAATGTGAAGATGACAAGGCAAGCAGCAAAAAATCAAACAAAGCGCTAACTTGTACGAGCTAAATTGTATCAGAAGTAGTAATTCGTACGGAAAGTGCAGTTCAAAGGTTTAATCAAATAGGACTAATTCCAGATGCAGACATATGTACATTAAATATTAAGAGTAATTGGATAAACATAATGAAGAGAGGTGTAGATCTACAACTCGTGTCGATTCCCAGTCACACAGGGATAAAAGGTAACATGAAAGCAGAGAAGCTTGTTAATATCGATGCTGACATACAGCTCAATAAATACGAAAAGCACCATATCAAAAATCATATTTCAATGTGGAATGATCATCTGTAAAAGCGTTGGGAAGAAGACTAAATATAAGCAAATATAAGGGCAAAAGTATCATGAAATAAACAGCACTATTAGTAAAAAACCTTGGTTCCAAAATAATACAACGCTATCTCGCAAACAAATACTATAACCATAAACCGACTAAGATCTGGCCATGCCCACACCTATGTGTTAGAGTCAGACCGAATAATCTTTTTTTCATGTGTAATATGCAATGAAAATAAAAACCACTATAATATCCTATATAAAGGCATATCAGCTGTATATACTGTTCCTGTTAGTGAACAATTAATTTGTAGCCAGCCTGTGCATGATTCTTTGTCTGCAGTAGTGTGCTTCTTATCCGCTAACAATATTTATTAATATATAAACTTGTCTTTCTAGACACACCCTGTACGAAGCACTAAGGAAAATATGAAAAACAGTGGTGTGGCTATATGCTAAAACAAGCAAAAAGCCAAGAAGAAGAAGGACCACGTCCAACTAACCCGGTAACACCTACCACTAATATGGGGAAAGCTTAATTGAATAATATAATAATGTAAACAACTTATAAAGTGAAAATACAAACAATCAATATAAATACTAAAATGAAGCTTCTGGACAAATGGTCATAATCGAGGTCTCCTAACTCACACTAATAGCTGTATATTCATCGCGACGGCTACGTTCACAACCGCAACTTATTTTCAAAAATGTCTGCCACAACAGAAAGCGAAATAGACATGGACTATGACCATCTATTTTGTAGACACAAGATATTGATGTAAAGATGAAATAGCGTTTGTTCAATGAATAGTAATGTAGGTCGTAGGTCTATATTAAAACAATACTAAGTTACTACATTGCCTGTTTTGGCGTTACTGAATTAAAACATCGTCTAATTTATGTAATATATTTAATGTAATGCCAATTTTTATGTCTGGATTAATACTTAAACATGCAACAACATGAATCTTGCTTGATTATTAGGACTACACGTACCGAAGATTGAGCACAAATTCAAACATGCTAACATTGCTAATACTACCACAGATTTATGTGTTTGGCTGCTCTAAGCTACTACTCCTTTATCTAGTTTTTAAAACATCCCATTGTTTAAATTGTTTTAAATAAAAAAGAATAATGAATTATTAAACCAACCCTCTCGTAAAGTGCAATGTAGAAATCGTTTTCTTTAGTGGAGTTATCAGTAGCCACGTGAAATGATAAACTAGGTATGACAACTATTTTGCGTAAATAGGAACAAACAAGATTTAAAAAGTCTATTCAGACAAAAAAACTGTATCCCATTTTCCTTGTTCGCCGAGATGTATTGAATTATTCCATTTTAAGTATAGAAGATAAAAGCAAGATTACATGTTGATCATCGTTAGGCCAGATCTATCATCAGATGGACAAAATGAAGACAATCGCGATTTTAGAAAATTCGCTAAAAATTAATCTGAATTAGCGTAAATATTAATATGCACAATTTAAATTCAAGTCTTTAATTTATCTGGGTTTTAATTTTAGTCGCTTGCGGAAAGTTATCACATGTTATTAGGCTTCGTCTCAATTTCTAGTATTTTAACTATGCACAGCATAATACTGAATACAGTATTTTGACACATACAACACCAAGGAACCCACACAATGTTTTTATAACTCAGATATAAGAATTTTCACAATTAAAGAGTGATTTTTTTGCAAGTTAGTCGTATGTATTTTGTCCAAAAGACTTTTAAATATCAAAAATGGATTTTATAGTTATCACTTTTTCTCAAGAAGTGGAACGAACGAATGGAACAGACTTTCGTATGAATAACAGAAATTCATAGGCCCTTCTAAAGACATAAAGAATTCGATCGATCACACAAAGAAACGTCATCTATATTTCATCAACGTGTAGCAGAAGAAAATTTATCTGTTATTAGTAATAATAATAACTACATAAGCTATAATTACGTTTAATGGAAGGTACGTATGTCATTAGATAGCAAACGTATCAACTGCGTTTCCTCATATTATTCAACGCGTAAAACAGATACTCTGCTTTTTTGTAGAAAAATGAATCGTTGTAGAAGCAGTGTAATCTATCTTTGAGCGAAAACGATAAAGGGTACAAAGTGTAAGTACGAATGTGCAGTATTCAATAGTTTAGTGCCCGTTAGGTTTAAAACATTCGCTACATTAGTCCTAGCACATGGCTAAAGTTGCAGGATTCAGTTGTTTATGACAATTAATAAGCATTCTGACGATACCAGTGTAAACGATACGCGTATGTCGCGTACAGTTTTAAATGGAGAAATTGAGTGAATAAGGTATATATAAGGTATTCGGAGCTCTCATAGCCTTAGATCCCTAAATAGAATGGCTATCTTAAAAATCAAAGATTCATTTTGCCTTATAATGCACAGCACGGTCTCACGCATTAATGTTACCATAAATAAAATATTCCCAAAAGTGGAAAGGCCGCACATGGTTTCTACTTGCAGCAAAATATAGTTTGTTTTTTGCTCACAGATTTTGTATTCGCTTTCCTGTTGTATTCGCTCCGGGTTGGAATCGACCCACCTCTACCAGACTGAGCGATGTCTACTTGAACTTTTAACTCTGACCGTCAAGCGGACCGACCACCAAGTCACTTTGCAATTCAAGCAGTTACGTACAGGGCAGCGAAACTTCCCTTGTTCGTTGTTGGAACCACGCTAAAACAGGGATGAAAGATGCTATTGAAATTGATGTTGAGCTTCTTGCTCGGCTCAATCTGCGGAGATTTGTGCTGCAGTTCCCGGAAGTTCGAGATTCGAATCGATTGGAGTGCATACAAACAAACGGGACCCAACTAAAATTGACAGAGCAGGTTTTATGCACGTGTATCATATATACATATGGTGCGAATATTCGCAGCTTCTTGCTGATTGCTTCTCGCTGCAGTACAGCTGTTGTCTAAATCATCTTACGGATAAATATTCGTCCTTTCCTATTTATATCTTTCTTCAATGTTCACAAACTGTTGAACCGTCAATACTATATATTATTGAGCCTATTATCAGATACCTACTTCTGTATACTCAGTTTTAATAATTACTGGAGTGCTATGATAAACTTCGGTATCTTTATCTTCTTCAGTAGCGTTGTTCTTGGCAGCACTTCTAGGTGTAAGATTGACTATAAGGTATACAGGGTGTTCACGGTAACATTCTACAGTAGCAAACGGAATCCTTATGTAAAAGGTTAAATTCCCTATCTTTTCTATTACGGCATTTAAGAACCTTTTTAAATGAAAATACCGTTATGTCTCTGTACTATGCCCAAGTGTACTCAAAACTTAATTATGGGGTTATATGTTGGGGTAAGTGCTCCTCGATGTGCTCAGTATCAATAAGTAAAAAAAATATTATCAGGCAAGTAGCTAGAGCTCCCAGTAAAACGCCATGTCAACCTTTATTTAGGAAACTAAATCTTTTGACGATGGTATCAGTTTATATTTTAAAAAGTGCTATCTATGTTAAAAGATAAAGGACCCGACATAGTGATGCGAAAAATCTACAATAAAATACCTCGAAATATTAAAAGTATTCATAGTATAAAAATATTCACTGGAGAGCTTAAGAAATACTTAATCACAATGGCTTACTACTCAATTGGAGATTTCTTTGATGACCGGGACCCTGTATGAAACCTTTATATTGTTTGTATTTCTTTGTCTCTTGTAATATTTATATTGATTCATGTGATTCGTTTTTAATGACGCGTTCCATATTACTTTATATGTAGTATTTGTTAAATATTATGTTTATTATAATCCTAAGGATTTTATTATTATTATTATTATTATTATTATTATTATTATTATCATCATCATCATCATCATCATCATCATCACCATCATATGTGTTTCACTGTAAATAAGATGACAAAAAAATACATATGAAACAAGTATTTGTATTTTTACTTCTGGCAAGCAATGCCGTTCTTTGTCTACCTCAACCTTTTCAATACGAGAATAGCATAAATGCGACTTAGCATACGTTTTAAATTTAAAAGCAATGAATTACTAAACCCGTAAGATGATGCAGTATAAAAGTCATACACCTAAACCTAAAGTCACTAAATATATTGCAGTACTGCGACAGACGGCCATCTTAGGGCGAAATAGTGGCGGGAAATTTAAATATTTATAAAAGAGATGGGAGAGGGAAGCAAGCTAGCAAACCTAACCTTAAACATTAGAGAACTGTCAGATATGAGGCTCTAATGTACAAACCACGTTGCCAGTTAACTAGGGAGAACTCAAGCAACAAACATCAAGTATCAGAACTTGGCAACTTCTGACACTTCTATAATCCTTAGACTTAAGTTTCATAGTTTGGTTTTCTCTCCTATTTATAAAAATATTTGTATTTTGCTTTATAAGGTATGTATATGTTTGTTGTGCTAATATCGACTATTTTTGTTTGCCCGAGGTATGAAGTAGAGCAATTGGTCGGTAGTTTCTAGTGCACTAGAATGGCGCCTTTTGGTTATTCGACTGATCCGTGCTCTTTCATTGCATCTGGGAACACAGTATTAGCAAAGGTATTTTTAAGAATAACTCTGAATTGGAGGTGCTACTGGTTCTGGTATGTAAGGCTTAATATACCATACACATCTTCCGATTCTGCTGAATTAATAAGGTGCGTGTACTTTATGATATCCTTCTCAACAATAGGCTGTACGTATGCATCTGCCACTAAAACCTGAGCTTGGCGAAGTTACAGATGTTATTTCATATCGTATGTTTAAACAACTGAGAACAAGATACCTGTAGTTATTAATGGCTAATGAATGTGAACGGCCAGCCACAGGCAAGGGGTTTGAATGTTTTTCTTATAGCTTTTCACTGGGTTAGCTTTCAGGGTACACCGAATAGGTATTGTAGGTAGTGATGGAAGAATGTTTTATTGAACCTGCTATACATTATAGGACTTCAACCAGTCTTCATGTTCCAAACGATTTATGTAATTATGATAATATAAACTAAAATGTCTATAAATCTCACTTGTAGCTAAAACGTCCATTTTTAGTTGGAAAGTTGGCTAAATTTAGATATAAAATAAGCATACAAGGTGGTAGATTCTGGCGTTACAGCTCGTCTTAACTGCTGGCTCCAAAACGCGTGCCCGTTTCAGATGGCGCCAGGTTCGTTGTCACCCAGGTCGACTTGATTTTGCTGTTGTCAGATTGTTGTTTCTGTCAAATTGACAAATAGATTATCACAAAACAGTCAAAGAACTATTAATATGAGTTGTAATTTGTAACTTATCAGGATGGTATTCAAGAAAATGTATGCACAGCGTTTTTACCTATGACATCAGCAGTTTGTGTATTATTTGAAACTGGATCAGTTTCAATAAGGTATATGTGACACAGGTTTGTTTGAAGTGGTTAATTACCATATACGTACAATGTACACTACCTTCAAGAAGGAAGGCACACAATAAGGCATTTGACGAGGTCTACTTAACATATTATAATCCTGCAACTACACTCCACCTAGTTCCTATATATTGATCCTGAACGATAAAAAGCACATCTGATTTGTCTATACAAGATGCTATGAACTATATTCAAAGCAGGTATATAAAACTACAAATATATTGTGCAGTAATTAATTCTATTTTTTCAGCATTATTATCTGTTGGTTATAATAAAATGTTGGTGAAGACCAAGACTACAGGGAAATGAACGACAAAAGAGTTAAACTGAACGACTGAAGCTATTGTTATAATAAGTCCACTATAATAGTGGTGCCAGTTATATGCGATGAAAAATTCACTTTACATAAGTATTTCCTGTGCTTATGTATATATCTACTCAGAATTCCTATAGAACTAGTAGTTTCTGAAGCAAAAATAAAATTGCAATTAAAATGTAAAACGTAACTACAAGGAATATTAATAACAGGAATCAATATTAAAGAAAAACACATGACAATCTATTAAATCCTGTTGAAACAAACTTGGAAGACAATAGATACATTAGTTTTTATAAATGTTAAACAATGTTTCAGACGTTCAAAGTTATATTTATCATGACATCTTTTGTTATTACACGCTTATTATGTTAAATCAATGTCATACCATATACCTGAGGCTATTTGTATTTAATTTACTATTTCATGTGTCATGAGGTGATTAGCCCTCCGCGAATTTATGTTTGCAAATACTAACATTTTGCTAACTTAGAAATACTTATTGTAAAATATCAATTTATACCAAACGTACTTATTCGAAATACCCACATTTTAAGTAAAACGATTAATTCATATTCTTCAGTAGACAAGTCTATTTTATAAGTTTACTACTTTATCGACGAGTAAAACTGTTGCAAAACCAGTTTATGGACGAAAACCGTCAGCTTTGCTTGTTGGCGGTTGATTTTAAATTGCTGGTGTCTGGATGTGAACGTTTACAACTGCAATTTTAATTCTGTAGCGGTTGGAAGTAGAATACCTGTATAGGTACAGTAAACGAACACCATGTCACATTTATAAAACTGCAGAACTGACGAATTGGTTAAAGTTTTCGCGGCTAGGTGATGAACTATTGTCTGATTCGGGTCTGTAGCCGTCGACAGTTGGAGTTGCTTCCTAACGTTTCGCTAGCACGAGTGGCAAGCTTCTTCAGAGGTCCTTCCATCTCCGGGCTGGACATAGACAGTCTACGATCAGCACCGGTGACGGAAAGACCTCTGAAGGAGCTTGCCACTTGTGCTAGTGAAACGTTAGGAAGCAACTCTAACATTGTGACGGTTTGTGTTTTCTTTAACATTTAACTTTTACTTCAAATGCAGGTACCACTATTAGTAAATCACTACCACATTCGATTTTGTATATCACTACAAGTCGAACAAGACTGCAGTCTTCAGCTTGCAATGTGCGAACACATCCCTTCTTCGTTCCTTTCTGCACAACTTTACCTGTTTAGCTAAAACCGTCCAACATGAACAACCTATATGTCCTCCTTTACGCCAGTTTTATAAAAACATCAAAACTATATCTTAATCAATAAATTAACACTAGTTTATTTTTATTGCGATCAGTGCATAAGTTCTGCTACAAAGATTACAAAATATGGTTTTAAATTAATATATAAGAGTAATAGCCTCTGGCTCTGTATGTAAACTGTCAGATCTTTCTAGGCATTTTTAATCTTTTCACTAGCACCTTGAGCTCTGAGACATTTGCTGAGAATATTGGACATCGGACACTTCTACAACGGACAATTAGTGCACTGCACCACAACTTGGACTCTGATGGTCAAATACTTTGCAACTATACTTTATTGTGGGTCAAAATTTAATAATGATTCTTTATGAGACTCAGCAGGCTTTTGTAATCTTGTGAATACGTGAGGACAAGTACTTCCTAACCATCAGTTACACCTTCGGAGTTGGACAACAGCAAGGCAGCACACTAAAAATAAACAAATCAACTAAATATTTCTCACMTTTTGTTCAAGTGCATCACTTTGTATTGATGAATTATACCTGTAACTGCAATCTGCAAGCCCATATACCATTGTTTTAATCTGTCACCATTACCGCCCATACTGATGGTATATACAACCTGGTATATACTTGTCGTCTTAAAGGTTAATGGTTAAAATCTGTACATTAACATTTATGCAACACTTCTTATGCAAAAATTTTAATGCTAATGACAATTTTACAATTTGACCATTGCTCGCTGGTTCTGTCACGGTGCTTTGCTTTTGATATTAATCAACTTGGCCTGGGAGACAACAAACCTGGCGCCATCTGAAGTGTACTCAGATTTTGGAACCGACATTTGAACTAAAATGGCCAAAGCTGAAACACCAGAATCTACCACCTTGAAGCATATTAGTAAGTAAGTCTAGTAAAATACTATTATGCCAGGAAGATTCCCAGTTAATCACAGTGGTCCGGCATTGCTTTAGTTTCCACCTACCCTTCGTCAGGTACGTTCGCCCGCATGGCTTTCTAATATGTGTCTAGAGGAACGAAATATGTCACACCGATACATTTATCAAAGCGTGCAGACTCCCTTTGCGACCTGAGAGTAATTGCCTTGCACGCGGTTTGCACTTTAAATGGATTTCTACTTGTTACAGTCAAGCTGTCATTTTAAAATGTGGGAAACGGATTTCACACGACTCGTCTGAGCGGCCGATGTCAAAAGCACATAGTGCAGATGCGGTATTGGGATGCTTGTTAAGCGGACGACGCTGAGGGAATCGAAAGAGGTAGAAAATTTGCTAAGGAATTGCGTCGACATGGTTTGTTGGAAAGAAATCATTGATTGACGCCCAAAGTTTAACCTGTATAAAAAATAAGGATTTTCTAATGCTGTTTCTACAAATAAGTACAAATCATCGCTCTCACCTTTTAAATTGTACGGGGATGACCACAAAATTCTTTTCTTAGTGCGTTAATAATGCCAGTCTATAGCAAAAAAGTAATCAATCCACAAAACTGAACACCTAATTGTTTTTAATAAATAAAACGCTTCGTTGAGCTCAATACATTAGTGAATTCACTTTAGAAAGTATCCAACAATAGTCACGCCCTTTCCCTTGTTTCAATCTCGTCCCAAGTGCTTATCAAAACCGCTTTAGGTATGCCTACGATGGTTCTTTAATGGTCTTGAAACTTTATATTCCAAGATTGACCATACCGTTGGGTTGAACAGACATCCATACATCCAGAGCCAGGGTACTGCAAGCAATAGTTGATTGGGCTGAATGCGCTGTCTTGCTGAAGCATAAAACCTTGTCCGCCGAACTGGTCCGTAACCCTTAACAACAGTGCGACTAGAAAAACGCTTTGTTGCGTTTTTAGCTTTTTACATTTAGTAAGTAACACAGATGCAGGCCCAGACCATCCACGAATCCAAAAAATGCCCGCGGCGAATGGTTTTCTCAGCCACAGTTTTCTGCTAGCACTTCTTAAGCAGAGAGTGATAATTTTGCTGGTTCTGAAGTGGCTCGACTGCTTGGTGCGCAGTGGGAAAATTTGGCTTCATTGGCTCCTATTGTTTTTTTTTTTTTTAGATAACAAGGTTACTGCAACTGTAACATCTGAGCATTTCTTTGTTATTACATCATTTCCATACTGATTTGCAAAGAAGAATCTTTATGGATGTTCTTCGTCGCCAGTTTCCTAACTCTTTCATTCATTCATTTGCTGACGTTATCTGGCCTCCTCTATCTGTTAACTTGTCCATATGCATTTTCTATATGGGGTTACTTTAAGCCAGGGTTGGCATGATTAAAACAAAATGTTTAAAACAGAATGTTTTAAACTTGTTTAAAACAACGCTTCTGTTTAAAAGAAAGTTTTAAACAACTGTTTAAATCATTTGTTTTAAACAGTGTTTTTTAACTACTATTGTATATGATTCATTAATTATTACTATTAGGCTCGTTTACCCTCCACAAATAGATGAACAGGATTATTAGTAATTACATATCTACATAATGTCGCCTTACACTTGCTTAAAAATGAATTGATTTCAAAACCAGGCCCAGTTTTTTATCGGTGCATAGTTATATAAATTAATAATAAACTTAACATTTTTTCTGTAGCTATAAACATTAAACATTTTAAAACAACAAATAAAAATTTTAACCTTATCATAACATAAAAATTTGTATTTCTGGTCCAATACAACAAAACAATAAGTAAGACGTTCATTCAACACTTACTAGATAATTATATATTTAGCATAATAGAACAAATAGTTATCAGAACTTGGGAATATAAAAAAACAATAAAAAAGAAATAAAATATTTTTACTAGTGCAAGCATATCTTTTTTGCACTTTTTGCATCGAGCTCGCATTGTACTATTTTGCACTTTAATTTTGTCGAAGTAATTCCATCCTGCATTATTTCTCCTACTGGTCATTATAATTGTTGAACTTTAAACATACAAGGCCGACTCCTATTCTCTTTATAAAGTTGATATTAGCTAAAATCCACCCAGTAACGAGTATGTGATTGGTCTGGATTTTAAGAACAGAGTTGATTTTCGCTTAAAATAGAAAACAAAAACCGGCTCATAACTAAAATTGCCGCGTAAACGCCGTACATATCAAATACAAATGGCAAATGACTGACAACAGGCAATCGTAGTCACCTAGGGATTTTTAAACACTCGTATTTATTTTCACTAATACACATAGTAATTTGCATGAAGGTGCATGTTTAAAACAGTGTTTAAAACGTTTTAAACATGTTTTTAACTAAGTAAAAAAACATATTTAAATCAATTTAAACATGATTAAATTAAAAAAACTGTTTGTTTTGTTTAATTAAAAAAAACATGTTTTCTGCCAACCCTGCTTTAAGCCCTCAAAACGCCAAATCTTCTACGTTTAATGTATTGAAGATAGCTTTCCGGCAAAAAATCATTCCAATCAACACAAAGATCTGCTGGAAAGGGTAAATGCCATTTTTCGTAAACGACCTAAACAAAAGAAAAAACATTACATGTAGGGATACCGAGACCTGATAATTTCATTACCAGGGTACTCGATATTACTACGCGAGTAGCTAAAATCGGTATAACATAATTCTCAAAACCACTTATTTCTGTTGACAAATAGTAGCGTACTACTTGTAGGTTTCATGGTTTTTCTACTTTTTTATGTCTCTCTACAGCAAAAAAAAATGTCTAACTTACCATAGACGATATGCAAAGCTACTACTACAATTTTCGTTATTTGTCAACTACATCAAATAATCTTTACGTGGTATTACTTCCCTTTTCAACAACTTTTAAACTCACATATATTTATCATCGGAGTTATTTTTGTCATCATCTAAAAGCAAATTTGCTTGCGTTTTCTGCTTCATTTGAACTATCATTTTCAGTTTCTTCGTTTTCACATGATGATGTTTCTTTACCTTTGTTATTATTTCGCGGCTTAATACTTCAATTTCCTTTTCAATCTGTTCTTATAACTACAGTTTGTCTATCATTTTCAGCAAACTGTAGCTTCTGTTTTGAATCGACTGGCATAGCTGTCAGAGCAGAAGAATTCTTGGAATCTAAATTACTAAGAAGCACTTTTGTTTGCTACTAAATTTTGCTTGAGAGTCTTAATTGTTGAAGAATCAAATTCTGATAACTGTATCTTTTCGCTTATTGGGTACTTAAGAGATATCGGGTAGGTAGTTCAAGAGGGTACCATCCGAGTATCGGGTACCAACAATTTGTTCGCGCGTAACACAAAGTTTATCGAATACCGGGGTAAAACATGCCTGATATTATAATTTTTCATTTATGAATATTTCAAATGCTTGTTCTTACTTATCAAGTTGTTCTAACAAAAAAATCTTAGAGCAATAACTAAACATTTTATTATTATTTTAAAATACTTTGTTGATGTGCCCCATTCTATATATATTTAAATTAAGGAGAAAAATCAGTATTTTGAGTACGATACCTTTTAATTGTGATTTAGGGAACTTAAATGTGTGACTCTAAAACACCAAAAGAATACTGCTGTTGCCTAAAGTAAACATTTGTGGTTTAATATAAGTAGTGGTTCACAGTAAAAGCGAAGGGTATTAAGGCAATTTCTCTCTAAAAGGGACTCTTATATTTTATAAAAGCAAAAAGCGTTCAATTAATGTAATAAATGCGCGTATAAATAGATTAAGTAAAAAAACAAAAACGGCATCTAGAGATATTAGTTCTGCATCACAATTAGGAACTTGCATGATTTTTTTTCACTACAATTTTTTCCATATGAAGTTCTCCTATATTAGAAAACGGCGAGTATTTTTTTAATATTCATCTGTTTTAAACGCGAGGTAAAACGTACCGCGATTGGCTGAACACAAAATTGCGTCACACAACGCTATGCCAGTATGCGCAGTATGCCAAATAGAACAGCATACGTTAAGCTGATTTCTGGCAGTAGCAGATACCTACGCGCTCTGTTGCATATGATTTGTGCATTACCGTAGGGTGACGTCACCGTCTCGCTGCAGCCGTTTGCCCGCCTGAATAAATCGCCTTCAGTTTAACTTCAATCTTTGAAGTTAATTAACAACCAACCATCGTAAATGAAACATCACTGAAATCGTACTTTTTTTCTATTTTTAAGACAATATTTTTATGCAAGTTCCTAATTAAACACTCACAGTAAACACAAATCCGTAAAAACTGTACTCGTTAATGATTAATTAAGCGATTTGCGATGCTGCGAATCACAGGAAGTTTTCAATTATGCTTTTGTCACATTTGTAATTGTATTCATACATATTGCTTTTGGGTTATCTTCAGATGACCTACTAATGGTGTTTAGAATTTCAGATGAATACCTTATCACACATCATTTCGTGTTTATAAGATATTTAGTTTGCCGCAAGCACTGAAAAACGGTAGAATTTAACCCTAAGGTATGTTTAACAAAATAACAGAGTTTATAGAGATTGTTTGTGTATGTATCGTGACAATGGTCAAGATAAGCATAAATATATATAAAATAAACAGCGTTTGTATGTTTACAACTTCAAAACAAATCATTGGATACAGTTTTTGCGCCAAAAAAACCTATTTATGTTTATATTTTATAAAATATTGTGTAAGTATAATATGCTTTAAAAAGGAACAAAAATCTGCGAAAGGTAAAGAGAAATCACGACGGCAAAAATATGAACTCGAAAACACCATTTATTAGAAATCGAAGGGCCTTACCGCCCTAAAGCCATATCATGTCTCTTTTACGCAAGGGGCACTAAACCAGATAGGGTCGGGTGTATAAACATAAATTGATCGAGAGGAGCTGTAGATAAGGGAACAGCATAAAGTCCGAAGATGTTGCGATTTGGCGTGTTTTGCAGATAAAGGGGAATGCGCCGTTTGACTGCGAGAGCCTCAAGTTTATTTCCGGGTTGCACGCATCCGGGCAGAGGCCTGTTATTGTATCTTTTGACAAAAACACGGGCATAAATTAGACCGGATGGGGAATGAAATAAAACGATAATGGAGATGCATGCTGTTGGCTGGCTGGAGTCGAGATATATTTGAATAGCGTCTGTCTGAGTTGCTGGTTCTTGAACTGCAACATTTTGTACGATGGGCGAATGAACCGAATATTGTAAGCGATACAGAAAGATTTACACCAACTAGATTGACAAAACGCCTCCGCGGTTCCATTCTTTAATACTAAATTAGAGACAACGTGAAAGTCTTTTACCATTTCTATGCTCTGGAAATGACAACATTTTATTTGTTAACGTCATCAATATTTTAAGCGCAGGATAGCAGATAACAGCCACTGCTCTGTGAAAGAAATATCAAAAGACTGGTGATATTTAAATTATGTCATATATATTTTTACATCAGAACAAGAAACTCATCAGACCAAATGTGTCGCAGAACCATGTTTACAGTTTTATATTTTTAGCCAATGCATAGACGTTTTTTGTTGAAGTTTATTTGTAGTGTGGGTTATCTGCGACATTTGGATTATTTAAAAATAACCCTAAAGCATGCATACTACCTACGCAATAATTGCTGACGGCGCTCTGTTTACGGTCCGTGTTCCGCCACTTACAAGATGTCGCTAAGCAGAAATCCGTCTATAATGAAGTAAATGTAATTGAACCTAGATTAAAATGTTTTGAATGGAAATTGTACAAAATGAAGTGCCATGTTTATAATCGCAGTTCTGAATTTCACATTGAGAATAAATACCATTTGTTAGCATATTAGATTTGATAATTAGCTTCTGAAAGACCAACCTACTTTTATCAGATGTTAACGGATACATTCTTTTGAAATTTCATAAAATTTATGCATGCCAGTACTACTACAAAGATGGATAACCAATTTTTTTAATGGAACACCATATTTTTCCCTGCACCATCCATAGCAGCATTTTGTTTCTGCTGATATGAAGTTATTGATATAAGCCGTCAACGACATTTTTAGAAAATACCAATGTTATATTGATACTGCCAAGCTGCAACAACAAAAATACACTTTAAAAAATGAAAACGTAATACACGAATACGTAGGTATTAGGTAAGAACATTAATCATGCAATGCAATTACAAGCTTCAAAATCAAATGGAAGGCACCGTGCACTGACCAATATTTTGATTGTAAAAGAATTTATCGCCGACTGCAGCAGTTGAGAACGCGGACGTGCTGCACTGCATGAAACTCCAATACCGTTCCACCTGACCGCCCGCGTTTATCTCCATTCACAAATTCCGGGTTTAGACGGAAAATTTAGTATTTAGTGACCGGTCGTTCGTTTTGTGCGTTCCCTCGAGATACGTAAAATATAACCCGACCCGCATCGCCGTAAAATTTTAATATTAAAAATGTCGGTTAGCCACAGAAAGGAGATGGAGGAAGAGTAACAGGGGTATCATTTGTTTCCAAAGTTCGCAGGATGTTCCATATAACCAGTTCTAAGAACCGGAACTCGGCCGAAAGCACAAAACCTGAAACCCGTTATTTTGTCGGAACGAAGACCAAAGATAAACCGTTGCTTTATTTACTTTAGTACTATAGTACTGATTGATGAAGATGTAGAAGGTTGGGGTACAAACTAGTTAGGTACCAAGTTGCAGGTTAATTACACCGTTCATAAAGCTGTAAGTAAGTCATCGTGTAGCCAACTGTGATATAATGTAGTGCCTAATAAATTGCATACAACCAATCTGTGATCCTGGTAACCTGCACTAGACATTGGTGACTCCGACGTGAGATGAACACGCATCCTTTCTGATGAACAAGCCACGGCTATTAACTAACCAACGTGAGTTTTATGTATTGAAAAATTGAATTGACTGCTGAAGTTGGGAATATCGAACGTCTAGATGTTTATTGCTAGAGCTGTGTACAACTATCGCCCTCCAGGTCAAAAATGCAGAACAGTAAATGATCACTTTTCGCTCAATGTCAGCTATTTCTTATTAAAAGTCTTAAAAAATATAATATGCACAAATGGTGGTACCATTTTTCTCTATTATTTTTACTAAATATATTTTTAATGCAACTACTCTGCACATTATAGATCGGTTATAGGAATACTGTTGTTTAAAAAACAGGTGATATGAAATTAGACTGTACAAAAGTTTTCATGATAATGTAAAATTTTAAAGCAAACCTTGCATTTCCAACAAGCAATTTAATTGTATTGGGTATAATTTGGTGCACTAAAAACGACTAATAATAATAAAGGGTGTTGATTTAAAACAGTCGCTTATAACTCTGACAACATTTTAACGTATAACGCTTCTCAGGGATATAAGCCAACTATAGTCTCAGGTTTGATCAGAGAACACAGTAGATAGAATGACACATTTTCCTGTGGTGCAAGCGAGAGATGGTGTAGCAAGTATAGTGCGCGTCAGAAAAAAAGTAGTACCTTAGGAGTGTAACATCATCCACAATTTGAACGGAGCGATGTGCATGGGTGGGCCGAATTAATAAATTTATTCTCCGCGCCAGCCTGAAATTGTGACCATAAATAATGACAGGCACACCAATGATTTAACTGTCTGGCAACAATAATTGTTGTCCCCACCACGTCTGCCTTCAATTTCAATTTCGCCTAGCAACCATCGCTGTCAAATCCGTCAGTAACAGAGATGGAATCATCAGAAACGATATGGAAATTATATACGTAGCAACCGCTATCCCTATCTTTCAAGACACAGTGATCTTAGCTATAAGTGCATGCAAGCACCCTTCAAAAATGCAATTTTTTTCTAAAACAAAACGTGTTGTTGATCGAATAAACACTCCAGTTTTGAGAAATTGGAGAAGAGACAGCAAGAATTTTTTTTGGTATTACTCCACAGTAAATGATATATTGACAAATTATATTAGTAATAAGCACAGTGGTTAATAAGTTAGGTGATCTCACACGCTCGCTTTAACGTGCCGCTAAACGTCCACTTGAAGCTAACGCCTATGTGCTAAGTGAGACGGCGCAGCAGTCTGGACTTCTCAGTCATACACGTGCGTTTTGCTTTAACGCCCAATAATTGACAACTTCTTCGTTTTGATTTCAAATAATGATGTAAAATGACCTTGTAACTTAGTCTATAATGCATAAGTACCAGTTTACTTATTTAAAAAAATCGGTAATACCTTGGTAGAATTAAAAAAAAACGCACGATGGGTGTAGTAAATTAATACTATACTCACACATATATGTGATAAATATAATATTATGATATATATCATGTGCATACATGTCCAATAAAATCAATATATTATAAAGAGTAAGAAATGGCGCATATAAGTAATCAACTGTGTACTTTAAAAGGATAATATATGTAATCATTATTTCTAAGAAATTTAATGATTATACCTATTTAGCTTACTTTATTTGAACTAGCAAGTTCTTACGTTTCACAGGTCTCAGCGGTTAGATCAGACAAATTCAGATTATTATTAAACACATTTTCTTTTCGTCGATAATTGAGATGCGACGTTAAAATTAATAGGCAGGTTTTCCTGATTTATTTCTTTTTTCAGCATCAGTAGGTACACTTCTTTTGGTTAATTTCCTGCTGTTTGTAATACTGTATACCTGACCTGATCTGGCTGCTGCAATAATTACCAATATTATTCAAACAGACAGAAGTCCCGGTACGATCAATTTTTACCTTGTGTCTTTTTTGATAAATATTTGGGACAGCCGGTAAATAGGCTTTGCACTACTGTTTCTGACAATTTTGATATTAAAATTAATTTTTAGGCTGTTAAAAGAAATCCAATGGAAATGTATTTGGATAAAATTTGTTCTCGTTACCTGGAAATAAGCAGTTACGTGGCAGTTGTGTAATTGCATATAGCAACAGAGCAGTACTAAACAAATTAAAGGTCACTGAAGAAAAATTGGAATGAGAAAAAAGTTTAAAATAAACACATTACCTGATTAATAATATTAGTGTGTACTTAAATATTCTCATTGGTTTTCAATTCTTTGTTGATGTTATTTTATGTAAAATGCTTATTATTGTCGTTATCGTCTCTGCTATAAGGAATAAAACATTTCCATCGCATTTCTTTTTTAATTAACCTCAATTTAGAGCGTTTTATAAACGGAACTTTTTTAGTTCAACAAATCTACGAGCAGCATGCGAGACTGTGACAGTAGTATAATAGCCGCCACATAGATGTTCTCACGCACACTAAGCATTACATCTATAAGTGGACACCTTTTCGCTCCTTGTTGGTAAGGCGTGGTATTAAGCAATAACTCACATCCCGTTTTCCCGCTATATTCGTCCGTCAACAAATCACGGTTTGATTACTTTTAATTGAACACCTGTTATTTATTTTAAAACTTCACATTAAGTGGGTTTATTATCTAGAAGCTTCTTTCCTCGAGAATATTTGAAACTGTTTCTCCCAAATTTTTTAACCAAACAAAATTAGGGAATTAACATTTACGAAAGGGAAAGGAAAAGAGAAAAACAAACACTGGGCTGATTATCATCAGTTGGGAAAACCACCTCGTACACATAAAATTTTCACATAAAACATTTGGTTGGGAAATGCGAAAAAAGGAAGGCAACTACGGCGCTATTTGTTTTCTGAATTTATTTACGCATTCAATTACCTAAGCTGGCATAGCGAATGCGGTAAATTTATGTTGCTGCAGCGAAATTTTATGCAAGCCATTTGGCCTCAGTTATCCACGGGGGTAATCTATGCGATTTCTCAGTGAAGCCACATGGCACCAGGTGCTGGCTTTGTATTGCAGATTAAAAGTCCCACTGTGGCTTCGATTGGTGAGAGAGGATTAAAAGTAAACTACTGGCCAAGGCAGCGGTTGTGTAACCTTGATTTGTAATACACGGAATTTAACGTTAGGAAGTGAATGTGACTTCAAATTTTAAAACGCCTGTATGAAAGAAACTATGCTGTTATAGAAAAGTGCCGCTTCCATTCGCAACATTGCCTCTTTATAATGTTCTACCCTGTAAAGGTTTTAATACTTTTTCTTATTAACAAATCAATCATTATTTGTACGCGATTGGTTGAGTCGGCAAAGTTTGACCGTTATTGCAATATTACAGGCAGTACAAGCTTTCGGTGTTTGATATTTTAAATAAAGGTTACGTGTCCAAAAGGAGCCATCTAAATTATTAACACAAGAGCCTACTAAAGGCGTCATGTGGCATCTTAAATGTGTGGATTGTGTAAACATGTTCATTAGCTAAATCCGAAYGAACGAGTCTGCGGTCGAATGGATGGAAACAAAATAGGCGATTCAATTATTTAAAATGGAACTGCAGTAGACGCGTATACAACCGTTGTAGTGACAATGACACTGTAAAAGTGGTTAATGGAAGAAGAATATTTAAATCGGTCTGAGACACTTGTTTCCAATGCTTATTTTACAAGTTTATGATAAGACGTTATCTAAATATAATGAGAATAAATGTTTTGGAATTTCTAGGTAGGTACGTATTGATCATAAAAATTTATACCCATAATACCCAGGTAAATGTATCTTGTATGGGTATAAGTAGTTTTATCAATGAATACACCTCGCGGTGAAAGTATTGTGTAGGTGTCACTGATTGTTTCTAGTGATGTTAAGTTTTTCCATTTAATCCTCGCTATTGATAACGCATTTTGCAGATATAGGCTATAATTATAGTAAGTAGAAACGACGAGGTATATTACTCCAGTCAAATTAGATTTAAAAAATTCTAAAAGTAATTTTTATCGTACTGGAAATTGTCAGCAATCCTGACTTGACTAGACATTATCCAAATCAAGTAAAGAACGTAAAAAGATTTGTATAAATCAACTATTAAAAAAAAATCAGGACCATTGCTGAATTGAAGATGAATCCACAATGAGAAAAAATAATATGCAAGCGCGGTATGCCGACTTGTAATCGATGAAATTAAGTCGTGGAATACAAAACCTCTAATTACATCATTCTTGATGAAAGCGCTTATGTATGTAATCGCTATATTGTACATTTGATGAATGAAATCCTAGGGAAAGATGAACCAAGAAAATCGTATCTAATTGGATCAACAAGAGTTTAAAAAAAAACTGACGACGTAACTGTAACTCCCTTCATTCGCAGTTCCTACGGATAAATTTCTAATATTATCTAAAGCAGCACAGTATATTGTAAATATCGGTAAATAATATAACAGAATACCTTTTAACAGATGAATTATAATAATTTTGTATGTGAAGAGTGTTTCAAGTACCCTTAAGAGTACAACTCTATAAAATAGACATACCAATGCAGTCTTCTTAAAAAAGATACCATATGTGCTAATAAATTTACACACAATGTAAAATATATACGTACCTTTGACTGTAGAAGACTTTATTATTAAACATCAGCCAACTCAATCAGTACTGGGACACTTTCTTAACAGGCTATTCCTTATGGTCCAAATCACATGCAGAAAATGTATAATTATGTTGAAGTGGTTTCCAGCAATGGTAGCATATCAGCACCGAATGTTCTGATGCAGGTAATATCAGAGAGGTTTTTAAGTAAACAAACCTCTAGTTTTGTAGCCAAATGCAAGCTTGCTTTACATGTAATACTTCAATTCATGTCTAATTTTTAATGCAACAGAAATAATTATCCTTTCATTAATACAGAAATCTCAATTAAACGTGTATCCTGCAACACTACAGTAAATAATCCTGAATAAATTAATGCGATAATCTGAAAAACACTCGCTGCCAGTATTGTTTTGGTCTAATTAGAGCAGGGCTTGTTCAACGGCCTGCTATCCGTTGCTTTTGAAGAATGGATATAGAAGCCGAGCAAAACCGCGTTTGTGTACTAGACTCCATGTAATTATTAGCTATTCACATAGCGCCGCTAACGATCTAATTAAAATTGTTTGCTACAGCTGCGTTGTGGGATCCTGTTACCTATACTACACCTAGCAATTGCCAGGAACCCTAAAGAAGCCTGAGAACACACTGTGTTTGGCTTTCGGCTGTTTCTTGTGATAATTACGGACTGAAGGGCCGTAAACGTAGTAATTGTGTGATACAATCGGGTAGGTCTTAAATTATACGTTTCAAGGTGGGCGGCGTCCTAGTGCTTTCAACACTGTTATGTGCATACAGTTTCACATCAGGTTCACTGTCTTATATACACGGTTTCTATAAAAGATTCATGGATTCAGGCGCTTATGGAAATTATCGATTAAAACAATTTGCCGCCTATCGGAAAAGTGAACACAACTATTGCTTTGACAGATACTTGTCATCTCGTCGATTGTTAAATTATTTGATATATTTTACTATGAGAAAACGCGCTAAAGTGCTATTTTTAACACGTATGTCGTAATTGTGAGGTTGTGACCACCGCACATCTATTAAATTGTACTGTGATGGATGTGAACGACAGTTAGGATATATATTAAGTGGCAGTGAGGTATTCTACGGGCAAGTTTTCTAACCCATAAATTGTAAACAGCTAAACTGTAGTGGTGAAATGTTAGTTACACAAGAACCACAAACATTTAAACAGGCAAAAAGACTGTGACTGGCTGCGAAGCATTTCAAATAATTAAATTAATAAAGCCATGTGACTGCAACAAAAGGGTGTTATGTGGGACGTAGTTGTGTATACTAAAGTAATGTTGTGCAGTTTCGTACAAGCAAATTACTGTTATTACATACCTTTGAAAGGAAAATAGAACCGTAAAACATAGCAATCTATCAACACAACGCAAACATAAGTGCCTTGGGAATGCTGTCAGCTGAGAAACAATTCCTAAATAATATTGACAATTTTAATAAGCGAGTGATTGACAATTTTGCAAGCAGAAAAGAGCGCCGAATGGATTTTGTCTATCAGGCAATATAAAAACTACATAGTGACTTAAGACACATAATTGACGAACGCGTTGACAATGTAATGTAGGTTTCTAACGTGGTACCTAACTTGTTTTGGATGAAAATGTGTGATACGATAATGATAGGTGAGTTACGTACATGTTTTATAAATTGGATACTTTAAACTACCATATTATAATTTATATCTTTAGTTTTATAATCGTTTGTAATCTATCGAATTTTTGGCACTACCTTGCGATACAGTCACGAGCCGCCACTGTAAATAACTAAGACTATCACAATTATAAAGTCACATTCCAGCTATTAAGAACCTTCTAAAAAGGTTTGGCCGAGTAGGTTATATAACAATAAGTAACGTGCACGCCAGGAAAGAAGGTGGGGACGAAAATTGTCGCGATACATTTAAATCATTGGTGTGTCCGCCATTATTCATGGTCGCAATTTCAGGCCAGGACGGCGAATACTCGTATTAACTCGGACCGCCCATGCGGTTCACTTCGTTCAAATTGTGGGCGATATTACTTAGCTAAGGTGCGACTTCTTTCCCGGCGCACACTTTACACACTGCTTAAACAGATACTACGATTTTGACTTAACATCCTAATGCAATCGTAATATCTCATTCAAGGCTCATTATCGTAGAAGGTGCGGTACATCAATCAACAATCATACGAGTGCCTATGATTTGTACCAGCATGATAAAGCAAGCAGTTAGAGACATGTAAAATACAATGCTACCAAAACAGCGGTGAGAGATGTAAATATCGCAAAATGAACCAAAACAGATGTGAATAAAACAATAAAAATGAAATGGTTTCCGTTGTTAAAAGAAACAGCACATAATTTAGATAGAACTCCTAATATATACCAGTCTAAAACTTCACTTCCAGAATCCAGGTAGTTTATTAGAATGATTATGTGCAGGTTCTTACATTTCCATCTTACAGACAGTGAAGGAAATTGAACAACTGATTAATTTAGTAAAATTACTGCTCGGGAGATTCTATTATAACATTTTTCATACGAATAATTAAATAATAAAAAACCCTCCGTGGAAGAAGATGTACTAAATCAAAAGACTGCTGGTTGTTTATTTTCATGTGCTGCTTTTTCCTTAAGGAGTTGGATGTTGTATGTACTATATGTGAGCAACTGTACCATCGCTATTTTTCTATCGTCTTTTGTTTTAAAACTGTAGCCGACTTTTGAAAAATATAACATTTCTTGAGTTCTCAATATCTCGATAGGCTATGTAGATACAAAATAAAACTGTAGAGAGATTTTTAATAAATATTTTTATTCAGAATCCAGTGGCGTATTCAGAATTTTTAAGGGGTCAGATTTTAAAGATATAACACAAACTTGCATTTTTTTAATGGAAACCATAGTTGGCTTTGAAATGGTTGGAAGGAAAATCTATTTTTTCTGATTAGGAAATTGTATACATTGTTAAGTCTATTTTTACTAATTTTAATATCATTCCAATTTTTGTAATAATTTAATGAGATTTTACGTTTTTCATCAAAATGAATGTTAATAATTGACGATAAACAATGCATAGGTACTTATCTCGAAATAAACAATCATATTCATTAGTTACATGGCCTCCTAGATTACCGATAAATAAATTGCATGAGCGCTCTTAGGAGTATATGCATATGCATATATTATTTTTAATGGATTAAAATTTTTGCTTAATAATATAAATTATGTTGTGTGTTATATCTCAAAAATGTTACCCCCTAAAAAATTTCTGAGTACGCCACTGGATTCAAAATAAAAATTTCCATAAAAAGTGTTTACAGTTTTTTTTGTATATACATACCCAATCGAGATATGGAGAACTGAAGAAAAGTTACATTATTTAAAAGTTGGCTATAGCTATAAAACAAAAGACGATACAAAAATGGCGATGGTACACTTCAACTCACTACAAAAAAGTAATATAATAATGTTGAACCAGCAATTTTCTAACATTAATAGTTACCGAAATAACCTACAATTACAACGAAAATGGAACACCCTGTACACTGTGAAATTATATGCACATTTTGTAAACGCAAAATTACTGACCACATTGACAGATAATTTCGACCAATTTGGAAAGGTAAGGTCGTCGCCAAATTATATTAAACTCACTCTAAATTCTGCAACTCGTTCTAACTTACTGACTTCTTTCTTTTTTCGAATGGAGAACTGGTTTTTGAACTTTGTATTTTTGGCTTCCGTCTAAAGCTGAGCCTGCCACCTGCTACTAAATAAAATGATATTTATACACGTGTAACAGATGAACATATATTATTGTAAAATATTCTAGCTCCTATCTATATAATAATTTTGTTGTTATATAAGTAACTTTGACCATTAACGCCTCCGAGATGACATTAATATAATTGGCTCACTGGAGGAGTCATTCCAGCCATCCCCTCCTTTGGGGCTGCTACTGAATAGGATGTACACATGGCAACCAAAATTTCACGCAACGATTAGTTAACCCTAACTTCACTATTCATCTGAAGTAATTCACGGCTGACTCTCACTAGACACAATGGACTTATTCCATTACCTAACAAATTACACTCTGTAAGAGAAAGCCAATTATTCCCATCATAATTCTCGAAGAAATGCCGTTAACAATCGGGTGGCTCTAAAACTACCCCTGAAAGATAGTTTACGATGCTCTATAAATTACTGCGTACAGCAAACAATAGTTTTACTAGCGGTCGTTATTCTCTAATATTCAAGCCAGCTGCTCTCGCCCTCGACCGCCTGTGATACCGTTATAGAATAAAAACCTTTATTACCAGAACGGTGATAAAGTTCACATAACAAAAATTGCCATTGCCATTGCCACCGTTTTTTCGAATAATAATTGAATTGGACAAGTCGTGGTAGATAGTGTTGTTTAATTTACAACAAATTAACCGCTAACAGGTAAAAAGCCAGCTAGAATATATACATCAGTATGCGAGCAAGAAAATAACGGGTTTTTTACTAGTTATAGATATAAGACTTTGTAAAAATAAGGATTTTCGAAATTTTTGCCATTAAAAAAAATAAATCGTACTTAGAGTAAAATAAATCAATCGTAATTCCAAAATCACGGGCGATTAATATTGTGGCATATCCCAGCGGGGAGTTATATCGGTCTGTGACATTTCGGAAGATACCAAACATTTTATGGGGTTAACTAGTGTAATCTGCTTAAATCTATCGACTGACGAGCATCACGGTTCGGGTTAATAGTAGATACATGATTATAGTAGTTGATTATTTTACCTAAAGGCATTTGCAATAATATCTTTATTGTTCTATTCTAATTTCATACCCAAAATAGTTACAGCGTAACACATTTTAGACGGATGAGCTGATCCACCTCAAGTGGAATAATTTACAGGAGAGAAAATCAATGTATTAGATATCTAAGGGAGAAGTGGAAACTAGGCTAGTTCCGTTGGATTTATTGGTTACAAGCTGAAAGCATTTAGCTCTTTCACTCTAATTGTAAGCTCAAGCTAAAAAACCTTAGTAGTTAATAAAAAAAGGGAAAACACACGCTTGACAGAATTATTAAAATTGACCATTTACACTTCTAAATAAATTTTGGATATAAAACATGTAATGTCATTATTTGTCAGCACTGCACAACGTTTGGGCCATATTTTACCTCCGACTCGCAGATGTTAACAGAGCTTTGTTAAGTTTCGCGCGACTATTCCTAACCACAATTAGAAGTCACATGACATCACAGTAATCCCATAAAAGAATTTAGTGTATTCTGAAACCTCGCGGACTAAACGCTACCCCTAAGCAACAGTAAATATTGTATGCAATGCCATCTGTCAGCATTACACTGACATGATGACAAAGCCACCTAGCTGCCTTAACAGGTACTACTTCCTGAAGGAAGTGACCTGTAGCCTGACAAATTGGCATGCAATTGCATACTTCAATTTGACAGCAGGTCCCCACGGCACTTTTTGCTAGCGGCAAGAACCGACATACATTAAAATGCACTGATGAGCTGTAATGACAGCGAAATAGATCTATCTGTAGTTGGTTGAGGTGTAGACAGCACAGCATAGACATGCATTTTATTGTATGAATAGCTTACTTTTATAAGTTTGCACCACAATATTCAGTTACAAGTTACATTTCGAAACTATTCGTGATCTTGTAATTATCTGATGGACCGTAGAATAGTAAAGATCAGTAACTTACACAGCTTAGTTTATCTACAACCATCTAGCAGGTTCACGTTTGTCATAATTTTTTTTCCGCCTCTTTTGTGAGGCAAGGATAGAAGAAAACATTGATTTATGACTTATGAAGACAAAACCTATATACTGTAAACGTATTTAATTTTATGACTAACCGTTGCTATTTTTCAGGTAAGCAGATTGTTACCGAGTGTCTTCCACTTATCTATATCACAACCATTGTGTAAGTACATATTATATACCTTTTGAATATGAAAACTATAACAATATACATGCTATGCTCCATGGGCATTTCTATTAATACTTTTAATAGTTCTTTTTCGAGATTTAGGTTTTCAAAAGTGCATTTGCCCACAAAATGTAAGTACGGGTATATCGCTTAAGCTGAAAAATAGTTTATGGCTTTCTCCCCATTATGTAACATAATGTAATCACTCGGCCTTTTAGGACGAACAAACGTTTAAAGAACTTTTTACTGTATCTTATTGTAGCAGAATAAAGTATATTGCTACAAGTTATCCTTCAAAGGGAAGAAAGACACAGTTGACCGTAGTTTAAATGTATGACACATTTATTACACACTTTATTCGAGGTTTATTATGTGATATTAAAAGAGAAATCCAATCCAATCTAATCGTTGACCATTCAATAATTAAGTTAACGAAATTCTACCGATCCATATGATAAAATCTGATAAGATAACAATTTGTACAACAAAATATTGGAATCCCAGTTTCCTTAGCACCACGAAAGTTTAAAACAAGGTGTTGAAAGACAATGACCTCCTTCACATTTTTTCTTAATATTGTACTAGCACTTTCGTCAAAATACATGGTTCAGTGTATTCTATTGAAGTCTGATAATGTTAAGTAGTTAACTATAATTATGCGAATTTCTTTGTACTGTTTTTGTATATAAATTAGTTATGTCCCAGAACCTGGCTACATGTGGTCGTGCTTTGTCTTGTTCAAAAGATGGATTTGGTATCGTCCTGAAATAAGACTAAATGTGTGGTTGCACTACCTCCTAAATATAGCGCTGGGAGAATAAAATAAGCAAAAATTTCTTATTAGGGAGTAAACGGTCTACACCTTAATGGGCCGTCTATTTTGTATACCAATCGTCCAGGACTTTATTTTTTAATAAAGCAATAACAAATTGCGATTTCAACAAGAATTTCATGTATTCAGATAAAAGATACTTGGGGAGTTATCTGAAAAAAATAATATCATCCAAATATCCACCAAGTGCCTTCTTGCATACTACAATCCAGTCACGTTTTCTCATAGATTAGGCTCAATTTCGTAAATTAAGGCTTCGATGTTGACTTTGAACTATGCAACTGTCTTTGAATCATTGGCATAGACCATACCGTTAAAGCAACTTCAGAGAAAATAAGTCAATAGTGTTAAATTGCACTTACTTAAAACGGGCACTTGAAGTCACCACAACGCGACATAACACGGTCAAGAAATCTGATGCGCAATGAATTAACAGTTTCGGCATTTGTGCGGCATGTTGCGCCATCTTGTTTAAAGTAAAGTTCTTTGGTAAGGATATTACGTAAATATGTCTGCAAAAAAATCCGTTATCATGCCACAATAACGCGCTCGATTCACTGTAACGGCTAAGTATACGTCATTTTCAAAGCAATAGGGCCCAATGATACCTCCAGTCTAAAACGCACAACAGTGACCTGTTTTGATGGATGCTTGGGAACCTGCATGACTTCTCTCGGGTTTTCCAATCCCCATATTCGATAGTTTTGCTTGTTTACGTAGCCGCCTAGATAAAAAAAAAGCGTGCTTCGTCCGAAAACATTTCTTTTTTTCAAAAATTTGCTTCCCAAACTATGGTTTCCAGAACCCAATCTGGGAACATGATGTCCGTAGTCAGCAGGCTTTAGTTCTTGGCATGATTGATCTTTATAAGTATTATAAAGAGCAAGATCGTTAGTCATTATGCGACTAACAATGGCCGTCGAAAGGTCCAGTTGTTGAGGATCATGACGAATCGAAGTTCTTGGACTCTCTGATACACTTTCACTCGATCGTCCTGAATGCAAGCGTATTGGTGCCCTTTGGTCTTACACTGAACTGGTATCTTCAAATTTTTCCACTAGATTACGTCTATTTTGTTAAATAAAAAGACCTGAGAACAAGTTAACATGGACAAAAACCAAATCGTCATAAGTTAAAAAAGTGATCGAATATTGTCCTAATAAAGACAAGCAGGTGTATTAAATTTTATTCAAATACAATGAGTAAACTGGGTATATTGTTATTCCTATGCCAGACGATGTACATAATTTTTTTAATTCATTGTGAACTATGTAATAATTAATTATGTTCGTTGTCAGTAATAATCTATTATTTCATTGCACTTATAACTGGTAGGATTAAATTTCCATAATGTTATAACCGTAATTAACTTCTTGCGTATGCACGTGAAAAGAATGTACCTATATAATAAAAAAATAATATACTATGAAAGGTTTTCACTGAAATGAAAGAGCCGGCATCCTGGTTGAGAAATTAATTTTGCATAATCATGTAACAATAATAAACGATTATGAATTACTGTATTTTCTTAAAGTGAATGCGAAGATTTAGAAGGTATTTTAAATGATTATTTTTAAATCCAAACTCAAGCACAAGATATGCTACAAGCCTAGTGACAATTTATTTGCTCGTTATGCCGTTAGAAAATGCAACATTATTTTTTTGTTTAATTTTTGTCATACACACTGAACACTGAATGAATGTCGATATCGTTTTTAATATGATATTCATGGTAGCCAATAGTACAGTGTGTTTTATAATAGCAAACTTTGGTCCACCAGAACACGCTGAAAAAAACAGCGCCAAGCATTAAGTATCGCCGTGGCGCGTTTTTTAATCTGCAGGTTTAATTTTCACGCCCCTGGCAGCTAATAATGGAAGTATACGTTGCCGAGGGATATAAGAAAACAGAGATGAAGTGATAAAAGCTTAGATGACAACGGATATATAGTGTCTGGGGCAGAAGAAAGGCAGCTGGAAGATTGACGCTGAAAAAGAGCCCTGCGCTGTTGATGGTGGCAACGACAGATAAAAAGGGTATCGGATTACGTCTGTTTAGAAAAGGATTCCTAGACCCACGCTGAAATAAAGGACCCGCTTTTCGGGGAGGATGCGTAAAAAAGCGGGGTTGAATTTTTGTTGCCGTTGTATGACACTTATCAGGGCTAGTAAACTGACGGAGAATGGAAAAGCGTGGTAAAAGATTATTGACATTAACCTTAGACGCAGGGCAACGTTGCCATGCGTTCCAATTGCATTATGTGTGGGAAAGACGAATTGGTTAAAAATATAGTAATATACGAGGGTGAATGCTTTCAGCGGCCATAATATAAGATAATATTTTGTCGGATAGATCGCTGTCTCTTGAAAACACTGACAAAAAGTTAATAGTCTAACGTTTCGATTACACCCACGGTATAGAAGAGCTGGGTAGGTTTCTCAATCATTTGAACAGTCAAAATCCCGATATAAAATTTACTATGGAATTAGAAAGCAATGGTAGTTTACCTTTCTTGGACGTCCAAATTTACAGAACAAACACTGGGCAGGTAGAACACAAGGTTTACAGAAAACCAACACACACAGACAGATATTTACATGCCACATCTCACCACCCTCCTTCTCAAAAGAATAGTCTTATTAGGACGTTATTTGTTCGAGCACAAAGGATATCAGATGAAAGTTCTGTACAAAAAGAAATATATCATCTTAAATCAGCGCTAGTGAGAAATGGTTATAGTAGTAAGAATATTTGGTCAGTTTTTAATAAAAGTGCTCATCCAAATCAAGTAAATTCTCAGCCACGACAAAGTAAATTGAAGTTGAGTTTGCCTTATGTACAAGGCCTTTCGGAAAAATTAAAGAGGATGCTTAGAAAACACGATATTTTAGTTGTTGATAGTACATATAATAATTTAGATAAAATTTTAAGTTCTACTAAAGATAAAGTACATTTAGAGAGTGAAGGTGTTTACAAAATTACTTGTTCTTGTGGAAAGTGTTACATAGGTCAAACTAAAAGAAAAGTAGGTATGCGTTTGAAAGAACACATACGTGTTACTAGGTTGCAACAGATAGATAAATCTTCCTTATCTGAACACTCATATTTGACTAAACACATGATTGATTTTGATAAAACAAAAATTTTACATAAAGAAAAATATTATCACAAACGTCTAATGAAAAAAGCTATAGAAATTTGTAGCAATACTAATAATTTTAATAGGGATTGTGGAAATTATGAGTTAGGTGACATTTGGAAGGCTATTTTGTAGTTATCTTTTATCAAGTAGTTCGTGTATATCTAGTAGGTAGGTAGTTCCTTTTTCATCGTTAGGTCCTTTTTATCAGGTTGGCACGTTGTTCCTATGACGTCTCGCATCCTTGGTGATTTGTTTATTTACTTTCAAAATTTAGTTTGAACTTGTGTCAGGCAAATTTTGAGGTTCTTTGTCTTTGACAAAGATTACAGGTGTAATCGAAACGTCAGACTATTAACTTTTTGTCAGTGTTTTCAAGAGACAGCGATCTATCCGACAAAATATTATCGAATATAGTAATATCTCAAATAATTACATAAAGTTTACGTTACGAACTTGATGTAATACTAATATGAAATGGAACTTATAATTTTTCATATTATATACTAAACTTGAACACATGCCAACACATGTTGGCTAATAATCAATCAATCAAGTTGCAGAAATACCGAGTCTTTCTCAAATAAGCTAGGATTTTTAAGTTTAAATTCTGTACTTTTACTTTATGATTCTACATGAAATGGATATAAACAATATTAATACTACTAGCAGCACATATACAGCGTTTCTATAAATGATTCATATACCCAGGGCGCTTATGGAAATTACAAATTATCGATTAAATCAGTTTGCCATCTATCAGGGAAGTGAACACAACTACTAATTTGACGTATACTTGTCATCTGTCGATTTTTTAATGATTTGATATAATTCAATATGAGAAAACGAGTGGGAGTGCGTATTTTCAACATATTCTGTAGTGTTTTGCGGGATAATCAACTTGAAGCTCACACTTCGGAGCTGTAGGGTGACACGGTTATGTATGGTAGGTATTTGTGAGGTTGTAACTATAGTAATGATAAATAATTGTACTATGATGGACAGAAAGATGTTTTTAGCCTGCCGCATTGGTAAAATTCACAAACTAAGTGGTAGTAGCATTAGCTGCACTGCACAAAGCACAAAGCTTCCACAGTGGAAGGGTGTAGACTGTAGAGGTTACCACAAGCCTACTATACCAATTATTATTGTAATTTCTTACCTTTGAAAACAAAAGAGAACCGCAAATTGTTGAAAAATCTTTATAAAGCCATCAATTTCATGATTGTAAGTTGATCTGCAACCTTCAGTACTATCGTGCTCATTGATGTTCAGTGATCGCTGTGCTTATTGTAGCTTGGCAGCAGTTATAAAAAGGCGGCACAAAGAATTCAGAAATTAAAGCCGCCCGCGTTGCATGAATCATTTATAGAAAACCTGTATAATATTCACATTCTGTACACCACTGGAAGATTTTGCGCTTATTTTACACATCCGATCCTATTATTACAAGAAATTGCAGTAGTAATATCTGCAGACAACTGTACAAAGCTTGCTGGTAAGCTGGCAATACCATGCTTACAATTAGTTCAGGTATTTAAAGATCAAAAACTGTGAGAGATAGTTACTTCATCAGAATATCTTTCCCACCTAGGTGTAGAAGCATTGGTAAAAATTATCAAGCTAGTCATAAACTGCTACTCAGCAGTGTGCACAACTGCATTGATATGTGGCAGTTACAGTATTTCTTCGACAATATTTTGTTGTAATATGCAGGATAAAATATAGTATCCATTACTTTTTACTGACAGACAGCCCCCTCACCTGAGGTGCTATATAATTAACTACATAATTAACTAAAAACGACTAACAGCAACCAAAACTATAGCACTAAAATTACTATAAAAGTGAGATACTGAAGCATTTTCAGATTGAAAGACTCATCATATGAGAACGAGTTGTCCGATTTTAGTTTACTAATCGCGATTATATGGATAACGAAAGTAGCTTCAAATGAAGAGTGATATTACCCTCTTTGCTATCTAAAATTTTTGAGTTGGTAGCGACTGCGACATCTTCGATTAAGACAAATTAGCCTATAAAATGAAGTTATTTTTTTAAGGATCTTATCAACATTCTAGTCGATCCTTCTAATTTAACGCATTCATGGTGAACATGTTAAGGGAATAATCTAAAAAAGTAAAATGAAACAAAAATGTCTGCGTGGTCTTGAAAATTCACCTAATATAGGATAAGAACGATGAATGAATGAGTAAATGAATAAATGAATTTCTGCATTGGCAAGTCACTAATGTTATTTTTATTACCACAAACATAATATACAAGTAAATTAACAAATCTTTATTAACGTAACTTCAACTGCTTGAGCTGTGTGGTTATTTAGCTACTAACTAACTAAATTATTACATCGGCTTCTCAAATTCATTGAACTTTCTTGTGTCTCTGACGATTTATTAATTGTGCATATAATTTTCTGGCATTTTTCTTGGAGGATGTACTCTACTGGTATAAGCATTTCTTCAACTTTGTTGGTTAGCGTTTTATGTGAACACTATTCTTACTCAATTCTCGACTTTAGTATTAAACTTTAAACAAGGGAAGCGCCGTAATATTTCCTCTATGTAATAGCACTTTCGCGTAATTAAGTATTCTGTTGAACTGTATGCACTGTAAGTTGAATATATTTTCAAATAAATGATCGTCAACATTCTTTTAATAATAATAATCAAGTATGTTCAGACTAAATACCTATTTGATTTACTCCTGCTAATAACTCTAGAGGCTTGTATATCGTACATGTAGAAATTTCATTTGAGAACATAAGGTCTAGTTCAATAAATTTATATTCGATCTTATTCTATATAACACACCTAAAGATTGGCAACACTGTTTTAGGGGTGGTGATTTTATGACACGAATGATCCCCTTGTTATCTGCGACTACGTGATCCGTATGACGATTGCGTGCCTGATGGATTATTGGAAGTAACGTTGTAAGCTGGTCGTGATGCCTAAGGGAACTAACTGATCATCGATAAGCCTATCCCATACCGATGTCATTTCCAACATTTAAAAAGAAAATCAGCGGCTATGGTTTAATTATGGGATAAAATACTGTACTAACTGCATACTACATTATTCATGAATCTTACAAATGATCCAGCGAAATTACTACACTATTTAAGAAAAATAATAGAGAAAAGATATAGAGCGAAGGGAGAGAAATTGTTGACTTCTCTTGCAGTAGTTCCTTAGAAATTCTTATTGCCAAGAAAATGTGCAGAGGTTAAAATCAGCGTGTCTTTAAAATTTCATATCGCCCAAGTATGCTAGCGAATTATGGTTTTAAATTACATCCTTAAGGGAATCTGCTAGCTCTTTTGATGGTCGAGTTTCGTTTTTCGTATTATTATTCTCATTTAAACCGTAAGGATGGATGTATATTAGCATTGAATTTATTTATATAACGTTTTCGGTATTAGGAGGATCACGTTATGTTAGATTAAAAAAAATAAGTTGCTGCATGGAAGGGAGATCGGTTACGCCCCTAAATACATTATTAAAATGGAAGCACAAGTTATTAAACTTGCATTTACCTCGCCTGTAACTTATCTAATTTACAAACTGCGGATGCAACAGAACCACACCCCTTAATGAAATGCTGGGGGAAGGTTTTATGCTAAAGACTTTATATTAAATTCCAAAGGCGGTTTGGATAAGACTAGTTTGTGGTACAAGTATCCATAGTTTAGTTACTCACAGGCTTCTAACTGCATATGTTTGGGAATAGCTCTTTTTATCACCTTTATAAATTATACGATATTATTTGAGCAAAAAGTAATAAAATTATCTGTATCAAGTATTGGGTACAAACATGAATTTAAAAACAAAAAATAGCTACATTAAACATTTAATAATAATAATAATAACAATAACAGTAGCAATAACAATAACAATAATAATATCAATAACAAGATTTACACTGCGAAGGAAACCGGGAAGACGAGGTTCAATTACAGAAATAAATAATTAATATCTAGAAGTTTAAAGCAATGATAAGATTTTGTGTTAAAAGATTCTCGCGCATCTAGGGCCAAACGCATGCGCATTAAAGATTATATGGGAACGTCATGGCAACGTCACAACAATCAGAACCTGCCACCTGCCACACATCTCACCAATCGCCAGTCACTCGAAGTTACTGGCGAGTTATTACACAGACTCGCTGCCCTACAATATAGCAGTATGGTGACCTACTAGTCGTCACAAAATTTTCTCGCGCATGCCATAAGATTTAACCGTCTACATAAAAGATGCGATATCTGTAGGTACTATTAACATAAAGAATCTTCACTACAAGCAGATCGGTAAATTGCGAAACTACCTACTTCTACATGAAAGCAGTTTGTAAGTAAGTTGCACAAAACCATAGTAAAGATGAGTATTATTAAAGCGAAAACTTAACGTAAACATATAAATACACTAACACAAATGTACCCCATACTTAAAAAAACTCGCTAAATAAAGGACTGTTATATGCAGAACAGGAAAGCTCGATAATAGCTATACAATATAGTTTGAACAAAAACTACAGAAAGCATATTATCAATGAGATAATACAAGACATCTGTAGAATATGTAACAATGCACAGGAAACGGTGGAACATGTAGGTAATTGCAGGATGCTTTACCATTGAGCACACAGAATGTAGGCAAAGACATGATGATGTTGCTAAGATCCTACATCAAACACTAGCTTTTAAATACAAATTGATCAATACCACAATGTCATACTACAAATAGGTACAAACCTTGCGCAGTACTTGAAATCAACACCCATGAAATGTACTAGAACAGAACCGTCTTTACAGAGAGATCAATAAACAATAACAAGCCAGGCATAGTTCTACAATGCAAATAGCAGAATGTCACTAACCTAACAGAAATCAGCGTTTGACCTTATACTAAACGAAAATGTTTAAACAAGATAGGTACGCAGAAATAATAAAAAAAATATGTGGATCTAGTGGAAGAAATAAAACTTTATGGAGCAAGAATAGTGTAGGAATTAGCCACAGGAGACATCTCCAAATCTCTACAAAAGGAGCTGCATGAACTAGCAGACCTCCCCCTTAACATTCATATTAAACTTAAAGGAGCGTGCTTCTAAACACAAGCAGAATATTTAGGAAATACCTACAATCGTGCAACACGTATTACCAAATCCACCCGATTTAGATGCCACACACTTTCTAAGGATGAAGTATATATCTGGTACATTTCAAAATGTATGGTCCTGTTTTGTAATTTCTGTATCTAATTCTGATGGACAGATTTATAAAAATCTTAGAAACTACAATACCTAATCATTACTGAAACGGCTACTCTACGATTAGTTCAATATCCAGGCATTTTGAAAGTGTGCAGTTACTAACCGACGCCAGCAGTTTTTAAAGCAAACCCTATAGATGGAGGTCATAAAGTTTCCACTCCCAAAACGTTCAGCTGCTCCTAATAGTTAAACGCCACGCTTTAGGTACCTACATATGACTAGTTCCGACTTTAATTCAAACCTCGGTTAATCTGGTGTTGATTTAGGCCGGAGTTTATTCTGTGCCACCGTCGTGGCAAAGGGTCGGCGGGATATAGCGCACTTCATGACGATAATTCCTTCCCGAATTCCTTGTTATTAACACCGGTACCGCAGGACTGTGTCCTTTTAATAGACTGTGCCTTTACCAGCTCGACCCCTGTCACCCCAGGGGCAGAAGCATTTATAAATTGCGGCATGTAGACGGCAAGTTAATGAAATCTTTGGGACGACAAACGCGCGGGAGCACTTTTGACGGCGTAACCCATACCGGGGTTAATTTTAACGGAGAAGCTGGGTCAAAGGGATCCCGCTGGTTGCAGACGGAAGGCCGGCAGGTAATGAAAAACGGAAGTGTCGCCAACTTCCTCTTTGCACATGCTGTAAAATTATTATTAGGTTAGTGTATTATTTACTTCGGTAATATTGTGTATTTATTGTCCAGATTATTTTATTCCAGTATAATAGGTTTTAATTCACCCAGTTTTATTTAGGTTTAAATTCGCATTACTTCTAATAAATGTTGTTCCTGAAATTGGGATACGGCACACTTTAGCCATTTCATTTTTACCGAGAGGTCTTCAAGCTAAGCAGCTACTTTTATATTTACCGACATTTACATTTAGCTTTATATGTGCCTTTTTTGCGCTATGCTACGATTTTTGTATATTCTTAAGTGCAACTTAATTTACTCGTTTTCATTAGAATATTGTGTGCTGCTACACAGACGTTCACTTTGGTGATTTCCCTAGCGTTTTGATTTAGTTTTGATTATATGGATACACTGTATTCTAGGGAACCGGATACGTGTTGCGTTAGTGGTAGCTAGTAGCTTCAAAACTTTTAAATATTATTTCATTAAATTACAGAACGTATTCTCAAATCTGGTGTTTCTGTCTATTGTGAACATCAATCATTTAAACCATACTCCCATCCCATTACATGATTGCTGCGACGGTGTCTTTGTACCCACGACCAATTTTCAGTGAGATCCCAGTGTCTGAGATCAATTTGGGGCATTAAGAAATTAATCGTGGTAGATTCTCGCGGTAGTTTTTTTTTTAAACAAATGTGGCTACCCAGATTTCATTAAAAATATTATGAAGTACGTAACTGTGCCGCTTAATGGTGCATTTAATATGATATATGAAGGAATTGTTTCTTTCCCCAAAAAGTTGCAATACATTATAGTCTATGTTTATTTCTCCATCAATTTTGTTTAAACATTTTTTTCTAGTAGTTATGACAACGACAACAGGAGGGGTCGAAATTTCAAATCTTGCAAATATCATAACTTAAGTATGTTTTAACAGAATTTAACGAATGAAGGCTATATAATAGTGAATTTTATGCTTTTCAATATAATCATAAATCAGTTATAATTATTGCAATTGATTGACAACGGGAGGCGTTACTTATGAAAATGTTATATTAGCTAAAATATCTTTAAAAAATCAAATACAACACTATTGACCTTTTTGTTAGTTGTTATAGCTCATTAATCAAGCGAGATAAATTTGAAAACTAGAGGTCGATTATTTTCTACGTTTGTTGATTATAGTAAAAAAAACTCGGAGCGCATCTTTCCCTAAAATATATTGGGTTACCTACATTAAAAAGAGTCACACTTTTATTCATAAATTACGACTTATTATGCTAGGTTAGATAGGTGATTTGCCACCAACGGCGGACATTTTGAGGTTCTCCGCTTAAAACTCCCCAGGCTCGTACTTTCTTTATTTTTGTAGGTATAAACTTAAGTGAAATGTCAAATTGAAGGTCTTGTTAAACTCTTTAAAAATGGCATAGTGGGTAACTAGAAAAATATTTGCAGATATTTCACAAATAAAATGAATTCTTGTAAAATACTTTTTTACCTTACCCCGTATAATAAATATTGCTTCATACTCAGATGCGACCTATGTCTTTAATTTATGTCATTACCATGTATGCCTTAATTTTACTCCTCCTTAGTGTAAAACAAGAAAAACTTATCGTCGCTATACCCTGTTAACTATCTTTTATAAATAAAATTGCGTTTATTTTAATAATTAATGTACCTAATAAAAGTAAAAAAGCAATAAAAACGAATAAACGTAATACATTCTTATGTGTACTTACTTAATTAATAATTTAAAAAATGGATATTTAAAATCCATTGAAAATAATGATATTTACAAAAATTCACTTTATATTTTCAAATATATTTTAACACCCACTATTCCTAGCAAATGTAATATTATTAGAAACAATGTGTAATATTGGATGCGAGCGGTTATTCGACAAAGTTACAAATGACAACGAATGGCCATGAGCTAGTGAGTAACTTAAAAATAACTACCAACAAGCACGTAAGCATCAGCTAGTTTGGTATTACATTTTTTTATATTGGACACACTAGAGGAAAGTTGTAATTTATCGTAATCGTTTGGATTTTTTTTAATATTACGGGTTCGCAATCTTTTTGCTATAATCAAGATAGGAAAAAGATATCGACCTCCGCTTTTCAAATTCTGTTTAAAACTACCCATCAATAACAAATTCGGTTAAATCATACTTGAGTTATGTCATTTTGAAGATTTGAAACTTCAATTCCTCCTCTACTGCAGCATTTCTAAAGAGACTTGATTGAGCCTTCGTGATACTTTCAAATTTGAAAAAAAAGCGCAATTGTTTACAAAACAGTATTGGAAGTTAACATGGTACAACACTATATTTGCCAAAAGTGATATGTGAATAGCCACACATTTAAAGACTTCCATCTTGCAACCATTATTTGGCAAACTTCCATGTCTTAATCAAATAAAAGTTTGTTTGGGCGATGTGCCTAATGTTAATGGTTCCGAATTTCACGACGACACGTTTGACATATGATTTACAATTGTCTCTGGTGTACTGTTTTTACTGCGCGTCGCGTTATTATTTACTATGCCATAATATTTACTTTGTCATTTGCTAGTTAGCCGTTATAAATGTAATTCGGCCCCTGGAATATTTTGCAGTACAGTGCATGAGCCCACTGATAACTTATATAAGCAAGTGGATTTCGCAGCAAGGTTGTAAATAAAATTTTTATATACGTATAATTTTTTAGTGGTGAATCAGGCGCTATATGAAATATTTCAGCTTCGGCCGAGAATCGAACTCGGGCTTCTGGAATGGCGCTGCCCTACACTACCGAGGCACAAGTGACACGCGGCCAAAGCTTATATGCACACTGGAGCACCATTCCAGAGGCCCGAGTTCGATTCTCGACCGAAGCTGAAACTTTTCATATAGCGCCTGATTCACCACTAAAAAATTATACGTATATCTTAATCTACAGGCGAGAAATTCTATTCAAAATTTTTGTTTTGCCTTAAAATGAACATATACTTTTACTACGGATAACTCCAATAAGGACACCAAACAACTATTCTGTAGCGTCTCTCTTTCTGATAGGTAGCGCCCCAAATCGATTATTAGACAATGAATTTAGTAAACTCAAAATAAAATTAGTTCACATACATTTAAAAAATAAATTATTCTTGTTAAACAGTACCTAATTAGAAAAATACATCATCAAACCTATTCTGTGTTGCAACTTGTTCAGATTATATTAGAAGCTGATGACACGTATTCCTTTCGCAGCATTATTCTATATGTTTCACTGTAAATAAGATGACAAAAAAAGCAAAAAGAAATCAATATGATACTAGTAATTATATTCTCACAGGTGAAAATCAATGCCGTTTTTTTACTTTATGTCTTTTTAACTATATAAATAGCATGGCAACATTTTAGTATGAGAATAGCATCTAAACCGTTTTAAATTAAGAAAGAAAGAAGTTTTCCATATAACTCAATGTAAAAATCATACACCTGTCAGCTGCCGCCACCTACCGGTCAGATTTGTCTAAAAGGAACCACTTTTGTAGCACGAAATATGGCAAATATTATTATTTTTAGTGTATTTATCAAAAAATGTTTACTAATATGTGATCTCAATATTCGTTACTGATCCTTCTTCATTCTTTTACTTTTTCTTTTATAGCATGCACTGAAAACAATTTTGAATCACGGGTTTTGGTATTACAGAATATTCTCAAACCCTTTGCCAGAAAGGCAGAAGACTCACTTCAACGTTCCACATTTTAGAATTTTTAATAACATTCCGGAATTATTAGTGTGTCTTTTCTTCCCAAAGCTATCCTTTTTGTATTGCATTAACTTTAATTTACAATCCAAAAGGTCCGAAGACGCGATGCGGTCGTAATATCCGTAATAACTCCCAGGTTGAATTCCTTTCCTTTGCTCGTTATTTTTATGTTAAATAAGTGAACGTCGCCCTTCCGCACAAGATATTGTTTCAGTACGTCACGGCGAACAAAGGCACGGCATACTAATAAAAGTTACGAGGCAATTTCATCTCGTTGCTGTTCATCAGCTTCGGCGTTTCCGTCCGTTCACCGCCGGTCTGGTGCACAATATAGAATGGCATAGAAGCAAAGATTAAACTTGCGGTAACCAGCCATGCTGCGGTAAACACTGATTGACTTTTAATGGGGCGGAAGCGACCGTGTGATAGGAAAGGAAACATAAGAGCAAATCGGATTGCGGGAAAATATTTGCCGCTTTATCGTTCCAGAAAATACCCAAGTACGGAACGAAAAAAGTTTATTTTTCAATTTAATTTGTAAACATGGGGCAAGATTTGGTGTTTTGTTGATTCAAGGCATGGTACGTTTAAATTTTTTGTAAGAAGTTCATTGCTTGCAAGATATTTGGAAAATAATGTTCACAGTTTCTTCAAGTGCTTTTACTTTGTTTGTTTCTTATTTTACAGGGGAAATATAAACAGTTACAAAAGTTGTGAATAATTCTAGCCTTAATAAAATAGTTACTCGAGTCATAAATTTTGCCGCTTTATAAATATGATATAAATCTCGTTTTTATATAATGACAATGGGCCCGTTTCACATTCACATTTCATCTACAGTGGTCAAAAATGTAGTGAGCCAAGTTATTTAGTGCCCTCCCTTCACATTTTTACGAATTTTGCTAATGAAATTTGACTGTTTAAAATTAATATTGCCCATGACGTAATTCCGTGCAACGTAATAATACGCACGCGCCGCCGTTTAGGCGTCATCGTAAACGTGATGTGTTGCCCGCATGTTGCCGACTGTTTTGTTTACGATTTCGTGAAGGTGTGTGGCTGTGTGGTTGAACAAAGTGATTCTGAGATGCCTCGAAAAAAGTGTGTATTGTGCCAAATTGCTGCAATATTAGCATAAACGGCCCTGATAAATTGTTTATTAGATTCCCGGAGGATTTACAATTGCGTCAGCGATGGTGGTTAGCTGTTAAAGCTACAAAATCAAACGAAAACAAACAATGCGTGACAGCGTCGCAAATTGACGCACGTGTTACAGTTCGATTCGATTGCAAAGCGCGATTGCCAATCTACACCGCTTTGTATAACCCATATATAACCGACAAGTTAACACAAAAATACAGTTTACGACAATTATAATAGGATAAAAACACATATTAGGAGCGCAATTATATGTATATTTCATTTATCTTGCGCAAAATAATTCAAGTTGGAGGCGTATGTAACGCCATTAAAACGTATTATGCCGTAGGTGTTTGCCGAGAAATCAGAAGAACTGTTGATTTTGGAATTTCGCGCATGCGCCGTAAAGTTTTGCACGAAATGACGTAATATTTTCCCGCCTTTAAAAATATAATATTGTTTCTTCTGTATAAACTGACTTATTCTAAAAATAAAAAGTCATTTCTGGTACAGTTGAACACAAAATTAATTTTTTTTAATTAAAAAAATATATAAAACAGGCCCATTGCAGTTGGCTGGGGATTCATAAAGTAATTTTAAGTGTTGCTACAACCAAGTTGTAAGTGTTGTTACAACTAAATTGTAAGGGATGCGGTTCTTCAAATGAAACATCAACTTTCAATTAATGCATGCGAACATGTGAAATTGATGAAGTTTACATAACCTACCTTTCTACAAAGAACTCAATCACCTATGTTACGTGGACGGTAGACGCGTGATGTTGGTATGTGTAAATCTATGTAAAATAAATGATGAACAAGGCCCAGACCGATTACTTTTTAAAATATCTACTAATTTTCAGTATTTTTTCTTTGTTTTCAAATACGTAGTAAACAGTGATGGGCGCGTAGAATGTTCCATGTAGATTACGCCATTATCTACGCGTAAACTATGTAATATTCTACTTTAAAAGTCTACTGTAGAAAATAACTTTATGTAGATAAACAGCAAACTAGTAATATTTAGTACTTTTAACAGCTCCAAATGCCTCAAATGACAGTATTATTTTGTATATTATTATTTTCGTTCTCCCATCGATCGTATCGCGAGATACGTGAAAAAGAGAACTATATATATCACTCAATGGAACGGAGTTGATCCGATCACAACCAAACTTGGTATGGTTATGGTAATAGCCCATGACCTTCTGAGCTCCAATCCGGAGCCCTATGCTGTAGACTCTCACAGTTCAAAAGTTACAGGACAGCAAAGTTGCTGCAGATCGCCGTGCACTAACGTCAGTAGGTTGGAACTACGCGTGGACCACGATCGGAACTACCTGGAGTCGATCATAGGAGAACGTTTTTTTCGTTTTGGACGATTCCACTGGTTGTTGCTTCCTAACTAAACAAAATACTACTTCGTTGTAATTAAAATAACTAGAGCCACGTTAAACAACAATAACTCGTTTCGACATACATTTGTTAGGGTCAGAAGGCACAAGCGTGCTTTGGAGCCCTCAATCGGTCAATGGGTTCTTAAATGACTGTAAATTATGATTTTATTATCTTTCTTGTCTATAAACGGAAGAGGACTGGCTATTTCATATGCTACCTATTATACCTAATATACTCGTAGAAGAAAAGACTTCGAAACGCATGTTTTGTCCGAAAGAAGTAAGAAAACCGTTTGGGTATTCTGATGACTTACTAAAATAAGTTATGCAAATTTGTAATATAAATATTAAAAAACTATAGTGCTTTAAAATTTTTTAAGAGTTGACCCATAAAACAGGGAAATTAGAACAAAATAATTTGCACAATACACTTAATATACAATAGCCATAATATACTCGTCTCATATTTTCTACTCAAAATCTACGCCAAAATGCTTTACCTACATTTTCTACGCGTGTAATGTAGAAAATTATAATTTACGCGTAAACGCCCATCACTGGTAGTAAATATAAATTGATGTACTGTTTACTAAACTTGCTTAAACTGTCTTGTACACAAGAAAATGTGAGAAATTTAATATAAATCAATTTAAGGAAATTTAACCGGCCATGCTTAAGCTAGCTAAATGTGTCAATGTTAACAAGACCCATGACGTTATTACGTTATTACCTTATTGGGTAGAGTTTGATGTATCCTCGGAGTGCTTTAGTGATAAAAGAAAATCTGATTCGAAATGGCTCTATTACCAAGCGCTAGTTGCGTTCGTAATGGCCTCATTAAGAACGTAAATTAAAAAAATGTATTTGTTTATTAGGGAATGGAAGTTGATCAGATTTATTTAGCTACTCGGTTTCGATACTGCAGGCACATTTGTTAAATCGTCAAATGTTGGGTTATATTTCATCCTCATTTAGTCTGAGAATCTAAATTTGTCGTAATCAGGTGAATTAAAAGCGTTACCTACCTAGCTTTCCGTCGTTTCTCCTAAACTTGGTAGCGCACGAGTATGTATGTATGTATGTATGGATGTATGTATGTTTTTCTACTGTTTTTAAATTAAAATCGACGTTTCTGTCCGCTATAAACTGTTTCATAGCAGACCAAACTAGCTCGATATGATTTAACATCATGACCTTTTGAATAAGAAGTTGGTCGATCGCAAACGTTTTGAATTTTGGTTTATGAAGTTTTATTAAACTATATAACTGAACCTTTAGTGCATTGCTGTCACATGCAATAATCCATCGTCTAAGCCATTGAATCATGTCATCTGCGCGAACTCATCTTGGGACACCTTTCTCCTTGGTGGTAAATTAGGTATTAATTTCTCCTCGACCCACTTCTTACAATTTTCGAAGTTCATTTTGCTGTGATAATCGCCGGTCTTATTTTGTGACTTGAAGGTTAGGTGGGCATTTGCTATAAATCCATTTTCATTACCTGCGTGTACTATTATTAGTCTTTGCCCCTTAGACAGAGGTTGACGTAATCTTGCGTTTGTGTCATCGCTCCAAGATTTTTAGTTTGTGTGAGAAGAATGAACGTAAGTTTTATCCATAAAAACTAAAGGCCTATTTTCCTGGCGATAATTCTTAAGATATCGTAGATAATTAAGCCGCAGTTGTATCTGGGAGTTTTTCCATAAGAATTTTTCTTTTTCTCTTGTTTTCCCCCAACGAAAACCCATTTTTTTCATAATAATTCGAATACTTTCTCGAGAACCTCTGTAATCGTTGTCTTCCATGAACTTTCTATGAATTCGTTTCAAAGTGGGAACCTTTTTCTTTGTAGTATAGAAATTAATTATAAACCGTCTGAGAACCCCCATGTCAAAAATCATCCAATTCAGTCTTGCTTGCAGTCTTCTTTCGCTTCTTATTTGCTGTTGAAAAGCTTCCTTGCTGTCCATCTTCAATTTTTGTCATCCCCTTTGAAATATTTTGCACAATTCGCAAACTAACGCCTGTAGCAAGTGCCACGCGCTCTTGTACCTTAGAGAGTTCCTTAGTAAGTGTATTTGTTTCAGCTTTTGTTTGTTTGTCCACTTAACTTCTTGTGTCGAATTTTAGAAGAAAATTCCATTTTGAAACAAGTTAAAAAATCTACAAGCTGACAAAATATACAGAGTACGGCTCTGTTATTTCACTTTCATGCAGTAGGTTAAAAACGAACTCGAGAGGCGCTCTTTCTTCCAGAATTTACTGCGCATACCAGCACATCAGAAACCGACCCGCAAAGTTATATCTGTCGACCTGTATGTATATTAATAATCTAAGATATTAGGAAATGCAAATTCTAAGTGAAACACTGTATATAAAGATAGTGCTTCGTTTAGTTATGTGTATTGAAACTGACAAAGACTATATAAAACATAATCAGCGTTTAATCATCTTCTTATATACCTATCTATAAAACTCACTCAGAATATACCAGCAGTATGTAAATACTATAGGGGGCAAAGAGCGACTGGGTCGTGATAAACTCTCGAAAGTGAACAAAAAAGTTGTTAGTCTTGGGATGTTACATCTTGTTAGAAGTCAGATCAATACAGCCTGGCTGCTTTTACGATGCGGGTGACGGTTTTTGTACTAATGACATCGCAAGAACGACTACACTGGATTTGTCGGCGGCGCTGTAATAAAAGTATACCACTTTTATTTGAACACCGCCATTACCTTTCACCGCCTCGAACTGTTGAATCGTGCTTTTGCTATTTACGGTAAAAGCGAAGCCACGCTGAAATGGATACCAACGCAGTGCCTTGTTAAAAAAATATATATTCGCCCTAGATGCCGTGGAAACGAAGGTTGTGCGAACAGATACGGTGTTCTAGTATGTCTAGTTGACACTCCATTATGTAACATCAACATTTTTGGCAGTGATTTAGATATGTTTGGAAGCTCAAGGAAGCGAAAATTAACTAATTGGTTCAATCTACATTTTTTTATGATATTTGGTAATTTTAGTTTTGGTGGAACTCTTGTTTTACTTTGTGTGTTTTGACTTTCGTGGGAGTTTGTTTCAATTGTATATCAATATTATTCATGTATTTGACGACCATTTGACCATTCTTATTGGTAACGCCAGTGCATATAAGATACCGCTACGAATACCTCCACTAAGGAAAGGATGTCGAGCAAACGATTCGGTAGAGTCTCTGTTTTGCCAGCGAATTTAAGCTTTAATGGATTGCTGATAGGTGGCGCCCCATATTAAGTGTACAATGTTTGAATAAGTTAAGCACAATGTGACACAATTTCATTTTTACTGGTTAAACGTTAAGTTTATTATCACTTTTCAACTTATAAAATTACAAATACCAACCATTCAGTTTATTGTCATAAGTATAAAATTACCGTACATCAGTGTTTATCGCAATATGTACTACATTTTGAAAATTATGTACTACCGTACATTTATTTGTTTGTCTGCTCTAAGGGAACTTAATTTTTTAGAGCATATTGAAAGCTTATATAACATATTCCTATGTCACGTCCAACTATTGCATGATCATTATTATGTGTATCACACTGAAAATATGATAAAAAAAGAGCGCAAAAATGTTAGAATCTTATACTTGTAAGTTGCCGGCATCTATCGGTGACATTTGAAACTTCTATCCTCTTTCCAAAAGAGGACCATTTTTGTAGCATACAGATGGTAAAGATCGTTATCCTTTTAAGTGGAGTTATCCGAAGGTACCGTCAACTCCAGGCAGGGTTTGATCCGGAAACAAAAGACAGAATGATAATTTTCCCTACGGTGCAAGCGAGAGATGGGGTAGCAAGTACTTCTGGATTTCAACTTCGCCTAGCGACCATCGCTGTTGAAATCCGTCACCAACAAAGATGGAATTGTCAGAAACAATCTTCTGGATTGCATTATGTAAAGGAACATTTGGTTTTACGCTTTCATCCAACTCTGTTTTATTTTCGTTTAATTGTTCACCATTTCATGTATTACTTCCTTAATATGTTTGTTGTCAGAAAGTTCGTTCCTTTATTTTTACAGAAAAAAATAGTTTACAGTGCACGTCTAAAGGTTTTGGTAGAGCATCCGACAAAAGACACTTTTTGCATTGTTTCCATACGATTACTAGAAATCGCGATCTTGTTTAATGCATCCCCTAGTATGTTAATGTAGGCCAACCGCTTGATATATCCGCTCGATATTCAATTTGATCGGTAACTAAGCATGGCAGAGTTGCCACAATAATATGGAAATTTTCTATAATATATACAGGGTCCGCCACCTAAAACTCCTCAGGCTCGTAATTTCCTTAGTTTTTTAGGTACAACCTTAAGTTAGTCTTAAGTCTTTTTAAACTCTTTAACAATAGAATATTACCCCGTATAATAAATATTGCTTTATGGTTGGATGCCGGCTTTTACTTTCTTCAATTTATGTCTTTATAATGTATGCGTAATTTTTACTCCTTCTTAGTGAAAAACAAGAAAAACTAGTCGCCGCTATTTTTGTTAATAGGGTTGTTCAGTATTTTTTAACTGTTACTTTAGTAGCTTATTACGGTGCAAATTATGCCTATATACCCATCGCTGCACACAAAACCCCAAAATTTGGAGTAACTTTTTAATAAATAAAGTACTAAGTTCATTCTACAGAGAGAGAGGCTAGGAGACGAAACCCGGCGATGAGGCTAGTGCGTGATGTAGAAAATCAAACTAGCCTCATCGCAGGGTATAGTTTTCTAGCCTCTCTCTCTGTAGAACGAACTTTGTACTTTATTTATTAAAAAGTTACTCTAAATTTTGGGGTTTTTTGTGCAGCGATGGGTATGTAGGCATAATCTGTACCGTAATAAGCTACTAAAATAACACTTAAAAAGTCTATTAACAAAAATGACGGCGAATAGCTTTTCTTGTTTTTCACTAAGAAGGAGTAAAAATTACGCATACATGGTAAAGACACAAATTGAAGAAAATAAAAGGCGGCATCCATCTATAAAGCAATATTTATTATACGGGGTAAGGTTAAAAAATATTTACAAAAATTAACTTTATTTGCAAAATATGATAATTAACAAAAAAAATTTTTGGACGCCCAATATTCTATTTTTAAAGAGTTTTAAAAGACCTACAATTTCACATATAACTTAAGGTTGTACCTAAAAAAATAGCGAAAATACGAGCCTGGGGAGTTTTTAGTGGCGGACCCTGTATATGCACTATCAGTGCACACCATTAACTCACAGAAGAGTGATACCTACAGCCCTGTGATACGCCAAACATGAACTTATTTGCAACCGCTACGAAGTATTTAGAATTTTATACAGTTATGTTGATTAAGTATGAGTAAGCTACAAAATAACGTAAAGGGATCATAATTAATGCTTTCTTAATAGTACCTATAGAGTGAAGCTCATCTATGTACCAAATACAGTGAAAATGAAATGCGTTACATTATTTTATTACATTACCTTATATCCAGTAGTAGGCAATGAATCTTATTCAAACGAAATATTTCCGATGAAAGTTTTAGAAACTGTAAATAATAATCAATTTAAAATGATACCTCTCGGAGAACAGCTAAGAAATTAATATTCATCCTTGAAAGAAATCAATACCCTCAACTTGAAAACAAAATAATATACACTAGCCCCTCTCTGTTAACTTTCTACACGACATATTGTTCAGGAGCTACAAACGTAACTTTGTTTCATTCCGACCAACTTCCTGTTATTGTTTCCGAGTTTCCCAGCTGAGTACGCTGCGTAGTAATTTTGAAAGGTTAACCGTCTAGAGTTTGTAGGCATTTATAAACATTGTAACTGCATGAGTTGGGTATTCTTAAGAATAAAGGCAAATAAAATATAACCCCTACAGAGTACACTGACGGCAAATTATATCCAAAGTCAGTTATATAAATATATAAACATAAATAAAGTACAGCAAGAACAACATATAACCACGAATAAAAACATTAAATGTTTATCGAAAAATGCCAACTTGTTCTTTTCAATGATATTCTATACGCTTACAAACTACCAAAATGATTTAAGTACGCAATACTACAATCCATATTCCAAGTATGCTCTATGTACATTAACTACGAAATAGTATAATTGTACCTATTCTGTTACCCAGTTATTGGTTAAACAACAGATTGGCATAACTCGATTTTGTAAATCGTGTAAGAATGGGAGTGTAATTAAATAGGTACTCTGTATTAACGCTCTTATTAATATCTTAATGTCAGGTGTAAAATACAAAGGAAACAATAGTACTGTAAATTAAATCCCTTTCGTACGAAAAAGAACAAGATGTATAAACTAGAGAAACAAAGCAGCAATTTTATAAAGCTTATTAAAACTGCTTTGCAACACTTACATAACTGCATAGTGATTACGAGAACTGGCAAATACTTACATGGTACCTTTTCAACACAAATTTTTTAAATCCATGATTAGTTTGTGACTTCTTTCGGTTTGGTTTATAAAAATGCCTAATAGGTTAAATGAATGAACAGGCTACTATTTCATGACGACTAAAAAGGTGGTTACAAGTTTCATTGTCAGTCATGCACAATAGGTTTTAATCTATCAATTTTGCTCACGTAATATAGCTATAGTTCCTTTCTTCTTCATAAACTTCTGTTTATGTGTGTTTAGAGCAAACAAATCTTATCCTTCTCGATAGACTGTGCGCACGTGAGATAGGGCATTTCATTTGGATTACGCTCAGTTTGCTTTCGAGAAAACGCGTTCCGAACAAAATAGGAGGGATTACAATAACAAGGGAAACCTACATGTATTTTACTTTCTTGTAAAATAACGCAGGTAGCACGGATCGTTGAACCAGCACTACTCAAACTTAAAAAGGTAGTAAAAAGAAAATGATGTAATGTTTTTTTTTAAAATAACGCTAATTTGGTGTTAAAGCACACAAGTAACTAAGCTTATAGAATACTATTTACATAATATATCCGAACGGTATAATTTTATCAGCATTTCAACGTTGCAAAATTCTCTGAAATTGCGCGAAATGAAATCCAATGTTTTATGTTAAGAATGTTGAAAAATATCAGGTTGTGGATGTTTGAAGTGAATGTTTAGTATCTATATATAAGTAAATTACTTACAGATCTTTGTAATCATGACATGTACGTTTTATACCTTCTGTGCAGTAATCAAAAACAAATAGCCTGTGCTCTTTCGTTTACTTGTTTATGCGATGTCACTTAACAAAAGCATGTAAGTATAATGGCATGAAATCATCGACTTAAGGAAAGGGTTTGAAGTTTTAGCCAAAACTTGTAACAACGTTTAATGAAAATCAAAAACAATAAGTAATCCTAGATATGATATTCTGACAGTGTGTGTGCAACTAGTTTTATCAAATGGAAGCTTAAACCAAAATTATTAAGTTTTTATTTGAGTAATTATGAGGAAATTAGATAATCTAATCATATATAATGCCATATCTTAACAAAAAATAGGACGCGTTTAGATTTTTGTTACATGTTTGGCGTTTCAGGAGCCAAGAGCACATATTAAAGTAATAGAGTAACAGAGTGATGTCTGTCAAAAGGCGATATTGCAAAGCTCTAAGTCATGATTATTTTACCTTGCATTGTGCAAGAGAAGGTAAAAGGCAAATACGTTTGTTAGATACAGTTCTCGTCCTGTAACAAAGTTAATGTAGTTTGCTTTTAGCCTTAAGAATATACTGGTACCACAATAAAACGTAATATTTCTAAAATGATTTTATAGAAATTTTGCTTGGGGTTGGTTCTATATGACAGACTTTCAAAACCAATATATTATAGCTTTATTTTATTACCTACCTGGGATTGACCTTATTTATAAGTGCCCCACTTTAGTATATTACATCAAATTGAAATAATTTCTCTAATCCATTTTCTATACCAGATTAGTGAAATTACAAAGAACACAGTTGCTGGTGACTTATAATAATCCAAACAGCATATTATATAAAAAAAGTTCTTACTTTTCAACAAACCAATGAAGGTTTACAATTGGCATGATACCGCAATGATAAACTTCCAGAATTTTAAACGTGCTCAACTTGGGCGTTGGTGTTGCAAAAATGGAAAGATGAAAAATCATTTTTTTAACGGTTGTAAACGGCGATCTTTGTTTCAAGGAAAGCATTTAAATTCACCTGGTTATTTACGTAACTCCACCGCAAAAATTTTACATACGAAAAAGTAACTTATATTGAAAGATGATTAAATTCTCTTTCCAATGGCTTTTTTATTCAGCTATTAGTGTCTGAGAATAAATTTATGATAACAAAAGCGCAACCGCAAATTCTACAGGGTTTCTATAAATGATTCATGCACCTAGGCGTTTATGGAAATTATCAATGAAATCAATTTGCCGCCTCTATGGAAAGTAAACTCAACTATTTTAATACAAAAAAAACACGTGAGAGTGTGTATATTCAACATATGCTCCAGTGTTTTGTGGGATAATTATCTTTAAGATTCGAGAAAGCTCAGATTTCGGAGTTGTGGAGTGACATGGGTTCGTACCTATAACTTTTGGGTTATGTATCATAGTTGTGAGCGAGGAGGAAGAATTTGTTGTGAGGTTGTGTCTACAGTAAGCCTATTAAATTGTACTGTGGTGAACTAAAAATTATTTTTAGCCTGCCGAAATTGTAAAAATTCACAGTTAGGTTAATTGGCGGTCACGGGGTACCGGGCAATTTACGGGGACGTGTTCTAACCTAGAAATTAGGTAAATTTTGGTGGTGCAATGCTAATTACAAAAGAAGTGCAAACCTTAAAATAGAGAAAAAGACTGAGATTGACTGGGTGGGCTTTTAAATTTGCGAAAAATAGTTGATTTTATAAAGGCATGTCTGAAAGGTGGTAACCGCAACAAAAAGATGTTATGACAGTCGTAGTTGTGTAGCTTCGTTAAATTATTGTTTACTTGCATTTGAAAAGAAAATATAACCGTAAATTGTTGGAAAATCTTTGTAAAACTATCAATTTCATGGTTATAACTTTATAGGCAGCTTTCAGTACAGTTATGACAGATGACAGTGTATTGTGCTTATTGTAGCTTGACAACAGTTACAAAAAGGCGGCACAAAGGATTCGGAAATGAAGTATCATTTTATTAAAATTATTAAACTTTCAGATATATATATTGATTGTTTCTGGCGTTCACATTTGTATGTTTAGGCTCCTAATTACATTAAATTAAACAAGCTTTATATTTATAATGTTTCGACCTGTAATTTAGGTCTTTCTCAAATATTTAATTTTTTGTTATTAATATATATGATAAATTGGCATTAAATTAATATAACATTTACAATGTTTATATTAACATAAAATATACCTTTGAATTTGTCGCACCACATTTATTATTTGAATGGTAAACATGAAAGTGTGTATGATAGTGATAGATGTCGAAACGTTATAAATAAAAATTTTGTTTAATTTAATATGATTAGGAGCCTAAACTTACAAATACGAGTACAAACACTAAAAACTTCTAAGTATATTTCATCATTCTATATAATATCAGTTAACAGCGAATTCTTGTAAACTGTGTTATATCTATATAATATTTGTGTTTTAATATTAAAATGAAATAACGTCAGCTTATATAAAAACTAACTTACTGGGATAGTGGTACTCTCAACAATTTTTATTCATTTTTGCTGCAAGTCCACGTTTTGAGCATGTCATAGCTATTCTCAGCATTATTTATTCACACTTGTCGGTTAATCCGGCAAAGATGGAACTCTTGGTGTTCACAAATAAACGTAAACAGGGATCCATTCGATGGCCTTCTTTGCAAAACGTAACATTGAATCCGGTACCGACGGTGAGGTATCTAGGTGTAACCCTGGATTCCAAACTTGCTTGGACGGATCATGTTAACGAAATCAGCCGAAAGGCGTGTGCAACACTGTGGGTGTGCAGACGTCTTTGGGGAAACAGTTGGGGACTTCAACCACAGGTCGCGTACTGGCTGTACACAACTGTGGTGAGACCTCTCATTACTTACGCCGCCCTGGTATGGTGGCGCTCTACTGCTAAACACAATATCAGGAAGGCATTAGCACAAATTCAACGACTGGGCTGTCTTATGATAACCGGTGGCATGAGAACGACACCTACTGCATCTATGGAGGTACTTCTGGGACTGGAACCTCTACACGTAAGGGTAGAGTATGAAGCCCGGAAAGCGGCCTTTAGATTGCAGGGGTTAGGTAATTGGAAGTCTGGGGGAGAAGGGCACCGTATAGCGCTCTCTGTACCGAACGGAGATCAAGCTATTCTCTCAATGACAAGAGATAGGATTAACACGACTATGTGTTTTAACACACCATACAGAATCGTTATCCCCGATAAAGAGGAGTGGTTTCTGAATGGTGAAAACATGCTTGTGCCACAAGGACTCATCTGGTACACAGATGGATCTAAAATGGACACAGGCACAGGCGCGGGAGTATGTGGTACATCTCCGAGGGTGCAACTCAGTTTGTCACTAGGAGAGTACCCTAGCGTATTCCAAGCGGAAATTTATGCAATTCTGGCATGTGCTCATGAGAACCTCAGAAGAGGGTATTCCGGACTGCATATTTACATTTGCTGCGATAGCCAGGCGGCACTTCGAGCGCTTACCTGTGTTAGGGTGCGCTCCGGCCTTTTACTGGACTGTCGTAACACATTAGTAAGGTTGGCCCAACATAATCGGGTTAACTTGATTTGGGTGCCTGCTCATGCAGGCATTGAAGGCAATGAAATGGCTGATGAATTAGCGAAGAAGGCGGCGTCCGCACGTTATCTCGGACCACAACCTTCCATCGCCATTCCAGAAAGCAGACTGAGGGCCGAGATCACAAAGTGGCTTGGTCGTCAGTTTTACCTGTATTGGGAAGACGCGCCGGAACTGAGGCAATCTAGGGCCTTCATCACTGGACCTACGCTTGCCCAGGAACGCAAATGGCTTTTAAGCCGGAGTCGCTCTCAATTGCGATTAGTGGTGGGTGTCCTCACGGGACACTGCCGGCTCAATAAACACCTATATAATATGGGTGTAGTGGAAAGTAGCACCTGTAGGTTCTGCTCAGAAGAGGAGGAAACTCCGATTCACCTCCTTACCAACTGCGGACCGCTGGGGGGCAAAAGGTTTGGAGAATTTGGGTCTCAATTTATTAAGACTGAAGATCTTTATAGATTACCTTGGAAAGAGATACTGCACTTCTTTGAGAAGGCAGGACTCTTCTAAGCTACGGTGCGGGCACAATGGATCGAAAGGTCTAAGTGCAGCGCCCCACCCCTTTTGCGGGGTCGCACCGCAGAAGATAGAATAGAATAGAATATTCACAAACACTATTGCTTGTTATATGTAAGTCTTAACAAGGGTAAATAAGTAAGCAAGCAATCAGTGTTTATGCATACTAAACTACTTGAGAGAATGACATTCATAGCAAAAATTTGCAGAATGTAAGGGGAAAAACGAATACTCAGTACCCTTCAGAACTCGCTCGCAGAGAAATCCTACTGCACAAAGCATTGTTACATTTTTGTCTGTATACCTTTGAGAGTATCTCGCTACAAAATAAAGCAAATAAGGTAGTCGTGTCTAGTCGCTCACTGCTACGCAGTGCAGATCCAAAGTCCGAACGTAATTGAAGTTCACGGTTGGTATCTAGCTGAAAGAGAATGATGCTGAAGTTTCTGCAAACGCAAACCGTATGGCATTCCGCTGCCTCAAATATTCCTTAGAGGAATGTTCCTTTTTACAGTTTTCAGTTTCTGCACTCTGCTGCGCTTAATAATTATTCAAATAAAAAATAATTCATCAGTTATCTATTATGTGCGCCCCACGTTTTTTGTTTTCAATATTATAAATATTTAGTTATTAAATAATTCATAATCACAAAATTTCTGGACAATGTGCATGATGTTATAAATCTGTTTGATGCCAGGAGAAATTATTTTATACTTTTTAAAGAAATTTAAAAACGTGATAAATTAAAAATTATGTTTTATTTCAATAAATATTTTCTGCTTTTTATTTTAACACGTTTTTATTAACTCGCGTTGGTTTCTGTACAAATTTTGCAGTCTATTTTAAACTAACTTCCTGACTAGAAACTTTTAACGTCGCGTAGCTTGGAACTAGATGACAATGCAACATTAACTCCAGTTTTTGTCTGTCCGATACCTATTATTTTAATAGTAATATAATTTTTTTGCAGGAAATCTTTGTTATTGGTAGCAGATGTACCAGATTTCGATTTCAGATATTAGGTGAAAAGAAACTGAAATAAACCAAAATTTCACGCACACAAAAGCAGAAACTAATTATTCAAATAAAAATATTTGTCACGTTTTTAAATCGCACTAAAAGGTATAAAACAATTTCTCCTAGACCCATGCAGATTTATAATCCCATGCAGATTCCTAACCCCATACAGATTGTCCAGAAAATTTGTGATTATGAATTCTTTAATAGCTATGAAAATACTTGTAAGATTACTTGACAATCTGTATGGGGTTAGGTATCTGCATGGGGTTATAGATCTATATGGGCTAGGAGAAATTATTTTATACTTTTTAGTGGAATTTAAAAACATGACAAATTAAAAAATATTTTTTATTTGAATAATTATTTGTTTTTGCCTTGTGTGCGTGAAATTTTGTAATCAATTATAAATCTCTGAAATTAAGAAGGACGTTTACCTAGGGCGAATCGGGTCATTTTAAGCACCTACCGTTTTACATTTTACCGAGTTATTCGAAACTTTTTCGAAGTGAAATTTCGACATGGCAATGACAAAAGATGTAGCTACAACGTGGAGTTCGAGTTTTTTCTGCATTTGGTACGGTAATGCAAATATTTGTTGTTATATTTTGCTTAAAAATGCGTATTTTTGGCGAGCTATTTTTCGAAAACTAAGGCACATAAACGAAAAATTCGAACTCCACGTTGTAGCTACATATTTCTTTGTACACTACCAAAAACATGAGTACGATAAATGAGCAAAAGCATTCAAAAAATCTAAAACCACAAACTCTTTCGCACGAGACCGTCATGAGAGCGGAATGCGAATGTCCATCCCCACCAGGTCCGTCGCGTGGTATCCCGTGTACAGTGAGGATAAGATACAATCCTGTCGGGAATGATCGAGCGGTATACGATCTATTCCGATATGACTGGATTTCTAAGATTGTATGTCTCATTACACGTGACAAGTTTAATGTTAAAAGCTCTTTCACATTAATTTACTGTCTGCTGAAGCAATGGGGAGGCGGAAGGAAAATTATTATAAAAGTTCCTCCAGAAATCATAGTCGACATGCAGTTAGAATGAAATGTTATATACTTCATATTTACAGAAATAAATGGGTTATTCCATATTTTGAATAACCTGGTATATCATAGTAAGTTACTAATATCATGCTTACTTTTTTATGCACACCCTACTACAGTCAGCAATTTTCCGAATATTAGTTTAGCCCGTCTGTTGCTCGTACGATCTTTGCGTGATTTCAACCTATCGGCTACCCTCTTACGTCCCATGTCCCGCTGGTAACATGGGTTGCATAGTTTACATTTCTGCCCGATCGCTCCAAGTAAATGCCCCTCTTAAGGGAAATGTGCAAAAACTTTGATTTATTTCAGTTTCCTTTCACCTAATCATAACTGAAGTTCAAATTTGTTACATCTGCTTATCAATAATAAATGTTTGTTTAGTTTGGCTCAAGTAGACTTTGTTGCATGATTAGACTTTTTAAGATTACGTCATCCAACACGGCTTCCAGGAGGCACCCAGCGCGCGCATAGGACGTGTTATGAAAACGTGGAAACGGACGCGTGGCTGAGTTGGGTCGTTCATGACCAAGTTGTTCAAATTGAATGACACATGCCTTGATTCGTTTGATTCGACTCACAGCTAATGAATCAGCGTCGTTAGTGCGTCGGTCATGGTTGACAGTTGGCTGGCTGGCTACTGTTACGGGACACATGTTCAGCTGTCAGCTGTCTTTAAGCAGGTCTAACAACTCAGTAACTCGTTCTCGGTAATGATTCTTGAACGACTTGAATGATCCGAATCTACGCGATTGATTGAACGATTTGCATTGAATCGAATGTCCCAGCTCTAGTGACTAACGTTGGCATTAAGTAATGAGGTTTCTATGACAGCGCGTTAGAAACTGCATCGTTTTGACAGGTGCCCCCGGCAGCCACTTCGAAAGTCACGTGTTTTAAAAAGCCTAATTCACATATCATTCTATAACTTACGTTGTACAGGGTGTCCCATTTTCGTTATAATTGTAAGGTATCCAGATAACTATTAATGCTAGAGCGTTGCGGTTTTTACATTACTGTATTACTTTTTTGTTGTCAGTTGAAATATACCATCGCCATTATTGTATCGTCTTTTGTCTTAAAGCCATTTGAAAAAGCTTTTGAAAAATGTAACATTTCTTCAGTTCTCAATACCTCGATCAGCTTTGTAGATACAAAAAAAAGTAAATATTTTTTTATAGATATTTTAATTCTAAATTCAGTGGCGTACTCAGAATTTTTTATGGGGTCACATTTTACAGATATAACACAAACTTGCATTTTTTTAAATGGAAGCCATAGTTGGCTTTGTTATGGTTAAAAAAGCCTATTTTTTCTGATTAAAAAAATGTATACATTGTAAGGTTTATTTTTACTAATTTTGGAATTATTCAATTTTTTTTAAATAATTTAATCATATTTTACGTTTACATCCAGGAGGCTATGGAATAAGAAAACACACATTATAATTTATATTGTTAAGTAAAAAATTTAATCCATTAAAAATAGTATATGCATATTTGAATACATACATAACACTTCTAAAAGCGCTCATGCAGTTTTTTTATTGGTAATCTAGGAGGCCATGCAACTAATAAAAATGATCGTATTTGGAGATAAGTACCTATGCATTGTTTATCGTCAATTATTTACATCCATTTTGACAAAAAAAAAACGTAAAATCACATAAAATTTGTTAGAATAATAACACAATTAACAAAAATAGATCTAACAGTGTATACATTACAAAATACATCTCAAAATAGATCTTTTCAACCATAGCAGACCCAGCTGTGGTTTACATTTTAAAATTCGCAAGTTTGTGTTATATTTCTAAAATGTGACTTCCTAAAAAAAATCTGTGTACGCCACTGGATTTATAATAAAAATATCTATAAAAATGTCTCTACAGTTTTTTTGTATCTACATAGCCAATTAAGATATTAAGAACTGAAGAAATGTTACATTTTTCAGTTGGCTATGGCTTTAAAACAAAAGACGATAAATAATGGCGATGGTACAGCTCAACTCACAACAAAAAAGTAATACAGTAATGTAAAAACCGCAACGCTCTAAAATTAATAGTTACCGAGATACCCTTCAATTACAACGAAAATGGGACACTGTACATTAAATTTTTATCAGCTTTGTCTATTATTTGGCAATAAACACTATGACTCAATGGTTTCAGGCAATAAGGTGCAAGTTTAACTCCACTCTCTCCAAGATAGTCAACTATCCAAGTACCCACCTCGCCTGACGTTGCTTAATTTCGGCGATCGAACGATATTCGGTTGTGCCGTTTAGGTTATGTTCATAATTTTATTCTGTATATGAAGGAACTGTTTTAATTATTAAGACTGTCAATAATTCCACATACTAGAAACTACATTATATCACATTAAACAAGTGTGCAAATTCTATTTTCTTCACAGATCTTGCTTTTGTAATCTGTGTGATATACAGCATGTGTTAACATACGAATTTGAACTGATGGATAACGTGATATTAACGTGACACTTTCCATTCTTATAGTTTGGGCAGTTGGACTAGATCTACAAGGCCCCCTGTTTATACAGGAACCCCCACATCACATCGAATTCAGCAATAGTTCCGGAGGAAGGGTCGATTGCACCGGACAAGGAAGTCCATACCCGGAAGTGGAATGGGTTTTGGAAGATGGATCAGCAGTACACCAGGTAGGGTGTACTAGTTCGGTAATAAGTATTTGTATTATAAGTGTAATAGAAGCATGATGACAGCACTATGAATATGAATAGTTGCAGATTATAGGTAAACCGTTTACACTACACTTCTCGGAAAAGGAATGTTTCCGCTACAATCCCAGTTTTGAAGCTTTTACATATTTATTGTATTAATTGATCGGGGTTCGTAAACTATCATAACAATAAAAATTAATAACATAAGATTATTTTTATTTATTTAACAAAAAAAAACGAAAACTACACAATATTTGACCTTAAATATGCAGTGGAATTTGTTGATATCAAGATTAATCTGTTTAATGAAGTTCAAGTCAAAATTAATCTACTTGTTTTCCAATGCCCGTAAAATAAAAAGAATCTGTATATTTTTTCAGTTTTAATAGGTTGTCGTACTCAAACTTGAATATTCGCTACCGCTTCTCTAAGTTAATAATAATGTGCAAAATACATTAAAATATACATTATATATACTGCATTATGTTGTATAGCAGAATAAATAAATGTATCACAATAATTAGGTGAAAATAATAAAAAGAAAAAATCGTTCGCTTTGATGATTGATTTAATTACTTTTTTCAAGCTATTGCAAATGTTTTAATTTTAAAAATTGTATTATTTATTTTGCATTTATTGCTTATTAACTTTCTTGTTTATTAAAATAAATGTAATAAATAAACTATATATTGAAGGGCTCGTTCGCGGGTGATTCCGTGGTTGTTGATGTATAGATATGGTATTTTATGTAAATATCGCTATTTTTAAGGTTGCGGCGACTGTCCGGTTCAGATCACCTGGCTTCAAAATAATCTCTACTTAGAGTGGTCTACCTGTGTTGGGTGGCAATTCGGTATCTTCGTCTGATACGAGTGCTGAAGTGAGTTAGAATGGTATCTGTCGATATAACTCTTCTTCCTGTAGACTACACATGACAGTGTTGATCCATTGAGTTCTTCCTTGGCATCTATAAAGGAAATACAGCCATCTTCCTCAATCTCCAATAGAGCGGGAATCTCTGTAGGTCATCCATTCCGTGTGGCCAGATGAGAAAAATGTCATACACGTTGCGGTACCAGCATTTTGACTGATCGCTGATCATAATAGACAACTTGCACAATTTTTTTTAAATTTCTGCAAATTGAGTCAATACTTCCACATCCAATGGTCAAAATAACATTTACCCGTTAATTTCTTATATTATACGATCAAAAAATGAGGTTTTGATCATTTTTTGGATGGAGCAACAAACGGTTCTCGTAATATTAGCAAAAATCCATTAATATGTAAAATCGTAAAAAATTGCAAGAGTGCTTGTCGATCAGAAATTTGATTTTCTATATAATAGCAAAATTTAAAAAAAATCGTGTGGACAGGTTCCAAAATTCAGCTTTTTTAGAAATATTTCGAAAATATCTTTTTTTTTGAACAAAATTTTAAAACACTGGAAAATTTTATTTCGCATCTGATGGTATTTTCACTTTTGAATATATTAAGTACATTCGGAGCTATTATTTAGAAAAAGCAGGTTTTTTGCTAATATCTTCTAAACCGTTTGCGTTTGCTGCACCGAAAATTTATTGAGATGAAAAATACTCGCAATTAACCTACTAAAACCATAATAAAAGGAAAAAAATAAAATTTGCAAAAATGGTAGTGACTCCCCAATTTCACCCCTTCCCTATACCCTCCTTACCCCAAAAACAATAGGTCGCTTTGGGTAGCTGAAATTTATATGTATGACAAATTTCAAGTTCATATGTTGTCTTTCAAAGGTTATCGCGTCTACATACAGACCGACAGACAGACATGACAGACAAGAAAATTTTTTGCTCAAATTTTGTTTTTAAACGTTTTCGAGCATTTTAAAGCGATTGACCAATAAAAAAAATTGAATTTTGTTTTCGCGATTCAGTATTTTCCATCCGTTGGATGTAGAATTGCATAAGGATTATCTATAGGAATACTGTTTAATAAGACGTTGAAAATTTTAGAGCTCTCGGAATATTCGTTAATTAATAAACATTTTATGACTTGAACGAATTTTTTGAATTAACTAAGTAGTTATAAAAAATATTTTTTTCTCTTCTCATTTTTACCACCTTTATTCTCGTTCTTGTTTCTCATGATTGCTTCTACTGATTTTTATTTGCTGCGTCAGTATGCACACGTTTGGTATACTGTTTCAGTATTCCGCTTTTTTTTTGTTTTTTTGTTTTTTGTTTTTGTACTCTGTGCTGTTTCCGCTGTGCGCGCGCGCGCCTGTGCGGCTTTCGGCTGTTAGGATTGCACCTTAATTTTGATTTGAATTAATCCCATACGCCCACACTGGGCAAGGACCACAGTCATTGTTATTAAGTACTACATTACTGTACGGTACATATGACTGTAAGGTATTTTGTGGGTATAATAATAAATAATAAATAATAATAATAATAATTCATTATTTAAAGTTTGCAAGTCAAATTGAGAATTCGAAACAACGGCCTGTCGCCGCACTTAGCTATGACATTACTTGGTGTCATCTCTCATCTTTGACGCAGATGCGCTTGTCTACGGATAAACACACCAAAGAATTTCCAGTTAGAAATTTTTATGCGTCAATTTACGAGTTTATCCAGTTTGCTTTCGGAGTGATCTTTGCCGTAATACTCTCTCAGCGGACTTCCACTCATCCAATAGCAGCGTTGCCGTATGATAGCGTGTCAGATATAAAAGGCATTTCAATATTGCAATTAAAATTGACTTTTCGATAGAAAATGCTTTCTTCAACACCTTTGTTTGAAATTTAGGTATTGTTTCAAGCTTCATAAACAAAACCAAACAACTACATAATAATCTTTGAACAAAATCAAACAAAATATAGTTGTACTCACCTATCTGCTTTTACTTCGTGGACCTCAGCTAACCCCAAACATTTATTATTTTTTATATATTCTGCTACCATTATAGCATCAATTATTGCTTGCAAATTACCCAATTCTTTGACTACAACCCACCTCCGTTAGTTTCATATTATTTGTTAAATAATCCAACAAAACAGCACACGTTACACAGAGACACAAACAAAACAAAGTTATAGCTAGAACGTTGAAAAACACAAACACGAACGGACAGCAAAGCCAGCAGACGAGGAGGTTCTCGAGTGGGCGAAGCAAAGTCGCACTCATTGACGTCACAACCTATAGAAACTTGTTGTCTTGCAAGTGATAAATTCAAAATTCTACAGTAAGTTTTGGTAATGAATGTATAACGCAGAAGAACACTGCTTTTTGCCTCTAGGGTACTTTTACGGTTATAATCTTCATATCTAGTAGTTTTAAAATACATTAAATTCTCATGCAAGTTCCCTTTTGCTTCTTCTTCGAAAGTTTCCATGAATATATGAGCTTATACAAATAATAATAGGAATCCCATGCTTCTTCATTGTCCCGTTTCAAATGAAGTTGTAAGACAAAGCCTGGTCAGCTTCACTAAGTGTTCAGGGAACAGTTCTGGAACAAATCGTCGGATTTCTTCTAGTGAGACGTTGGTAAATAAGGATTCAATGTTAAAATTCATTATGATATCTTTTTTTGTTAGATGATACTGTTTGAATACTTCAGCGAAATGTTCTGAATTCTGTATAAAATAATTTGTTGACCCTATGTATAACTGAAGTTTCTTAGCGATGCATTTTGCCGGTTGGTATATGTTAAAAAGCCGCAGATATTCACAGTGGGTCGAAGTGGATTATCCTCTTTATAGATTTTTGGTTATCTATTTTACTGTGGTGATGGTTATCCGGTTGGTAGGAGTTCTCTGGAACTAGGAATCTTTTATTGTTTTCCGCGTTTGTTGTTTGATTTTTGTTGTCGGAACGCTGCGAAACCTTTTGTAGTGCCCCTGCACCTTTTGTATGTAGTCATTAAGGTTTAGAATGACGTTTGCGTTTGCCTCGTCTAGTTTAACGACAACGAAGACTTGGTTTTTCCCAATATGTAGAAGTGCTCGCTGTTCTGTTCTGCTGATGCTGTATGCCGGTATTTTTGCTCTGCGTAGTAATCTACAAGTTTCGTGTGGTAGGTACTCCTTCGGCTTCTTTGATGAAGTAAAGTTGTGATAGCATATTCATCTCTTAGGTACTTTAGTGGGCGCGATGGCGAAGTCCTCTGGCAAGAATAACAGTTTGATCTTTATTTAGAAGATAGACCTACAGGCTGATGGCAGTCTTCATATCGATGTGGCTACAGGTTTTGATTTCTTGGTGTGAAGCTTCTTCAACCTCACTCTTTTGCTTCTCAGTAACTCTTTTTAGTTGAAGTTCCGCATGTTCAAAACTGATGCGGTCTACTAGCTGCTAATGGTCCGTGAATGCCAACTAGAAGTAGGTAATCGCTGGACTCACCAGAGCGGAAACGTCCCTACCACAATTTTTCAACATTGCAGAACAACGTATCCTCAACACGCCATCTTCACTAATCACTACATCGGAACGGGCATCGAACACACAAACATCAGTCTTAGAAAAACTTCTTCAGCGAAATGTCAAGTCAAAATCACAAACAGCACCCGAAAACTAACCCTTCATTCGACAACAGCCGTGAAAGAAAAAATACGTGTCGGATACAAAATAATTCAATTCTGTTTCAAAACTTAGTGAGTCCTATATATTTTTTGACGACGCTAACATACTAAATAGCAATAAAAATTGTATAATGTACGAACACATCAAGACGATAATATGATTATGTTCTCTAAGCTAGTTAGCGATCAAAACTTCTGTGTTCAGATACCAGAACTACGAGTGCTGTTTCCCAATGGATCGCTGTGGTTTCCCCCGTTTCCCTACGAGCGACACCGTCTTGACGTTCACGTGGCGGTCTACAGGTGCAGACTGAGAAGTCCCGTAGGAAGCGTTATCAGCAGAGACGTACATGTCAAAGCAGGTGAGCACAAATTCTATTATTGAACGCAACTAGAAACCACCTATGTAGTGTGTGGTTGCATTTAACATTACTAAGCACAATTACTCGTAACTTGTGAATTCATTTCTGAGGAACAGTACGTTTAGTTTGCATAATGCCCTATGCAGTTAACAAGACGTCAGCATAAAGCGCATTAATAAACCGTTGTTATATTTTATGACGTTGTATGTACTTTTAAATGTTCTGCGTTGTATAATAGCCATTAGTTTAATAAGGCAACAAAAAAGTACTAGATTTAATTAATTAATTGAAATACGAATTTTTCGCTAATCATTTACGTTTAACTTTTTTTCGTGTAAAAATCATAAAATACATAAAACAATCCGAAAATACGATTAGAGCAGGGTGGCTTATACAGCGTCTATGCTGCGGAAACAATGCTGTTTATTACTGCAATTTTCTCAAACTGGTGTTTGTATAATGTTATAAAAACTATTAACGATAAGTGATAGTGATGGTAAAGTTTAAACAGAAGAAATCGGAAAAGCTGTAAGTGTAGAATTGAATTTACTTCCTGAGAAGTCTCGCAATGTTTGCCAGCAAGCTTATATTATATAAATGTCCTTAATTTTTGTGGTAAAAAGAAGGTAGAATGTAGAGGGCAGTATATACCTACAGAAGTTCTGCTGGTGTATTTTGCGGAATTATCAAAATTAAACCTTCGGCGTTATGGAGTATTTATTCAATGTTGAAAGCTACATTGATTGTCAACAACAACATCGATGTATCTAAATACCAAAATATCACCCCTTTTTAGTGAAATTGATACAAAGCAAGACATTTAAGAGRATTGCAATAACATGACGTGAGAGAATGACAGGCAGGTGAAATTGTACACTAAACCGCATATACTACTGCAATGTAAAAAAATATTGGGGTTGCTTGTAAAGAAATATTCAGAATCGAGGTCAAGGTGGCATATATAGGTACATTACATTATTATTATTATTATTATTATTATTATGATAATGATAATGATAATGATAATGATAATGATGATGATGATAATAATAATAATAATAATAATAATAATAATAATAATAATAATAGATGGCAGTGACATCTATCAGCAATAAACTCACATTATGACAAAGCCACCTAGCTGCCTTATCACGAACTACTTCTCTGAGGAAGAAGTGATCTGTATTCTGCCAAGTTTTTTTTGCTATCAGGCAAGAACCGACGTTTAAAAATCCATTTACCACAATACTTTATATCCTACTTTTGGAACAGTGTTAAAGCCGAGTACGCAAGTGATGCACACTCAGATTGTTCTTCCACACGGCCGAAAATATTCAAAAATTTAGTGAGTACACTTAATTAAATGAACCACTGAGTAAATTGCAAACAAAATAAAAGGTGGTCATAATCGATACAATTATAACGTATCAATATACTTAACTGCTAGTTTATGTACCAAAATCTGTAAGGCTATATCTGCAGATTGGGTAAGGGTAATTTTTTATGAACAATAGTGTGTTTTATGCATTTACTAAATGCAGTCAGACTCAGATCATGCATGTTATTTACAATGCTAAAATTTAATATTTTTGCTGCAATGTATGAAAATTCCTTTGAAAAAGAGACGTTTTTTGTGGTGGAATTGTCAGCATATATTTACTTCTAAGATCAATACTACGAGGTATATTATGTACCTCGAAGCGAAATATAAACTTATTTAAAAGATATTTAGGGGTGTAATTTAAGAACTTTAAAAAGAAGGTACCACATATGACTGAATCTACGTTCCTTTAGACTGAGCCAACTGAAAGCCTTTAGTCCCTCTTTTACACTATATTTTCGTCTCAAACCATAAATTAGCCTAACACAAACATTCTGCACAAGCTGCAAACGCGACCGATTACGCTCCGTCAATGCAAGATCATAAACAGCGTCACAATGGATCATATAAGATAATACAAGAGTTGCACAGAATCTTTTTTGTATTGAAATTTAAGAAATTTTTTGAAGCATATATGTCTTAATTTAGAGGAAAGAACGTTTGATTAACGCGTTCGAATTCTTCATCCAAAAACGCCCAAATTTTTTGCAACACTAGCAAGCGGTAGTGTAGTATTTAAAATTATTTTAACACGCCGAGCAGTTTGCAGTCTCAGCCAAAGGACCAAACAGCATAATATTAAATTTAAATTGATTTAAAGACAATGAATACTTCTGTGACAGGTCAGTAAGAATCTTCAAATCGTTATTAATATTAGCATTTGCAAGTTCAGTTTGAGATTCTTCAAAGGAGAAATACAAATAAACTCGATCTACAAAGTAACAAGGAATTTAAATTTGTATAAATATACAGGGTGTTCCATTTTAAATAAGAGAAAACACTTAACTTCGAATAATTTTTAGCTATGGATTTTGCTCCTTCTCGAATACCCAAGCCCTGCTGCAGCGTATCAACCCAAACACTTGACTGAATCATTTAGAGTTTTGTTCCATTAACGTTCCGGTGCAGGGCATTTAAGTAAACCAGATGGAATTGAATCATCTTATACGTTTACGGGTTTACGTAAATCGAGAAGGTTAATTTAAAAGCTTGGTGGAGGTTGTTTAGAATTCCTGGCTAGTTCGCCATTAACTTCACTGCGATGCCTACCGAACTAAATTATTCGTGGCATGGTAAGTGCCTGGCAACGTTTAAGTTTATTCAGAAACACAAGTAATTAACTTTAGATGAATATTTGCCTCCACTCGTATAATGAAGTTGGATGGCTCCGGAAACGCAGGCAAGTGTAATATGGGTGGTAGTTGCCTGTAAGGAAAATACCGTTCACGGTAACGAACTATTCAGAAGTTTTGTTAGCTCCCGCCTACACTTTAGATTGAAAACTAGCGCGCTAAATCTGTTTTCAAAGCCAATAACCTATCCGTTAACGCAATGCCTTGTATTAACTGAGATATATTATATAAGTGGCACTTAAATTTATTTATGCACTACAACGTGCGTTCTCGACGGCAAAAACCATCACCGGCTTACTTGACACGTTTTTTATGAACGCCCGCCCGTTGAAGGTATTTAAAATATATTTTGGTTATTTCTTAAAAAATGTGTATATTTTAGTAGAATAAAACCCGCGGATTGCGCTGTGGCCTTAAAATTAATTATCTAGTTCCAAAAGCGGCCATATCCATATTTTTCATAAAATCGGTTAGGGACGGCCCTGTATTCAGTATTTTAGGAGCTATCTATCTATGAAGTTGGTTTGCTCCAAAAGCGGCCAAATCCAAACAAAATGTGACGTTTTATATCTTGTGTTAATCGCGGTTGTTGTTTGTCTTTGATATTGTTGCTAGTTAATTCGAATAGTGAAGTAGTAGCAGTAAAAACACGGCTTAGATTTATAAGTAGGTATATTCATGTAAATCAAGTGCATAACATGAACGAGCATGTGATAGATTTGCTTCATGCTCAATCAGCTAGAAAAACAGCGCAAAAAGTAAAACTCTAACAATGAAAAGAATTCACACATTAAAGGCCCAAACCTTTTTTGGTTTTCTAAAAGATTAAAGATCTAAAGATCTTTGGATTGTCAAAAGAATGCTTCCGAAACTTCCCGATCAAAAGGCATGCTTCAGTAGGCAATGGAGTTTTTACAATTTGACTGTTGTTATTGGACCCATTACACTCATTATGTCACCATGTCCATATATTTTACTGGAGTAAAACAGAGACCCAAATGTTCCAATAACATTGCTAGCGCGGTATTTTATTTGCTATCTGTGATAAATGTGTAGAAAGTGAAAACGATCAGGTGGATTATGTCTGATGATTGTGAGCGGCTAAGATAAAAATAGCACAATGATGGGATTGCTATCCAAATGGCTGATAACAGCGTCAAAAATGTTACGACCATAGTAGACCGCTCGTTCATACCACCAGACAGGGTATTCGCGCATATATAAAAAAAAACTAAGAAAAAGTTATTAGTCCCCGAAGGATACATTATGTTTTAAAAGAACATTGAACCGTCTATAAATAAGAAAGCACAGGACTGGAGGAGTGATACAAAAGAGGTATTGAAGCCGCCGGGAAAACGGCACTTCAAATATAAGAATTTAGTCGTAATAAGCGGCTCATTTTGAACAAAACCTTGCAAAGGAACATTGGAGTTCGCGACGAAGAATGCTACCGCTCCGATCTTGGGAGCAATAAATTAGTAACAAAAAGTGCAAGAGTATTCGTCACTTGGTTACTGTTCCAATGCCAAACGGAACTAGATCTAATCTGAAAAAGTGTCCTTTGCTAATTTTTAAACGGGGCCATCTCCAAACTAAATTAGCCTTTTTTTCGCTAAAAGAGTTTCATTGCTAGGGCAAAATTCTAAAATAATAACGATCCATCTGTTGTAATCCTTGTAGCAGTTTTTTGCTTATTCCTCAAATTTAGCTTTAGACGATTCAAATATCCCAGAAGCATAATATTCTCGAACATTTGTTATCCCATATTATCCAGGAATCTGTTTACATGACGTAAGATACAGAATACACAAAGCAAGCATGAAAAAATTGAGCGGAAATATATGTTCTAGCGTGTTATATTGCAATCGTACAAGTTTTATTACGATTTAAAATAATGATCGTTGTAAAGCAACACATTGTAAAACAATTGGAGCGGAGTTCCGCCCGAAAAAATCCTAAAGCATTTTCATTCATTTTGCAGAAAAAAAGAATGGTTATTTGTGTAAACACAAAAAATACAAGTCTGGTCTATTTTCCACTTGTTGTCTAAAGTAAACTTTTGCTGAAGCTATGCTTTCTCCTATATTGCGCTTCCAGGTACCTACTTATTTACTGGTAAACGACGCCAAACAGCGCGCTATATAGTTTCATGTGCAGTATTACAATATTTGCGCAGCTCTTCTCTCAAACGTCATATTATTTACCCACACCTGTGTTGCTCAGGCATATTTGCGGTTCAATTCAACAGATGTGCATACACCAATTCCTGGTACCTCCCTATTTAGGTCGTGCCCTCGGGCACCGGTAGGTAAGCTTCTCTCTGAACGCTGTCGAATATGAAATTCCGCCGAATATATTTTGCTGTGCAACTAATGCCGGTGGCTGTGTATTTGAGGATGCAGCGTGTCAGAGAACGCGATTCGGCGACAGGCAATGATAGCGTAACACAAACGTGGTGAGGCATGTTCATGTTATTGTTGGCGAAATTAGAACATGGCGTTCATCAAAATGTTAAAATTAGGGTGCAGAAGCGCTCCGCCACATTAGCTTACGTTGTTATGGTTTTATCATATTTTAACATGGCTCACTTTTAGGACAATACAAGGACTTCAAAGATACTGCTACGTTATTCAAAATCTTATTAATTGTGGTGGTACCCAACTGGTCCCCCAAAAAAGTAGCAAAAACTGTTACAAATTACAAATTAAATGTAGCTGTTAGAAACACTTGCAGAAATATTGAGTACGTATTGATGAATTGAGGCAAGAACCTAAAAGAATAAGTAAGTATAAAACAACTTACATAAAAAAGAGTTTAAAGGACAATTACGTAAATGCTAAGACACTGATCGAAAAAAAACTATTCTTTGAATATGGCGAGAGGACTATATGATTGAGGTACCAAATTACGGAGATAATCATAACTTGACAAGCAACAAATGACAAAATTTGAAAACGGAGTGTTCGGATTGAGGACGTAATTATAGAAGATGCCGGAAGTTTGCGTGAACAATAGATGCTTCTATAGAAGTTAAAGTAATGGTGACATGAATTGGTGTGTCCAAATAAGTATAAGAAGATACATTTATATCGCTAAGGAGGAAGCACGAAAAGCTAGTGAGTTTCTGGAGTACAACTTATATACATTTGGTGAAATAAACAAACCTTTTGGGTTTGGGAGAGCATATAGTGTCTAGCTATGCCGTTGATCAGTTACGGGTTAAAAAAAATGAAGAAAGGGGTGCTAGAGCAAGGCGTAATTGAGGAATCTAATAGCTCGTGATCAGTAGTTTTGGTCACCAAAAAGGATGGATCGCTCGAATTCTGTGTAGGCTAACTTGAACTAAATGACATCACGAAAAAAGACAGCTATCGTCTACCCGGAACTGATGACAGCTTTACCGATCTTCCTGGATCGATATTGGATTTAAATAGTGAATAATAGAACGTTGAGATCCATACACAGGACAATGAGAAGCCTACGAGATGGCCTACAACAGTTCACTGAAATGCCATTTGAGTTATGTAATGCTACGGCTACGTTAAACAACTAATCCAAATATCGTAACGTGGATTTACTGACGTGGTGATTATGGGTCGCAATTGTTAAGAATCTCTAGAGAAGCTACAAAAGGTATTCAGCAGGTTTCGAGCAGGTAATTTGAAGCAAAATTCTAAGAAATGTGCACTTTTCCAGAAGAAGTTGGAATTCCTTGGCCGTACTGTTGCAGACTACTGCCTGGATGGGAAGAGGCTTCTCCACAAGTGTAACTTAAGTTGGCACATTAGTAATTTGCCTGTTGAAGGGAGCGTGGGAGAAATGGTGCTGAAAGTGCGCAACTTATGCTGCCACCAAGGGCCCGATCACACGATTGAAAGGAAAAATGGAGCAGTATAATGTTGGTGATACCATATAAAAGATTGCAACCGACCTCCATTTTTATTTTCATGTCTTCCAGTAAACGTTTTTTGGCCTCACGCGATTCTCGGATACTATATATACAAATACAATAAATCAAAATATAATACAAAAAAATTATAAATCTTTGATAAAGGACAGCCAAGTTTCTGCTTCTGGAGACAAACGATGAATTTCAAGAAAGCCTCCTGGAAAACTTGTCAGACGACATTCTTCAACAAGGTGTTGTACAGTTTCTTCCACTTGACTACATTGACAATATGGATTTTCCAATGCATTCCATTTTAAACAACATCGAATTACACCTAGCAGGATCTTTTATTAAATCTCTGTTAAAAATTAGGCATTGGACCACATACTGCGCCATTCAAGAAGAACAAAGAAGGTTTCAATATTAGACTATTCAATCCAGAAGGGTTTTCTAGATTTTAGTCGATTTTCAGAAGTGATCAAGTCAGACCAAATTGGATAATCTTGTAGATACTTTCTATATTTATCCAAAGCTTTTGTACTGCAAGTTTTCTTCTTAGAGTAGTAGCAACAAGATTAGAAAGTGCTGGTAGCCATTCGGTGGGAGTTGATTTTAAAGTGCCAGTTATAAGTCGCATAACAGTATCCAATTGGATATTATCACTTTTTTTGAAAATTATGTAAAATGAATCTTGAAGTGCATATATATCGTACGCCATGTTAGAAAAAACAAAAAAATATTTGTAGGTAGAAAATTTCAGATCTGAAATTCGAATCTTAGGAGTCACCGCCAAAACGCTTCTATCCAAGGTTATTCAACTCGTGACGTCAAGTGTCATGTAAACATTACCGAGGAGCGTGCTGTTTAATGGTGTGGTATCATTCTTGTATTGGAAAAGCTTTTGTGCGGTGTTTATTGAAAGGACGGTGTAAGAGGTCGCATCAAAAAGTGTTTTGTGTAGTTTTACAAGCATCTATTATGCATGGAAAACAAAACAAGTTTTGTTTTGTACATGGTTATAAAAGTACTTCAGTCAGTACAGCTAACAAAATATTTGTAACCGTTCCTCGAGATTATCAACGTATGAAAAAGTTGTTTAAGGCCCCTAGACGTGATATGCCGAAATCGCAAAGTTTGTTTTTCTGTTGTGAAGATCATCTTAATTCTTACTGTAAGTTTTATTATTCTTTATACGGTTATAAGTGTTTACCATTCAGTTTCCATTCTGTTATAGCTTGAAGAGGATATGAAAAATTATATGCGTTTTAAGTTGATAGAGGGAAATGTTATAATAAAGAACGACGTTGTTCCCCATATTTTCGACTGTTAGCCAGACCGGAAACGAGCCGCAAGAGCCCCGAAAATAAAGGGCAATTTATATTTATTCTGACCTCTAAAATAAATGTCAAGTTTAGGGTACATTTGTGATTCTTACATTTTTATGTTTACAAATAGTATGTTTTTAACAACCCACTGCGATTAAATTATCAATGCTACGTTAATTTGATAAAAAGTTTACTTATGCTGTTGCTTTTACGTCCCTCATCTCCGCCGCGTTGAACCGCTCGTCGCTGTACACAAATTCCATAACAATGAACATGCCTTCAGAAGTCATAACTCATAAGTATTTCACTTTTTCTTGGCGTATTTTAATTCTCTTGTCACAAAATGAACGCAAACAACAAACTGATAAATTGACGGGCTGAGGCTGACGGGTGACGCGCTGACCCCAGATGTAAAGAAGCGGCCATTTACAAGACACCTGACGTCACGGCCAATATGTTCGCGTTTTGGCGGTCCCTTTAAATATTCACATTTTTAATATTAAAAATACACCTTACAATCCATTTTTTCGAATTTATAAGCTGTCACAGCTGTTTTGTGGATTAGATGCTACCTATTAATATGCAATTTAATAAAATATAAATACATGGCAAATACCCAGTTGTGCATCTTCTTTACTTGTATGTGAACTGTTCATCCAAACAAAACCGGTTAACTTTTAATAGAATATTGCTCCTTGTTTTCAGTTTTTGCCTTACTTTTTCTAGGTGGTATTTGTAGGTAAGAGAGAGATACCAAGGTAGACCGGATGAAAGTTGTGTTTAAGTGGTATTCCATTCAACGAAACATTTAGTTTCTTATCTTTGTGAGCATTTGATAAATGAAAGCAGGAAACTTCTGTTTTGGATGGGTTTAAACATATAGCTTAAGAAACGATAATGTTCGATTATTAACGAAAGTCAAAAAGGTGAATTCTTTGGTTTTTTTTTCCGGGGGTCGAGTAATGTAATGTTCTAGACATGTTGACGAGGCATAGTTACTCTCACTCTCCATTTCCAGGTATGAAGCGACGATAATGATAATAGTCAAAGCCTTCATCGGGGTCATTTCTTGTCGAGACGAATACACGACTACTAACAACTAATAAAAAATACTTACGACGTCTATTGAGAAGTGAGTCAATGCAGCTCTGTACACGTCGAAAAGCAAAATGCCTGTCACTATCCGTGCCTCGCCCACTTCAATTCCCATTAACTGTTCGTCCCCCATTGCATGTAAAAGCTTTCCCAGCCTGACAGGTAACCGGTTGCCTGTTCCGTTAGTAAAGCGCTTGGAAAAACTAATATTCATTTTGTCGCTGAGCGTACATACACGTCACATTATCCCCGGCGGATATCATGAAAAATACCCTCCCATTATTACCTGACACTGGAATGTAATTTTGCAGCGGGTATTGAATTATCCGCTGTTATACGCCTCTGTTCTTCTCCATCTCCATATCCGTCTTTATCTGGTGGCACAGCTGCTTATATACCTGGAGAGCAGCTTTTAAACGATATCAATTATTCAGGAAGCGGCTCTGCATAATATACGACCCAAATATGTGCGCCCCGGTCTCCACTCTTGCATTTGTGTAATTGGAAACATCCTGAAATGTGTATTTGGATTTTCTCCGCGAGTTGCTGGAAGTCGTAACTTTTTACCGGCAAGCCAGTACTTACACTTAAAGTTCGGTGCTTGCGCTCGTAGTTACTTAAAATGTTTGCTAACGCATAACTATCATATAGCGTAACGACTTCAGCTGGCGACCAGAATAAAATACATATAGATACAGGGAAAATACCTTAAAAATACTTTTAAAGATGCTGACTCCGTAATTTACCAAGAAACATCTAACACGTAGTGGAAGATTCTACCCAACGAAAATACGACTGCATTTTAAGAATTTTTGGTTATAAATTACGCCGTCAAAAAGCATATCTTCGACCAAATTACGTAGATACGTAATGCAAAATAGTCAAATTAAAATTGCAGTCTCTTTAACTCACAATTTCTAATTTGGGCATCGTGCCCCAAATAAATAATCAGTTATAATTTTACAAGAGAGCGAGAATAAATTGAAAATATTTCGACAGAACATGGAGAGTTGTTGATTGGTTTGTCAAATGGCAACAGTTCGAGAATAAAAAAAGAATTATTTTCTAATTTATTCTCACTCTCGTGTGGTATTCGAAAGATTATTTTTTGACGTAACAAGCAGAAACACTGTTTCAATACTATCCATCGAGTGAAGACGTATTAAATCTTGTTCCACTCATTTTCAGTAGAGTTTGACGACAGACATCAAGCCAAGACTTTTTTTGCCATGGAAAACCTACCTTAAATTATTCCAGTGAGAATATGCTCTTGTGAAAATTCCCACTATAATAGTGTTTTGATTTGTTGAAAATGACATAATTGACCGAAATTGAATTTTTTGATTGGTTTTTAGAAATGTCAAAAAATAATCGCAGGTAATAACCCTAGTGGATCAAATTTTTTCGGAAAAAATCGGATATTTATTACACAAATGGGTTAGAAACGAGTTTTTTCAATTTTTGCGTAGAAAACATTAGACGCACGAGCGATATTTGGTAAGATTATTTCCTGAGCTGTTACCTCCTTATTGCTACGAGGTAACAAACACCAAAAACAAAAGAAGGAATTGCGATAATTCGTTATTCGAATTGCTAAAAGAGGGGGCACAAAGAGTGAAGGTACTTACCGAAAAAAATAAGGCGCAAGCTTACTATTGCACCGACTAACCCACACGGCAGAGTGGGGTGGGTAAACATAAAAATATATTGTAGTCAAAGACGGCGCCATCCGTTTTGTATGAGCTTAGAGTGAAGCTTGCGCCGGATTTCACAAATAAGAAAACGGGAAACTACTTAAGAAAATTCACGTAAGAGACCAGTACAATTTTCGCCAACTAAAGTGTTCATTTATTTAATCAACCCTGATTTATAACAACATGCGTACGACACAAATATCCGTGTATGAATAGTTAATAGCGGTAATACAACTATAGCTATATGTTTATAGTAAATATTGATTGCTAACAACAAATCTACAAAGACAGAAATATGAAATGCATTTGTGTGACAAAACAAACCATACACAACCGTGTGAGACGAGATGGTGGTACCCTTGTATAATTATACTCTGGTTACAATTAAGCTTATTAATGTTCAGCTTTTATTTTGTCTTAACAAGATAAAAATAATAAAGAGAGCAGGCAATTTTTGTTCTTCCTTTTCTCTTTAGTTACTATAATTAGAAATAGTTTCTTTCTTTGCAATAACATCAAAAATTAAATTTTCTTAAGGTAACATATCTTGTATTACCAGCTTTATTGTTCTTTCTCTTAATTAGACACCCACAAAAACCTGTACGGACTTGCCGGATAATGGAGAAAATTCCTAAAGAACCTCCGTTTAGGACACCAGCAGCAAATGGAGTGTAGATTGAATTGTGGTGACTCCTAATGACGAGGGTGATGACCGATAAGGCGGGGTTTCCTGAGATGATCCAAATCTCCACAAGACGTAAACTTCGGGTTGTAAAACACGTTTCCAATAAAATGAATCATATTGTAAAATAATGGGAACCAACCCAGATCACAAACCCAAGCAAAAAAAAGCCTAAAAATGTACAATACTGATCAACAAAATTTATCTTTTATTAATCATGTTCTTACCAGGTGGTAATGGCATTCAGTTAAATTTAAAATTTGAGAGCAGCAAAAATTATATTAGCTACCAATCCAGCTAACGGTATGACCTACGACCAAAAAAATAAGAAACAGAATGAAAACGAAATCGGAATTTTCCTTCGCGATATGCACTTACCCAGATAAGGAATTCAACCAACAGTGGGTTGCAAAAGCCAAAGACAAGTAAAGGTCTAGGTACACCATTTTCTTCGAAAACATCGACGTTCTCTTCTAATACAGCTAATATGCGTTTCCTCTCGTCCACGGATAATGAGTTACCTTCGTCTCAGCGCATGGCTACCATAGCATGTAATTCTAGAGTAGCCGGATTGGATGTGAAGTTCGAAGTAAAAGTTTCTGTGCTTGATTGGGTTGATCAACAAAATTCCACGAACGATTGGAAATGCTGATACATAGCTTGGCATCTATAATGAAGTCAACACCAAGGAGGGTATTCTTTGCTTCTGGAAGGACAATAAACGTAGTTGGAATGGTACGACCTTGAAGAAGTACATTCACACGCCTCACGAGAATTTGATCTGTTTTACTGCTTCCATCTGCTAATCGAATACTTAGCGTCCAGAATGGGGTCGTCCCACATTTTTTTTTATTTTACATTTAAAATGTACATAAAAATTGAAGCACAAAGACAGTTTTTTGCGATTTTTTTCCGGTTCTTCTTTGGCGAGAAAAAATGTGAAGGTATGGATTTTTCAATATCCGTTTCAAATGCCTCGATATTCCGCCACGGAGATGACGTAAAAGGTTCGCATGCTGATGAAAGCGAGAAACACTAATAATAGCCAGTGCTCTAGCGGCATTGCAAGTAATATTTGTTTACATTTTTTTGAGCTGTGTCACGTTGCCAATGTGGGCAAATTTTCGCGATACTATGAGGAATGTACTCCTAAACTGGCATTGTGACATTGATACCTAGGTCAACTTAAGGCGTATTTATGAAAATAACTTCGATCATCCTTCAGTCAGTTTATTCTATAAGGAACAGTTCAACTTAACCAGCTAACCTGCTTTAGAACTAATGTTTTTATTATGAGGAATTAAACGACGCTTGAAGCTTGCAAATGTTTAGTTTGTATACTTTCGTACGACAACGACATGATAAATTTTGGAAATGTCAGGACGATATCTGGCCATCGTTAGAAAGAAAACGGTAAAGTACCGCTGACAACATCGCACGTTCGCACGTGCTCCATGTGTCACATATGTAACGAATAACCCTAACAACTCTAGCCATGCGTTTTTGTTTACATAGTTTGGTCAAACTCTCGAGTTTCGTATTTGTCAGATTAAGTGGTKGAGCAAGATGTCGMAGTATTTGGGTAATCTGTTGTTTTTTTTTTGTCAGAATTGCTTACGATAAGAAGTCTTTTGTTCCGTGTTGTAAGAATACTACTGCTGATGAACAGTTGCGGGTTATTCCTATGTTTACATTATAATATTGACGTTGACGGTTATACTTATACCTTCGCCCCTCTCTTTCACTCCCATTGCATTATTCGTATTTCTCCGGCTATTTATAAAACTGACAACAGTGAGCACCTTGTTACCTAGGGAGCTGTAACAGTGCGCATGACGGAAATTAGAAACCTTTTGCGTAGTTGTTGACGGATTTAAGAAAATGTTTGAAACAGGGTAATTTTTCTACCGCCGTTTGTTACGAGCTGAATTAATCTGAAAGCAAAATAGATGCGTGGCACTAGTACTCATGATGTAAGCAATAAAAGGCATAGGTTAAAACTATCAAATTTTATTGTGCGGGACAACCCTATTCTTGTCCTTTATCTTCTAGCGCTTTGTATAGGGATTGTCCGGCAACACTTTGTTTAGCTGCTGTGTCGATGATACCAGTTCCTTTCATACGAAGAACGTCAATCATCATTATTGGACAAGCACGGGGTGATACCTGTGCATTCACCTCACAAAATTCAAGCGAATGTACATCTTGGACACTTGGAACGTATATAACCTGGTTTACCACAACCATAACAGCTGACTGGAGTGCTGAAAGGAGTATGTGGAATCGACGTGGTAGTAGGTCGTGCTGGTTCACTTTCTGCAGACTTGACCTTCTGTGCAGCAAGTTTACGACAATCTTCTCTAACGTGACCAGGAATTTTGCAAAACGAGCAGCGTTTCTTTGAAACTTTTTTTGCTTTATCCCCCGTCACAGTCTCTTCATAAAGATCTTCGATTAGGCGAGCTTTCTTCAACAATTCTGTAAAACTGCTTACTTGATCTCTTGGAACTTTATCCCTTAGGTATTCGTTTATTCAATAATCCGTATACCATATCTAGCTGAATTTCTTCGGTTAGCATCTTTTCAGGAAGTTGTGCTAACGTTGCACGAGCTTTGCATACGTAAATATTTGATGTCGGATTATTAGCATTACCTTTCCAATTGAAATTTTAAAATCACTGATAGTAATGGCCAAGTAAATCTAATTAATCACTTAAGGCTGGGATCCTGGAGAGACAGGAAAGATCCATCCTAAATAACGATAGAATGTATATTTGTTTGAGAATTACCTTACATTGAGATAAGCATTCATTTATCCCTAAATATTCAGTAGCTTTTAGGTGGTGCTGTTTTGTAAAAATAGGTTGCTCTCTTTCTATAGTTAGCTCGAATACATCTTTCTCTCTCCCCAGGATCCCAGTCTTAATGCAAAAGTATATTTTTATTTTGTAATAAATAAATCGTTAGAAAACGGGGCGGAAAGAAATCAACCCTGGTTAGAAAGAGTGACAACGATATCGCGCTAAACATTTCAAGGTCTCAAAGCGACAGCATGTCATTCTGTTTGAGTACTCACTATAACATGGAAGTACAGTATATTCGGCCGTAATGTGTCATTCCGGTGAATTCAGTAACTTTTACACTTTTATATCGAGCAACATCCTTCCATCACACGGCACGTTCAACATCAAGTATCACATGAATTAAATATGTTCCTCGTCCAACTTATATCTTTTCATTCCAGTTGTGAAGGAGAAATATGACATCCAGGTGCACGACGAGTACGTGTTGGCGGGAAACACCGCAGTTCTGAAGTGCAAGATACCCAACTACGTGGCGGAATATGTGATGGTAACCTCCTGGATACAGGATGAGACCATCAACATCTATCCGAATACGGACGATGGAAAGTATGTCGTTTTGGGCAATGGAGACCTCTACGTCAGTAAAGCGGATGCAGGAGACGGTTACAAGAACTATGCCTGTAGGACACTAGACCGATTGACAGGTAATTATACCTTTTTGCGAATGATTATAAGAGTTACAGGTATACAAAAAAAAGTGGTTCATTGTTTTATAGTTTTTATGTAGTCTTTCCTTCTGAATTACATTAAAACATGTAATTATAATTGTAATTAATTACATTAACATATTTTGTAATTAATTAAAGGTTGCATAAAGTAGGTAATTGTAATTAATTGCGCATTTGAAGTAATTTTAACAACACTGGACACGCCACTGTCGTCCTCAGTCTCTTTCCGACAAACTGACATTGACCAGGTGACTGCAGTGGTCGGAGCAGAACAATAAATGCTAGAAGAATTCAAGCAAAAATAGTCCTTATGTAAGCGACCACATTTCGACCAGGCACAATGCCGAAACGAAAGTAAAGTACATTCCAAATGAGAAAGAGCGCGCTAACGGACTGTATCTGGTATTTGAATAAGCTGTGGTAATACCGCAGCTTATTCAAATACCACCTACTTGACTCTCGGCGTTTTCCATTATACTTATCTTATGTCCATGGTCGAATGGTCTCCTAAGTAACTAAGGTGTAAGCTCGCCTACATTCATCTGCGGTCCTACTCAATATGTTCTATTCCGACTCCGACCACTGCAGTCTCGTATATGTACGAGTACAAACCCTAATTCTGCTTCGAGTTGCACAGTTGGTATTTGAATAAATTCTTACAACAGTTATAACAGGATGAGTATAATATTACTTTATCGTAACACTATCTATTTCAACACCATATTAGCGTCAAGTTCCTGACGGAGAAAAAAATTTGTTTTAGCCTCTCAGCAGTGTATAAAATACTTACGTATTATCTACCGCGCATTAACAGTGAGTGACGTTTGGCGAATTTTCTTTTGCATTTTCGCAAAAATGTAATTTCATTGTAGTATTAACTTGTCGTTTGTCGTTGATTAGTCATTCTGGTCTAAAATGTATTCGCAGAAGGAACTAATTGACCTGCTTTATTCCTTGGGTAACACAGAAGAAAATATTTGTTGGCCTCAAGGATGTACTACATACGCACAAAGCTCTCTCGACCGCAGATATCCATAGTCAACGGCATTTCTGAATTTGAAAGAGAGATGTAATAGAACTGACTGTGTCATATTCGAAAAGAAAGAACGTACCAAATCTGATATAAAAAAGAAAAGCGAGTCTTAGTAACTGCTGCTTTTATCCAAGATCCCCACTTAGTATAAATAAATAATAAAAATGCCAATATCTAAAAACTTATTTTTCTCGCTTTATGCAAGTATGATGAACAAAATGTTTATATATTTTATATAATTTTAATGGATTCGAGATCGGGGTTATCGAGGCAAAATCTCGCTCTAGTCTCGAAAATTAGAGATGTAAAAATGCCCGTCTCGATCTAGAATTGAATCGCTGACATTTAAAAGGAACTTACTCCAAAAAACTACAAATTGCGTGAAAGTGGAAAAAACGTCGTTTGTATTTTGCACAATATATTGTTATCGTAAATTCGAAACTGAGGTATCACCGATATTGTTAAGAAAATTTTGGAGTTGGTTGGTTTCTTCACCCCTCGATCGGCAACGCCAAAAAATGTTTCACTTTAAAATGTCAAAATGTCCAGTTTTTGGAGTTAGGTTCAAGACAATACCGAGAAATTTCTCGTCCCAGCGGTAACACTACAACTAGCTACTTACCGTTTTTTTTTAAATTATACACTGGAAACTTTTAACTACATTTCGTAGGTTCTTTTCTATCGTAAGAGTTTGTTTTATTATGTAACCTAATATCAGAAAATGAAGAACGGCTGTTTAATAAAAGCATCATCCTGTCCTGCAACATAATTTCAGAAGTTATATTAGATTTGCGATCAACCCAAGGAAGCATCCATCTCGCAGCGTGTCCCGTGCTTAATTTAAAACATTTCGCATTTACGTCAAGCAGCCTGAAAGGGACGCAGTTCTGAAAATAAATTATCAAAAGTGCCAACGGTTTAGGATGGAGCAAGTCGTGGGTAAATTTCTTTCATTACCAGCCCTGGAACCTTAAAGGCGGCACGAGTTCGCTTCCCATTCGGGTGATGGAAATTCAGTAAATTTATAATGAAGCCTTTCAGTCCGTTTACTATTCAGGCCGTGTGAAGGCGAAATTGGACAAATTGAGTTGTCGTGACTTTTTTTGGTATCCATTCGGATGTAATGTAGTTGGTTAGCATTTCATTTGAGGTGTTTCCGCAGACATTTTTACCTACATAAATGGATAACTTTAAACATACTGGGTTTGGACAAAAGAAAATATTCTAAAGGACAAATTCAATTCAATTCACTATCTACTGGTATACTTTAGATTTATATGCAGGCTGTTGCAAATTAATAGGTCATCCCATTAACTCTAGATTCTTGAGGCCAAAATATATCGTATTTAGTATTGGTAAAATTCTGAAAAACGCTTCATTTAAAAAATACAGGGTGTCAAAGTTGAAATTTAAAAAATCGTTTTTTTACTATATAATCCACAGTTTTGGAGGTATCGAGTTGAAATTTGGTATGAATTTGTAGTATTTACATCTAAGAGTGCCCCTAAATTATTCTTAACATTACTATAAAAACAAATTAATATCGGGGTGTTTCTAACTTTCTATACMCCCAACTTTTTTTGACGTAAGCCCATGAGACCAGGGAATTTTTTTTCTAGTACAAAACTTCATTATCAGTTTTTTTGGTCTTATAATTTTTAGACAAAATGCTTAGGTTCCACCTTGCCTATTAGTAATAATGACTTTCCTCTCGCAAATGGTTAATATTATTGATATGATATTGTCCACTGTAGCGTGTTAAGCCAGATTATTGTCATATTGAAGCTCAAATTATGTATTTTTTAAACATTTTTGTCGTCTGTGTCTTTAATACTCAAACCAATAGTTAACAAGATTTCCAAGTAGGCTTGGAAAAGACATTTATTGCTAATAGGCAAGGTAGAAAATTTTACAAAACGGCGTTTATCTCTGAATCTAAGCATTTTGTCTAAAAATTACAAGCGACCAAAAAATGACAATGAAGTTTTGTACTAGAAGAAAAAAAATCCGCTGGTTCCATGGGCTTACTTCAAAAAAATTGTGGAGCATAGAAAGTTACAAACCCTCCGATATTCATTTGTTTTTATAGTAAAGTTAAACATAATTTTAGGGTGCACTTAGATGTAAATACTACAAACTGACACCAATATTCAACTCGATACATCCAAAACTATGGATTATATTGTAAGAAAACGATTTTTAAATTTTAACTTTGACACCCTGTATTTTATAAATGAAGTATTTTTCAGAAATTTACAAATAACATAATCGTCATATTTTGGCCTCAAGAATCTATTGTTAACGGGATACTAATTTGCAATACACTGTATAATACCATGAATTTTAGCAATTTATTTCAATTGCTGACTCACAACGTTAGTTAAGTAGGTTTAATTCGTATACTTGTTCAAACTTATAAAATGGATTACTATCCCGTCTTAATAAGATAAAGCTAAAAGTAAAGTCACGTTATTCTTCGTTTTAAGTTAAAATAATTATTACTACCTTTGGCAAGCGCTTTTTGTATTTCGCAGGCTTTAATTCATTCACAAAATCTGTGTATTACATTTAGTTGCTTGTTGCTTGTTGCTTGTATACCTATCCGGATCCTGCACGGAGAAAAATTTATTGTAAAATTAAAATCAATTAGTGTAGTCTTAATGGCAATTTGTGTGTACATATGTGACAGCAATACAATATAGTTAATTTAGTTCAAAAATTGTTGTAGGTAAATTTTGTTACAAATTAGAGAGTTTTATGGTTATACCATCCATAATATTATGGCAAAATTTCACAATTACTTGGTGCTTGACGTACCGCAAAGCCAAGTGCCTTCAACAACAAATTGTGTTCAATTTAATATTAGGTATATATAGGAAAATACAAGATAAAATTGAAATCCTAACAGTAGTAAGTGTATAAGTAACAAATAACTGTGTTTGTCTTCCATTTTTTAAGTACTGTCCCAACTAACCTATCCGTTCCATTAAACCACAATTTATAGCAAATCTACACAATTCTTGCTACTACAAAAAAACACAACGTTAATGTTGCTTCATATACATTTTATGTAAGAAAATCAAATAAAATATTGTTAAAAAACAAAATTTTTTTTATTAATATTGCAAAGAATAACAAAAAAACTAATAGTGATAACATATATATGTGTTATGATGTTTGATACTGAGAGTTTCTAGTATATTTACTTGAGACCAGGAAACATTGGATTCCATTGTTGCCTCCCTAAAAACAAAAAGTATTAAGTAATATGGCTACTTATATTGCTGAAAATAATATTAGTAAACGTGCCAAACAAAATGCTATGTCGATAAACTAAAACGTAAAATTGAAATACCTATAGGTTATTTCCAAAAATTCTGAAAAATTTCGTGACAGATAACTTAATTTATTTCAAAATATTTGACCAACGCCATAATTGCACTCAAATTATTCGCCGAAGCTTTCACATGCTTTCAAACAGCTTGACGAATTACATGTTTTTTGCGTACAATCATTAAATATACCTAGTGCAATTTAAAAACTTAAGTAAATACTTACCAGGAAATCGATCAAATAAAGATTCCATTCCCCATTTATTTAACAAATTGCTACAAAATCGTCCATGCCTGTTCACTGACAATGCGTTATATTTTAATGTCAAATTAAACGTACCTTCCGATTTTTTTTCCTATAAGAACAAAATCTTCATCAACAAACAGAACAAATACCTAAAACTAATGGCGTTGTTCTGTTTTCAATCGCGTTTCAACAACACGATGTTGTCGACAGAGTTGTCAGATATGTTGGAAGTATTTCTCGTACCGATCACGATGAAATACTCGCACACAGGGCTGCCTTCTCATACGTCCGTCTTTTAGTCGCCGTAATTACTAAACTAAACCCTATCACTGACATTTTTCATTCATTAAGATATAATTACTTTTAATTTGGAGACAGTAGGTGGACACATAACCTTCATATCTGCATGGGGCTAAATAGCTTATATGTACGAGATTTCTCGTACGCTTGACAACCTTGCGCCGACTAATCTATTTAGTCCAATGAGAAATACTGCTCAAATCACGTGACCTTCTCCCAGATCGGAACACGAATTTCAATTGCCTCCAAACCAAGGGAAGTGTTGCATATACCACAATTGTGATTAGCTTTAATAATTGTTTGACTAAGCACTGCTAAATATTGTAGGTGCCACTATGTTAATGTATTAATTAAACTAACATTATTTTAAAAATTGGATCAGTAATTATAGCAGTGTTGATTTTAACAAGAGTATTTATAACTCAGCAAAAATTTTGGTTTTACAGCAAATCAAAAATGTTAGTGGTTTTATATGTTTTGTGTCCTTACATCCAATTTCCGTTAAAAATTATTACAATGAAACTACAATAATTTTATTGTTAGGTTTACACTATCATTTTTCTCCGCGTGTGGAATGTACTCACATCTGGTGTTTGTACTGTACAGGGTGCTGCAAGAATAGCATTTCACTCACCAGTTTATTATATATTTCTTACGATTACGTTTGACTTAACAACCAACATATATTATTATATTATATTAACAGTCTGCAACAAAAAAAAACAACATAATTCTAGTTTTTGTCACAGGCAATAATTTGTCCTCTGATGTTTAGTACATGTATGACGCAAATTACATTTATACATTTTACACAAAGACGTAGAGTGCTAAGAATTCACCGATTCTGTATTTGAGGTAAAGTTTAATTTAAAAGATTTTGAAATGCTGTTTGTAGCGCAACCAACTAAAAGCGGATTCGTTTCGTTATTGTTAAAGCAGTTTAAGTTTATAAGCGACCAACTAAAATGATGACTAACCACTTAGAAACTCTTAAGTGAACTATACAGCGCTATAAGTATGAGTTGGAGCACACGCATCTGTCTACTTTTAGTGGGACACAGATAAGCCCTAATTTTAAATGGTGGCATACAAATAGTTATGTGCAATCAGGCGCAAGATATAAAATTAAATCTTGATGACATTATTCTTTTGAATAAACTGCAGTCTGAAATAAGCGAACCTTATTCAGCCGGAGTTATTCAATCCCTACACCTTCCGAAGGTGTCGCTGACTATTCTATTCTTTTCAACAATGGATTTCCGGATAACAGAAGATCGCACCCTATCAGTTTATAAGGTGTTTATTCTTCTAAAGTTCAACACCGGTTGTAACGGTTCAAAATCCACGTTCGAAGCTATAGCTCATTGACACCGTTTATGAAAAAAAAAAGTCTTAATATTTCCAAATACCAATCCATGAAATTTCTAGTTAAAGATAACTGTTTCATTATTTGTGTGTATTCTTCGTCACGAGAAAGATGGCTCTAGGTGTATGTTTTGTGGACATGGGCTTTTCTGTATTCGACCGGTTCTTTTTTGCGCACTGATAAGCCAGGGATTCGGCGAGAAAAATGCTTTGAATTAGTATCGAAAACAGCTTGTGGTTTAGCGTGAATAGTGATAGGGCAAGTGTAAAATCTTCATTAAGATTCCTTATAATTGAGGGAGGTACTGCCCTATTCGCTCAAGGAAGTGTCCAGTTGGTTGTTTTGAGATTAAGGTACTGGATCTTCGATCTGTCGTTCGACAGGATTCAAATTCACAAACCACGTTCCACGCGGAAATCAGAGCAGAATAACCGATTCCAATCAAAACCCTCGACAGAAGAGGTAACTATTTAATATTTTTCGATCATTGCTGTGCCTAGTGCCAATACGCATCGTCTTATCCTATTTTAGGTTTTTTTAATCCCGGCATAAATCGCTTTTATATCGCGGTGTCTATCATCTACGTGCCCTTGTCAGGGAGGTGCGCTCCTGTTCCCGTTTGACCGTCGGATCTGTGGGACATCCTGAAGGATTGGTTCACCGTATTAACAGCCCGTACGATTGTCATCGCTGCCCATCCCGAAGCCGTCTAGAGAGCCACAATTCGCCCTAAAATTCGTAAAGCATTTATAGGAAAACCAGATAAGTTGCATGACAAATGTGTTGTACAGTTTTTTTTTATTGACTAGTCGCGAAAACAGCATATTTATAGACGTTTGCATTTAATTAAATCAGCTATAGTTCATCTGGATTTATCGAAACGCGCAACTATTGGTAATTGTTTGATTCATTAAGTAATTGTAGAAAACGTTTATTTGTAAACTGAACGTGTACACGTACGGTGAAGAAATTGAACATTTTGTTTGTTTCTTTTTTTGTTTTGTCAGAAAAGTATTGACTCAATAATTGAATAGTTATTTATCCGAGCGATCAAATCGACGGAGATTTTTTGATGCGTTTAATTATTTTGTTGATTATTTAGATGAACTTTTAGTCATCGATTTGCGCTACGGATTAGTAATTTTTTTGTGAATATCGCCCTAATATTTAGTTGCATACTTACCTGTAATTATACTTTCATCCACGGGAGATATTAAATTTATTTATATATTACTAGTGCTTTTATCAGTCATTACAAATCGTTTTTATACCTACCTGGAATTTCTTGGTTTATTCCGCTACGCAAGGGGGTAGTTAAACCAAGTGGCGCTCAGGCAAGTCTTTGTTTTTAACCCAGCCCATCTCCATTGGGTTAGCTGGCATCTACCCCGTGTATCATACTCCGGTAGGGGATTTATTGCCTTGTTTTAGTTTTAATACAAGTATTTAATTGTTATAATTTTTTTTGCGTCACATATTTGGCGCCCAACGTGGGGCTGGATGGAAGCGGCCCTGTTATTAACTCGACCAATTCGGATATTAGTGCTATATTAGATTATATTTTAGATCATGCACGAAATGATGAACGCCCGTATTTGAAAGTTAATGTCTTAGGTCATGCTGTGTTAGGTTTATTAGATTCGGGTGCTTCAAGAACCATCTTGGGTAGTAAAGGATGGGAATTTGTCAGTGGATTAGGAATAACGCTTGATAAAACGCGATCTATATTTTGTACCGTAGCGAATGCCCAAAAGTGTGAGGCTCTAGGTGTTTGTGAAATCCCTATTGAAGTGCGAGGTAGAATTTGTTTAATCGAGGTACTAGTAGTGCCGGAGTTGCCACATTTACTTATATTAGGGGCAGATTTTGGCGAAAAATTGGAATCGTACCCGATTTGAGAAATAACGAATGGCATTTTTCACAAGACGGTGAGACGGTAAATGCGGTGGAAAGCGTTTATGATCAAACGGTATTGTCGCCGGTAGAAAGAGTTAAACTGAATGCCGTGATAAACAAAAACATGGAAGCAATGACGAATAAACTCGGTTGTACAAATGTTGGAGAACATGTAATAATGACGGACTCGCCGCCAATTAAGCAACGTTATTATAGGGTGTCGCCGGTCATTCAACAGCACATCGATAACGCTTTAAAAGAAATGTTGGAATTAGATGTCATCGAAAAATCTAACAGTCCGTGGGCGTCTCCGATAGTCCTAGTGAAGAAAAAAGATAATAGTTACCGATTTTGCCGTAGATTTTCGGAAATTGAACGCGGTGACGGTTAGAGGACAGTTATCCACTTCCACAAGTACACGATACGTTAGATAAATTGCGGAACGCTAATTACTTATCATCTTTGGATATAAAATCCGCATACTGGCAAGTACCAATGGCCGAGAGTAGCAAGCAGTACACGGCGTTTACCGTACCGAATCGAGGATTGTGGGCAGTTTAAAAGGATGCCCTTTGGGCTTCATAATTCGGCAGCGACTTGGCAGAGAATCATTGACCCAAGTATGGGAGCCGACCTTGAGCCATACGTGTTCGTTTACCTTGACGACATTGTCATAGTGACAAAAACTTTTGAGAAAACATTTGGAAATATTGGAGGAAGTCTTTCGGCGTTTGCACGAAGCCAATTTGGTGATCAGTTTTGAGAAATGCCAGTTTGCCGACCACAGATGAAATATTTGGGTTATGTTGTGGATCGCAATGGCTTACATGTGGACCCTGAAAAGGTGAAAGCTATGTTGGAGCTGCCTGTGCCGAAAACGGCAAGAGAAGTACGCAGGGTGCTAGGATCTTTCTCGTGGTATCGCAGATTCGTACCTAATTTTGCAACGACTGTGGCTCCCATAGCAAATTTGCTAAAGAAATCTAAGGCATTTTGTTGGTCTCCGGAATGTGATCGCGCTTTCAACCGGAATGAAAGAGACCTTAATTGCTTCTCCTGTGCTTAGTTGTCCGGACTATGATTTGCCATTTGAAGTTCAGACAGATGCGTCGGGATTTGGCATAGGAGCGGTGCTAACACAACCTAACCGAGGATGGAGATAGAGTAATCTGTTATTTAAGCCGTTCATTGACCAGACAAGAACGACAGTATAGTACCACGGAGCGAGAATGTCTTGCGGTGCTTTGGGCAGTAGAAAAACTCGTCCTTATCTAGAAGGAGTAAGATTTACGTCATTACAGACTACTACCTTCTAGTGTGGTTGCAGAATTTAAAGAACCGTCAGGACGTCTGCCAGATGGGCAGTTAGATTACAACAGTACGACATTGCGCATCATCCATCGAAAGGGGAAGGAACATTTGGTGCCGGATTTACTTTCACGGTCAGTCCCAGTGTTAGATAAGGTTGACGCTCCGAAGGCAGTAGAAAGTGACGCAAACCAGTACAGATGCTGGTATGAGAAGATGCGACAATGTGTGGAACGTATCCATTGCACTTTAACAATTGGCGATTGGAAGGTGACAAGTTGTTTAAATACGTGAAAAATGACCCTGCAGCACTAATTCAGAAAAGGAGTCGTGGAAGTTGTTGTGCGAAGAAAAGAAAGAAGCCTCGTAATATCCGAAGCTCACGATCCCCCATTGGCCGGTCATATGGGAGTATGGAAGACATATGGGAGAATTGCGGAAAAATATTATTGGCCCAAAATGCGGGCAGATATTGGAAAGTACGTTTAGAAAGTGTTCAATTTGTGCGGCCCATAAGACGAGTCAAAAAGTACCAAGGACATGCAGGCTTCTCACCCTAAAGCCAACAAACCGTGGGAAATGAATTTCCACTGATTTAATGGGGCCACTGCCGCGATCGGTTAAGGGTAATGCGTTCATACTGGTAGTTACCGATTACTTGACCCAAGTATTCGTTATTGTTTCCCATTGCGGAAATCTTCGGCGGAAATTGTAGCTCGAAAATTAGAGGAAGAAGTTTTTTTGATTTACGGAGTCCCGAAATTTGCTTATATGTGATAATGGTCCCGCAATTTAGGTCGAAGGAAATAAACAAGCTATCGCAAAAGTATCAGTTTTATGAATCAAATTTTGTGCTTTTTATAATCCTCGCGCAAATCCGACTGAAAGGGTAAACCGTACCGTAAAAACAATGTTTGGCAACGTACGTTTTCAGACAATCATCGAGTGTGGACGCGAATATTTCGCAGATTCGCGATGCGCATTAGAACGGCGAGGCACGAAGTTACTAAACAAAGTCCATTCTTTTTGAATTTTGGCCGTCATATGGGTACTTTCGGGTACGAGACTATGATCGAGGAAATCGCGACGATGCTGATCCCGTACAAGCGCTAAATAGAAAGAAATTCCGTGCTAAGTAAAATTTTGGAAGAAGTTAGAAAGCGTTTGGAACAGGCGAGAAACAAGCTACGAAGGCGTACAATTTAAGACGTAGATACACTCAGTATACTACCTAATCAGTTAGTGTGGAGACGAAACCACGTTTTGTCTGATGGCGGCGCGTCATTACAGGCGCGAAATTAGCTTCCGCGATATGTAGTGTCCCTTTTCGCATAAAGAAACGCGTGTCACCGTGGACGTATGAGCTCCAAGATGAACATGGGAACTTCAAGGGCTTATGGCATGCAAAAGACCTCAAAGAAAACGAGGAGTAGCGTGAAATCGTGCGGTATACTTAGCATAGGTTTTGTTTAATCTTCTTTAGTAGGGGACATTTTTATGTTTGGAACCTATTTTCTTCATTAGAGCTATGATTAGTTTTTCTTTTAAGCAACGTTAACGGAGTTAACGATTTTCAGGTAGAGGGGGGAAATGTAACGGTTCAAAATCCACGTTCGAAGCTATAGCTCATTGACACCGTTTATAAAAAAGTCTTAATATTTCCAAATACCAATTTAGAAAATTTCTAGTTAAAGATAACTGTTTCATTATTTGTGTGTATTCTTCGTCACGAGAAAGATGGCTCTAGGCGTATGTTTTGTGGACATGGGCTTTTTCTGTATTCGACCGGTTCTTTTTTGCGCTGATAAGCCAGGGATTCGGCGAGAAAAATGCTTTGAATTAGAATCGAAAACAGCTTGTGGTTTAGCGTGAATAGCGATAGGGCAAGTGTAAAATCTTCATTAAGATTCCCTTATAATTGAGGGAGGGTACTGCCCCTATTCGCTCAAGGAAGTGTCCAGTTGGTTGTTTTGAGATTTAAGGTACTGATCTTCGATCTGTCGTTCGACAGGATTCAGAATTCACCAAACCACGTTCCACCGCCGAAATCAGAGCAGAATAACCGATTCCAATCCAAAACCCTCGACAGGAAGAGGTAACTATTTAATATTTTTCGATCATTGCTGTGCCTAGTGCCAATACGCATCGTCTTATCCTATTTTAGGTTTTTTATAATCCCGGCATAAATCGCTTTTATATCGCGGTGTACTATCATCTACGTGCCCTTGTCAGGGAGGTGCGCTCCTGTTCCCGTTTGACCGTCGGATCTGTGGGACATCCTGAAGGATTGGTTCACCGTATTAACAGCCCGTACGATTGTCATCGCTGCCCATCCCGAAGCCGTCTAGAGAGCCACAATTCGCCCTAAAATTCGTAAAGCATTTATAGGAAA